>CM038677.1:575979799-577179799 GCA_021605205.1 Aegilops longissima
CGATGAGACTTTCTCTCCGTAGCGAAGCTGAAGTCCGTCCGAATCATGTTAGCAATTGCCGCATACTATGATTATGAGATATGGCAAATGGACGCCAAAACGGCATTCCTTAACGGTTATCTTAAGGAAGAACTGTATATGATGCAGCGGAAGGTTTTGTCGACCCTAAGAATGCTAACAAGGTATGCAAGCTCCAAATGATCCATTTATGGGCTGGTGCAAGCATCTCGGAGTTGGAACATTCGCTTTGATGAGATGATCAAAGTGTTTGGGTTTATGCAGACTTATGGAGAAGCCTGCGTTTACAAGAAAGTGAGTGGGAGCTCTATAGCATTTCTCATACTATATGTAGATGACATACTTTTGATGGGAAATGATATAGAACTTTTGGACAGCATTAAGGCCTACTTGAATAAGAGTTTTTCAATGAAGGACCTTGGAGAAGCAGCTTATATATTAGGCATCAAGATCTATAGAGATAGATCGAGACGCCTCATAGGTCTTTCACAAAGCACATACCTTGATAAGATATTGAAGAAGTTCAATATGGATCAGTCTAAGAAGGGGTTCTTGCCTGTGTTGCAAGGTGTGAAATTGAGCTCAGCTCAATGTCCGACCACAGCAGAAGATATAGAAGAGATGAGTGTCATCCCCCATGCCTCAGCCATAGGGTCTATTATGTATGCCATGATGTGTACCAGACCTGATGTAAACCTTGCCGTAAGTTTGGTAGGAAGGTACCAAAGTAATCCCGGCAAGGAACACTGGACAGAGGTCAAGAATATCCTGAAGTACCTAAAAAGGACTAAGGACATGTTTCTCGTTTATGGAGGTGACGAAGAGCTCGTCAGAAGGGTTACGCCGACGCTTAGCTTCGACACAGATCTGATGACTCTAAGTCACAAACCGGATACGTGTATATGTTGAATGGTGGAGCAAGAGCTGGTGCAGCTGCAAGCGAGTGTCGTGGCGGGATCTACATGTGAAGCGGAGTACATGGCAGCCTCGGAGGCAGCGATGAAGCAATTTGGGTGAAGGAGTTCATCACCGACCTAGGAGTCATACCCAATGCGTCGGGGCCGATCAAACTCTTCTGTGACAACACCGGAGCTATTGCACTTGCCAAGGAGCCTAGGTTTCACAAGAAGACCAGCACATCAAGCGCCGCTCAACTCCATTCGTGAAAATGTTCAAGATGGAGACATAGAAATTTGCAAAGTGCATACGAATCAATGTCGCAGATCCGCTGACTAAACCTCTTCATGAGCAAAACATGATCAACACCGTAACTCTATGGGTGTTCGATTCATCACAATGTAACTAGATTATTGACTCTAGTGCAAGTGGGAGACTATTGGAAATATGCCCTAGAGGCAATAATAAAAGGATTATTATTATATTTCCTTGTTCATGATAATTGTCTTTTATTCATGCTATAGTTTTATTATCCAGAAATCGTAATACACGTGTGAATACTTAGACCACAACATGTCCCTAGTGAGCCTCTACTTGACTAGCTCGTTGATCAACAGATAGTCATGGTTTCCTTACTATGGACATTGGATGTCGTTGATAACGAGATCACATCATTAGGAGAATGATGTGATGGACAAGACCCAATCCTAAGCATAGCACAAGATCGTGTAGTTCGTTTGCTAGAGCTTTTCCAATGTCAAGTATCTTTTCCTTAGACCATGAGATCGTGTAACTCCCGGACACCGTAGGAGTGCTTTGGTGTACCAAACGTCACAACGTAACTCGGTGACTATAAAGGTATACTACGGGCATCTCCGAAAGTGTCTATTGGGTTGACACGGATCGAGACTGGGATTTGTCACTCCGTATGACGGAGAGGTATCTCTGGGCCCACTCGGTAATGCATCATCATAATGAGCTCAAAGTGACCAAGTGTCTGGTCACGGGATCATGCATTGCGGTACGAGTAAAGTGACTTGCCGGTGACGAGATTGAACGAGGTATTGGGATACCGACGATCGAATCTCGGGCAAGTAATGTACCGATTGACAAAGGGAATTGTATACGGGGTTGCTTGAATCCTCAACATCGTGGTTCATCCGATGAGATCATCAAGGAGCATGTGGGAACCAACATGGTTATCCAGATCCCGCTGTTGGTTATTGACCGGAGAGCCGTCTCGGTCATGTCTACGTGTCTCCCGAACCCGTAGGGTCTACACACTTAAGGTTCGGTGACGCTAGGGTTATTAGGAAGACTTGTATGTGATTACCGAATGTTGTTCGGAGTCCCGGATAAGATCCCGGACGTCACGAGGAGTTCCGGAATGGTCCGGAGGTGAAGATTTATATATGGGAAGTTGTCATACGGTCACCGAAAAGTTCCGGAGGCATATCGGTATTGTACCGGGGCCACCGGAGGGGTTCCGGGGGTCCACCGGGAGGGGCCACCTCTTCCGGAGGACCTTATGGGCTGTATGGAGAAGGGAACCGGCCCAAGTGGGCTGGGGCGCCACAACTCCCTAGGGCCCATGCGCCTAGGGTTTGGGGGAAACCCTAGAGGGGGCGCCCCCTTCCTTGGGGGGCAAGCCCCCTCCCTGCCCCCCTCTAGATCTCATCTAGAGGGGCCACCCCTTCCCTATAAATAGAGGGGCGAGGGAGGCTGCACACAACATCCAAGGCGCAGCCCTCCCTCCCAACACCTACTCCTCCTCCACGTGAGCTTGGCGAAGCCTGCGCCGAGAATCGCCACTCCATCACCACCACGCCGTCGTCTGCTGTTGGAGCCTTCTTCCTCAACCTCTCCCTCCTCCTTGCTAGATCAAGGTGCGGGAGACGTCATCTGCTCCGTACGTGTGTTGAACGCGGAGGTGTTGTCCGTTCGGCACTTGGTCATCGGTGATTTGGATCACGACGAGTACGACTCCCTCAACTCCGTTCTCTTGAATGCTTCCGCTCGCGATCTACAAAGGTATGTAGATGCACTCCTATCACTCGTTGCTAGATGAACTCATAGATGGATCTTGGTGAAACCGTAGGAAAAAATTTATCTTCTGCAACGTTCCCCAACAGCCCAGATGGACGAGTCGGCCTGGAGCCACCTCGAGACTAGCCCCGGGTAGTCCGTTGCCATGCGCCGGTCGGCGCCCCGAAGATCAGCCCAGAGCCGGTCCAGCACAGAGAAGGCCTCCTCCAGAGCGTCGTGCATGGCAGGGGAACCATGGCCCCCCAGCGTGACGGCTTGGGGAAGAGGCGGCGCTGGCACCAAGACTGGCGAAGCAGCAACAACATGGATGGCCGGGAGATCCAGAGCCCTCGGATCCTCAGCAGGCGCGCTGAAGGCGAGCGCCTCCGGAGTCGGCTTGGCCACAGGGGCAGCCTTCTCCTGAGGCTGGCCCCCCGAGCCTCGAGAGGGCAACCCTACGCTAGATCGCTGTTGGACTGCTGCGCGGCACGCGTGACATGGGCTCCCTCACAACCCTGCTTGTGTCTTCTGCGACCAAGCCCTAGAAACCATTGATCACCTTCTTGTCGGATGCCCATTATCCCGTGCCGTCTGGCATAACACCTGGCCACGTGCAGACTCACAGTGGCCATTCCAACTCCAGCGGATAGGTTCATGGACTGGTGGAGCTCCGCTGCGGCGGCCTCTCCATCGTCGCTCCGCAAAGGATTCGCCTCCCTGGGCATTCTTGTGGTCTCGAGTATCTGCAAGCGTTGTAACGCTTTCATCTTTGAAGCTGCTACACCTTCCACGGATCTTCTCACCCAGACCATCCTCGATGAGGCATGCATGTGGGCTCTGGATGGAGCTAGAGGACTGGCAGCATTTTCAATTTTTGAACCACCATAGGTGTAGCTACTTAGCTGGGGCTGAGTATCCCTGCCTCCCTTTGCTCGCCTCGTAGGTTCATCCTCGCCTTATGGTGTACGAGTCATGTACCTGCCTCCTTGTATTTTCTTTGTTACTCTACCTATCAATGAAATTATATGCAGCTTGCGTATTCACGAAAAAAGCACAATAAAGTCCCTCATAAGATTACAGCACAATGACACAAAAATTGAGCAAGTTTATGTGGGAAACCGGGTCAAAAATCACAAATTATTTATAGGGGTAACCGGATCAGAAACCATCGCTCAAGTTTATGGGCAAAATCAGATCGAAAACCATATAGCAAGAGGGGCAATATATATTGCCGACGCAAGAACACCTAAAACAAAATACAGTTCATCATAAGATTACAACACAAAACATTTAGGGCTTCACTATCACTACATAAACATTTACATATCAACTAGAAAAAATAAAGAAGAAACAATATTAAACCTATTTAGGTGTTGGTAAAACTTTCATGTGATAGAGGAATCTCCGCGGTATTCAGGCACAGTGTGCAAAACAATAGATTGTTTTTTCATAACATCTTGATTTCCATACCTTGATGTCTTATCTCTTTATAGTATTTTTTCGTAGGGCTGCACCAAGAATTAAATCTAAACACCGAAGACTCGTATCGAAACCATGCATGTGTTCTCTTCCTTGACCCACCTGAAATTGCACCAACATATCATGACTCCACATGTTTCTACACATGCTCATCTGTTGCAGTAGCATATCATGGACTCGAGATGCACCCACACAAGCTCATCTTACTTTAATATATGTTGTATGTTGATAAAAAAATGCTAAACACTCCGTCTCACAATCGGTCAAGCCATTATTATCTTTAATATGTGATTTCCGATGCTTAGTTTTGTTCTTGACGCTTTGGTTGAATTTCATATACAATTTTCATTTTTTCCCATATGAATCTATACCCTAACTTGGCCCTTTTATGAATTTCAAATGGAGTGCGTATTAAAACCTGAATTATTAAATCTTTTCTAGTTCTTGTTTTGATTGTGTTTGTACAATATTATTATTTGCTAGTGCCATTGCTTGTTCCTCCCTCTTGTTCACCCTACATTAGTTTCCTATATACATGACTCATAATAATATCAACTTGCAACCAAAATTATGTTGAGTTTTGGTATAGGAATGATCCTAGTAAGTGCATTTTTTTAGCGAGAACTTTAAATAGTGACATCTAAAGACCAGTAAAATGATATCTTCTTCGTGCCATGCAAAAACATACAAACTTCTAGTTCTTTTTCTTCCACATTTTCACTAAGCGTTTGGTTGCAAGCATTCGGTTGTATGTCCTAATAAAATGAAATCTTACACTTTTGTGGTGTTTGACTGCCAACAGGAGGGCTAAACCCTATTCGGCGCCTTAGCGCCAGTTAGAGTGCATTTCACTAACGGCGCATACCCCCCCCCCCTCCTACTTGGGCTAGGCCAAGCAGTCTTGTTAAGGTTCTAGAAGCTTTTGGCTGGTTTTTCCTTTCTCATTTTATGGTTTTCCCGACGGTTTTTTTTCTTTTCTTTTTTCCTTTTTCTTTTTAAAATGCATGAACTTTTTTCATGTTCAAACCTTTTCTTCAAATCTATGAACTTTTTTACCAAATTTGTGACCTTTTTTAAAAAACACGTGAACTTTTTTCAAATTCATGGAAAACTTTCAAAACCGATAAACTTTTCCAAATCCATGACATTAAAAAACCACGATTTTTTTTTCAAGTTTCCTAACTTTTTTCAAAATTAATGAACTTTTTTAAAATTCATCAACTTTTTCCAAATTTGTGAACTTTATATGAATACACAGATTTTTAAAATTCATTTTTTTTTAAATTCATGATTTGTCTTTTAAATTCATGAACTTTTCTCAAAAGAATTCAAATCCATGCATTTTTTCCAAAAGTCAATGGCGATTGTTTAGCAGTTAGTAGTGAATGTTAAAGGTCAATGGTACTTTCCAAAAGCATTATAAAAGATCGGCATGGTTTTTTTCCTTAGTAGACCAACAACAAAAGAAACTGGAAAGAAGAAACAGCTGAAAAATTAACGAGCGATGGAGCGGCTGAAGCGGGCAAAGCGAGCGGCTGAAGCGAGGCGAAGCGAGCTGGCTTAAGTTTTGGGTCGTGGCACGTTAACATCAGTGCGAGCGCCGGTTTGGCTCCCTATAGCTGGGAGGAGGTCTCGGCATGAGGACTCAACTAGTCCAACCATAGAAAAAGAAAGGTTAAGAACTAAAGAAAAAACCCAAAAAATGCATTTGGAAGAACTGTAGAATCAACCATTTCTTTAGGTTCAAGCTCGCAAGCTGAAGGAAACAAATGTTGAAGATTCCCTCCTTTTTATGGGCTAGCCCGCATCATCATCTCCCAGACAATGCAAAACACAGCCCTAACCAAGCAATAAACTCACATAACCCATCAACCTGCGCGTGGGAGCTATATCTCGCTTATACCGAGATGTACGCTCTCGTCGCCTCGGGCACAACGCGACCAGGCCGGCACAGTACTATCGCAGGTAATGAGTTTTTTTTTTCTGTTTTCATTGTTTTCGGCCCACTTTTTTTTGTATGGGCTTCTTTGTCCAGTTTACACTGCTGGGGTAGCTTTCTTTTGTTTTTAGTTTAGTTTTCTTATTTCTTCTTCCGTTTTCTTTCTGTCATCATTATACTTTATTTTGTTTTTTCTTTCATTTCTTTTTCGTTTCTTTCATGGTTTTCATCGGTTTTCGTTTCCTTCTAATTGTTCTTCTTCTTTTTTTCTTTGGTGTTTTTGTTTCTTTCTTGGTTTTCAATGGTATTTTGTTTTTCTTTGTTTCATTATCGGTTTTCATTGTTTTGCATACTTTTTGCACTTGTTTCTTTATTTTCTTTTTCTTTGTTTTCTTTTGTTTCTTTTTGGTTTTCATTTTTCTTTGGTTTTCATTCTATATTTTTCGTATATCGTTAAGAACATTTTTATAATAAATATTTAACATTTCTCAAATACGAGTTTAAAATAGTTTAATAGATGGTTAGCATTTTTCTATGCACGGTTTAAACATTTTTCATATGTTGGATTAAAAAATTAAATAATATTTTTCGAATAAATGGTGAACATTTTTCCATACACATTTTAACATTTTCAAATGCTAGATTAACAATTTTCGAATACAGGATTAATATTTTTTAATATATGGTCAACATTATTTCTATACACATGTAACATTTTTCAATGCTTGATTAAGATCTTTCAAAACAAAATTCAAATTCTTGATTAACGTTTTCTTAATACATGATCAACTTTTTCACACACATTGTATACATTTTATACTACATTGTCAACATTTTTTATACACATTTTGTTTAACATTTTGCAAATGCTTGATAAAAAATTTCAAATACAATTTTAACATTGTTTGAATACATGTTCAATATTTTTCTCTATCGCATTTTAAAATTTTCAAATGCTTGATTGAAAATTTTCAAATACAAGTTTGATATTTTTAATAGATGGTCAACATTTTCTATACACTTGTAACATTTTTAAATGGATGGTTAACATTTTTAAAATACTTGTTTAACATTTTTAAAATGCATAATTAACATTTTTAATACATAATCATCTTTCTTAACACACATTGTATATTTTTGTACACAATTTTTGTATACATGATAAACTATTTATTTATACATATTTAACATTTTCTAATGCTTGGTTAACATTTTTTCAAATGTTTCTATGTAAAGTGTTTTTGTAACATATTTATTTAGGATATTGAAAGTATAAACTAAAAAATGAAAAATATGAAAAAGAACGTGAAAAGGACGAGGCCGTGGCCTCCCACGGGATGGCTCGGCCCATTTAGTTAGGCCCCTGACGCGAGAACACTCTAAGTCTCGGTATAAGCGAGACATAACCCTGCCCTCAGCCCACGTGCATACAATCCCAAATAGCATTCTTGATGTGTCTCATTTGGTCATTTCGAACTACTGCATAAGACTGTCCCATCAGTTTTTGATGTACGTAGGGTTCTTGTACTTCTAAATTTTCTTAAAGAATTTTGCGTTGTAGGGAACAACTACTTCTGAGTTTTGGGGTGGCAGCAGCAAGGCCGAGGTGCATGATCATAAAGATGGGCGACTGCGGGGAATGCATGCACATGGAAGGGTGGACATCGCCGTTACCCCCGCAAGGACGACTATGCCGACAAATGTTTGCACATTAACTAATTTATAGCATAGGTGAGAATGATATAATTTTTCTTTATCAGTAGTCATATTTTGTCAGATTAAGATCTACATGTAACCATTCCTGCACCTTGTATCATATAGAACTACCCTAAAGGGATTATGCTTGATCTTCTAAGCTAGCTGGTATTAAAAAGGTATTTCTCACCAAGCAAGGTAATTATAATAAGCATCAAGGTCAGCATGAGATTTTTTCTTTTTTGAGATGACCCAAATATGCTGAAATATAGTCAGAAGATCCTGATCTTACTAAACACACTGTTCCTAGCTTGTATATCATTTTTAATGTTCTACTCAAGTAGCAGGCAGTAGGTAACTTCGGTTTTCATCATGTTATAGGCAAATCTTGGTTTATCTAATGTAAGAAGAGGGTCACAGTTTGTTCAACTATATATATAGCAAAGGTTGCCTGCCACCAGGATTGCCTCCTGTTGCTTGATGTATGTTGAGCATTTTTTTGGAACATAATCCAAGGTACACATCTGATGAAGGGGAAATCGTGTGTACACTTTTTATATACCAGTATATATGTGTTGTCTCAAACTGTAAAACATGATCAGTGATTATTTTGTTATTAAACAGTGCTGGAGATGACAAACCAAAGAGCACATGCCCCATTGATAGAGGTGAGTGGAGTTGAGGTATGTGGAGCACTTAGAGGGCGAAGTATAGAGGCTGAAAGTTCGTTCAGGCATGAGCTGCTTTGTAGCAAACTTATAGACCCTGTTGTTTTACACTGAGGGGAGATACTCTTTGATGCTCTGCTTTGTGGCGCCAGAGGGAGATATCGTGTTACTTCTCGAAAGTGCTATTGTGAACTCGAGCTCACAGGCCCTTTGCTACAGTACAAATGAAAAAAATATTTAAAAAGCTAAAAAAAATCTGAATTTTTTTGGTAACAAATATTGATATATTTTTCACATGCGTACAAATTTTCATGACAAAATGACATTCATGCAGGTCTCAGCAAAAAAAACAAAATTGATGCTCCAAAATGCTTCCCAAAACAGTTTTTTTGAGCATGATTTTGTTTTTTTTGCTGACACCTCCACAAATGTCATTTCATCACGAAAATTGGCACGCATGTAGAAAAAACATCAAAGTTTCTTGACAAAAAAGTTCAGATTTTTTTGAATTTTTTTACTATTTTTTCGGATTTTACTGTTCATCCGGGATCACTGGTGCCCGGGATCAATTCCTCCGCGTCCGTTACTTCTGTCCTATTCTTTTATATCTAAGCTTAATAACAATTTATTACACTCTTTGTTAATTTTCTGTGACGTAACTTCTTGACGACACATTTCTTGTGTGAAGGCCCTTATGTTTTATCAAACAATTGGTTCTAATAAAAATAAAGCATTCATGTGCTATCTGTATTGCTAATTAACTGCACAGTAGTGACTTGACTGTGTACCACTCTATTTTGTGCATTGAATCTGGTAAGGCCCTCCTTGTCTTCTTCTTCTTTTGTTCTGCAAATGACATAATAGGTCCAAGCTATTGTCCAGAGAAGCTAAGACTAGGATAGGAAGTGAAAGTACAAATTTAAAGTTGTCACAAATAAACGAAAGAAGACATTCATATGATACGTTTTTTCTAAAAATTATCATTATTATGTGTCCTTGCGGTTACAGTGCTGTAGCCAAAGTTTGTTCATTCAGGTCTTACTTCTATGTTGCATAGATGGCTGGAGACACACATTTGTGCAATCTTTCACATTCATCATATAGAAATGCATACACCTTTTATCTCTATTTCAGAAGCAACATTTTCTGCTAAAATGTAGCCAAAATGCTTTCGCAAACAAATGTAAGTGCAATATTCAAATCCACTTGTGCTTTATCGCTTCAGGAATGGTGTGTCCTTTATTTTTTTGAATTTTATTCTTTTTGGAATATTACATGCCTATGTTTTCGACACTTGTGATTTTCAACATCCATTATGTCTATACTATATGAGATGATGAAAAACTTGAAAGGACCATGGCAACGCACGGGCAGTCAACTAGTCATTAGTGTGGAAATGCCCCAAATGTGCTTGTCCCTAGCGACAACAAGCCTGGCCAAGGCTCTGAGGATGCACGCAAAAAAGTGCCCTCAAAGTCCGAAAATTGCCGAAAGAGCTCTGGCTCCATGTGGTCCTATTTTTGGAAGTTTCAAAAATCATTTTTGAAGAAGATTCAAAAATCCTGGCACATGTATATAGGGATGTATAGTACATATCTGTAAATTTTCATGATAAAGTACCTTCTAATGTGAGCTACATAAAAAAAGAATCATAATTCATGGTAAAAGTTCATGATTTTTTTATACACCACATAAAAACTTATTTCATCAGAAAATTTACTGAGATGAAGTACACGTCGCTATATAAATGTGTATTTTTTTCACAATTTTTGAATCTTTAAAGCTTTGTTTTCGAATTTTTCAATATTTCAAGCTCCATGGAGCTCATGATCCAAAAATCCACTCTACACCAGTAGGTTGTTGCAAAGGAAAAAAGATATGGCAGAAGTAAGATGGATAAATCACATTAAACTTGGTATCTTACTCCATCCGCCTCACCACCAACCGTGTCACAGTTGGAGTGTAGTAGTGTTGACTTTTGAGTACTATTCACGCACATCTTGTAAACAAAAATTCCGTGATAAAAGTGAAACGAAGTGTCTAAAAAATGACCGAATAAACCCATAGACCTTGAAAGTTACAACATGATGTTCACCTGCAGCAACCAACAACACTAACATTAACCACACCCTTGATCTTTGCACTCCATCACTGAAGATGACCGCCACACAAACAAGCATGCATATCAGGTGCTCGTCACACCCTTCCCTCAAAATCAAAACTTCTCCAAAAAAAGTATACACATGAGAACATCTTAAACATTAAACCTAAAATTTCTCTCAAGATCTAAAAACTGCATGGGACCTTTTTTCTTGGTAGCCATTAAATTTGGCTGCCCAAGACCAATATTTGGGTCCTTAGTGCGGTGCTAGATAAAAAACCAAAAACATGGCGCCAACCCAACCGCTGCTCTCATAATACAACACCTGCTACGTGCTTGAAATGAAAGAAACTATTCTAAAAGGAGCTTAAGATCCAAATATCCATTTTTACATCCGAGCTCATCAGATTTTGACAAATAGTAAAATCAAAATAAATACTAGAAAAAATCAAAAAATAATCTGAATTTTTTGCATGGAAGATGTTTGAGTGCGGAAGGTCCTTGACAATTTTAGCGCATTTGGACATCTGAGCAGCTCTAAGCAAAAATAACAAAATCGTCCGTGCACAAACAATAAACTTTTTCACATAGCTGATTTTTTTGGTTGAGAGCTGCTCAGATGTCCAAACGCGCTGAAAATTGGCATGGACCTCACGCACTCAAACATCTTCCATATAGAAAGAATTTTTTTATTGTTTTCTAGTTTTTTTAATGTTACTATTCATAGGTAGAAGCAGCTAAACTCACGAGCCATTTAGCTCCTCTCCTTCACATCAGACTACTAACCCATCGGCCAAGAAGTAAAGGCCCGAAATCTCAAGGAGTGCAAGCCCAGCCTCATTATCGTAGGCATGTGGTGTGGGTTGTCGGATATGCAACCTAAACTATATGCTGAGAGCCTTACTAACCAGCCTAGATTAATCAAGCATCTTGCTCGTGGGGTGGGTTGCTGGGTATGTAGCCTATAAGTTGCGGTCGCGGCTGTTTGCAGGGATGATCAAGTCCATTTTCTTAGGTCTTCATCGATTACAGATGCGAGTATTTCGATACTTGAAGCCTTGGCATGCAGGGATGCCCTGGCTTTAGCTGACGATCTCATTGCTAGATGCATTTTGGTCTCCTCTGATTGCCAAATGGTGATCAAGGATCTTGCAGAAAATGTTGGAAGGCGACATGGTGTGATCATCGGGGAAATCGAGGCCCATGCAGAGGAACACGCCTTTCTGGGATGATCGTTGGCTGCAGGGCCGGAGGATTCAAGAAGTGGCACCTAGTTCATATGCGAGGGTCAGATCAAGGGCTCGCGTTGAACGCACTGTTCACCAGGCCTTGTCATCAAGCGATAGGGCTCGGGACATCGGGCCAGAGCGAACCCCAGAGCTGATATAGGAATACCTTGCGCTTTGGACCATGACGGCCAAGGAACAGATTGATGATGGGCAGCAGGACTCCATTGGGTGGGCTTAGGAGATTGATGGCCGCTACTCGACTAGTTCGTCCTGTGCTGCCAAGTTCTGGGGTAGAGAGGTGGTGTCGACGGCTGATTTCACGTGGAAGTCCAAGGCCCCCTTACAATGTAGGTTATTTACTTGGTTCGCGCTCAGGAATAGATGATGGACTTCAGATCATCTAGCATGGCGTGGACTTGATCACCAAAAGGCGTGTCCGTTCTGCGATCAAGAGAAGAAAACCATACAACACCTCCTGCTTGACTGCGTGTTTGCACGGGAAATATGGAGCGTGGTCTACCGAACCATGGGTAAGCAGGAATGGACCCCAACTGGGAGGTTGGCCCTCTCGGAGTGGTGTCATGACAAGATTGGGACGGTTCGCAACAAGAAAGATACGCGAGCAATCATTATTGTTGTCTTGTGGGAATTGTGAAAACATCGGAACGCGATCGTGTTCGACGGGGTAACACCGTCAAGAGACCATGTAATCTCTAGATTAGAGGGAGAGGGTAGAACATGGAAGGTAGATGGGATTCTTAGAGGAGAGGTAGATGCCTTCCTCGGGGCGTTGACGAGTGGGCTATTGTCGGTGTCAAAACCGGCTGATCTCGGGTAGGGGGTCCCGAACTGTGTGTCCGAGGATCGAAGGTAACAAAGGACGAGTGAGACACAATGATTACCCAGGTTCGGGCCCTCTTAATGGAGGTAATACCCTACGTCCTGCTTGATTGTATTTGATGAGTATGGGGTTACAAGAGTTGATCTACCTCGAGATCGTAATGGCCGAATCCTAGATGTCTAGCCTATATGAATTATGATAGCCTCTATGGACTAACCCTCCAGTTTATATATACACCAAAGGGGCCTAAGGTTATACATAGTCGGTTTGTAGAGGAAGGAAACTACATATCCGAACACCAATCTTGCCATCCACGCATAGGGGAGTCCTACCCGGACACGGGGGAAAGTCTTTCGCTTTGTATCTTCACGGCCCATCAGTCTGGCCCATATCGAATAGCTCGGACATCCGAGGACCCCCTAATCCAGGACTCCCTCAGTAGCCCCTGAACCAGTCTTCAATGACGATATGTTCGGCGCGCGGATTGTCTTCGGCATTGCAAGGCGGGTTCCTCCTCCTTAACACTTCAAATCAATTTTATGAACAAAAGAACTGTATCCGGCTCTCCATAATTGTTACAACCCTTAGCCACGAAGTAAGGTATCAAACAAAATAGTGTCTTTCCACTGACAACTTTTTTCGGTGAAACGTCACGTTTGGCCTCTTAACATTTTGAACCGTTTTCACGCTTCCTGCCTTGCGTTTCGAGGCACAACCTCCATTGGCACGTCTTGTCAAAATAGAGATCGTGTCTGCCCATTACGGGATCCTCAACAATACGGTTTTCGGTAATCCAACCATGCCGTTCGCACGATCCCTTTGGGAACAGGCGAGTTTTAAGGCTTGAGAGGGGGTGTTTGATATTCATTGCCCATATAAGAGGGTAAAGATTCCTCTTTTTTCCCACGCCTTCTTCCTTCTCATGCCTTCTCATCTTTAAGCTCCAGCGCCCAAACTTAAATCTTTCCCACCGCCACCAGCCTCCCCAGCCATGTTAGGATCTTGTTCAAAGGGCAAGTGGGAGGCCACCTCCGTCACCGAGAAGGACATCAAGGAGCTCTGGGGGGCGGGATATCTGTCCGCGGACATCGCGCACAGGCTCCATGCCAAGGATCAAGTCATCCACACTCCGATGTTGGGGAATGCAGTATTTCAAATTTTTTTCCTACGATCACACAAGATCTATCTAGGAGATGCATAGCAATGAGCGGGGAGAGAGTGTCCACGTACCCTCGTAGACCGAAAACGGAAGCATTAAGTAACGTGGTTGATGTAGTCGAACGTCTTCGTGATCCAACCGATCAAGTATCGAACGCATGGCACCTCCGCGATCAGCACACGTTCAGCTCGGTGACGTCCCTCGAACTCTAGATCCAGCTGAGGCCGAGGGAGAGTTTCGTCAGCACGACGGCGTGGTGACGGTGATGATGAAGTTACCGACACAGGGCTTCGCCCAGGCACTACGAAAATATGATCGAGGTGGAAATCTGTGGAGGGGGGTACCGCACACGGCTAAAATCAACTTGTATGTCTATGGGGTGGCCCCCTCCCCCGTATATAAAGGAGGGGAGGAGGAGGAGGGTCGGGCGCGCCCAAGTGGGGATTCCTACTCCTAGTAGGAGTAAGTTTCCCCCTTTCCTAGTCGGATTAGGAGAAAAAGGAAGAGGAAGAGGGAGAGAAGGAAAGGGGGGCCGCCCCCTGTCGGTGTCAAAACCGGCGGATCTCGGGTAGGGGGTCCCGATCTGTGCGTCAAGGCTGATGGTAACAGGAAACAAGGGACGCGGATGTTTACCTAGGTTCGGGCCCTCTCGATGGAGGTAAAACCCTACTTCCTGCTTGATTAATATTGATGATATGGGTAGTACAAGAGTAGATCTACCACGAGATCGTAGAGGCTAAACCCTAATAGCTAGCCTATGATGGTATGATTGTAATTGTGATCGGCCTTCTAAGGACCAACCTATGCGGTTTATATAGACACCGGAGAGGGCTAGGGTTTACATGGAGTCGGTTACAAGAAAGGAAATATAATATCCGGATCGCCAAGCTTTCCCTCCACGCAAAGGAGAGTCCCATCCGGACACGGGCTGAAGTCCTGAGTCTTGTATCTTCACGCTTCAATAGTCCGGACGTTGTACACAGTCCGGCTGTACGGATACCCCCTAATCCAGGACTCCCTCAGTAGCCCCTGAACCAGGATTCAATGACGATGAGTCCGGCGCGCAGTATTGTCTTCGGCATTGCAAGGCGGGTTCTTCCTTCGAATACTCCAAAATAATTATCGAACACTTGAATCGTGTCCGGATCCACAAAAATGATATCCATATGCCACCGTAGAGAGAATGATATTTCACAAATGCAATTTGCTGACATTTTTTCCTGATGACGTGACATGTTATTACGATCGGAGCATCATTCGAACCGTTTACCCACAACCAGCTAGAGCGCATATTACGAGGCAGTTTTTCTTTGTCACGTCTTGTCAAAGCAGAGATCGTGTCCCCTTATCACGGGATTATCATCAATACGGGTATGGGTAATCCCACCACGCCATCAGCATCTCGGCGTTCATCGTCGTTTGCGAGGCCTTCCTCCGCATCCGGACTCATTTCGGGCTATGGCTGCAAACCTTCTGCGTGAAGCCGAAGGTTGTAAGCGGCCAGCAAGCAGAGTGCGGAGGATCCATGGTGGGCAAGATGCCTAACGTCACCTGGCTGGATGGTTCCTTCGCGGAGACCGTAAAAGGATGGCAATCAGGGTGGTTCTACATCACCGAGCCGCGCGGCGCCAGCTGGGCAGCGGCCCCCGAGTTCCGATCCAGAGCCCCCATGCGGCTCACCTCCTAGGAAAAGAAGGGCATGTCCTGGGGCGATTCCACGGAGCTGGCCGGACTCC
This sequence comes from Aegilops longissima, assembly GCA_021605205.1. NCBI lineage: Eukaryota > Viridiplantae > Streptophyta > Magnoliopsida > Poales > Poaceae > Aegilops > Aegilops longissima. The sequence continues at coordinate 575,995,587 of CM038677.1, forward strand.
AGACATGAATCAAAAGCATGAAGGACAAGAACATCAAGCTTGTCAACGTGATCCAGGTCATGCTCGTTTGCCGGATCCTGCCCTGCCAAAGGTGGGCAGTTAATCTGCGGGAGTTCGTCCCGGCCGAACACCAGACGCTCCGGAAGCTCTACGACATGACACACAAAGGCGCATGGAAGGTGTTGTTCAAGGCCTCCGAAGTACCTCCTCCCACATCCGAGGACCGCGGGCTTCACGCCGCGCGGGCTCCTAGTGAGGTGAGTTCTCAGACTGCCACCGGACCCAGTTTTTCCCAATATACTCATGGGAGTGCCTTAGGTAATCATGCATATTTGCTTCAGGACTATGTGGAGACAGCGGAGCAGGTCTACTGTCCGGCTCCGCTGCCAGAAGGCCCAGTGGATGCTCTCCTGACGAAGATGCTGGTCCCGGCACCGTACAAGGTGCTGGAGAAGAAGGCTGAGAAGAAGGCCCCGGGGACCCGAAAGGGTCTCCGTCGTAAGGTTGTGCCAGAAGCCTCGTCCGAAGACGACGAGGAGGACTCTTCCCACGAAGGGGAGGAAGAAGAAGAAGACGCCCCATCCGGAAAGGACGAGGGGCCCGGGGAGGCGGACCAGGGGGGCGGAAAAGGCCCTCGGCGCAAGGCCGTCATACCCCTGTCGTCTGATGGCGACGAGACAGATTCCTCCCATGGAGGCGGGGGGAATCAAGAATAAATTCCACCTCCCCGTACTGGGTGGGAGAAGAAGAGGAAAGTCGCCCCGAAGGGGGAGGCTGGGACGCCCAAGAAGAAGAAAACGTCCCTTCCGGACTACTCCACCACGGCCGCTCACATCGATGAAGGGTGGCTGCCCAGGGGGAAGCCCCCGGCGTGACCGTAAGTGTCCGCACTCTACCATGATTTTACGTCATAGTTGTTTAATAACGCCGAACATATATGCAGTCCGGCCAGGGCTCATCCGGAGGTGTCGTCTTCGGATGGGTCTCTGAGCGCTTCAGAGATGAACTCGCTCCCGACAGCCACCACTCCTCGGCTGCGGATGACACGGAGGTGTTGTCCCGAAGGTTCCTCAAGCAGGGGGAGGTGACCCTAGAGATGCCCCAAGGCGGACTTCCAAATGTCGGACATGCGGGGTTCAAGATCCCCGCGGATCGCGTCGATGAGAGCCGCAACAAGGCGGAGTCTCGACCGAACACTGCTCTGGAACCTCCGACGGTTCCGGACTTAGGCGGGCAGCCCCTCGTCAGGGAGGGCGAGCCGCCCGTGCTGAGGACTTCCGTCGCATCAACGGCGCCGGATAGTCTGGTGGAAGCGCTTCGAAGCGCTTCCATGGAAGAAGAGCACCGTACTCTTATGAGTGCGGTGATTCAAAAGGTTCTATCCGCTAAAAGCGGACTAACCGAAGCCTGCACAAGCTTCCTGACGGGCTTTGAGGTAAGTAATAAAAATGTATGAAATTACCACCCGATAGGTAGTAGCCCCTGATACTCTGGTTGGTGTTCGGAAAGAAAAGCCAAACGGAGAGTCAATTACAATCCGCAGGAGTCTAAAAGCATTTATGTGAATAAGCAGGCCGTGTTGCTTGCCGCTGCTGCCCGCACAACCGAGGTTGCTGAACTAAAGCGGGACCTGGAGCGGGCGCAGGGAGAGCTCGACCTCACGAGGAGGCAGCTCGAAGAGAGCAAAGGTGAGTGATTCTCCGCTCTTATGCATGTAAAGATGGGTAAAATTGCTTAGTCTGACGACAAAGCGTCGTGACTGTGTGACAGGGTCCACCGCCGAAGTGGCGTCCCTGAAGAAAGCGCTATCTGAGGCCGAAGACAAGGCGGCCGTGGAATGCAAAGAGCACGAGAAGCAAAGTGCTAGAGTGGGCAAGGTACAGCAAGAGCTCCAGGACCTCGGCAAGAAGTTCGAGTCCGTGGAGCATGATCTGAAGGCGAAAGAGGCCGAGCTTGCGAAGGCCCTTGTGAGTTTGAAAGACGCCAAGGCCGAAGCCGAGAAAGCACAGCAGGAGATCCAGGAGGCCAAAAGGATAGCAGCGGGTAAGAAGTTCTTTATGCAAAGCAAACATGTGGAGGAGGCATTTCTTTTACTTACTCGAATTCGGAGCTCTCCAGGGGCATTCGCAGATCTGTCACGCAGCATATCAGACGCTGCGGAGTTCCACCGTGCCCAGGAGGGGAGCTCAACGGAGAAGTTGTTCTGGTCCCAGTATGCTGGGGTCGAACACCCGATGCCTCTGAGTGACCAACTGAAGTAATTGGTCGAACTCCACAGGGCGGCCGAACTGGCTATGAAAAGTTTCATAGTCCGGATGTGGCCAGGTGAGCTCCTGCCCACTAGCTACTTCGGCCTGATCAAGCGGATGGTGGATGCCTGTCCGCGGCTTGAAGTGATCAAGCAATCCGTTTGTATTGAGGGCGCCCGCCGGGCTTTTGCCCGTGTCAAGGTGCATTGGGGCAAGCTGGATGCGGAGAAACTGGTCAAGGACGGGCCGCCGGAGGGCAAGGTGCATCGCCATCCCGAGATGTACTATGATGGTGTTATGAAGGGTGCTCGTCTTGTGGCTGATGAATGTACCAAGGACACCATTTTTGAATGAATTCACTTCTGTCATGTTTGTAATCTAAGGACGAAGTTACTTGCGCTATGTAGCGCTTTTGTTATTTAAAATATTACCTTCTGTGCGGCTGTTTATAAACTTCTAAAAGTAGGCCAGTCGTCGGCTTCCGCCCCCACATAGCTAGTACTGGGGTGTTCGTGGAAAACCCGGACACTCCTTATCCAAATGTTTGGTCCATTAAGGAGGTGTCCGGCGCAGCGAACAAGGCAATCAGACTATGCGGCTTTATAACTTTCACTTAGCCATAGAAGTCTGCAATTTTAAATTTCGTGAAGCCCTAAATTCGGAAGGCGAATTGGGGCGCTATATCGCTGGTCGGACGAAGCCGATTTATCGCCTAAAGCGGAAAATCTTTAAGGATTTTAAGACCTCTCGAACAGCGACCAGCTCTCGCCACATCGTGCCGGTCAGTTTTTGGCTTTCTCTACTGAGGTGCTCGTCCGGAAGAACCGGGACACAATCGCAGTAGTTCTCCTCGCTAACTTAGCCGATATAACGGAACGTAAGGCACCAAAACAAGGGAGCCGGGCTATCCCAACTGTAGACCCAAGACATGATTCGGAGCTGATGCATATAGTGCTATAAGTTCGGGGTGCCGCACTGTTGAAAGTGTTCGGACTTTATTTGCCATATTACGGGGCGCCATGAGAAGCCCGTGGCAAACTGACCGCACCAAGGTGTACGGATGCAATATTAAATAAACATTTATAAGAGAAAAAATGCTCAAATAACAATAATAAGCTGACGCTATATATAATCTCCCATTGACGAAAAATACGTTTAAGCGTATGTTTACAATGGATGCATTAAGCGGAGAAAAAATAGGACTATTTGACATGTCCTATCCAGGTGCAGGCTGTGTACAGATAGATAAAGCAGGTATAATGATCGTAAATAGATTCCACCTGGGTATTTCCTTCTGTGCACAACGTCTGTTGCCTCCTTGGATGTCTCTCCCATATAAGTCCGGCAATTCAGCTCTTCTGAGGATGCTGCACTACCGCGGTGTCCTGAAAGGTAAGAGGGAAAGAGTATGAAGGTATTTGGTGGTTACCCGCACTATTGACTGAGTCATTGATGCGCCTCCGCCTATGCCCATGGTATCTTGAGTGCGTAATTGTGTACGCGGGGCACGAACGCTGCTTTGAAGGGGCTTGAGCGGAGGCCGGACTGCTAATCGCGCTCTTGGCGTTCCTGATGATCCTGATGCGGGGTGCTCCGGACTCGCTTGACGGTGCTCGAAGTTATCGCCGGATTGGTTTGTCGGAGTAGGCCGCATTGTACTTCTGCCGCGAGGGCTGCCGTATGTTCTTCTGTTCGAAGGGAGTGGTCCATATTTCCATTGACAGTGATGACCCCGCGCGGTCCTGGCATCTTGAGCTTGAGGTATGCGTAGTGTGGTACCGCATTGAATCTAGCGAATGCGGTTCGTCCGAGCAGTGCGTGGTAACCACTACGAAAAGGGACGATATCAAAGATTAACTCTTCGCTCCGGAAGTTATCCAGGGATCCAAAGACCACTTCCAGTGTTATAGAGCCCGTGCAGCGGGCCTCTACTCCAGGAATTACACCTTTAAAGGTGGTTTTGGTGGGCTTGATCCTTGAAGGTTCAATGCCCATTTTGCGCACTGTGTCCTGATAAAGCAGGTTCAGGCTGTTGCCGCCGTCCATAAGGACTAGCATGAGGTGGAATCCGTCGATGATTGGGTCTAAAACCAATGCGGCTGAGCCGCCATGACGGATGCTAGTAGGATGATCCCTACGATCAAAGGTGATCGGGCAAGCTGACCATGGGTTGAATTTGGGGGCGACTGGCTCCATCGCATAGACGTCCCGTAGTGCTCGCTTCCGTTCCCGCTTGGGGATGTGAGTGCCGTAGATCATATTGACCGTTTCACCTGGGGGGGAATTTCTTTTGTCCCCCCGTATTCGGACACCGGGGCTCCTCGTCATCGTCGTTGTGCAGCCCCTTATCCTTGTTTTCGGCGTTTATCTTACCGGCCTGTTTGAGCACCCAGCAGTCTCTGTTGGTGTGGTTGGTTGGCTTGTCCGGGGTGCCATGAATTTGGCACGAGCGCTCTAGTATGCGGTCCAGGCTGGACGGTCCCTGATTATTTCTTTTGAACAGCTTTTTCCGCTGGCCGGATTTAGATCCGCTGAATCCGGCGTTGACCGTCGTGTCTTCAGTGCTATCGCCATTGTTCCATCTCTTATGTCTGTTACGCCGGGGCTTGCCGTTAGTATCGCGGCCGTCCGAAGTGCTAGAATGTGGTGTGGTGCCGCTGTGAGCCAGCCAGCTGTCCTCACCCGCACAAAAGCGGGTCATTAGGGTTGTGAGAGCTGCCATGGACTTGGGTTTTTCCTGGCCGAGGTGCCGAGCGAGCCACTCGTCACGGATATTATGCTTAAAAGCCGCCAGGGCTTCGGCGTCCGGACAGTCGACTATTTGGTTCTCTTTAGTAAGGAACCGAGTCCAGAATTTCCGGTCTGACTCTCCGGGCTGTTGAGTAATGTGGCTCAGGTCATCAGCGTCTGGTGGTCGCACATATGTGCCCTGGAAGTTATTGAGGAATGCGTCTTCCAAGTTTTCCCAACTGCCGATGGAATTTGCTGGCAGGCTATTCAGCCAGGGCCGGGCTGGTCCTTTGAGCTTAAGGGGAAGATACTTGATGGCGTGTAGATCATCTCCGCGTGCCATGTGAATGTGGAGAAGGAAATCTTCAATCCATACTGCGGGATCTATTGTGCCATCGTATGATTCGATGTTTATAGGTTTGAACCCTTTTGGGAATTCATGATCCGTCACTTCGTCGGTGAAGCAGAGGGGGTGTGCGGCGCCTCTGTGCCGGGCTATATGGTTACGCAGATCGAATTGATCTTGGTTGCTGTGTTCGGCCCGGCCGGACTTGTTGATGATATAACCGGCGCGACGATCATCGTCGCGCGCTGGGGTGCGCCCCCGCGATCCATAGATCGATCTTGGCTGTCCTGCTTTGTTTTCTAAAATATCTTGCAGGTCCTGCCTGTTGCCCTTGGCCGTAGTGTGTCGGCGTGGGGGTGCCGGCTGGTATTCGGGCTGATATCCCGTTTTATCCCGGCCACGGGGTGGCCGGTCAGCCGTTTGGCGCTCGAGTCCATATTCCTCGGCTTCCAGGACTTCAGTCCATCTATCTGTGAGCAGGTCTTGATCAGCTTGGAGTTGCTTCTGCTTCTCCTACAGGCTCCTCGCAGTGGCTATAAGCCTACGCTTGAAGCGCTCCTGCTCCACGGGATCCTCAGGCACGCCGAACTCGTCGTCGCCGAGGCTAATCTCGTCTTCGGAGGGGGGCATGTAATGTCCTCCTCCGGGTATCCGTCCATCGCCTATTCTTATGGGCTGGCCTGCTCATTTCCTGTTCGGCCTGCTCGAAGGCGGGCTGGTCAGGGTCATATTCTTCTTCGGCGCCATCCGGATTACTTTCGTCTCCGGGGCCGGTATTACTGTGGCGGGGCTTGGAGCGGCGCCGACGACGCCCATGATTTGTTTTTCTTCCCGGGGGGTTATCCTATGTTGCCTCATCGCCATTGGTTTCCTTTGGAGTGTCCACCATATATATATCGTATGAGGAGGTGGCCGTCCACCGCCCTGTGAGCGGTGGCTCCTGTAATTCTCCTACATCGTCGTCCATACCATCGATGTCTTCGGAGTCGAAGTCAAGCACGTCGGTTAGATCATCGATCGTGGCAATGAAGTGGGTGGTGGGTGGGCAATGAATTCCGTCGTCGTCTGCTTCCCACTCATGCCGGACATAGTTCGGCCCAGAGTCTCCTGACAAAGAGAGAGACTTCAATAAGTTCAGCATGTCGCCAAAGGGCGAGTGCTGAAAGACGTCCGTTGTGGTGAACTCCATCACCGGAGCCCAACCAGGCTCGGCGGGCTCGGGGACGCGCGGACTGGAACCTACAACCGGATACGAATCCGGGTGTCCGGAGTCACAGACTCCCTCAGAAGTGAGGCCTGTATTCGGCTCCATTGCCAATGAGGGTACAGCCTGCGGGGCGGGGTCCAGCCCTCCGTCCTTAGGCAACGCAGCCTGCCCCGGATTTAGATCCGAGGCTTCTGTCGGGGTGATATCCCGAGCATCGTCGGACAGCAGGTCTAAGCCGTGCCCATCGTGACTGTTCGGCGCTCCTGATGCTAGCCCGAATCCGTCGAAGATCAAGTCCCCATGAATATCCGTTGTGTAGTTCAAGTTTCCGAACCTGACCTGGGGGCCGTGGGCATAGCTATCGATCTGCTCCAGGTGGCCAAGCGAATTGGCCCGCAGTGCAAAGCCGGCGAACACGAAGATCTGTCCGGGGAGGAAAGTATCGCCCTGGACAGCGTCGTTTATGATGATTGAAGGAGCCATCGAGCCTGACAGCGACGACACAGAGGAACTCTCAATGAAAGCACCAATGTCGGTGTCAAAATCGGCGGATCTCGGGTAGGGGGTACCGATCTGTGCGTCAAGGCTGATGGTAACAGGAAACAAGGGACACAGATGTTTACCCAGGTTCGGGCCCTCTTGATGGAGGTAAAACCCTACTTCCTGCTTGATTAATATTGATGATATGGGTAGTACAAGAGTAGATCTACCACGAGATCATAGAGGCTAAACCCTAAGAGCTAGCTTATGATGGTATGATTGTAATTGCGATCGGACTTCTAAGGACCAACCTCTCGGGTTTATATAGACACCGGAGAGGGCTAGGGTTTACGTGGAGTCGGTTACAAGAAAGGAAATATAATATTCGAATCGCCAAGCTTGCCCTCCACGCAAAGGAGAGTCCCATCCGGACACGGGCCGAAGTCACGAGTCTTGTATCTTCACGCTTCAATAGTCCGGATGTTGTACACAGTCCGGCTGTCCGGATACCCCCTAATCCAGGACTCCCTCACCCCCCCCCCCCCAAACCCTACCGCAATTCGGATTGGGCCTGGGGGTGCGCGCCAAACCTGGCCGCCTCCTCCTCTCTTCCATGATGGCCCATGAAGGCCCATTAACCCCCCCGGGGGGGTTCCGATAACCCCCCGATACTCCGGAAAATGCCCGAACTCATCCGAAACCATTCCGGTGTCCAAACATAACCTTCCAATATATCAATCTTCATGTCTCGACCATTTCAAGACTCCTTGTCATGTCCGTGATCACATCTGAGACTCCGAACTACCTTCGGTACATCAAATCACATAACTCATAATACATATCGTCATCGAACGTTAAGCATGCGGACATTACGGGTTCGAGAACTATGTAGACATGACCAAGACTCATCTCCGGTCAATAACCAATAGCGGAACCTGGATGCTCATATTGGTTCCTGCATATTCTACGAAGATCTTTATTGGTCAAACTGCACAACAACATACGTTATTCCCTTTGTCATCAGTATGTTACTTGCCCGAGATTCGATCGTCTGTATCATCATACCTAGTTCAATCTCATTACCGGCAAGCATTGTTCGGGAATTCGGTAACTGGTAACTGCTCGGTCGACTACTGATTAGCGATTAATCGGTTAATCGTCTATTTAACTGAATTAATCGGTCGATCATTAATCGTTTGCACATGAGAATATATTGGCAACATGTAACTAGTTTTTCACTTATTGTACCACATAATCCAATGCTCACAACTACGTATTATACATTTATACTAAAATATAATGTCGTAGGCATATAAAAAGCATGGACAAGAGGTAGAATTGTTACCTGGACGGTTTGGTCATGATGCATCCAAACCGGAAGGCAACAAACCTACATAATTGATGATAGATATGCATTTGTATATGCTCTAAACTTGTCAAGATAAATGAGTAAATGACAGACATACATGTGACAACAAGCAGCCACACATGAGACATGATAAGATAAATTAAAATGACATCCACACAACTTGGCAATATGCAGCCACACATAACAAGATAAATAGCAGCCACACATGTGAACATGGAATAATTCACTACAAGGTTCAACACAAATAGCGAAACAAGATAAATAACCCCCTTTATTTATGGATGCTGCTTGAGTTACCTGACCCATCACCGATTAATAGGTTTGACAACCAGTTAATCGTCTGACAACCGATTAAATGCCAGTTAATTGGCTTGACCATTTAATGAACCGAGTATGTGCTATTCGCCTCTGTTAGGCACTGAGTAGCGATTAAATGGGCATTTAAATGGTAACTCAGCCGAGTTCTTGAACAATGCCGGCAAGTCTCTTTACTCGTTCCGTAATGCATCATCCCGCAACTAACTCATTAGTCACATTGCTTGCAAGGCTTATAGTGATGTGCATTACCGAGAGGGCCCAGAGATACCTCTCCGACAATCGGAGTGACAAATCCTAATCTTGATCTATGCCAACTCAACAAACACCATCGGAGACACCTGTAGAGCATCTTTATAATCACCTATTTACGTTGTGAGGTTTGATAGCACACTAAGTGTTCCTCCGGTATTCGGGAGTTGCATAATCTCATAGTCATAGGAACATGTATAAGTCATGAAGAAAGCAATAGCAACAAACTAAACGATCATAGTGCTAAGCTAACAGATGGGTCTTGTCAATCACATCATTCTCTAATTATGTGATCACGTTCATCAAATGACAACTCATGTCTATGGCTAGGAAACTTAACCATCTCTGATTAACGGGCTAGTCAAGTATAGGCATACTAGTGACACTCTGTTTGTCTATGTATTCACACATGTAGTAAGTTTCCGGTTAATACAATTCTAGCATGAATAATAAACATTTATCATGATATAAGGAAATATAAATAACAACTTTATTATTGCCTCTAGGGCATATTTCCTTCAGTCTCCCACTTGCACTAGAGTCAATAATCTAGATTACATAGTAATGATTCTAACACCCATGGAGTCTTGGTGCTGATCATGTTTTGCTCGTGAGAGAGGCTTAGCCAACGGGTCTGCAACAATCGGATCCGTATGTATTTTGCAAATCTCTATGTCTCCCTCCTTGACTTGATCGTGGATGGAATTGAAGCATCTCTTGATGTACTTGGTTCTCTTGTGAAATCTGGATTCCTTTGCCAAGGCAATTGCACCAGCATTGTCACAAAAGATTTTCATTGGACCCGATGCACTAGGTATGACACCTAGATCAGATATGAACACCTTCATCCAGACTCCTTCATTTGCTGCTTCCGAAGCAGCTATGTACTCCGCTTCACATGTAGATCCCGCCACGACGCTTTGCTTAGAACTGCACCAACTCACAGCTCCACTGTTTAATATAAATACATATCTGGTTTGTGACTTAGAGTCATCCGGATCAGTGTCAAAGCTTGCATCGACGTAACCATTTACGACGAGCTCTTTGTCACCTCCATAAACAAGAAACATATCCTTAGTCCTCTTCGGGTATTTCAAGATGTTCTTGACCGCTGTCCAGTGATCCACTCCTGGATTACTTTGGTACCTCCCTGCTAAACTGATAGCAAGGCGCACATCAGGTCTGGAACACAGCATTGCATACATGATAGAACCTATGGCTGAAGCATAGGGAATGACTTTCATTTTCTCTCTATCTTCTGCAGTGGTCGGGCATTGAGTCTGACTCAACTTCACACCTTGTAACATAGGCAAGAACCCTTTCTTTGCTTGATCCATTTTGAACTTCTTCAAAAAATTATCAAGGTATGTGCTTTGTGAAAGTCCAATTAAGTGTCTTGATCTATATCTATAGATCTTGATGCCCAATATATAAGCCGCTTCACCGAGGTCTTTCATAGAAAAACTTTTATTCAAGTATCCTTTTATGCTATCCAGAAATTCTATATCATTTCCAATCAACAATATGTCATCCACATATAATATTAGAAATGCTCTGAGCTCCCCACTCACTTTCTTGTAAATACAGAGGCTTCTCCAAAAGTCTCAGATAAAACCATATGCTTTGATCACACTATCAAAACGTTTATTCCAACTCTGAGATGCTTGCACCAGTCCATAAATGGATCGCTGGAGCTTGCACACTTTGTTAGCATCCTTTGGATCGACAAAACCTTCGGGTTGCATCATATACAACTCTTCTTCCAGAAATCCATTCAGGAATGCAGTTTTGACATCCATTTGCCAAATTTCATAATCATAAAATGTGGCAATTGCTAACATGATACGGATGGACTTAAGCATCGCTACGGGTGAGAAGGTCTCATCGTAGTCAACTCCTTGAACTTGTCGAAAACCTTTCGCAACAAGTCTAGCTTTTTAGATAGTAACATTACCATCAGCGTCAGTCTTTTTCTTGAAGATCCATTTATTCTCTATGGCTTGCCGATCATCGGCCAAGTCAACCAAAGTCCATACTTTGTTCTCATACATGGATCCCATCTCAGATTTCATGGCCTCAAGCCATTTCACGGAATCTGGGCTCATCATTGCTTCCTCATAGTTCGTAGATTCGTCATGGTCCAAGTAACATGACCTTCAGAACAGGATTACCGTACCACTCTGGTGCGGATCTTACTCTGGTTGACCTACGAGGTTCGGTAGTAACTTGATCAGAAGTTTCATGATCACCATCATTAGCTTCCTCACTAATTGGTGTAGGAATCACTGGAACTGACTTCTGTGATGTACTACTTTCCAATTCGGGAGAAGGTACAATTACCTCATCAAGTTCTACTTTCCTCCCACTCACTTCTTTCGAGAGAAACTCCTTCTCTAGAAAGGATCCATTCTTAGCAACGAATATCTTGCCTTTGGATCTGTGATAGAAGGTGTACCCAACAATTTCCTTTGGGTATCCTATGAAGACACATTTCTCCGATTTGGGTTCGAGCTTATCAGGTTGAAGCTTTTTCACATAAGCATCGCAGCCCCGAACTTTAAGAAACGACAACTTGGGTTTCTTGCCAAACCAAAGTTCATATGGTGTCGTCTCAACGGATTTAGATGGTGCCCTATCTAACGTGAATGCAATCGTCTCTAAAGCATAACCCCAAAACAATAGTGTTAAATCAGTAAGAGACATCATAGATCGCACCATATCTAATATAGTGCGGTTACGACGTTCGGACACACCATTTCGCTGTGGTGTTTCGGGTGGCGTGAGTTGCGAAACTATTCCGCATTGTTTCAAATGAAGACCAAACTCGTAACTCAAATATTCTCCTCCACGATCAGATCATAGAAACTTTATTTTCTTATACGATGATTTTCCACTTCACTCTGAAATTCTTTGAACTTTTCAAATGTTTCAGACTTATGTTTCATCATGTAGATATACCCATATCTGCTCAAATCATCTGTGAATGTCAGAAAATAACGATACCCGCCGTGAGCATCAACACTCATCGGACCACATACATCAGTATGTATTATTTCCAACAAGTCTGTTGCTCGCTCCATTGTTCCGGAGAATGGAGTCTTAGTCATCTTGCCCATGAGGCATGGTTCGCAAGCATCAAGTGATTCCAAAAGCCCATCTGCATGGAGTTTCTTCATGCGTTTTACACCAATATGACCTAAACGGCAGTGCCACAAATAAGTTGCACTATCATTATTAAACGTATATCTTTTGGCTTCAATACTATGAATATGGGTATCACTACTATCGAGATTTAGTAAAAATAGACCACTCATCAAGGGTGCATGACCATAAAAAATATTACTCATATAAATAGAACAACCATTATTCTCTGATTTAAATGAATAACCGTCTCGCATCAAACAAGATCCAGATATAATATTCATGCTTAACGCTGGCACCAAATAACAATTATTCAGGTCTAAAACTAATCCCGAAGGTAGATGTAGAGGTAGCGTGCCGATGGCGATCACATCGACTTTGGAACCATTTTCCACGCGCATCGTCACCTCGTCCTTAGCCAATCTTTGCTTAATCCATAGCCCCTGTTTCGAGTTGCAAATATGAGCAATGTAACCAGATCAAATACCGTAGCGCCATGCGAGCATTAGTTAAGTACACATCAATAACATGTATATCAAATATACCTTTCACGTTGCCATCCTTCTTATCCGCCAAATACTTGGGGCAGTTCCGCTTCCAGTGACCAGTCCCTTTGCAGTAGAAGCACTCAGTCTCGGGCTTAGGTCCAGAATTGGGCTTTTTCACTTGAGCAGCAACTTGCTTGCCATTTTCTTGAAGTTCCCATTCTTACCTTTACCCTTTTTCTTGAAACTGGTGGTCTTGTTGACCATCAACACTTGATGCTCCTTCTTGATTTCTACCTCCGCAGCCTTTAGCATTGCGAAGAGCTCAGGAATTGTCTTATCCATCCCTTGCATATTATAGTTCATCACGAAGCTTTTGTAGCTTGGTGGCAGTGATTGAAGAACTCTGTCAATGATACTATCATCAGGAAGATTAACTCCCAGTTGAGTCAAGTGGTTGTGGTACCCAGACATTCTGAGTATATGTTCACTGACAGAACTATTCTCCTCCATTTTGCAGTTGTAGAACTTATTGGAGACTTCATATCTCTCAATCCGGGCATTTGCTTGAAATATTAACTTCAACTCCTAGAACATCTCACATGCACCATGACGTTCAAAACGTCGTTGAAGTCCCTGTTCTAAACCATAAAGTATGGCACACTAAACTATCGAGTATTCATCAGTTTTGCTCTGCCAGACGTTCTTAACGTCATCAGCAGCATCAATAGCAGGCCTGGCACCTAGCGGTGCTTCCAGGACATAATTCTTCTGTGCAGCAATGAGGATAATCCTCAAGTTACAGACCCAGTCCGTGTAGTTGCTACCATCATCTTTCAACTTAGCTTTCTCTAGGAACGCACTAAAATTCAAAGGAATGATGTCTACTACACAACCTTCTTCTTGTAGACGTTGTTGGGCCTCCAAGTGCAGAGGTTTGTAGGACAGTAGCAAATTTCCCTCAAGTGGATGACCTAAGGTTTATCAACCCATGGGAAAGGCATATGAAACATATATAATTTCAGATTTATGACATTCAATTCATTCAACCATTTACTCATAGGATATAAGTGAAGCACATGAGTAAATGACAAACTACTCCAAGAAGATATGAGTGAAGATCAATGAGTAGTTAAATAATTATGTAGCTATGTGAAGACTCTCTCTCATTTAAGAATTTCAGATCTTAGTATTTTATTCAAACAGCAAGCAAGGCTAAAGAAACTAAAATTACGCTCCAAGCAAAACACATATCATGTGGTGAATAAAAATATAGCTCCAAGTAAAGTTACCGATGAACGAAGAGGAAAGGGGGGATGCCTTCCGGGGTATCCCCAAGCTATGCTCTTGCCACTACTTATTCCATAGTCCATCGAATCTTTACCCAAAACTTGAAAACTTCACAACACAAAACTCAACAGAAAACTCGTAAGCTCCGTTAGCGAAAGAAAACAAAACACCACTTCAAGGTACTGTATTGAACTCATTATTTATTTATATTGGTGTTAAAATTACTGTATTCCAACTTCTCTATGGTTTATAAACTCTTTAACTAGCCATAGACTCATCAAAATAAGCAAACAACACACAAAAAACAGAATCTGTCAAAAACAGAACAGTCTGTAGTAAACTGTAACTAACGCAAACTTCTGGAACTCAGAAAATTCTACCAAAATAGGAAGACCTAGATAATTTGATTATTGATCTGCTTAAATTGGAATAAATATTTTATCACGTTCTGGTGATTTTAAACAATTGTTTTCGTGAACAGAAAGTTTCTGGAATTTTCAGCAAGATCAAATAACTATCATCCAAGAAGATCCTATAGGTCTTACTTGGCACAAACACTAATTAAAATATAAAACCACATCTAAACAGGAGATAGATGGATTATTTATTCCTAAACAGAACCAAAAAGCAAGAAGCTAAAATAATTGGGTTGCCTCCCAACAAGCGCTAACGTTTAACGCCCCTAGCTAGGCATGATGATTTCAGTGATGCTCGCATAAAAGATAAGAATTGAAACATAAAAAGAGCATCATGAAGAATATGACTAGCACATTTAAGTCTAACCCACTTCCTATGCATAGGAATTTTGTGAGCAAACAACTTATGGGAACAATAATCAACTAGCATAGGAAGGCAAAACAAGCATAACTTTAAAACCTTAAGCACATAGAGAGGAAACTTGATATTATTGCAATTCCTAGAAGCATACATTCCTCCCTCATAATAATTTTCAGTAGCATCATGAATGAATTCAACAATATATCCAGCACCTAAAGCATTCTTTTCATGATCTACTTGCATAGAAATTTTACTACTCTCCACGTAAGCAAATTTGTTCTCATCAATAGTAGTGGGAGCAAACTCAACAAAATAACTATCATGTGATTGAAAATTAAGATCAAGATGACAAGTTTCATGGTTATCATTATTCTTTATAGCATACGTGTCATCACAATAATCATCATAGATAGGAGGCACTCCAAAGTCACTAATAGCGGAGAACAAACAAAGAGATTATGGTAGGGTACGAAACCACCTCAAAGTTATCGTTTCTGATCGATCTATTCAAGAGTCCGTAGTAAAATAACACAAAGTTATTCTTTCCGTTCGATCTATCATAGAGTTCGTACTAGAATAACACCTTAAGACACAAATCAACAAAAACCCTAATGTCACCTAAATACTCCAATGTCACCTCAAGTATCCATGGGTATGATTATACGATATGCATCACACAATCTCAGATTCATCTATTCAACCAACACAAAAGTACTTCAAAGAGTGCCCCAAAGTTTCTACCGGAGAGTCAAGACGAAAACGTGTGCCAACCCCTATGCATAGGTTCATGGGCGGAACCCGCAAGTTGATCACCAAAACATACATCAAGTGGATCACGTGATATCCCATTGTCACCACAGATAAGCACGGCAAGACATACATCAAGTGTTCTCAAATCCTTAAAGACTCAATCCGATAAGATAACTTCAAAGGGAAAACTCAATCCATTACAAAGAGAGTAGAGGGGGAGAAACATCATAAGATCCAACTATAATAGCAAAGCTCGCGATACATCAAGATCGTATCACCTCAAGAACACGAGAGAGAGAGAGAGACCAAACACATAGCTACTGGTACATACCCTCAGCCCCGAGGGTGAACTACTCCTCCTTATCATGGAGAGCGCGGATGATGAAGATGGCCACCGATGAGGATCCCCCTCCGGCAGGTGCCTAAACAGAGTCCCATTGGTTTTGGTAGCTCTGAGGCTTGCGGCGGAACTCCCGATCTATTCATTCCCGATGTTTTTAGGGTATATGGATATATATATATATATATATATATATATATATATATATATATATATATATATATATATATATATATATATATATATATATATATATATATATATATATATATATATATATATATATATATAGGCGAAAGAAGTCGGTCGAGAAGCCACGAGGGGCCACGAGGTGGAGGACGCGCCCGAGGTGGGCGCGCCCCCTGCCTCGTGCCTTCCTTGTCGCTTCCCTTACGTACACTCCAAGTCTTCTGGATTGCTTCCGTTCCAAAAATAACTCTCCCAAAGGTTTCATTCCGTTTGGACTCCGTTTGATATTCCTTTTCTGCGAAACATTGAAACAAGGAGAAAACAGAAACTTGCACTGGGCTCTGGGTTAATAAGTTAGTCCCAAAAATAATATAAAAGTGTATAGTAAAGCCCATTAAACATCCAAGATGGATAATATAATAGCATGAATACTTCATAATTATAGATACGTTGGAGACGTATCTAGGAACAGTAGCACGGGCCATTGATCTACAACAACATAGACATGCAAAATACTATCAGGTACTAAGTTCATGATAAATTAAAGTTCAATTAATCATATTACTTAAGAACTCCCACTTAGATATCGATAGACATCCCTCTAATTATCTAAGTGATCACGTGATCCATATCAACTAAACCATGTCCGATCATCACGTGAGATGGAGTAGCTTTCAATGGTGAACATCACTATGTTGATCATATCTACTATATGATTCACGCTCGACCTTTCGGTCTCAGTGTTCCGAGGCTATATCTGCATATGCTAGGCTCGACAATTTTAACCTGAGTATTATGCGTGTGTAAACCTGGCTTGCACCCGTTGTATGTGAACGTAGAGCTTATCACACCCGATCATCACGTGGTGTCTCGGCACGACGAACTGTCGCAACGGTGCATACTCAGGGAGAACACTTATACCTTGAAATTTAGTGAGAGATCATCTTATAATGCTACCGCCGTACTAAGCAAAATAAGATGCATAAAAAGATAAACATCACATGCAATCAAAATAAGTGATATGATATGGCCATCATCTTGTGCCTTTGATCTCCATCTCCAAAGCACTGTCATGATCACCGTCGTCACCGGCTTGACACCTTGATCTCCATCGAAGCATCGTTGTCGTCTCACCAACTATTGCTTCTACGACTATCGCTACCGCTTAGTGATAAAGTAAAGCAATTACATGGCGATTGCATTTCATACAATAAAGCGACAACCATAAGGCTCTTGCCAGTTGCCGATAACCGCTACAAAACATGATCATCTCATACAACAATTTATATATATCATCACGTCTTGACCATATCACATCACAGCATGCCCTGCAAAAACAAGTTAGACGTCCTCTACTTTGTTGTTGCAAGTTTTATGTGGCTGCTACGGGCTTAGCAAGAACCGATCTTACCTACGCATCAAAACCACAATGATTTTTCATCAAGTGTGTTGTTTTAACCTTCAGCAAGGACCGAGCATAGTCACACTCAATTCAACTAAAGTTGGAGAAACAGACACGCACTAGCCACCTGTGTGTGAAGCACGGCGGTAGAACCAGTCTCATGAACGCGGTCATGTAATGTCGGTCTGGGCCGCTTCATCCAACAATACCGCCGAATCAAAGTATGACATGCTGGTAAGCAGTATGACTATTATCGCCCACAACTCTTTGTGTTCTACTCGTGCATATAACATCTACGCATAGACCTGGCTCGGATGCCACTGTTGGGGAACACAGTATTTCAAAAAAATTCCTACGATCACGCAAGATCTATCTAGGAGATGCATACCAACAAGCGGGGAGAGTGTGTCCACGTACCGTCGTAGACCGAAAGCGGAAGCGTTAAGTAACGCGGTTGATGTAGTCGAACGTCTTCGTGATCCAACTGATCAAGTACCAAACGCACGACACCTCCGTGATCTGCACACGTTCAGCTCAATGACGTCCCTTAAACTCTAGATCCAGCTGAGGCCGAGGGAGAGTTTTGTTAGCACGACGGCATGGTGACGGTGATGATGAAGTTACCGACGCAGGGCTTCGCCTAAGCACTACGACAATATGACCCAGGTGGAAATCTGTGGAGGGGGGCACCGCACACGGCTAAAATCAACTTGTGTTTCTATGGGGTGCCCCCTCCCCCGTATATAAAGGAGGGGAGGAGGAGGAGGGCCTGCCTCATGGGGCGTGCCCAAGGGGGATTCCTACTCCTAGTAGGAGTAGGTTTCCCCCTTTCCTAGTCGGAGTAGGAGAAGAAGGAAGAGGAAGAGGGAGAGAAGGAAAGCCCCCCCCCCCAAACCCTACCCCAATTCGGATTGGGCATGAGTAGCGCCACACCGGCCGCCTCCTCCTCTCTTACACTATGGCCCATGAAGGCCCATTAACCCCCAGGGGGTTCAGTAACACCCCAAGTACTCTAGAAAATGCCCGGACTCATCCAAAACCATTCCGGTGTCCAAACATAACCTTACAATATAACAATCTTCATGTCTCGGCCATTCAGAGACTCCTCGTCATGTCCGTGATCACATCCGGGACTCTAAATGAAACGCCCTCGATGCGGCTATATCTCCCACGTGTCGAAGCACGACTTAGAGGCATAACCGCATTGAAAGCAATGTCGCAAGTGAGGTAATCTTCACACAACCCATGTAATACATAAGGGAAAGAGATACATAGTTGGCTTACAATCGCCACTTCACACAATACATGAGTAAAACATTACATCATACAGATACAATCAAGGTCCGACTCCGGAACCAAAATAAAAGAAGACTACCCCAAATGCTACACAGATCCCCGATCGTCCCAACTGGCTCCACTCTTGATCAACTGAAACGAAACAACACAAAGAACAAGATCTTCATCGAGCTCCTCCTTGAGCTCAGGTGCATCACCTGCACGGTTTCATCGGCACCGCAAACTGGTTTGGGAAGTATCTGTGAGTCACGGGACTCAGCAATCTCACACCATGAGATCAAGACTATTTAAGCTTAAAGGTAGGATAGGGTAGTGAGGTGGAGCTGCAGCAAGCGACTAGCATATATGGTGGCTACAAACGCAAATGAGAGCGAGAAGAGAAGGCAAAAGCACGGTCGAACAACTATGATCAAGAAGTGATCCTGAAACTACTTACGTCAAACATAACTCCAACACCGTGTTCACTTCCGGACTCACGAGAAGAGACCATCACGGTTACACACGCGTTGGTGTATTTTAAATAAGATCAACTTCGGTTTTCTACAACCGACATTAACAAATTCCCATCTGCCACATAACCGCGGGCACGGCTTTGAAAGTTCAAACCCTGCAGGGTGTCCCAACTTAGCCCATGATAAGCTCTCGCGATCAACGAAGGATATTCCTTCTCCCGGGAAGACCCGATCAGTCTCGGAATCCGGCTACAAGACATTTCACAGCAATAAAACAAGACCAGCAAAGCCGCCGGATGTGCCGACAAATCTGATAGGAGCTGCACATATCTCGTCTCGTGGCACACTCGGATGAGCAGTCCATACAACTAAAACCAAACCTCAAGTTGCCTTGAGGGGCGCCAGACAGGGCTCTAGTTCGGGCCAGCACTCGAAGGAGCACCGTCCGGGGCTAAAATAAAGATGACCCTTGGGCTCCTAAACCCAAGGGAAAAGGGCATAGGTGAGGCAAATGGTAAAACCAATGTTGGGCCTTCTGGAAAAGTCTTATTCAAAGCGAACTGTCAAGGGGTCCCATAAATCACCCGACCGCGTTAGGGACGCAAAAATCCGGGAACATAATACCGATATGACGGAAACTAGGGCGGCAAGAGTGGAACAAAACACCAGGCATAAGGCCGAGCCTTCCACCCTTTACCAAGTATATAGATGCATTAATTAAATAAGATATATTGTGATATCCCAACAAGTAAACATGTTCCAACAAGGAACAACATCTCCATGTTCCAACAAGGAACAAACTTCATCTTCACCTGCAACTAACAACGCTATAAGAGGAGCTGAGCAAAGCGGTAACATAGCCAATCAACGGTTTGCTAGGAAAGGATGGTTAGGGGCTGACATGGCAATATGGGTGGCATGATATAGCAAGTGGTAGGCATCGCAGCATAGGCATAGCAAAAGAGCGAGCAACTAGCAAGCAAAGATAGTAGTGATTTCGAGGGTATGGTCATCTTGCCTGAATTCCCGCAAGGAAGAAGAACGAATCCATGAAGAAGACAAACGGACGAAGTCGAACGAATCCTCACAACTCCGGAACGAAACCGAAGCTAACGAGAGAAGCAACCCGGAAAGAAGCAAACACCATAGTAAACAACCATCACATAAACATGGCATGATGCACAAACAAGCCTACAAATTAAGTGGAGCTCAATATGCAACGAATTGCATATCGACGAAACTTCACAACATTTATTTAGTTCTCTCCCGATTAGGTACTCAACAATATTAAATGTTGTTAAACATGGCAAGAGGTGAAGCAAATGAAACTAACTATTTAGGCAAGATTAAATGAGGCCGGAAACAACAACAACAATTCCGGAAAATCCCCATATGCAAATTTCGAATTTGGAACAGATCTGACCTAAAGCATATTTTAGAGTTGTTAAACATGCAAAGTAATGCTACCATGTTAAACTAGGCATTTTTCTACCCCATTTACATATATAAATTATTTAAAACCGAGTTACGGTTATTTAGTTATGAAATAAATCATTTTAGCATGGCATTTAAGCAAATTAATGCAAACAACAATTATAAACATTTAAATGTTGTTATCATGATGCGGATGACATGTGCAAGTTTATGCAATATTTATGAAAACGTTAACAAGAGCATTATGAAGCATTGTGTCACCGTGGTGGAAGAAAGGGGTGCCACGGCAACGAATCCGAAAATGGTGCCACGGCAACATATCGGTTCCGACAGCTCAATCGAGATATCGGTGCAAAGGAAAGCGTGGACGGAAGCGAGTCATGCAAGATGGTGGGGTGATCTCGGATTCCGGGTTCCCACGGAACGGTGGCATGGCAAAAGAGGGGCATCGCAAGGATGATTCGATCACGGCGGTCGTCACGGGTTATACCTTCGGAACGTTCAAACGGGACGGGTCGAGTTTCGAGGGAAGTAGAGGAAGTAGTCGTTCTCGGGCGTAGAGGGAAGTAGTGGTTCACGCGACGGTAGTCGTTCATGTACACGTTTCACGGGTTTTCGGCGACGGTCGTCGTACATGGTTCGAGTGGTACTTGCAGCTACGGACTTGGCGAATCCGAGGGCTTCGGGTTCACCGTTGAACTTGCGAAATCCACAAACGGGTCTTCGGTGACGGTAGATGTACAAGGCAAACGTAGAGGTACTATGCTTGATCGTCGTGGTACTTGGCGAATCGTCGGGCACTTGTCGCATCATCGTGTAGTCGAACTTGACGGTCCAAAACGTTCATCTGCGGTCGTCACGGTACTTGGCGTTATCCACCTCGGGTGTGGTCGGACATGCGTAGATGAACAGCGGGTCCCATGAGTAGTCGTACTCGGCGAATCCGCGTAGTTACACGGTCTCCTCGGGCTTCCACGGTTCCCCGAGCCTTGGCAGCAACGGGAGGGGCGAACAGAGGTGCTTCCTCCACCTGCTCGACCGAGGCGAGGCGGGCGGGGCCCATCCGTCCTCGGCGGTGGGACTCCATGGGGCGCCATGGCGTCGGGCAGGAGGTGGAGCGGAGGCGGCGAGGAGGAGGCCGCAGTGAGGGCGAGGTGGTCTGGCCCGTGGCGAGCCGAACGGAGGCGGGCGAGGCGAGGTCGACGACAGAGCACGCCAGACGGCGCAGCCTTGGGACATGGCGATATGGGAGAAGGGGCATGGCGCGAGGCGGGGCAGTCGGTCCACGGCCATGGCGCGCGGAGGAGGAGCAGGTGAGGGCGATGGGGGCCTGGCCGGCTCCGAGGCGGACGGGCGCGGGGCTCGGCGCGGCGAGGAGGGGGCGAGGCAGAGGAGGTGCGGGACGGAGAGGTGGGGCGCAGAGGAGGACGAGGGGAGAGCGATGGGAGAAGGGGATCGGGCGCAGGGGGCGACGGCGCTGGAGGGAGGACGAGGGGGATCGGGAGAGAGATGGCTGTGGGCTAGGGTTAGGCAGGGGGCTGCTGGGCCTTGGGCCTTGCTTGGTGGAATGGGCCGGCGCTAGGAGGAGGACGAGGGGAGAGCGATGGGAGATGGGATCGGGAGGAGGAGAGGGGATCGGGCAGGGAGGCGCTGGAGGGAGAGGGACCTGCGGGCTAGGGTTAGAGGAGTGGTGGGCAGGTGGGCCTTGGCACAGGTGGCTAGAGGCCCATGCGGGACTGGGAAGCGGGCCGGCCTGAGGTGCAGCTGGGCCTGAATGGCCTGTTGGGCACCCTCTCTCCCACTCAAAAGAGAAAAAAAAACAGAGATAAGGAAGAAAAGAAAGAGAGGATAGGGGACGAAGTTGGACGCGCGGATAGTTTTCCCGGACTCACAAAAATGTAAGGAATTAAACAAAAATGGCCCGAGGATTTTTGGTGGAACTCCGGAAAATGATAGAATAAAAAAATGGCAAGGTTTTGAGAACAACTCGGAGCAGAAAAAGGCATGGGATTTAATATGCAAGTGGGTTATGGTTAATTCCAAATAAATGGAATAATTTTATATAGCTCCCTAATATCGGGAGGGTATGTTATAAAGAGAAGTCAACCTTCCCTCGATTTAAATGGATCGAGAAATCCATACAATTTATTTAGAAGAGTTTTGAAAATTAAATGGCATGAAGGCATGATGGCATGATGCAATGCAAAAACAAAACAAATCACAAGGCAAAACTCGGAAAACCCTGGAAGGCAACTGAAGCTCCGGTCTTGGGGCGTCACAACACTCCACCACTACGAGAGGATCTCGTCCCGAGATCTAGGATGGCACCGGAGAAAAGCGGAAGAGGAAGAGGTAAAACAAAGTTGCTTCTCCGACAAACGAGTGAAACCAAAGAACCTTGAGAGGTTGAACAAAATGAAAGAAAGAAAACAATGAAGATGAAGAAAGTTGAAAACACTCTGTTAGAAAAGAGGAACAAGGGATACGACGAAAACCAAGAGGTTTAGTGATAAGATAGATATTGAAACCACTCTGGTTAAAACCATATCGAGAAGGAATAAGATTGATATAATTTGGGCAGCACTCCGGCTAAAAGAAGAAGGAAAAACTCGATAAGAAGAAAAGAACTTGAAGAGATGACACAACCTCCGGTTAAATGGATAAGCAAGAAAAAAAACATGATCTTGGCAAAACGAGACGATGGGTCGAAGAGAGCAACATCACAATGCCTTCGAAACGAAAGAATAGAATCTAGATTGTTGGGATAAAGGGACGGAGAAGAAAAAGACAACTTCTACCACCAATGAGTTTGGAAAGCACCGTTAAAAAGAAGGATAGAACGGAGTTGTTGGAAAACCAACAACGAAAAGAATAACCTTGTAGTGGACTTATGGAAACATCTCAACATTATGAGGTGAGCTTCTGCCACCAACGGAAACAATTGATTGGATTTAACAACAAGGAGACGAGAAACTTATATCACCGGGAGGACAAATGAAGAACTTGGGTCATTTATAAGCACCATAAATAGCAACAATCCTTAGGGAAAGCTTTAGGTGAAATATAGCCCAAGACAACTCCAATGAAGAGATTGATGGATTTAAAATACCTCATTCTTGACAACATGTGAATCATGAAACACGAACTCAAATTGTCGAGAATGACATAACACCACCTCAAATGATAAGGTAGAACAAATTGCACTTCGGAATGCAAGAAGAAGAATACTTGAACTCCTCAAAACAAAACATGTGTTGGAGCCATGTTTATTTTAGAGTATAGCTTGGCGGATCATAACTCCGCGAGAAATCTTGATGAACAATTGGAGAAATGAAAAAGAATCCTTGACGAACCATCCTGAAGAAACTCCATGAAGAACTCCGGTAAGAAAAGGATGATAAAAGAAAGAGAAGTTGAAAACACAAGGTGAAGCCTTGCAGTGATAAGATGAAGCTTTACAATGAAATAGCCGAGAAAAAACTTGGAACTCCGGAAAGAAAGATGAACAAATGAAACCAAGAATTTTGATGAACCTCCGGAATAAGGAATTGAATTTACTCGATGGGACAAGGATAAGAATTACATTATGCTGATCCTTCACCAATAAAATTGATGACAAGCAATGGATTAGGCATACCACTTATTCTCGTAGAAAGGATTAAGATAGATATGGCGCAAACTTGGGAAGGTCTTCAACAATACACCGGTAGGATTCGGAAGAACGAATGAATCTATATGATAACGAAGGAAGAGAACTCTTGAACAAGCCACCATAAGCATTGAAAAAGAACGAAGAAAAAGAACGAATCACCGTAAGGAATTAGAAATGAACGAAGATACTTGAGAGAATTTAGATACATGAGAACGGAGAAATCATGAACTGATTAGTGAATACTTGAATGATGCACCGGTAAGATTTGGAGAGCAAGAGTTGAACGCTTGAATGAATAATTCTGAGATGATGGGCTCCGAAGAATCAAACTGAAAAGACTCCTGAAATGCTCCGGGTGGGTGAAAAGAATTCTCACAATCAAAACAATTATGAGGATGGCACGAAGCTAGAACCATGAATCTTGAAGAGAAAAGAGCGAAATTAAAGAGAAACTCATCTTCGGTCTTCACATCGAAGAATGACGATGAGAAACACCACCATGAATTGTTGAAGCACTCCGGAATGAAAATTAGAAAGGTTGAACCAACGATGAAAATAATTTGAAAGATCTTGGAGAAAGACATTTGACTGATGATAATTCATTCTTACGTCAAACTTCGAAAAGGATTTGGGAATAGCTCCGGGAAAATAAAAGAGTCGTAAGATCACAGGAAAAGACACGTGGGTTAGGGCCCACTCAAAAGAACCACCGTTGAACAATTGCTTGAAAAGAGGGATTGCACCGGTTGAATTAAATGGCTTGAATGAGATAGCATCCTCGAAAGAACTTGAGTGAATTGAGAATGGAAACTAGAATCTTCTGAGATAACTTCAACACTCCGGAACAATTGAATAGCGAGAAGTGGATGATTAGGGGATGCATCGGCAAGAGAAAACATTTGTAACAAGGAAAAGAATATGATCAACACTGAAAACTTGACTTAAATCCACCGGAGAAGAAAATTAGAATGGAACAATGATAAGGTTAAAGCTTCCTTAGCATCTTCATGAGAAATCACCGGATAAAACATTAAAGGGAAAGAATGAAGAAACTTCACTCAATAAAATGGATACTTGATTAAGAAATCTGAGTCCTTGAAGAAAAAGGGTGGGAGGGCGGGAAATCAAAACAACTTGGGTCGGATGAAACGAACACCGTTGAGAAAAAGCTTAGAATTGATCTTGCGAATGTTGGAATGATCGGATCCACTTGAAGAGAAGCACGCCGGTTAAGAAAAGAATTAACATGATGATCTCGATGATCAAGAAGGATTAGTATTCCCATAGAAATATGAGAACACCATTAAGAAAAGGTATGGAATCAACACTTGACTTCGAAGCAACTCGAATACCACAAAAAACAAAACAAAACAAAGGATTTGGCTTGCAGAATAAGCCGGAACAAATACATATGATAGAGATTTACCCAATCCCGTATCATGCATCTGTCGGAAAGATATTCTAGGAGCTACTTGAATTCCCACCTATAAACTCCGAAAACT
The DNA here is from genome assembly GCA_021605205.1 of Aegilops longissima. NCBI lineage: Eukaryota > Viridiplantae > Streptophyta > Magnoliopsida > Poales > Poaceae > Aegilops > Aegilops longissima. The sequence goes on from CM038677.1 coordinate 576,021,245, forward strand.
TTCGGTTATGCAATCTGGTGTTGGGGATCAGGGACACAAAATATATCACCCAAACTAACAATACCTAGATCCAATTGTATCCATCCGTCAACACATAACCAAGAAATCCTCGAAATCGTGTACCTCGACCATCGAAAAACATCCGTTATACAAGTCATGGCAATACTCCCTTTTCGCCACGATCTTTGGGCTATCGGGGTTATCTCACCAACAACGCACAAAAGAGATTTCGATGTCGGTAAAACTCAGTATTCGAGAATCGCAACGATAAAATTGTGACGACAACACCTCGAGCTCAACTCCCGGACACCGCCACAACCCCTAAATGACAGGAGGCACCAAGAACAATGTTCTCGTCACAAAACCATCGGAACGATTCCAAGATACCCACGTGATCCTAAAAAAATTTTAGTGAAATTTGAGGAGAGGAAAGTCAAAACTCTACGTCAGGATGCCTCACCAGAGCGACGAAGGGACTGGGGAGTAAAAAGAATCCTACTCTCCGATATATATAAACCTAAGACTCAAAACATTTTCCGTTCTAGACTCAACAACGTCAGCAACCAATCAAGTAGGGGGCTCCTAAGTCGGGGAAGGCTCTGATTACCAACTTGAAACGCCCTCGATGCGGCTATATCTCCCACGTGTCGAAGCACGACTTAGAGGCATAACCGCATTGAAAGCAATGTCGCAAGTGAGGTAATCTTCACACAACCCATGTAATACATAAGGGAAAGAGATACATAGTTGGCTTACAATCGCCACTTCACACAATACATGAGTAAAACATTACATCATACAGATACAATCAAGGTCCGACTCGGAACCAAAATAAAAGAAGACTACCCCAAATGCTACACAGATCCCGATCGTCCCAACTGGGCTCCACTCTTGATCAACTGAAACGAAACAACACAAAGAACAAGATCTTCATCGAGCTCCTCCTTGAGCTCGGTGCATCACCTGCGGTTTCATCGGCACCGCAAACTGGTTTGGGAAGTATCCGTGAGTCACGGGACTCAGCAATCTCACACCAGCGAGATCAAGACTATTTAAGCTTAAAGGTAGGACAGGGTAGTGAGGTGGAGCTGCAGCAAGCGACTAGCATATATGGTGGCTACAAACGCAAATGAGAGCGAGAAGAGAGGCAAAAGCACGGTCGAACAACTATGATCAAGAAGTGATCCTGAAACTACTTACGTCAAACATAACTCCAACACCGTGTTCACTTCCGGACTCACGAGAAGAGACCATCACGTTACACACGCGTTGGTGTATTTTAAATAAGATCAACTTCGGGTTTTCTACAACCGACATTAACAAATTCCCATCTGCCACATAACCGCGGGCACGGCTTTGAAAGTTCAAACCCTGCAGGGTGTCCCAACTTAGCCCATGATAAGCTCTCGCGATCAACGAAGGATATTCCTTCTCCCGGAAGACCCGACCAGTCTCGAATCCGGCTACAAGACATTTCACAGCAATAAAACAAGACCAGCAAAGCCGCCGGATGTGCCGACAAATCTGATAGGAGCTGCACATATCTCGGTCTCGAGGCACACTCGGATGAGCAGTCCATACAACTAAAACCAAACCTCAAGTTGCCTTGAGGGGCTACCAGGGGGCTCTAGTTCGGGCCAACACTCGAAGGAGCACTGGTCCGGGGGCTAAAATAAAGATGACCCTTGGGCTCCGAAACCCAAGGGAAAAAGGGCATAGGTGAGGCAAATGGTAAAACCAATGTTGGGCCTTCTTTGGAAAAGTCTTATTCAAAGCGAACTGTCAAGGGGTCCCATAAATCACCCGACCGCGTTAGGGACGCAAAAATCCGGGAACATAATACCGATATGACGGAAACTAGGGCGGCAAGAGTGGAACAAAACACTGGCATAAGGCCGAGCCTTCCACCCTTTACCAAGTATATAGATGCATTAATTAAATAAGATATATTGTGATATCCCAACAAGTAAACATGTTCCAACAAGGAACAACATCTCCATGTTCCAACAAGGAACAAACTTCATCTTCACCTGCAACTAACAACGCTATAAGAGGAGCTGAGCAAAGCGGTAACATAGCCAATCAACGGTTTGCTAGGAAAGGATGGTTAGGGGCTGACATGGCAATATGGGTGGCATGATATAGCAAGTGGTAGGCATCGCAGCATAGGCATAGCAAAAGAGCGAGCAACTAGCAAGCAAAGATAGTAGTGATTTCGAGGGTATGGTCATCTTGCCTGAATTCCATAAGGAAGAAGAACGAATCCATGAAGAAGACAAACGGACGAAGTCGAACGAATCCTCACAACTCCGGAACGAAACCGAAGCTAACGAGAGAAGCAACCCGGAAAGAAGCAAACACCATAGTAAACAACCATCACATAAACATGGCATGATGCACAAACAAGCCTACAAATTAAGTGGAGCTCAATATGCAACGAATTGCATATCGACGAAACTTCACAACATTTATTTAGTTCTCTCCCGATTAGGTACTCAACAATATTAAATGTTGTTAAACATGGCAAGAGGTGAAGCAAATGAAACTAACTATTTAGGCAAGATTAAATGAGGCCGGAAACAACAACAACAATTCCGGAAAATCCCCATATGCAAATTTCGAATTTGGAACAGATCTGACCTAAAGCATATTTTAGAGTTGTTAAACATGCAAAGTAATGCTACCATGTTAAACTAGGCATTTTTCTACCCCATTTACATATATAAATTATTTAAAACCGAGTTACGGTTATTTAGTTATGAAATAAATCATTTTAGCATGGCATTTAAGCAAATTAATGCAAACAACAATTATAAACATTTAAATGTTGTTATCATGATCACGGATGACATGTGCAAGTTTATGCAATATTTATGAAAACGTTAACAAGAGCATTATGAAGCATTGTGTCACCGTGGTGGAAGAAAGGGGTGCCACGGCAACGAATCCGAAAATGGTGCCACGGCAACATATCGGTTCCGACAGCTCAATCGAGATATCGGTGCAAAGGAAAGCGTGGACGGAAGCGAGTCATGCAAGATGGTGGGGTGATCTCGGATTCCGGGTTCCCACGGAACGGTGGCATGGCAAAAGAGGGGCATCGCAAGGATGATTCGATCACGGCGGTCGTCACGGGTTATACCTTCGGAACGTTCAAACGGGACGGGTCGAGTTTCGAGGGAAGTAGAGGAAGTAGTCGTTCTCGGCGTAGAGGGAAGTAGTGGTTCACGCGACGGTAGTCGTTCATGTACACGTTTCACGGGTTTTCGGCGACGGTCGTCGTACATGGTTCGGAGTGGTACTTGCAGCTACGGACTTGACGAATCCGAGGGCTTCGGGGTTCACCGTTGAACTTGACGAAATCCACAAACGGGTCTTCGGTGACGGTAGATGTACAAGGCAAACGTAGAGGTACTATGCTTCGGTCGTCGTGGTACTTGGCGAATCGTCGGGGCACTTGTCGCATCATCGTGTAGTCGAACTTGACGGTCCAAAACGTTCATCTGCGGTCGTCACGGTACTTGGCGTTATCCACCTCGGGTGTGGTCGGACATGCACGTAGATGAACTTGACGGGTCCCATGAGTAGTCGTACTCGGCGAATCCGCGTAGTTGCACGGTCTCCTCGGGCTTCCCTGGTTCCTGAGCCTTGGCAGCAACGGGAGGGGCGAACAGAGGTGCTTCCTCCACCTGCTCGACCGAGGCAGAGGCGGGCGGGGCCCATCTGGTCCCTGGCGGTGGGACTCCATGGGGCGCCATGGCGTCGGGCGGGAGGTGGAGCGGAGGCGGCGAGGAGGAGGCCGCAGGTGAGGCGAGTGGTCTGGCCCGGTGGCGAGCCGAACGGAGGCGGGCGAGGCGAGGTCGACGACGAAACACGCCAGGACGGCGGCGCGCGGGACATGGCGATATGGGAGAAGGGGCATGGCGCGAGGCGGGGCAGTCGGTCCACGGCCATGGCGCTCGGAGGAGGAGCAGTGAGGCGATGGGGGCTGGCCGGCTCGAGGCGGACGGGCGCGGGAGGCTCGGCCTTGGCGAGGAGGGGGCGAGGCGGAGGAGGTGCGGGACGGAGAGGTGGGGCGCAGAGGAGGACGAGGGAGAGCGATGGGAGAAGGGATCGGGCGCAGGGGCGGCGGCACTGGAGGGAGGACGAGGGGATCGGAGAGAGATGGCTGTGGGCTAGGGTTAGGCAGGGGGCTCTTGGGCCTTGGGCCTTGCTTGGTGGAATGGGCCGCGCTAGGAGGAGGACGAGGGAGAGCGATGGGAGATGGGATCGGGAGGAGGAGGGGGATCGGGCGGGGGCGCTGGAGGGAGAGGGACTGCGGGCTAGGGTTAGAGGAGTGGTGGGCAGGCTGGGCCTTGGCACAGGTGGCTAGAGGCCCATGCGGGGCCCAGGAAGCGGGCCGCCTGAGGTGCAGCTGGGCCTGAATGGCTGTTGGGCACCCTCTCTCCCACTCAAAAGAGAAAAAAACAGAGATAAGGAAGAAAAGAAAGAGAGGATAGGGGACGAAGTTGGGCCATGGATAGTTTTCCGGACTCACAAAATGTAAGGAATTAAACAAAAATGGCCGAGGATTTTGGTGGAACTCGGAAAATGATAGAATAAAAAAATGGCAAGGTTTTGAGAACAACTCGGAGCAGAAAAAGGCATGGGATTTAATATGCAAGTGGGTTATGGTTAATTCCAAATAAATGGAATAATTTTATATAGCTCCCTAATATCGGGAGGGTATGTTATAAAGAGAAGTCAACCTTCCCTCGATTTAAATGGATCGAGAAATCCATACAATTTATTTAGAAGAGTTTTGAAAATTAAATGGCATGAAGGCATGATGGCATGATGCAATGCAAAAACAAAACAAATCACAAGGCAAAACTCGGAAAACCCTGGAAGGCAACTGAAGCTCCGGTCTTGGGGCGTCACACTAAACTACCTTCGGTACATCAAATCACATAACTCATAATACATACCGTCATCGAACGTTAAGCGTGCGGACCCTACGGGTTCGAGAACTATGTAGACATGACCGAGACTCATCTCCGGTCAATAACCAATAAAGGAACCTGGATGCTCATATTGGTTCCTACATATTCTACGAAGATCTTTATCGGTCAAACCGCACAATAACATACGTTGTTCCCTTTGTCATCAGTATGTTACTTGCCCGAGATTCGATCATCAGTGTCATCATACCTAGTTTAATCTCGTTACTGGCAAGTCTCTTTACTCGTTCCGTAATGCATCATCCCGCAACTAACTCATTAGTCACATCGCTTCGCATGATCATGTAGTTGACATCGTATTTGTGGCAAAGCCACCGTTCATAATTCTTTCATACATGTCACTCTTGATTCATTGCATATCCCGGTACACCGCCGGAGGCATTCACATAGAGTCATATTTTGTTCTAAGTATTGAGTTGTAATTGTTGAGTTGTAAGTAAATAAAAGTGTGATGAGCATCATTTTTTAGAGCATTGTCCCAAGTGAGGAAAGGATGATGGAGACTATGATTCCCCCACAAGTCGGGATGAGACTCCGGACGAAAAATAAATAAGAGAAAAAGAGAGAAGGGACAATGTTACTATCCTTTTACCACACTTGTGCTTCAAAGTATACTAGTGGGAAATTTTCATTATAGAACTTGGCTTGTATATTACAATGATGGGCTTCCTCAAAATGCCCTATGTCTTCGTGAGCAAGCGAGTTGGATGCACACCCACTTAGTTTCTTTTGTTGAGCTTTCATATACTTATAGCTCTAAGTGCATCCGTTGCATGGCAATCCCTACTCACTCACATTGATATCTGTTAATGGGCATCTCCATAGCCCGTTGATATGCCTAGTTGATGAGAGACTATCTTCTCCTTTTTTTGTCTTCTCCACAACCACCATTCTATTCCACATATAGTGCTATGTCCATGGCTCACGCTCATGTATAGCGTTAAGATTGAAAAAGTTTGAGAACACTAAAAGTATGAAACAATTGCTCGGCTTGTCATCAGGGTTGTGCATGATTTAAATATTTTGTGTGGTGAAGATAGAGCATAGCCAGACTATATGATTTTGCAGGGACAACTTTTTTTGGCCATGTTATTTTGAGAAGACATAATTTCTTAGTTAGTATGCTTGAAGTATTATTATTTTTATGTCAATATTAAACTTTTGTCTTGAATCTTTCGGATCTGAATATTCATACCACAATTAAGAGAGTTACATTGAAATTATGCCAAGTAGCATTCCACATCAAAAAATCTGTTTTTATCATTTACCTACTCGAGGACGAGCAGGAATTAAGCTTGGGGAGGCTTGATACGTCTCCAACGTATCTATAATTTTTTATTGTTCCATGCTATATTATATTCTGTTTTGGACATTAATGGGCTTTATTATACATTTTTATATTATTTTTGGGACTAACCTATTAACCGGAGGCCCAGCCAGAGTGCAGTTTTTTGCCTATTTCAGAGTTTCACAGAAAAAGAATATCAAACGGAGTCCAAACGGAATGAAACCTTCGGGAACGTGATTTTGGAACGAGCGTGATCCAGAGGACTTGGACCCTCGTCAAGACATCAACCAGGAGGGCACGAGGTAGGGCGCGCCCTCCACCTCGTGGGACCCACGTTGCTCCACCGACGTACTTCTTCCTCCTATATATACCTCGCACCCCCAAACTACGGATCACGGAGCCAAAACCTAATTCCACCGCCGCAACCTTCTGCATGCCGTGAGATCCCATCTTGGGGCCTTTTCCGAGCTCACGGAGGGGGCATCGATCACGGAGGCTTCTACATCAACACCATAGCCTCTCCGATGATGTGTGAGTAGTTTACCTCAGACCTTCGGGTCCATAGTTATTAGCTAGATGGCTTCTTCTCTTTTTTTGGATCTCAATACAATGTTCTCCCCCTCTCTTGTGGAGATCTATTCGATGTAATCTTCTTTTGCGGTGTGTTTGTTGAGACCGATGAATTGTGGGTTTATGATCAAGCTTATCTATGAACAATATTTGAATCTCCTATGAATTCTTTTATGTATGATTGGTTATCTTTGCAAGTCTCTTCGAATTATTAGTTTGGTTTGGCCTACTAGATTGATCTTTCTTGCAATGGGAGAAGTGCTTAGCTTTGGGTTCAATCTTGCGGTGTCCTTTCCCAGTGACAGTAGGGGCAGCAAGGCATGTATTGTATTGTTGCCATCAAGGATAACAAGATGGGGTTTATATCATATTTCATGAGTTTATCCCTCTACATCATGTCATCTTACTTAAAGCGTTACTCTGTTCTTTTGAACTTAATACTCTAGATGCATGCTGGATAGCGGTCGATGTGTGGAGTAATAGTAGTAGATGCAGGCAGGAGTCGGTCTACTTGTCTCGGGCGTGATGCCTATATACATGATCATACCTAGATATTCTCATAACTATGCTCAATTCTGTCGATTGCTTAACAGTAATTTGTTCACCCACCGTAATACTTATGCTCTCGAGAGAAGCCTCTAGTGAAACCTATGGCCCCCGGGTCTATTTTCCATCATATTAATCTCCCGAGAACAAGCTATTTCTGACGCCGTTTTTATTTTGCTTTCTTTACTTTGCATCTTTATCATAAAAATACCAAAAATATCATCTTATCATATCTATCAGATCTCACTCTCGTAAGTGACCGTGAAGGGATTGACAACCCCTTTATTGCGTTGGTTGCGAGGATTTATTTGTTTGTGTAGGTACGAGGGACTCGTGCGTGGCCTCCTACTGGATTGATACCTTGGTTCTCAAAAACTAGGGAAATACTTACGCTACTTTGCTGCATCACCCTTTCCTCTTCAAGGGAAAACCAACACAGTGCTCAAGAGGTAGTAGCCGCTAACGTCGACGCTTGGGTGGTGCCTCGACGGGCTTATCCTCGATCGGATCTTGAATGCCGTCGTCGTCCTTCTTTCCGGGCGTATCCACCGTGTACACGTCATAAGTAGAAGTGGCCGTCCAACGCCCAGTGACGGGTGGGTTTTGGCCTGATTCGGCTCCAGCATCGTCGTCCATGCCGTCGATGTCTTCGGAGGCATAGTCTAGCATGTCGGTTAGGTCCTCGATAGTGGCTATCAAGTGGGTGGTGGGTGGGACATAAAATTCCCTGCTCTCAGCCCCTAGTTCGGGCTGGGCGTAGTTCGGAACTGATACTTTCGTAATGGCGAGAGATCGCATTAAGTCCAAAGCCTCGTTTAAGAGCGAGATCTAGACGGGTGACTGAGGAACTGGGGAGCTGGGCCTGGTAAACGCCACTTGTCCGTGCTCAATGGACGCAGGCCTCGAGGGTTCGGAGTTGACCTCCAGAGATGAGTTCGGTTTCGATGACAGAGAGAGTTTTATTTGACTCTGGGCCCGTTGACAACATGTCCACCTCTGGGTTTCCGGTTGGGAACTCCGTAACAGGAGAGAGTCCGATGGGGCTTAGCCTCCCGTCTTCGGACAGAGCGGTCCGCTCTGGGTCTAAGGCCAGGGCAGGAACGAGAGTTGATCCTTGAATGGAGTCTGGTGGTGGATCCAACGGGTTTCCTTCATGTAGATGAGGAGCGGCGGCCGAGGCCGAGAACCCTTCGAAGATCAAATCTCCTCGGATACCAGCGATGTAATTCAGGCTTCCGAACCTGATCTAGTAACCAGGGGCGTAGCTGTCGATCTGCTCGAGGTGACCAGCCGAATTGGCACGCAGAGCGAAGCCGCCAAACATGAAAAGTTGACCAAGGAGAAAGATCTCCCTGGAAACAACATCGTTGCTGATGGCGAGATGAGCCATCGATCCTTCTCCTGACGGCATAGCGGGACTCTCAATGAAAGCACCAATGTCGGTGTCAAAACCGGCCGATCTCGGGTAGGGGGTCCCGAACTGTGCGTCTGAGGATCGAAGGTAACAGAGGACGAGTGGGACACAATGTTTATCCAGGTCCGGGCCCTCTTAATGGAGGTAATACCCTATGTCCTGCTTGATTATTTTTGATGAGTATGGGGTTACAAGAGTTGATCTACCTCGAGATCGTAATGGCCAAACCCTAGATGTCTAGCCTATATGAATTCTGATAGCCTCTACGGACTAAACCTTCCAGTTTATATATACACCGGAGGGGCCTAGGATTATACATAGTCGGTTTGTAGAGGAAGGAAACTACATATCCGAACTCCAATCTTGCCATCCATGCATAGGGGAGTCCTACCCGGACACGGGGGAAAGTCTTCCTCTTTGTGTCTTCACGGCCCATCAGTCCGGCCCATATCGAATAGCCCGGACACTCGAAGTCCCCCTAATCCAGGACTCCCTCAGCTATCGCGAGTAGATACGACTTAGGAATTTCGGTGGATTGGTGGAATTGGGTTCATTTAATATGTAACACCAATGTGGAGGGGCTCTTTTCCCATCTCCTTCTTTAATATAAAGTATACACACTCGTGCATATTCGTGAAAAAAATAGCTTCATCCATGAAAGTAGAAATAGAAATTTTGAAACAAATAGTTTAGAAAAGTTTTCTCTATCTCTAGATTTGGGCAGACATGATCGGCTGCGAGCACGCCCAGTTTTCCAACTTGGCAAAGCCCTACTCATCCAGACCGCGGAGAAAAGCATTTATTTTTCTGAAAGTGCTCATTTGATCTGAGCTCATATGCTCTCGCATAAATAGTAAAATCAAAAAAATAGTTTTAAAAAGTCAAAAAATATGATTTTTTGTGATGAATGTTCTAACTGCATGCAAAATTTCAGATCAGGCAAAAATAACAAAATTGGTGCTCCAAAATGCTTCCACAGTAATCTTTTTGGACCATCGATTTTTTATATTTTTTTGCCTAGATCTTCACAGATCTTCACGAATATCATTTCAACCTGAAATATTGCACGTAGTTAGAAAATTTATCAATGTTTATAAAAAAATCAGTTTTTTTTTTTTGAATTTTTTTCAATTTTACTGTCCAATACTCCATGTCATTATTTTTCCTACTATACTAACCGTAAACACGGGCAGAAATGAACAACGGAGCCCGGCAGGCAGCATCAGCATCTCTCGGACGGATCCACGGGAGGCATCATGGCATGGGAGATTGGAAAGGAGATACGTACCGGCGGGCGTCGGCGAGCGGCAGGCCTCGTGTCCAGGGCGATCTGGCTCTCCAGCCGAGCCACGGCCACGCTCACGCCGCCACCTCGGTCTCCACGGCGACAGCGCGCGCGGCACCAAACCTACATGCACGCGCGCCTTCCTCGATCCGGCCGGCGAACCATCACGGTCCGACACGCGTACGTGCGTCTCCACCGACTCCCGCCGTCCGGTTATCTCTTTTTTAACCGCAGCACCGCTGTACGGACCTAGGCGATGCGCGCCGTGCCGTGCCATCCTCGGGTGAAAGAACGGCGGTGGGGAAGGTACGTCGTGTCCCCATGGGTGATCGACATGCGGCAAAATTTCCTGCTTTGACTTTTTCTGATACTTAATCAAATCTGATCTTAGCTTGAAAAAATTTCGAGATCTGACATTTTTGCTACCGCCAGGGTCCATGGCGGTAGGGTGTAACAGACTACCGCCAAAGACCTTGGCAGTAGGAAACAACACTACCGCCAAACAGGCTGGCGGTAGCCTGTATATCCCTACCGCCAAGATGTTCGGCAGTAGGCACAAACACGCACTGTGTTCAACACTTAGCAGGAATTTACGGTAAAGCATGCAATCCTACCACCAGGGACCTTGGCAGTAGGCTGTTATACCCTAGTGTCATGTATCCTGGCGGTAACAAAAGAGTCAGATCCTAAAAAAAATTCAGACTAAGATCATATCTTAATTAAGTATCAGAAAAGGATCAAAACACGAAATTTAGCCTCAGACATGCATGCCTCCGCCCGCAAACCGTGTCCCGTAGACGAGACGCTTTTAGTCCGAGAGCGGCGAATGGCCGGGCTAGCTCTAGGAGCAAGGCACTTTTTGGCTAACGAGAAAAATGTTTATGCTACGCCGCGCCATGGTGACCTTTTTCTCTATGTATCCCGGCACTCTTTTTCGGCACTCCTACTAATTGCCTAATTGGTATACTTGAGAGACTAATAGTAACTCCAAGATTAAGACAATCTTTTTTTAATTAGATGCACACAATATTAGACTCTTAGTTGCGCCCTCGATTCGCTAGTTGCGACGGAGAAGGAAGAGTCTTCGTGAGGGTTCCTTTTTCCACATCCGGTGGTTGCTGGCGGCTTGTATTGGCGCAGATGCGGGATGCAATCAGAAGGCTTCTTTGTGAGTTTTGATGGCTCTCGCTCCGGTAAGTTTGCCTTCAACGGTGAGATGCAATCTATGCACGACGGCTTGACGCAGAGGGTATTGATTGTCAAGTAGGATTTTTGAATCAATGCATTTAACTGTTGGGATTGTAGAAAGTTGTGACGACAACACTTGGTTGACTTTGATTTGATGGCGCTTCTCGAGTATTCAATGAAGCTCCAGAGTGAAAATCATAGGTATGAACAGAGTTGGTTTTACCTTGCAGTGACGATGTTTTCGTGTAGTTATTTTGTATAAGTCATTGGTCAGATATGCTTGGACATGTTCATTAGAAATGAAACCTAGAACCTGCCTTTTGATATGTAGTTTGATTTGATGACGAGGACAGAGTGTTGTTCTTTTCATCAAGGTGTTACTGCTGAAGAACTTTTCTTATTGTTCTTATGGTATCGAAGGATTATTGACGTGGACGTGGTCGTTGTTATAGTTTGTCGATCATTGTTTTGATGGCTTTAGATTTTCTTTAGTCATATAAGCATATTTGGGGTCATATATGGCTGTCATTTACCCCCATGTTTATATGTATATTGGTGTTGATTATGGGACGTTGAAGTCTTTGCATATGAGCTCTAATGAGCTCAGATGAACAATAAAATCGGAAAATATTTTAAAGTGCTTAAAAAATTGAATTCTTCTATGGTATACTTTGACAAATGTTCTAAGAGCTTGCAAAATTTCATCATGAAATTACATTTGTGAAACTCGTGGCAAAAACAAAATGATACTCTAAAAAATGCTACTTTTGAAAGCATTTCGAAGCGTTGATTTTGTTTCTTTTGCCACGACTTTCACAAATGTGATTTCGCGATGAAATTTTACAAGCTCTTACAACATTTGTTGAAGTTTTTCAAAAAAATCAGATTTTTTTAACATTTTAAAATGTTTTTTGAGTTACTGTTCATCACGAGCTCATTTAAGCTCGGGCGTAGAAAGAGACTTTTGTTGAGTATGTGCATTCTATCTATACAAAGTTACAAATAGATGGTGGATTTGCATCACCTCCGTGATGTTTGTTTTGAATCCATAAGAACATCTACAGCCAGGCGCCTTAAACGTTCGGGCGGACGGCCCGGTTATCGCCCGAACACAAAATTTCAACCTAGACGGACGCCTCAAACGGGGGCTCAACCGCCCGGTCTGACCGGCACCCCGTTATCCAGCCTAAATATGGGGCGGATATGGGGGGCCGGGCGCGTCTGCTACATCGGATCCGGTCCACGTTGGCCCCCGGTCCATATATATTTCTTTCGATCCGCCCGCCGGAGCAAACTCTATCCACTTCACTCCACTGCCCTCCGCCACCCATGCTCCCATCTGGCGATCTCCAGCCATCTCCGGCATGGCGGGCAGCGGATCTGAGTCGTTCACCTTCAGATCCGTCAACCCCGAGCTCGTCTCACGTGGCCTCAAGGAGGAGATGGTCGTCCGACTTGCGTTCCCAAGAGGAGGAACCCCGACCTCCATTGCGTCCGCCCAAATGGCGCATGGATCCGACGCTAGGTGTGCCTTCGCTGCCTCACCGGAGGCGGAGCGGTTCGCCTGGCGTCCGAACGCGGTGGCGGAAGCGCAACCCCTCCGTTGACGCATCGAGGTCATGGACACACCATGGGTGTTGTCCCACGCAAACATGGCGCGACGTGCCCGTCGTGTGGCAGCAGGCGCGGGAGGCAGCAGTAGCTCTCGCGGCTGTGGACGTCGGCGAGGTGAAGTCGCATTCTCCGGTGCCCCGTATAATGCATCAATCTGGGCGCTGTTCTAGGATGGATCCATCATCAATCTGACGTTCACCAGCACTGTTCAGATTTGCTAACCTGACTGTAGATGCTCTAAAATCCATCCTCTGTCGGAAGGAAAGTGTGCCCGGTCCGCAGATAGACGGCGTACTACGTAGCATCAAGCAGTTCTACGTATCCGGATTCCGGAGAATACTGAGGCCGCGCTTGGATGCGGTGTAATCAAATACAAACGTATTTAGTTTACACGTGTATCTTACCGGCCACTAGTAGATTTCCAGCCGGAATCAAAACGATGAACGGAGATCTGTATCTTTTCTACAGGTGTATTTGAGACGAAACGACATTCCAAACAAAGCCTGAGGGTCATCCGCGGAAAGAAAAGCCAACGACCATGTGCCATACTGCTGCGCGTCTGAAAAGGCAACGTTCCCGAAGCAGCAGCAGGGCGGGGCGCGCGTCAAAGGCTCAAAGCTTGTTCCCAGGCAAGGAAAAACCGGTGGTCAAAAGCCTAATCACCCTTCTGATGGCGCTGGACTCTTGTTCCCACGTAGCAGTGCCCCAGGCGATCCATGTGATCCTCGCTTTCGATCCATGAACCCCTTTTGGTTTGGGCTTGGACTCTTGGTAGTACTTACAGCAAGTTGCAAAGCTGGACCAGTGTGAATCGTGCTGCAGCAGTGCAGTGCTCGCGCTCCTCTCGGTGGTTTCGCGGTAAATGCAGTAAAAAGGTAGTCCCAGCAGCAGCGTTCACTGCGTGTTTTCCTCCTGCTCGTGATCGAGTTGCCTAGTGCTGACATGGGAGATCTCTCAGCCTGAAACTCTTGAAAAGTAAAAATGCCATTTATACCTTTCTCTTCTATTCAGCAGCTGGGAGGTTTAATAGTGTGTATAGAATGGTGGTGTGTTGCACTTCCTTGCTCTGCCGCAAAGGGGCTGGAAGAAGGCGATCGGAAAAACAAGGCTAAAATTAATCATACAATGTGACAAACGTTGTTGTTGAGCTGAGCTTGTAAAGAGGTGATATACGTACGTAGTATAGTGATACTGATAGGGTGTAGAGGAGGGCTATGAAGACCTTTAATTTGAGTGTCTCGTGAGCAGTTGAGCATCTGAACAGTTATCCCAAATGTATGGCCGCTTCTTGTATCTGATAGGCTGATAACACAGCACGCGCGCTCATACTGTTCAAACTTTAAGCAGAATGCCATCTGATGCGACATCCCTGATCCCCTGTTGAGAAGATTCAAAATACTATCCGCACGAATGGATATGGACCATTATCAACAATGCAACAGTCGTTGATAGCAATCTTTAGAATTTGCTTATATGTCATCTTTGGGGCAGAACCAATATTCTGAACGTTCGTCAAACAGTGCATTTGCCTACATGTCATCTTCTGACAGGAGCGGAGAGCCGATCCATAGGGTTGGTGAATGTAATCCATCGTGAGAAAAGCGCGCGCATGAGAACTGCACTGATCCAACCGCCATAGAGACAATCAACATAGCAAACATACGCTGCTCAGTGGGCTCGTCTGGTTCCATTATGATTGAGATGTTGCACTAGTACATGATCACTTCTCACTTACAGGGGAAATAACTAGAGGTACCATAATAATCTAAAAAAAAAAAAAAACTAGAGGTACCATAATAACTGCGTAAGTATATATCCTAAATTAATCAAGCTAGTAGTAATAACATTTGGTCAGGGGGCAAAATTTGCGTGCACAGGTGGATCTGCACGCCGGACGCATACATACACATACTACTGCCGAAGAAGTAAGAAGGTGGATTAGGAGGGTTGAGAGCTTCTTCTCGATCGCTAGCTGAATCCAGAGCTTCCCCTGCTGTCACATTTCAACAGACGGTCGCTGCTGAAGGAGACAGAGCCCGGAGACGAGAGACTTTCTTCTCGCTAGCTAGCTGGATCAGTTGTGCTTGGGCGTGCGCCGCTTGACGCGGGTGTAGTCCATGGTCATGTAGGACCTCATCTGCATCCTCTCCTCCGCCCACTGCTCCCCGTGCGTCCTTCTGTCATGCAGCCTGATAGCACCTTCTCAAACCACAAGAACAAAACAAGTTTCAGAACTCACTCATCATCAAGCAAATCGCAAACATGAACACTTGAGAATCAAGAAAAAGCAAGATGCTCATATGACTCACCAACTCCTACCGCCTGGTGAACCGACAAACCGACGAGCAACATCAAAACCAGAGCAACAAGCCTCACGATCCCAGCTAGTAACCTCATGCCTTCTCCACACCCGTTGTGCTCTGCTCCTCTCAACCGATTCTCACCTCAACCAGCTAACCTGCTTCTTCACCTGAGTGTGTATGTATGTATGTTCAGTGCATATATATAGCCGGTCAAGGGCATTGGAGCGAAGACAGCTCGCAAGTCAAAGGACAGGAGATTTACACGGCTCTGAAAATTTTAATACCTCCGTCCTGTCCCCCTCCCTCCTCCTCCTTGGCCTTGGTCCTCGCATGGCATCCCACGGGAAGAATCTATAGTTCCTGGAGCTGCCCGGCCTTGTTTAACCTCCCCTCCCTGCCTTCCTTTCTGGGGCCGTGAGCTGATGATCAGCTAGTTTAATGGCGCCTCACGTGAGCTCCACTCGGCCGCGCCACATGGGATTTGTTTAACCAGCTCGGTCACGCGAGTACCGAAGCCGCGATTAACTAGTGATTAGTACTGGCGGAGTGGGGGATGTGGTTTTGAATTCATGAACGGCTGGCGTTGCTGAGCATGGGTTTTGTTTCCAAGCAGCTTGATTCTTCAGTAGCCTCATGGCCTAGCCAGGTAGGTAGCCTGGATATCATCTGCTCAAGATTCCCATGCTGATTTGCCACGCTTCACTGGGATTGGAAATATATTTGTTGTGCTTGCCAATATGCCATTGGTTGATTGTTGTGCTAACGCTAGCTTTGGCTCATGGGATTGGGGGTGTCCTGAGGGCAGTTTTTAAGCCGAAGAAGAGGCGGCGGCTACGGCCTACGGAATGCTGATGCCGCTTTAAGTACCCTGATAGTTCGTGAAAGTGGCCACCTAGAGCTAGTAGCTAGATTGACAGTGATGGTTAGGACGGATGGATCGTGCCTTGATCGAGGGCAAACATTTTTTGGGGATTTGGTTTCCTTTGCCTTTCTTTACCTTGTCGTCAAGATCGGCATGCCACTCACGAACGCCGCATCATTGGGTAGCTACTCTTTGTAGCTTCGTGTATTGTAGCTGGATTAGCCGTGCTCGCCTTGTCTTTAGCTGAAACAGGGGTAGAGTTGTTGCTGCCTATGGACACTTTGGTGCCCTCATACTTTGCAAAAGGGAGTGAAATGGGGATTGGCTGAGTGGATATAGCATGATGCTGTCGCCATTTGGCATTTGCTGTATCAGAATCTTGAGATCATCTACTAGTACTGTACTAATTATCATAGCACGACCAACATGGGCAGCTACTGCACTAAGATTTCCAGGGTATTAACAGTTACTAGTATAGTTTTCAAATAAGAAACTTCTGGTACAATCTTGAGATTTAGTGATGGCAGCAGATTTCGAGTTACTGTATCGTCACATAAATTTTGACTTATTCAATAGTACATGGTAGCTTGGGGCCTGATCATTAATATTGTGAATATAGCACGACAGTGGCTCAAATGTACTCCCTCCGTTTCTAAATATACAAGTCTTTTTAAAGATTTCAATAGAAACTACATACTGATGTATATATACATATTTTAAAGTGTAGATTTATTCACTTTGCTATGTATACAGTCCCTCAGGAATCTCTAGAAAGACTTATATTTAGGACCGGAGGTAGTACATTACTGAGTTGGTTGGAGGTTGAAATGCAGAACAATGCTATTGGTAGAATAACTCTGACTGGGTTCTGTGTATTAGTTCTAAATGCATTTACAGAAGGTTCAAATTTCAAAAAAGGCTGAAAGAAGGGAATACCTCAAGCAATATATTTACCTGGCAAATAATTAATCAGTTACGCCCAGTATTATTTTGAGCTCAGTGAACTCTGACACAATGTATCATGCAAAAGAACTCAATTGCATGGAATAATCTGTTACTACACTGTTTGGACTAATATACATTCAAAGTTTTGGTTCAGCGCCAAATTTACGGATTTTGTTGCAACGCTCTGCAGAAGTACAATCTGAAGGGAAACTAAACTGTCCCGACAGGCTTGTACTTCATGGAGCCCATCTCAAGGGAAACTAGACTGTGGGTCCCACAGGCTTGAACTTCATAGAGCCCGTCTGAAAGGACACAAAACTCCCCCAACAGCTTGCGCTTCATGGAGCCCTATCAAACGGGCGCGTGTCGTTGTAGCATATATTCCACACAGCCTCAATTGCATCTTTTGCAGCTGTCTCTGAACAGTAAGGGTTGTTCTTGACAGATTCCAGTGAACGTCTTTTAACACATTCCTTCAGAAATGCAGATAAGATCACAGCAGACATAAACATTCAATTGGAAAATTTAAAATAAAAATAGGAAAAGTACGCTCATTAGCTAACAAGTCGAGAACCATATGGAAACTGTAAAAAATAGCAATAGTTAATACCAATAATGGTTATCTATATTTAATTATTCAAAGTCTGTAACTTGCCAACAGAAGTTTGATTGAACTGAATATGCTATACGCAAAGATGATGGATGGATGGAACTTGGAAGCTACAGAGACACTAGAGAAGACAAGATTCGCATAGCAAAGAGAGAACCAATGTCATATGTGGTATGAGCTCAATAACAAAAAAGACAGCAAAAGGCAGTTTTGCTTTCTGTAAAGAAAAACTTACTGGCTCATGCCCCCTTATCTTCAGGAAGCCTTTCATCAGTTCACGTTTGTAATGGCAATTGCCACTAAGATGATTAGCTCGAATCTAAGAATGAACAACACAGTGTAAGCCAATAAATTACCAATAGCTCACAACAAAACATAAGTTTATGTGGCACAGTAACATGCCAATAAATTCCATTTATATGACAAGTACTTCGATACCTCAGAGCAAGCATGGTGAGCGCAGTTCGTCCAGTCCATGTTCTTGCCAACACAGTCATCATAAGCATGTATTAACTCATGAGTTATGGTCTGAGTTATCTGATCGGGATACTCCATGTGATTACAGCAAACTTCTATCTGGACATAAATAACTGGAAATTATTATAGCAGTTCTCTCGTCAGTAGTTCACTTGAAAAAGAATCCACAAGGAAAGATGGAAGGCCAATCGAAGAATTTTGAGGAAAATAATATACTCCCTCCGATCCATATTAATTGTTGCTGATTTAGTATGACAACTAATCTGGATCGGAGTAATATATTACGAAGGACCAACAAAGAAAAAAAATACCATTGAGGGAAAACAACAAGACTGCTATAATGGTTAGCCGACAACTTGGTCCATACAATCTTAGTTAAGGGATAACCATACAATACATAATGGGAAAATATACCGCGCGAACATTTGTTGTGGCTTATAGCGTGGTGCACGGCGGAGAAGGAATGGTGAAGTAGGACGAAGAAGCGAGGGGGGAGGGGCTGCCCAGCGTTTACCTCAACGGCAACGAGGTGGCTGATATCGGGGCATGGTGGCTCCCCTGACTTGCACCGCTGGAGGTGGCGGGGACAGATGGCGGACAGCAGTGCCGGCTGGCACTAGAAAAATGGAGGAGAGAAGTGGGAGAGGGCAAGGGGGAAGGGAAGAGTAGCACATGTTAGGGCATGTACAATGATGCTATCTTAGGAGTGCCACGTAGGATAAATGATGAGGTGGAGGAGAGAGAACTCATAAGAAAAGGCTTGTCTTCTCTTATTTAAGATAAGACAAGAGATGATCTCTTAGCACAATTTGTCTCACCATGTTTTAAGGAATGACTAGTTATTGAAGATAAGGCTAAGATATAACCCATTGTAGACATAATTTTTTGTCATCTCTAAATTACATGCAAGACTTAAGATAAGACTGTCTTATCAACCATTGTACATGCCCTTAAGCTTCATGCACTAGCCAACGCAACCAAAATTCCGAACTGATGGAAAGGGGTAGGCAATCCACATACATTTCAACAGCACTGTCCTGCACGAGGCCAGAAACGGACCAAGAAGGCATGAGGCATGAAGACTAAGGGAGACGTGTTTAAGGTGATAGCATGAACGCTGCCAATATAACTGAAGTTTCATTGATCCAATACACTACAACATACACATAAAGCATGCAATTTTAAGTAGGCAAAGAACTTATAGCAAATAAATCTAGAAACATAGCATCCGGTCAACCTGTACTGATAACATCAATACAGGAACCAGCTCGGTCTACCTTTGTCGAAATGTTGCTGGCAGAGATGCAAACGTAAACTTTAAATAAAATTTTAAGACAAAACTCCAACCAACTACATAAAGCAGATCAAGCTATCTTTTACCTATAGTACTAAGAGCATCTCCAACAGATGGTGTATAATAGGGCGCTCAAAAGCCTCTGAGTGTCCTGAGCATTGGGTGCTCTCAAATACTCTAGAAGAACACTTCAACCACTGCCTTTGCAAATTTCATGACACACAAGATTGAAGTGCTCTCTCCTATTACCAAGTGATCATCAATGAAATTAGCCGGAACACCATATGTCATCATGCATAATGATGTAGTCACCTTCTGGATAGTGTTATGTCCAAGATCTCCGCTGCAATTCCTCCTCGAATCACCATGCTTCGGCCTCTTGTTCTTATGCATGTACATCATCCTGATCAAAGCAATGTCCTCGTCTTCATTCATATCATATTCTACGGAGGAGAAACATCCCAAGGAGAGGACTCGAACGAGCTCATTTACAACACAATACTTCCCATTACAGTCTAACACCTAGTGCGCAAAAAAAACAATTTCGGTCTAATACCTAGTGCGCAAGGAGGAGAAATCCAGCCGGCTGCTCGTCAGGGCCGAGGTGGTCGCCGCGCCGGCTAGGAATGGCCAAGGGTTGGTCTTCTCGAGCCTCCGTCGCTGCCGCACCATCCGAAAGCTAAAAGGTCCAGGCGGTCAAGTGGTGGTCGAGGCGGCCGCTAATCAACCTCAACAGTGAGCAGTGGTGCTGCAGTGACCATTAAGGGCAGCGAAGGGGTGGCAAATGGCCAGAATCAGCGCAATCCGACGCGGCGGCGGATCCCGAATCGACAACAGTGGCAGGGCTGTTGCGGCCGTCCGGAACGGTGGGATTGGGCGGCGGAGTTACGGCTGAGCCCAGGGAGGACGGCGGGCTCGCAGCTGTGCGGCTGTGGCGTGGAATGGCGAGATCCCGCCGGCGGCGGTCGTGTGGGAGAGGTGGGTGCGGCGGCTGGAACTTTAA
The DNA here is from genome assembly GCA_021605205.1 of Aegilops longissima. NCBI lineage: Eukaryota > Viridiplantae > Streptophyta > Magnoliopsida > Poales > Poaceae > Aegilops > Aegilops longissima. Next base: position 576,041,644 of record CM038677.1, read on the forward strand.
GCGTGACAGTTGGTCTGCCCACGGCTGCTGACGTACTTTGTGGCAGCCGGATGGAGTGCTGCAAATATGCAGCACTTGGTGCCAAAATATGGAGCTGCCCAAAAAAAATTGCAGCACCATTTGCAGATACATCATCTGCTGCAGCACTGTTTTTGGGTCCAAATGGCCTATAAAGCAGTTTTTTTGGGCACTTGTCCTATTGTACATCATCCGTTGGAGATACTAACACCTGAGAAAAATTCACAATTTTGGTTGTTCTTCCAAGTGAATGCTCTCAAGATTCAGTCAAGACAAGTATCTCCTCAACCAAACCTTGAAAACGAAACAATATCCTAGTTAATCTTTTGCTAAAACATGTATCCAAACAACAAAAGCGCTGTAATTTACAAAATCAGAGACCATAGTACGCTCAGTTTGCACGAATTGTTATGACTTGTGAACAACCGCAGACATTTTCTATCTCCAAACATAGCGGCAATGCAAATTATTAGATTGCCAACATGAACCCTTGTAAGTGAGTGCCACTGCCAACCATAAAGCAACGATAGTAAGGGGGGGAGGGAATGAAAGAACAGCGTACCCCCTCGCGGCTTGCGTAGCCCCCGGCAGAGGCGCAGGTGGCCGCCCGGATCAGCATCGGCCACACGGTGCACCCGGCTTTCTCCATCCGCTCCCTCAGGAACCGCACCGTCGGATCTACCCACCAAAATCGACAAGGCGGGTCAGGGGATGGAGTTCACAGACACGTCGAGAGGAAGGAAGAAGCGGCGGTGGGTGAGTGGAGGCGTAAGCAAGCGCGTACCTTTGAGAGCCGAGCGGACGCCGGCGACGCACTCCTCGTGCGGCATGATATGCCGGGGTACGGGCGGGACATCAGAGGCGGAAGTGGCCTCCGCTCTGGTAGTTTTCTGCGGGACGCTGCCGCCGTCACCCGCGGCCGCCGCCATTGTTTCCTACCTCTGCCGGCGGCTGCGTCGTGGGCTCCGGAGGCCGCGAAGACAGAGGGGGTTTAGGTCTTCAGAAAGTTCGGATCTCTAGCGACTGATCCCTTCGGGACGTGCAAAACTGGATGGGCCGGAAGGTAATTGGGCTAAGCAAGAAAGCTAATGCTGGGCTGCGCGATGTAGGGAGGCGTTGGCCCTCCTTGCTAGCGATTTATCTCTCCGTCACTAAAAAATCTCAAAAAGAAATGAGCATTGTCTAAAAAAACCTAAAAAATGAGCGGCTATTTGGTAGGTCGCCTGATTTTTCTAGGTGCAAGTCAATTTTTTTTGGCCGTCGACTGCTAGCGTACTTTGCTTTGAGTTTGTTTCTCATATAGGCTGTGTTCATCTAGTTTCACATCCAGAGAACCTATTTTATCGGTATTGACCTAAAATTTGAAAGTTAATCTTAACTTTCGTAGTCTCCTATTCACCCCCTCATTTTAGTCGACCTCTCGATCCTTTCAGATGCTCTGCGTCATTGTGGCAGTTTGAGACAAAGCTCATGACGCGTGCAGACATTTACACATGTATCCAAAGGGTCTTGCTGTAATTTTCTATTTTGTTTGTGTCCTATGTTGTAAAGTGAACTGTACTCTGTTCAGCCTTCTTTTTCGAATGTTAGCTGGAGACCTGCCAAATTCATTGATTAGAAAGGAGTATTACAAGTAACAAAACCTGGTACGAGGAACGCATAGAATAATGCAAGTGTCAAAAAGAAGAAAAGAAAGGTTGATTGGTTTATTGAAGAATACCGAGCGAAAACTTAAACATCGCCTAGCTAGACTGGGCCAAAAAAAGCACAATACATATAACAGGCCAAAAGGCCAACAGCCCACTACACACCCATGTCGAGCACTCGAGCGCCTTCGCTGCCGCCAAAGTGCACACCAAAAAATGTTGTATCAATCCGGGCTGGACAAGCATATCCATGAAACCCGATGACACCAAGAAAAAAGCTATGTTCGATGGAGCAAACATACGTCAATCTGGGAACTGGCTCCTCTACCGTGCTTAACGCTGTTAAGCACGGCAGGGTGCCGTGCCTCCTTGTGGCGCTAGCGGTCGCACGCATATGGGCCTTGTCAAAAACCAAACTAGTTACCCAGCCCAGCCGTTCTATCCATCACACCGTTCTACTAAAAAACAGATTAATTGTCTCAAAAAAAGATTAATGATATTTCTCAAAAAAAGAGATTAATGATTAAATATAATTAATACAGTACATGGCTAACAAAAATAAACTCATTTCAGAAAAACATTTTTACTAAATCTCAGTCTTATTTTACATGGAGCGGAATATGTCCTTTTCCTATTTTCTATTTATTATTTTAATCGGTTCGATTGGTACCTTTATTTTTGTTTTTGTGTGCTTTTAGATAATACTGTGAAACAAAAATGATCTCATTTCAGAAAAAAAAATGTTTTGCTAATCTCAGTCTTATTTTGCGCAAAGCGGAATATGTCCTTTCTATTTATTATTTTGACCAGTTTGATTGGTACTTTTATTTTTATGGGTGTGGGTTTTATTTTTTACCACATTCGTCGCCCAAACAAAACTACAATTGCATGCCAACATATCGTGCACAACTGCAGTCGCACGTCAGTGCATGGGCGTGCAACTACAATTGCATGTCCATCGATCGCATTTAACTATAGTTAAAGATCGTCGTGTTGTATCCCTTTGGTCGCCACTGGGTTGCGGCTAGAGTTTCCACTCGGCTGTGTAGCCGCCTCACTCACAAGTTTCAACAAATATATTACCCGCAAAAAAACAAATACATTCATGTATTAAAATTATATGGTTTTAAATAACACACTTTTCTTTCGTTCTTCTTTTTCTAGTTTTATGTTTTTAATACACGAATATATTTGTCAGAGATCGTGAGAGAGGTGGCTACGCAGCTGACCAAGGCACGACACTTGTTCTCTCCCTAATGATGTCGCCTGGGCACGGAGACATCGGCGATAGATGGACATGCAATTGTAGATGCATGCCAATGCATGTTTTTTTTTTTTGAACAGGAGGAATACCCCCAGTCTCTGGATCGTCTGAGCGCTCACCCTCATTGCCTCATTCGCTCGCTCTCTCAACAAATCTCCCACCCTCATGAACTCGAGGGGCACATCGCCGGTGCACATGCATGCGACTGTAGTTGCGCACGATCGGTTGGAAGGTAACTAAGATTATGTGTGGTCGGCGGGTGTGGTCAAAATAAAAGCGCACAAAAACAAAAATAAAAGTACAATCGAATGGATTAAAATAATAAATAGAAAATAGGAAAATGACATATTTCGCTCCACGTAAAATAAGACCGAGATTTTGTAAAACTATTTTTTTGAAACAAGTTCATTTTAGTTAGTCATGTTCGGCTGTTGCAGGTGTGTTGGATTGATGTCCATGCCTCTCAGCGTTGGTGTTAAGAAAAGAGGAAACAGCGTGGCGGCAATTGTACCGTGGTCGAAGATGATGACCTGTTTGCGACTGGTTACAGATCCTTCTGCTGCAGGGATCTTTTCTCAAGATTCAGGGATGATGACACAGGGCTCCGGAGATCTTCTTGTGTTATGATTGTCTTAGGGTACTCTAGGTGTTCATGGTCCTTTATTTTTGCGTTTCAGTGTGCTTGTAAGGGTCACCTACTTTGTACTGATTCGTGATTTGAATGAACAATTTCTCAAAAAAATAAATTATAATTACTAATTCATTAATCTATTCAGATGTGTGATGCATCAGACGGATGGTCTGGGTAGCTACATTGGTTTTTGGCAAGGCCCATACCGTGCTTAACAGCACGGCAGAGGATCCGGTTCCGTCAATCTGATCCCAGAGGTTGCCACATAGCCCACCTAGTGCTGCTTGCATGTGGAGGGTACTCCTGCTACCTCCACGGAGATGTCACGCTAGTCATAACCGACCACCTCCACGAGCCGTGAGTCCAACTCCAAGATGATGCCCAGAAACACAATGTCTGGCAAAGCCAATAGCAACATCACCATCCGACCTAGGAGACCGGATCTAGGGTTTCACCATAGCATGCTGGGAAAGGGAAGGAAAGAACTGCAACATCAATGCCTCCAGCAAGGAAACGGTGCCTATATCATCAGCCTATATCATCATCGGCTATTTTGGTCGCAGTCGGAGTGCAGCTTTCACCAACAGCCTCACCCGCCCAAACCCATGACCCAGCGAGCCCATCCTACCTTCCACCTTCACAACGCGGAAGCACCACGTCACTCTCGCCCTTGCGCAGCCTAAAGATCAACAAAGCACCATTGCACGCAATAGCTCAGGCCCGATCGCTGACGCACTACACCGACGCGTCCTTTTCTCACCAGATCTGAGCAACCCAAGGCGCTGCCCGGACATCTAGGCACCAAAATCCGGGCTGCCTGAACACCCAACGCGCCAACACAACGCCTTCCTGCGCAGCCATGCCGCACCGCCACTCGCCCTCGCATGCCCACACAGGGCACACAAGCCAACCGACGCCACATTGTCGGCATCTCTGTAGTTCTAAATGCATTTCCAAAGGGCTGAAATTTCAAAAAGGAAGAAAAAAGGGAACATCTTAAGCAATATTTAGCTGGTATAAAGAATTAATCATTCACAGCCACTCTTATTTAGAGCTCAGTCAGCTGTCACTATACGCCATGTAAAACAATTGAATTACATGGAATAATCTGTTAGATTGTCTGGACTAATATCATGATATTCAAAGTTTTACTCCAGCACCAAATTTCCAGATTTTGTTGCAACGCTTTGCTAAGTACTTCATGGAGCCCGTCTGAAGAGAAACTAGACTGTCCCACAGGATACACTTGATAGAACCCGTCTGAAAGTTAACAAAACTGCCCTGGCAGCTTTCACTTCATAGAGCCTTATCAAACGGGCGTGGGTCGTTGTAGCACATATCCCACACCTTCTCAACTGCAGCTTCTGCAGCTTTTTCTGAACAGTGCGGGTTGTTCTTGACAGAAAGCAGCGCACGTCTTTTGACACATTCCTTCAGAAATGCAGAAAACGTCACAGCAGGCATAAACATTCGATTGGCAAAATAAAAATGAAAATAGGAAAATCACGCTCATTAGCTAACAAGTCAAGAACCACGGGGAAGCTGTAAACAATTTCAATAGTTACCAATAGTGATTCACTATATTTAACTATTCAAAGTTTGTAGCTTGCTAACAGAGAACCAATGCCATATGTGGTGTGAGCTCAATAACAGGACTACAAAAAGGCTGTTTTGCTTTTGCTAAAAAAAATACTTACTGGCTCATGCCCCTTTATCTTCAGGAAGCCTTTCATCAGTTCACGTTTGTAATGGCAATTGCCACTAAGATGATTAGCTCGAATCTAAGAATAAATAACACAATGTAAGCCAATTACAATAACTCACAACAGAACATAAGTTTCAGTGGCACAGTAACATGCCAATAACTTCCATTTATATGACAAGTATTTCACTACCTCAGAGCAAGCCTGGTGAGCGCAGTTTTTCCAGTCGATGTTCTTGACAACACAGTCATCATAAACATGTACTAACTCATGAATTATGACCTGAGTTATCTCATCTTGCCTTCGCATGTGATTACAGCAAACTTGTACCTGAACATAAATAACTGGAAAATATTAGAGCAGCTCTCTCATTAATAATTCACTTGAAATAGAATCCACAAGGAAAAAGGCCAATCAAAGAATTTTGAGAAACTAATGTAATAGGTCAGGCAATTGCACTGGCTTATACTAGTTGCTAAAGAGCATCTCCAACAGCAGCCCTATAATAGAGCAGAAAAAAAGTGGTTGGAATAAAATTTGGGGCACCAAAAAGTTGTTTTTAGAGCACCAGAAAATGTTCATCTCCAACAGCTGCCCTCAAATTGGTGCCCTAAGATACATCATGTCGGTCTTTTTGTGGGTGTCCTATTTTAGGGCAGATGTTGGAGCAGCTTTTTTGGCACACAGTGATGTAAAACAGCCGGGGTTTTTTCGTCCTGCATGGCCACGGCTGCTGTATATTTGCAGCACTTGGTGTTGTATTTTAGGGCTGCCCAAAATTTTTTGGAGAAAATTTTACAAATAGGGCAGCAGCAATTCCTGTCAACATGCACCGATAACAAGAAAACAGGAACCAGCTCGGCCTACCCTTGCCGTGAATGTTGCTGACAGAGGTGCAAACGTGAATTTTACATACATTTCAAAGAAAAATTCCATTCACGTACATAAAACAGATGAGCCTATCTTTTGAACGCTTCAGTTCAAATATTTAACACCCAGGTAAAATTCACAACTTTGGTTGTCCTACCAAGTGAATGCTTTCAAGATTCATACAAGACAATTATCTCCTCACCCATATCTTGACAACCCAATATTATCCTAGTTAATCTTTTGCTAAAACATGTCCCCAAACAATAAAGGCACTATAATTTACAGAAGTATACAGACCATAGTACACTCTGGTTTGCATGGAATTGTTATGATTTGTGACAACCGCAGACACTTCATGACTACAGTGGAGTCTGGAGTGAAGTCGCTTGTTCCAACAGGGCAAAGCACTGACACCAGAGCAGCTTCTGAGATGGGCTACGGCAGAGGCCATGTCGACATTTAGAGTTCAGCAAGCACGAGGGAGGTTGTTCAGGTTAGATTATGCGTCTTGGATTTGCCGCCGTGTTCTCTCCTCTACCTCGGCATACCCTAACACCTCGTTCAAGAGTGGGTCTCGGGGTTGTGCTTGGCGTGTCTCCTGATTTAAATCCTGGGCTCCCTAAGTGGTCCCGAGGGAGAATCTATGGATCCGCATGGGAGGGGGAGGCAACTGACGGGTCAGGAGCTCTTAGCGCTGATGGACACGGTAGCTCGCGCAGATCGAGCATTGGAGAAGATCAGGCTCAAGCTGGCTTTGTGGATTCTGGACAGGATTACAGTGGAGCGAGGTCGCTTGTTCCAACAAGGCAAAGCACTGACAGCGGAGCAGATTCTAGCGCGGGTTGCGGAATAGGCCACCTCGACATTCAAAGTTCAGAAAGCACGATGGAGGCTGTTCAGATTAGATTAGGCGTCGTGGATTTGCCGTCGTGGACGATGGAGGGTGCATTTGGGTTCTAAGTCAATTCCTACGGAGGATAGTACTGCAATCTATGATTTGTTGAGAACATCTCCAGGTGCTCGACATATTGCTGGTCATGTGGTTATGTTGGGATCATGTTTGCGGATTCGCCATTGTTGGTCCTTGATGACTCTGCCGGTTTCCAATTCAAGGGTTGCTGGCACGGACGAGGAGAATGCTACCGTGAGGGTTTCCAGGGTTGGGGTCAGATGTGCGTTGGATCCGGCTGTCAGCGTCTGCGGTGGGGTTAGACCATTTTGGACAGTTGTGGGAGCCTTTTTTCCCCAATCACTCCTTCACCCCTGCCGAGACCGAGAGAAGTCACAGGTGGCAGTGTGGATCCAGCAAGATTTGTTTGTTGCGTTGTGATCGAGGATTGCTTTCCTTCTGGGATCTGGGACAAGGAATTCGGTGAGAATGTGAGTTCAGCTGCTCGCGATCATCTGGGACAAGGAATTCGGTGATAAGGTGAGTTTCAGCTGCTTGCGAAAATCTCGGGTTGGGAGCGCCTTGATTTCCAGCTTCTGCTGCTTAGGATTAGGATGGCTAAGGGGAACAGAGGTAGAGGAGGAAGGGAGAGGGGGGGCACGCGTCCACAGCAGCCGCCTCCTCCTTCGCAGTTTGATTACCTGATGGTTCTTATCCTCAGTACCCACCTCCTGTGTTTCCGCAAGGCAATCAGTGGGTACCTCTTGGTCAGCCTCAACATCAGCAACAACAGAGCTAGGAAGGGCAGCCCAAGGATGCTCATAAGGAGAACGCAGAAAAACCATCCCAGATGGCTGCAGGAAACCCCAATGGTGCTGGTACTAGCAGAGAGGTTGGAGAGGAGTTTACTGAGTATGCTCAGGTGCTGTGTTTCAATTGTGATAACCCAAAACATCACAAAACCCATGTGTAAGAGACCTAAAATCTGTTTCATATGCAAATCAAGTGCACACCAGGTGGATAGCTAAGCTAGGTTTTAGCACATAGAAGTGCAGGAGATGGGTAACCTTGTAATCGGGTCTTTGAAGAATTGTGGAGTTGCATATACTGAGTCTGGTGAGATTTCTAAGGATGAACTTGCCAAAGAGTTCTCTGTAATATATAAAACCAATTGGCCTTGGCAGATTAGAGAGCTTGATCAGTGGTCCTTCTTAGTTAAGTTCACTCCTCATATTCAAGTTGAACAGGTGGCTGGCTATCCCTGTTTTGGGCTGTCAAAGGAAGACGTGACTGTCAGAGTTGCAGTCTGGAAGGAAGAATTAGAAAATTTTGAGGAATTAACTGAAACTTGGATCCAGCTTAGAGGTTTATTATTGCCTAAATGGTGTGAATGGTCCATCCTTGATCAAGTAGTGTCTGCTTTTGGTCTGCTGTTGGATGTAGATAGGCAGAAAATGTTCCATAGTTTATTTGTAATATCTCTATTAGTAAAGGAAATATTTACATGGTCATCGCTTCTAGCAGCCATTCTTGCGAAAAATATTTTGGAAATTGAGCATTGAATCAATTTAGAAATCAAACAATTAATGCAATTAATTAGGTCCATTTAAATAGGAATTGTTTTTGCAGTGAATCAATTTGAAAACCAAGTCATTAATGTAATTAATTAATTAGTAGACAGTTAATTATGCCTGCATATAATTAGAAGTAGGGATTTTTTTCCTAATTAGATAGATAAATAATTGATTTGGTTGGCAGTTAATTAGGCATGCAGTGAATTAAGTCGGCCGCTAATTATGTGTGTAATTAATTAAGTAAGCAAACAGTTAATTGCGTCGATTTTTTTAAAGCGCTCCTGGGCAATGACGGTCAACATGCTCTCAGCGAAATGGCCGAGCACCGCGTGCCAACATGGACAACGGCCACCATTCACTCGCGACATGGGCGACCAAGCGTTCACCAAGATGCATGACGAACATGCTCTACGGGATGTCGACACGCTGACGGTTGCCGAAACGTTCACGGATGATGACAACACGACACTACATTGGGCAGGTGGTTCATGCTAGGGTAGAAAGGAAGAGTTTTCCAGGAATAAGAAGGAAGAACTAAAGCGGACAAATGGTCCATGGTGTTGGGAGAAGAAAAGAGTGTTCCAAAAATAAAGTGAAAAAAATAAAGGAAGAGTATTTTAGGAAATAAGTAGGAACAAGAAATAAGCTGACGAGGAAGGAGGAAGAAGATGATGCGTCACTGACGAATGCACTGTTGACATGATGTTGGTTGACGAAGAGGCTAAGAGTAGAAGATATAGGGAAGGAGGAGGAAGAGAAGAACAAAAGTATCCCTTCTGGCAATGAATGTTGTGTGGGCTGGAGGTGGAGCTTATTGGAAACTAGGAATGTGTTTAGGTTGCCACTAGCCTTCCATGTCCATGTGCATTTGCAAAGTTGAATGGACCTTTGAGAATGGTCTATGTAGTTATTTGTTGTTTTGTGTCAATAATATGACTTAGTTTAACCCGCTCTATTATATTGTAAATACGAAACATTTCATCCCTGTTGCAATGCACAACGTAGATGAGGTGGGCGTCATCCAGTTTTAAAGGAGAGAGCTCCACGGAGAAATATCCCGCTATGGCGGGAAACCGAGCGGGTTCGACGAGAAAAGGGAAGGGTGCATGGTGGGATGGGTTTTTTGTGTTGGGCCCGCGTGTTGGAGATAACATGACGGATAGTCTGGACAACCAATTTTCTCCCCATATATGGTCTAGATTTAGGAGAGCCCGGATTGTCTAGACGGATGAATTTTGGGGATCCTGCCGGATGCCCGTTTGATGTCCAAACACGCACGGACGTACGCCGGAGAAATAAGCTTCGACCTTGAAGACACCTTAACTATTTGTTTGATTCATTTACATATGGATTATAGCCCGTAGCAACGCACGGGCGTTCTACTAGTGTGTTGTGTGACGTAGTTGATATGGACGCTAGCCATGTTCTTCTTGGGGGACCTTGGCAATTTGATGTGGATACTATACACAAGGGCAAGGAAAACTCTTACTCTTTCATTTGGAACAAGAGAAAGATCATTATCTTACCAAACAAAACCGAAGGTAATACCTCTAAGGAGGAAGGGAAAACTACGTTAACTATCCCCCATACCTCTCATGAGTTTATGGAAGGCTTAAAGGAGGCAGATTTGTGTGTTGCACTTGTTGTAAAACGAGAAGAGCACCCGACTGTTGAAATTCCAGCAAAGGTACGTGGTTTATTGGCAGAATTTCAAAACATACTTGGAGAGACACAAGGCTTGCCACTGATGAGAGGAATTCAACATAGAATTGACTTAATTCCGAGAGCAAGTCTTCCTAATCTTCCAGACTATCGAATGAGCCCAAAGGAGCATGATATATTGAAGGAGAAAGTGGAGGAATTGCTGCAAAAGGGGCACATTCGAGAAAGTATTAGCCCATGTGCTGTACCAGCCCTACTCGCGCCAAAGAAAGATGGATCTTGGTGCATGTGTACGGACAGTAGAGCCATTAACAAGATCACCGTAAGGTATAGATTCCCGATTCCCCGTCTGGATGATATGTTGGATCAGCTTAGTGGAGCAAGAGTGTTTACAAAGCTAGATTTAAAAAGCGGATATCATCAAATCCGTATCAGACCCAGGGATGAATGGAAAACCGCCTTCAAGACAAAGGAAGGGTTGTTTGAATGGCTAGTCATGCCATTTGGACTCCCAAATGCACCAAGTACCTTTATGTGCTTAATGAATCAAGTCCTCCGACCCTTCTTGTCCCACTTTGTTGTGGTCTATTTCAATGACATCTTGATCTATAGCAAGGATGAGGATGAACACTTTGATCACATTCAGAAGGTGCTAGAAGTACTAAGGGAAAATGAGCTCTACGTCAACTTGAAGAAATGTGTTTTCCTGCAAACACAACTTCCTTTCCTAGGATTCGTCATAACATGTGACGGTATTCGTGTTGATGATTCTAAGGTTGAAGCAATCCGAGAATGGCCAACTCCGAAGACCATTTCTGAGGTAAGAAGTTTTCATGGCCTTGCAACTTTCTATAGGCGATTTGTGAAGAATTTCAGCACTATCATGGCACCAATTACCGAGTGTTTGAAGAAAGGAAAGTTCCAATGGACAGAAGCAGCTGAAGCTAGTTTCAATGAGATTAACAAAAACTATCACAAGCTCCTGTCTTGGTGCTACCTGATTTCAACAAGACTTTTGAGTTTGAGTGTGATGCAAGTGGAGTAGGCATTGGAGCTGTCCTATCTCAAGGAAGGAAGCCCATTGCTTTCTTTAGTGAAAAGTTAAGTGAAGCTAGACAGAAATGGAGTACCTATCAGCAAGAATTATATGCCGTTTTCAGAGCGTTGAAAACTTGGGAAGTCTATTTGCTGCCTAAAGAATTTGTTGTTTATAGTGACCATCAATCCTTGAAGCATTTTAGAAATCAAAAGCATGTTGACCGCATGCTAGCGATATGGGCAACATATCTGGAGATGGGCAACATATCGTGCATAAATCTGGGACAACAAACCGAGTGGCCGATGCTTTGAGTCGTCATGCATGCCTCTTGACTTCTTTTGAAGCTGAACTTCCAGGCATGGATCAAATAAAGGAGTTGTATGAGGATGATGAAGACTTTGGCCATGTTTGGATGAAGCACATCAGGGGCCAGCCATTAGGTGACGAGTGGTGCAGGATGGCTATCTCTTCAAAAATGATCGTTTGTGCATCCCAAGGAGTTCTCTGCGTGACAAACTAATTAGAGAACTCCATTCAACTGATCTTAGTGGCCATGTTGGACGGGACACGATTATCGCTGGCATATCCAATACTTCCAATGTTGCGGACTTGACTCTACCACCTAGAAGAAGTGCTCTATGACGATAACTCGAGGGTGAGTTCCAAACAACCAGGGAAGAATGATGAGGAACAATAGATGAGAGAAAAAGAAGAAAAACACATGCCAGATCTGTTTGGCTACTTCTAGAGTTCTAGATGCTTCCACTCCAGTGTAGTATTTCTTTTCTTTTCTTTTCTACCCTACCTACTATCTTCTAGAGTCTTCTAGTTGTGAGTAGCTATGAGTAGAATGGTGGAACTTAAATAATGTTTTCTAGAGTATTCTAGCTATAAGTAGAAGTATGTGAAAGCTTCCCAAAGCCCTATAAATAGAGGTCCTCACCTCTACTTTGTACCCAGACTATGCACCCACTACCTATAATAGAACTTGTTGTTCTTATCTAAAATCTTGGAGTAGATCTTGTGCCCTAGGAGTTCTCGATTGAACTCTTCCTGCCCTATCGGCCTACTTTCGCCTCTAGAGCGATATCTAACATATCTAACACAGCACGTTGAGGCTGCGTTCGGACTGCAGGAGAGCAAAGCAAAGGAATGAATAAAAGTATAGGAAGTGAAGGTGGGTGAACAGTGTAAACCATAGGTTTCCAACAGTGTTTCCTTTGGTCTGAGTAGATGTTATCTTTCCCATGAAAAGTACAGATCGATGGCACTTTCCTGTGGAATGACCGGTGCTGATTCCTGTGAAGCGAACGGGCTTACAGGAAACTATTCCTGAGGAAATTGAACCTGCATAATTCCTGTGCGATTCCTGTGCACCGAACGCAGCCTGAAGCTGTTCCTTCAACACTTGTGTTGTACACATTATAGCAGCAAGGTGGAGTTGCTCCTCCACAACCTTTGTGCTGCTTCATTAAGACTTGCTTCGCTGATTCTCTTGAGCACTACAAAGTTCGTCTTGTGGCTCGTGGCTTTCAGCGGGGGCATGGTCTTGATTACGATAAGACTTTTCCTCTAGTGGCCCATATGACCACTACTCGCACACTTCTTGTTGTGGCTTATGTTCACCATTGGTCTGTATCTCAGCTTGATGTTAAGAATACCTTTCTTAATAGTGAGTTATGTGAGGAGGTTTACATGCAGTCACATCCTGAGTATTCTGTCCCTGATGGCATGGTCTGCCATCTTCATCGCTCTCTATATGGCCCTAAGCAAGCCCCTCGTGCCCGGTTTGACCGTTTCGCCTCTGTGGTGATTGTTGTTGGGTTTTTTGGCGAGTGCTCATGATCTTGCAATGTTTGCCCACCTTTCTGCTCATGGTCTGACTCTTCTTTTATATGTTGATGACATGATCAACACCGGTGACTACCCGGTTTACATAACTGGTGACTACCCTGTTTACATTGCCTTTGTGAAGGCACATCATAGTGAGCAGTTTCTTATGTCTGGTCTTGGCGCTCTTCATTGTTTTCTTGGGATTGAGGTTTCTTCTACCTATAGCTTCTTTGTTTCCCAAGATAAGTATATCTAGGATCTTCTTGCCCGTGTTGCTCTTACTGATATGCGCAATGTTAAGACTACCATGGAGCTCAATGTTCACCTACGTGCTTTAGATTGTGACCCCTTGTCTGGTCCGGCGTGTTATCATCTTGTTGAGAGTCTTGTCTATCTAGTTGTCACTCGTCCAGATATCTCCTATCATGTCCATATTTTGAGTCAGTTTGTTTCTGCTCCCACTTCAGTTCATTATAGTCACCTTCTTCGTGTTCTATGATATCTTCATTGCACGACTTCTCCTCGTCCTTTCTTTCCCCGCTCCAGTTCATTACAGCTTCAGGCCCTATTCAAATGCTACGTGGGCTAGTGGTCCCTTTTGTTCACTTTGTACTTATTGTGTTTGGTGGTTCTCTCATTGCCAGGAAAACGAAGAAACGTACTACAGTTTCCTATTCGAGTACAGAGGCCGAGTTGCAAGCTATGACTGTTTTGACGGCATAGGTGACTTGGTTACGATGGTTACTTAAGGAGTTTGGTGTTTCTGTTACTACACCTACTCCCCTCTTGTCAAAGGGTACATGTGCTATAAGTATTGTGTGTAACCCTATGAAGCATAAGCTCGTCAAGCATATTGGTGTTTATGCTACTTTTGTGAGCGCTGTTGTGCACGATCAGATCATTGCTCTTATTAGCTACAATGCATGGACACGGCAAAAGTTGTCGAATCCCCATGCTGACACGGCGGGACACGGGGACACGCTTGGACACGCAGGGATACGCGTATCCCGCTGTATTTCCCGAATTAAGAATTAAAAGAAAGAAAGAAAAAGGAGGACACGACTGGGACACGGAAGGGATACAAGCCAACGCTAGATCTGGAGCACCCTCCCGCCGCCGCGCTGCTGCGCCCTCGCCGTCGCGGTACCGCTGCTGCTGCGCCCGCGCCGCCGCCGCCGCTGCTGCTGCATGCCCCACTGCAGCGCTGGCCGCTGCTGCTGCTGCGGCAAGAGGAGCACGCTAGGAGGAGGGCAGTGGCGAGAGCTGCTGGCCTGCTGCCGGGTAGATGAGAGATCCATCGCTGGGAGGAGAGTGGCGGCTTGGTCAAAGCGTTAGGGCAGAGAGAGATAGAGTTTGAGTTTTTGACGGTGCAGATTAATCTGTAGCATCCAGTTGCTCTTGAAATGGCACTAGCTGGGCCGGCCCAACTACTAATGGATCATCTTCTTTGTGGCCCAGCTACTGCTGAATGGGGCAATCTCTTTCTCGTCATTTTTTTGTCTTTAACTCTATATTACATGGCATATTTTTATTTATTTTTATATATACTTGCCGTGTCCTCAATGGCTATTTATGGAAAATGCCGTATCCCGTGTCCCCGTATGCGTGTCGCCGTGTCCGTGTCCCCATATCCGTGCTTTTTAGCTTATTAGAGTTACAGTTGGCAGATTTCTTTATGAAGGCCCAGACTAGAGCATAGCACAGCTTCTATCTCTCCAAACTTAGTGTTGTTGATCCACCCTGAGTTTGAGGGGGGTGTTAGAGTTGTATATATTTGTCATGTCCCCATTGTATAAGGGGTTTCCTGCATATTTACCACATCCGTACATGTATATATATTAGCCCATGGCCACCTGGAAATACAGATTGCATATTTCCTAACAGCTCTGATCATTAGTAGGATGATCTCTGAACACTAGTCTGCTTCCATTAGAGGTAGATACATCTCAAAGAGTGTAGTGACTGCACATGAAATTGTTCATGTGTGTCCAATCTTCTAGTGATAAAGGGCTAGTGTTTATAAGGGTCTGTTTGGATAGTGTCCACACTGAATCGTGCCTGGCTTGGAGCCTCCCTGAACTGTACCTGGACAGTGTTTGGTTGCTGTCCTGCAAAAGTTGTTGCTAGCCTGGCCTGGTTACCTGACATTTTGCTTAGCCTGGAATTTGACCCAGGCAGTCCGCTTAGCCTGGACCAGGCGCTCAAAAAAGGACGCCCGGGTAGCTGCCTGGGCACTGTTTCCCTGCCTCATTGAGCTTATGGGCGTCCAATCTCCATCAATCATGCTAGTAAATTGTTTAAATATTTCACCAGGCCAGGCCACCAAGAAAACACATGATGTCCAGGCAGCCACACCATGCACAAAAGCAAGGGAGTACCAGGCGGATGGCAGGCAGCCTCTTTTACCAGGCATGAAGCCCAGGCCAACAACCAAACATGCCCTAAAATTGACTATGAGAAGGCCTATGACAAGGTTAACTTGGATTTTCGAGGTTTTGGTAGTAAGTGGATTAACTGGATTGACATGATTGCTCAAAAGGGTACCATAGGAGGCAAGATTAATGGGGAGAGTGTTCTTTACCACTAGTAGAGGGCTAGGCAAGGGCACCCTCTTTCTCCCTTGTTTAATCTCGTTGTGGATATTTTTGACGAAATGCTAGTTAGTGGAAAGTAGGGCTCATTAGAGGTCTTTGTCCAAACTTTATTCCTGGGGGTGTAGCTTGTTTAGAATATGCTGATAATACTTTCCTATGAAATATTTAGGATTACCTTTACACTTTGAGAAGTTGAGGAGAGAGGATCTTCAACCTTTAGTGGATTTTATGTTAGCTAGAATAGCTGATGGAAAGGCAAGTTACGTTCTATGTTGGGCAAAGTGACTTTAATTAGGTCTTGTTTATTCAGTATTCCAAATTACATGCGTTCCTTCTTAAAATTCCCTAAGTGGGCTATAGCTTTAGTGAATTCTCAAATGGCCAAATGCATGTGGAGTAATAGTGAAGGAAATAAAAAAAATCATCTTGCAAAGTGGCCATCTCTCTGCATAAGGAGTACGGGGGTTATGGGAGTGCCAAATATCCAAGGCCTTAACATGATCATGAGGAAGGAATATGGGGGTGCGGGAGTGCCAAATATCCAAAAGGTATATTGCAAGGGAAGGAACATTGTGGAGAAAAGTTATAGATGCTAAGTATAATACTAGAAATCCTAATGAGCTCTGCTGCCATGACTCTCACCCCTCTCAGTTCTGGAAAGGGGTTATGTGGGCCATGCAAGCTGTTAAATCTGGATACAAGTGGCATGTAGGTAATGGTAGATCAGTTCGTTTTGGGGAAGACATTTGTTTTGGCAACTCTCCTCTGGCCACACAATTTTGGGATATCTATGGTGTGGTCAATGAGACAAATAAGACTGTTTGAGCTCTGGGATGGGATTCAGTTGAAGTGCACCTTTAGGAGGACCTTGACTGAAGATCTCATGGCCATGTGGATAGACTTAGAATCTGTTGTATTTGTAGAGCAGGAGGAAAGCTTAGTTTGGTAGTATGAGTCTAAAGGGGTATGTTCCTATAAATCCCTACATGCAATTGTGAACTTGAGAGGGGTCCAACCTGTCCTGTTACCGGCTGACGGCTGTCTAGCAACTTAAAGTCCCCCCTACGATTTGGGGGTTCTTGTGGCTCTTATCACCTGTGATAGCCTGAGGAGGAGCGGCATGACAAAACCTCTGAAATGTAGACATTGTAGTGAAATTGAGTCAGTGTACCATCTGTACATTGAATGTTTGAATGTATTGTTGCTAAATCCATTTAGAATGATGCTGAGCTTATCTTTGGTGTTAGCATTGTACTCCCTCCGTCCGGAAATACTTGTCATCAAAATGAATAAAAGGGGATGTATCTAGATATATTTTAGTTCTAGATACACCCCTTTTTGTCCATTTTGATGACAAGTTTTTTAGGACGGAGGGAGTAGATTTTAGATCTTTAGCTGTTTCTTATGCTGTCCTGTGGGGACTTTGGAACTGCATAAATGGCTTAGTTTTTTACCAAATGCACCTGGAGATCTGTGAAAAAACAGGTGTGGCATCTGACAGTAGGGTTCCTGGGATACTATCTTTAACAAATGCACCGGGATCCCTATGAAACAGGTGTGGCATCTGATAGTAGGGTTTCTGGGGGACTGGGCAAAATCCCTCAAAGAACCATTTGGGGAAAAGGCTGTCTTTTTTCAGGGAATTGATGCTCAGGAAACTGAGCGTCAATCCTGGGCTGAAGCTGTTGTTAGTGTTGAGCATGGAGGGCGTGCTTCTCTGAGCCCCTGTAAGTGGAGTGCCAACATGAACCGGGGGCGAGGCTCCTTTTGATCGATTTTTTTTTATTAGATTGCCAACGTGAACCCCTGTAAGTGGAGCGCGAGCCATAAAGCACCGATAATGAGGGGAGAGGGAATGAAGAACAGCATACCCCCACGCCGCTTGCGTAGTTCCCGCTGGACGTGCAGATGGCCGCCCGGAAAAACGTCGGCCATACGGTGCACCCGGCTTTCTCGATCTGCTCCCTCAGGAACACCACCTTCGGATCTATCACAAATTGACAACGCGATTCAGGAGATGGGAGTTCACAAGCACGTATAGAGGGAGAAAGAAAGGGCGATGGGTGAGTAGAGGCGTAAGCAAGCGCGCACCTTTGAGAGCCAATTGAACGCCGGCGACGCACTTCTCCCACGGCATGGCATTTCGGGTCACGTGCGGCCGAGAAGCGGGAGGCGCCTCCGCTATTGGGGTCTTCGGCGGGACGCTGCCGCCGTCGCCTGCGGCGGCCGCCATTGTTCTGTACCTCTGGCGGCAGCTGCGTCGTGGGTTCCGGAGGCCGAAAAGGCGAAGCGAGATTCGTCTTCAGGGCTAGGGTAGTTAGGATCTCTGGGCTGGAAGGTGATTGGGCTCAGTTATCAGAAGACCACCACGGCACCACGGGCCGGAAGGTGATTGCAGCAAATGAAATTGGAAAAAGGCCACCACGGGACTCCAAAAGCACATAATCGGAAAAAGCCTAGTGAAAAATGAAAAAGGCACCAAAGACCCAAAGATGTGTCTCAAGAAAAAAGACCCAAAGATTTAGTCATCGCTTCTGATTGCTTGACGGTGGTGAAGCATATCAAGGAGGCGTCGGGATTCCATCTCAGCCGAATGTCAAGAAGTTCAATGTAGATGGAGCGGTGGCACATCATAAACGTTGTGGAGCAGCTGCTGTTGTGTGTCATGACCACAATGGAACTTTCCTAGATCCTCGGTAGTGGTTTACAGAATAATTGACTCAGTGGTACTCGAAGCATATGCCTACAGAGAGGCATTGGCACTGGCGGAGGACTTGAATGCTCATGATCTACTTGTAGCTTCAGATTGCCAGGTAGTCGTCAACGATATCAAGAACGGGACAGGAGGTCCTCATTCTGCCATCATACATGAAATATCAGAGTATAGGCGTAGTTTTCACTCTTGTAAGTTCAGTTTCGAACATAGGAATCACAACTTTGAGGCACATAATCTTGCCAAGTTCGGTTGTACTCTAGATCTAGGTAGGCACGTTTGGTTGGGTAATCTGCATGACCCAACTAATGTACCTGTGAACATTATGGCCAATGAATAAAGAAGGCAAGATTTTCTAAAAAAAAAAGAGGCATCGAGAGGAAACTATGGAGGAGTGGAGAAAGAAATTAGGTCCTGGCAATCTATTTTCAATTCTTGTGTTTTTGTTTATGAGTCTAGGCTCTTAAATGTTGAGTCGCATAAATTGGCTAGACATGCCCTCTTGCTTGATCAAGGGTGCCACCTTTGGCTGGGGCACCCTCATAATCCTGCTGTAATTCCTGTAAACGTTATACTTGTTGGGGAACATAGTAATTTCAAAAAAAAATCCTACGCACACGCAAGATCATGGTGATGCATAGCAACGAGAGGGGAGAGTGTTGTCCACGTACCCTCGTAGACCGAAAGCGGAAGCGTTAGCACAATGCGGTTGATGTAGTCGTACATCTTCACGATCCGGCCGATCAAGTACCGAACTCACGGCACCTCCGAGTTGACACGTTCAGCCGATGGCGTTCCTCGAACTCCGATCCAAATAGAGTGTTGAGGAGAGTTTCGTCGACCTGACGGCGTGGTGGCGATGATGATGTTCTACGACGCAGGCTTCGCCTAAGCACCGCTTCTGATGTTATCGAGGTGGACTATGGTGGATGTGGGCACCGCACACGGCTAAAAGATCAAATCAATTGTTGTGTCTTTGGGGTGTCCCCCTGCCCCCGTATATAGAGGAGCAAGGGGGGGAGGTGCGGCCGGCCAGGAGGAGGCGCGCCGGGAGGAGTCCTACTCCCGCCAGGAGGAGTCCTACTCCCACCGGGAGTAGGACTCCCTCCCTTCCTTGTTGGATTAGGTGAAGGGGGGAAAGAGGAGGGAGAGAGGAAGGAAAGGGGGCGCCGCCCCCCTCTCCTTGTCCTATTCAGACTAGAGGGGGAGGGCGTGCGGCCCTACCCTAGCCACCTCTCCTCTTCTCCACTAAGGCCTGTTGGAAATATGCCCTAGAGGCAATAATAAAAGTGTTATTATTATATTTCTTTGTTCATGATGATTGTCTTTTATTCATGCTATAACTGTATTATCCGGAAATCGTGATACACGTGTGAATATATAGACCATAACATGTCCCTAGTGAGCCTCTAGTTGACTAGCTCGTTGGTCAACAGATAGTCATGGTTTCCTGACTATGGACATTGGATGTCATTGACAACGGGATCACATCATTAGGAGAATGATGTGATGGACAAGACCCAATCCTAAGCATAGCACAAGATCGTGTAGTTCGTTTTGCTAGAGCTTTTCCAATGTCAAGTATCTCTTCCTTAGACCATGAGATCGTGTAACTCCGGATACCGTAAGAGTGCTTTGGGTGTACCAAACGTCACAACGAATCGGGTGACTATAAAGGTGCACTACGGTATCTCCGAAAGTGTCATTGGGTTGACACGGATCGAGGCTGGATTTGTCACTCCATATGACGGAGAGGTATCTCGGGCCCACTTCGGTAATGCATCATCATAATGAGCTCAAAGTGACTAAGTGGTTAGTCACGGATCATGCATTCTGATGCGAGTAAAGTGACTTGCCGTAACGAGGTGAACAAGGTATTGGGATACCGACGATCGAGTCTCGGGCAAGTAACGCATCGATTGACAAAGGGAATTGTATACGGGTTTGATTGAATCCTCGACATCGTGGTTCATCCGATGAGATCATCGAGGAGTATGTGGGAGCCAACATGGGTATCCAGATCCGTTGTTGGTTATTGACCGGAGAGGCATCTCGGTCATGTCGCATATCTCCGAACCCGTAGGGTCTACACATAAGGTTCGGTGGCGCTAGGGTTGTAGAGATATTAGTGTGCATAACCCGAAAGTTGTTGAGTCCGGATGAGATCCGGACTTCACGAGGAGTTCGGAATGGTCGGAGGTAAAGATTTATATATAGGAAGTCGAGTTTGACCCACCGGAAAGTTTTGGGGTCACGGTATTGTCTGGGACCACCGAAAGGGTCCCGGGGTCCACCGTGGGGCCACCTATCCGGAGGGCCCCATGGGCTGAAGTGGCGTGGGAACCAGCCTGGTGGGCTGGTGCGCCCACCCAAGGGCCCAAGGCGCCTAGGGTTGGGGGACCGTTGCCCAGAGGGGCATCGCCCTGGTTGGAAACCCTAGGGGTCGTTGCCCCGAGGGGCATCGCGCCTGGTTGGAAACCCTAAGGGGTCGTTGCCCGGGGCGCCGCCCACCCCCATCTAGATGGGATCTCCAGGGGCATCGCCCCTAGCCCCTATATATAGTGGAGGGAGGAAGGCGGCAAGACCACGCATCTTGGCACCTTCCTTCCCCTTGCTACACCTCCTCCTCCCATGAGGCGCTTGGCGAAGCCTGCCGGGATCCTGCTGCATCCACCACCACGCCCGTCGTGCTGCTGGATCTTCATCAACCTCTCCTTCCCCTTGCTGGATCAAGAAGGAGGAGGCGTCCTGTTGACCGTCGTGTGTTGAGCAGCGGAGGTGCCGTCCGTTCGGCGCTAGGATCTCCGGTGATTGGATCACGCCGTGTACAACTACCTCAACCCGTTCTTTTGAGCGCTTCCGCTCATGATCTACAAAGTGGTATGTAGATGCATCTCCCATGACTCGTTGCTTAGATGAACTCATAGATGGATCTTGGTGAAACCGTAGGAAAAATTTAATTTTCTCGCAACGTTCCCCAACAGTGGTATCAGAGCTAGGTCTATGCGTAGTTCTCTATTGCACGAGTAGAACACAATATAGTTGTGGGCGTGGATCTTGTCAACTTACTTGTCGTTACTAATCTTATCTTGCTTCCGCGGTATTGTGGGATGAAGCGGCCCGGACCAACCTTACACGTACGCTTACGTGAGACCGGTTCCACCGACTAACATGCACTAGTTGCATAAGGTGGCTGGCGGGTGTCTGTCTCTCCTACTTTAGTTGGAGCGGATTCGATGAAAAGGGTCCTTATGAAGGGTAAATAGAAGTTGACAAGATCACGTTGTGGTTATTCGTAGGTAAGAAAACGTTCTTGCTAGAACCCAATTGCAGCCACGTAAAAGATGCAACAACAATTAGAGGGCGTCTAACTTGTTTTTGCAGCAATTGACATGTGATGTGATATGGCCAAGTTGTGATGAATGATGAATGACATATTGTGATGTATGAGATCATGTTCTTGTAATAGGAATCACGACTTGCATGTCGATGAGTATGACAACCGCAGAGCCATAGGAGTTGTCTTTATTTTTGTATGACTGCGTGTCATTCAAGAGCGCCATGTAATTTACTTTACTTTATTGCTAAGCGCGTTAGCCATAGAAGTAGAAGTAGTCGTTGGCGTGACAACTTCATGGAGGCACAATGATGGAGATCATGATGATGGAGATCATGGTGTCATGCCGTGACAAGATGATCATGGAGCCCCAAGATGGAGATCAATGGAGTTTTATGATATTGGCCATATCATGTCACTACTATATAATTGCATGTGATGTTTATTATGTTTATACATCTTGTTTACTTAGAACGACGGTAGTAAATAAGATGATCCTTACAACAATTTCAAGAAGTGTTCTCCCTAACTGTGCACCGTTGCTAAAGTTAAATAAGCTTCTAAGCACCACGTGATGATCGGGTGTGATGGATTCTTACGTTCACATACAACGGGTGTAAGACAGATTTACACACGCAAAACACTTAGGGTTAACTTGACGAGCCTAGCATGTACAGACATGGCCTCGGAACACGGAGACCGAAAGGTCGAACATGAGTCGTATAGAAGATACGATCAACATGAGAATGTTCACCGACGATGACTAGTCCGTCTCACGTGATGATCGGACACGGCCTAGTCGACTCGGATCGTGTATCACTTAGATGACTAGAGGGATGTCTAATCTGAGTGGGAGTTCATTGAAATAATTTTGATTAGATGAACTTAATTATCATGAACTTAGTCTAAATTTTTTGAATGATATGTCTTGTAGATCAAATGGCCAACGCTCATGTCAACTTGAACTTCAGCGCGTTCCTAGAAAACTAAGTTGAAAGATGGCGGCAAGCAACTATACGGATGGGTCCGGAACTTGAGATCATCCTCATAGCTGCCAGAAACAATATGTCCTAGAAGGACCGCTAGGTGGCGCTCCGTCCCGAGAGAACCAAGACATTATGAATGCTTGGCAGTCTCTGCGATGATTACTCCCTCGTTCGGCGGCATGCTTCTGACTTAGAACCGGGGCTCCAAAAGCGTTTTGAGCATCAATGAGCATATGAGATGTTAGAGAGCTGAAACTTGTTTTCCAAGCTCACGCCGGGTCGAGAGATATGACATCTCCGACAAGTTCTCTGATTGTAAGATGGAGGAAAATAGTTACGTCGGTGAGCACATTCTCAAGATGTCTGGTTGCACAACCGTATGACCCAAATGAATTTTAACCTCCACGATGAGGCGGTCATTGACAGAATCCTCGATCGCTTCCACCAAGCTACAAGAGCTTTGTGATGAACTACAATATGCGAGGATGGTAAAGACCATTCTTGAAGTATTCTCTATCTTTGAAGTCGGCCGAGGTTGAAATCAAGAAAGAACATCAAGTGTTGATGGTCAATAAGACCACTAAGTTTAAGAAGGGCAAGGGCAAGAAGAACTTCAAGAAGGACGGCAAGGAGGTTGCCGCGCCCGATAAGCAAGTTCTTGGGAAGAAGTCAAAGAATGGACCCAAGCACGAGGCCGAGTGCTTTTATTGCAAGGGAAGGGTCCTTTGGGCGGAACTGCCCCAAATACTTAGCGGACAAGAAGGCCGCAACACCAAAGGTATATTTGATATACATGTAATTGATGTGTACCTTACCGATGCTCGTAGTAACTCCCAGGTATTTGATACGGTGCCGTTGCTCATATTTGTAACTCACAGCAGGAGCTGCGGAATAAGCGGAGGCTGGCGAAGGGCGAGGTGACGATCTTGGCGTCGGGAATGGTTCCAGAGTCGATGTGATCGCCGTCGACACGCTACCTCTTCATTTACCCACGGATTAGTTATAAACCTTAATAATTGTTATTTGGTGCCAAGTTTGAGCATGAATATTGTATCCGGATCTCGTTTAATGCGAGATGGCTACTCATTTAAATCCGAGAATAATGGTTGTTCTATTTATATGAGAGATATGTTTTATGGTCATGCTCCGATGGTCGATGGTTTATTCTTAATGAATCTCGGCGTAGTATTACACATGTTCATAGCATGAATACCAAAAGATGTAAAGTTGATAACGATAGTCCCACATACTTGTGTATCGCCGCCTTGGTCACATTGGTGTCAAGCGCATGAAGAAGCTCCATCTGATGGACTTTTGGAGTCTCTTGATTATGAATCATTTGACACATGCGAACCATGCCTCATGGGCAAGATGACCAAGACTCCATTCTCGGAACAATGGGCGAGCAACCAACTTGTTGGAAATCATACATACCGATGTGTGCGGTCCAATGGCGTTGAGGCTCATGGAGGATATCGTTATGTTCTCACTCTCACGGATGACTTGAGTAGATATGGGTATGTCTACTTGATGAAACACAAGTCGAGACCTTTGAAAAGTTCAAGGAATTTCAGAATGAAGTAGAGAATCAACGTGACCGAAAGATAAAATTCTTCGATCGGATCGTGGAGGAGAATATTTAAGTCACGAATTTGGTACACACTTAAGAAAATGTGGAATCGTTTCACAACTAACGCCGCCTAGAACACCTCGGTAGAACGGTGTGTCCGAACGTCGTGTCGCACTCTATTGGATATGGTGCGGTCTATGATGTCTCTTCTTGATTTACCGCTATCATTTTGGGGATCGCTCTAGAGACAGCTACATTCACTTTAAATAGGGCACCGTCTAAGTCCGTTGAGGCGACCTTTGTATGAATTATGGTTTGGGAAGAAACCTAAGTCATCGTTTCTAAAAGTTTGGGGATGCGATGCTTATGTCAAGAAACTTCAACTTTGAAAGCTCGAACCCAAGTCGGAAAAATGCGTCTTCATAGGATACCCTAAGGAAACCGTAGGGTATACCTTCTACTTAAGATCCGAGGGCAAGATCTTTGTTGCCAAGAACGGATCCTTTACGGAAAAAGTTTCTCTCGAAAGAAGTAAGTGGGAGGAAAGTAGAACTTCGATGAAGTACTACCTCTTGAGCAGGATAGTAGTGCAGCTCGGAAAATGTTCTGTGATGCCTACACCAACCAAGAGGAAATTAATGATGATGATCAAGGTACTTGGATCAAGTTGCTCTTGAACCCGTGGGTCCACTAGGACACGTTCCGCACTGCAGTGATGCGGCAACCCTGTCTTGGAAATCATGTTGTTAGACAACAATGAACCTTGAACTATGAAGAAGCGATGGCGGGCCCAGATTCCAACAAATGGCTAGAAGCCATGAAGTCCGAGATAGAATCCATGTATGAAAACAAAGTGTGGACTTTGGTGACTTGCCGATGATCGGCGAGCGATAGAAAACAAATGGATCTTTAAGAGGAAGGCGGACGCGGATGGTAATGTCACCATCTATAAAGCTCGACTTGTCGCTAAGGGTTATCGGCAAGTTCAAGGGATTGACTACGATGAGACTTTCTCTCCGTGGCGAAGCTTAAGTCCGTCCGAATCATGTTAGCAATTGCCGCATACTATGATTATGAGATATGGCGGATGGGCGTCAAAACAACGTTCCTTAACGGATATCTTAAGGAAGAGCTGTATATGATGCAGCGGGAGGGTTTTGTCGATCCTAAGAACGCTAACAAAGTATGCAAGCTCCAACGATCCATTTATGGGCTGGTGCAAGCATCTCGGAGTTGGAACATTAACTTTGATGAGATGATCAAAGCGTTTGGGTTATCTTGAGACTTATGGAGAAGCTGCGTTTACAAGAAAGTGAGTGGGAGCTCAGTGGCATTTCTCATATTATATGTAGATGACATACTTGATGGGAAATGATATAGAATTCTTGGACAGCATTAAGGCCTACTTGAATAAGTGTTTTTCAATGAAGGACCTTGGAGAAGCTGCTTATATATTAGGCATCAAGATCTATAGAGATAGATCGAGGCGCCTCATAGGTCTTTCACAAAGCACATACCTTGATAAGATTTTGAAGAAGTTCAAAATGGATCAGTCAAGAAGGGGTTCTTGCTGTATTGCAAGGTGTGAGATTGAGCTCAGCTCAATGCCCACCACGGCAAAAGATAAAGAAGAGATGAGTGTCATCCCTATGCCTCAGCCATAGGATCTATTATGTATGCCATCTTGTGTACAGACTGATGTAAACCTTGTCGTAAGTTTGGTAGGAAGGTACCAAAGTAATCCGGCAAGGAACACCGGACAGCGGTCAAGAATATCTGAAGTACGAAAAGGACAAAGGACATGTTTCTCGTTTATGGAGGTGACGAAGAGCTGTCAGTAGCAGGTTACGTCGGCGCTAGCCGACACAGATCTGATGACTCTAAGTCACAAACCGGGTATGTGTATATGTTGAATGGTGGAGCGATGGCTGGTGCAAACGCAAGCGAGAGCGTCGTGGCGGGATCTACATGTGAAGCGGAGTACATGGCAGCCTCGGAGGCAGCGCATGAAGCAATTTGGGTGAAGGAGTTCATCACCGACCTAGAGTCATACCCAATGCGTCGGGGCCGATCAAACTCTTCTGTGACAACACCGGAGCTATTGCACTTGCCAAGGAGCCCAGGTTTCACAAGAAGACCAGGCACATCAAGCGTCGCTTCAACTCCATCCGTGAAAGCGTTCGGGATGGAGACATAGAAATTTGCAAAGTACATACGGATCTGAATGTCGCAGATCCGTTGACTAAACTCTCTCATGAGCAAAACATGATCAACACCGAACTCTATGGGTGTTCGATTCATCACAATGTAACTAGATTATTGACTCTAGTGCAAGTGGGAGACTGTTGGAAATATGCCCTAGAGGCAATAATAAAAGTGTTATTATTATATTTCTTTGTTCATGATGATTGTCTTTTATTCATGCTATAAGCAGTATTATCCGGAAATCGTGATACGTGTGTGAATACATAGACCATAACATGTCCCTAGTGAGCCTCTAGTTGACTAGCTCGTTGGTCAACAGATAGTCATGGTTTCGACTATGGACATTGGATGTCATTGACAACGGGATCACATCATTAGGAGAATGATGTGATGGACAAGACCCAATCCTAAGCATAGCACAAGATCGTGTAGTTCGTTTTGCTAGAGCTTTTCCAATGTCAAGTATCTCTTCCTTAGACCATGAGATCGTGTAACTCCGGATACCGTAAGAGTGCTTTGGGTGTACCAAACGCGTCAACGTAATCGGGTGACTATAAAGGTGCACTATAGGTATCTCCGAAAGTGTCTTGGGTTGACACGGATCGAGGCTGGGATTTGTCACTCCATATGACGGAGAGGTATCTACGGGCCCACTCGGTAATGCATCATCATAATGAGCTCAAAGTGACTAAGTGGTTAGTCACGGGATCATGCATTCTGATGCGAGTAAAGTGACTTGCGTAACGAGGCTGAACAAGGTATTGGGATACCGACGATCGAGTCTCGGGCAAATAACGTACCGATTGACAAAGGGAATTGTATACGGGTTTGATTGAATCCTCGACATCGTGGTTCATCCGATGAGATCATCGAGGAGTATGTAGGAGCCAACATGGGTATCGGATCCCGTTGTTGGTTATTGACCGAGAGGCATCTCGGTCATATGCGCATATCTCCCGAACCCGTAGGGTCTACACACTAAGGTTCGGTGGCGCTAGGGTTGTAGAGATATTAGTGTGCAGTAACCCGAAAGTTGTTGAGTCCGGATGAGATCCCGGACGTCACGAGGAGTTCGGAATGGTCGGAGGTAAAGATTTATATATAGGAAGTCGATTTGACCACCGGAAAGTTTTGGGGTCACGGTATTGTCTGGGACCACCGAAGGGTCCCGAGGTCCACCGAGTGGGGCCTGTTGGGGAACGTTGCAGAAAATTAAAATTTTTCCTACGGTTTCACCAAGATCCATCTATGAGTTCTACTAAGCAACGAGTTACTAGAGAGTTTGCATCTACATACCACTTGTAGATCGAGTGCAGGCGTTAGAGGGAGTGGTGATGATGAAGACGTTCCCAACGTGATTCCGATCACCGATGTCCAAAGTCTTTGAAAGGACAGCACCTCCGTGTTCAACACACGTCACGGGATGATGGCGTCTCCTCCGTCTTGATCCAGCAAGGATGAAGGAGAGGTTGAGAAGACAACTCCAATGGCAGCACGACGGCGTGGTGCAGTTGGTATGGCGAGTTCTCCGTGAGAGGCTTATGGCTTCGCGTGGAGAAAGAGAGGTGTTGGGGAGGGGAGGGGCTGCGCCTTCAATTGTGTGTGCAGCCCTCCCCCCCACCCCTCTATTTATAGGAGGAGAGGGCAAGGGGCCGGCCATCTAGGGAAAACCCTAGGGGGGGCCAAGGGAGAGGAGGAAAGGGGTGGCTTGCCCCCCAAGCCAAGGGGCGCCCTTTTTCCTTAGGGTTTCCCTTCCCCAAACCCTAGCCATGGGCCTGGGTGGGAAGGCGCCCAGCCACCCAGGGCTGGCTCCTCTCCACTTAGCCCATGTGGCCCCCGGGAGGTGGCCCCTCCAGTGGACCTCCGGAACTCCCAGTGGCCCCGGTACATTACAGTATACCCAAAACTTTCCTAGTCCGTTTAACCACTTTCCATATATAAATCTTTACCTCCGGACCATTCCGAACTCCTCGTGACGTCCGGGATCTCATCAGGACTCGAACAACATTCGGTAATCACATACTTGTCTTCCTATTAACCCTAAGCGTCACCGAACCTTAAGTGTAGAGACCCTACGGGTTCGGAGACATCTGAGACATGACCGAGACTACCTCAAGTCAATAACCAACAGCGGGATCTGGATACCCATGTTGGCTCCCACATGCTCCTCGATGTTGTCATCGGATGAACCACGATGTCAAGGGTTCAAGCAACCCCGTATTCTATTCCCTTTGTCGACGGTATGTTACTTGCCGAGACTTCGATCGTCGGTATCCCAATACCTCGTTTAGTCTCGTTACCGGCAAGTCACTTTACTCGTACCGCAATGCATGATCCGTGACCGGACACTTGATCACTTTGAGCTCATTATGATGATGCATTCTTGAGTGGGCCAGTGATACCTCTCCGTGTCTGAGTGACAAATCCATCTCGATCCGTGTCAACCCAATGGTCACTTCGGAGATACACGTAGTGCACCTTTATAGTCACCCGATTCGTTGTGACGTTTGATACACCCAAAGCACTCCTCGGTGTCCGGAATTGCACGATCTCATGGTCTAAGGAAGAGATACTTGACATTGGAAAAGCTCTAGCAAAACGAACTACACGATCTTTGTGCTATGCTTAGGATTGGGTCTTGTCCATCACGTCATTCTCCTAATGGCGTGATCCGTTATCAATGACATCCGATGTCCATAGTCGGAAACCATGACTATCTGTTGACCAACGAGCTAGTCAACTAGAGGCTTACTAGGGACGTATTGTAGTCTATGTATTCACACGTGTATTACGATTTCCGGATAATACAGTTATAGCATGAATAAAAGACAATTATCATGAACAAGGAAATATAATAATAATGCTTTTATTATTGCCTCTAGGGCATATTTCCAACAGGGCCACCTATCCCGGAGGGCCCCATGGGCTGAAGTGGCGTGGGAACCAGCCCCTGGTGGGCTGGTGCGCCCCACCCAAGGGCCCAAGGCGCCTAGGGTTGGGGGACCGTTGCCCCGAGGGCATCGCCCCCACAGTTGGAAACCCTAGGGGCCGTTGCCCCAGAGGCATCATGCCCCAGTTGGAAACCCTAAGGGGTCGTTGCCCGGGCCGCCCACCCCCCCATCTAGATGGGATCTCCAAGGGGCATCGCCCCCTAGCCCCTATATAGTGGAGGGAGGAAGGCAGCAAGACCACGCATCTTGGCACCTCCTTCCCCTTGCTACACCTCCTCCTCCCTTGGGGCGCTTGGCAAAGCCTGCGGGATCCTCGCTGCATCCACCACCACGCCGTCGTCTTGCTGGATCTTCATCAACCTCTCCTTCCCCTTGCTGGATCAAGAAGGAGGAGACGTCACGCTGACCGTCGTGTGTTGAGCAGCGGAGGTGCCGTCAGATTCGGCGCTAGGATCTCCGGTGATTGGATCACGCCGTGTACAACTACCTCAACCCGTTCTTTTGAACGCTTCGCTCGCGATCTACAAAGTGGTATGTAGATGCATCTCCCATGACTCGTTGCTTAGATGAACTCATAGATGGATCTTGGTGAAACCGTAGGAAAAAATTTAATTTTCTGCAACGTTCCCCAACAGAAGGCCCACTATGGCCCATTAAACCCCCGAGGGGTTCCGGTAACCCACGGTACTCCGGTAAAATCCCGATTTCACCTGGAACACTTCCGATATCCAAATATAGGCTTCCAATATATCAATCTTCATGTCTTGACCATTTCGAGACTCCTCGTCATGTCCGTGATCACATCCAGGACTCCGAACAACCTTCGGTACATCAAAACATATAAACTCATAATATAACCGTCATCGAAACTTTAAGCGTGCGGACCCTACGGGTTCGAGAACTATGTAGACATGACCGAGACCGTCTCCGTCAATAACCAATAGCGGAACACGGATGCTCATATTGGCTCCCACATATTCTACGAAGATCTTTATCGGTCAGACCGCATAACAACATATGTTGTTCCCTTTGTCATCGGTATGTTACGTGCCCGAGATTCGATCGTCGGTATCTCAATACCTAGTTCAATCTCGTTAATGGCAAGTCTCTTTACTCGTTCCGTAATACATCATCCCGCAACTAACTCATTAGTTGCAATGCTTGCAAGGCTTAAGTGATGTGCATTACCGAGTGGTCCCAGAGATACCTCTCCGACAATCGGAGTGACAAATCCTAATCTCGAAATCGCCAACCCAACAAGTACCTTCGAGACACCAGAGAGCACCTTTATAATCACCCGATTACTTGTGACGTTTGGTAGCACACAAAGTGTTCCTCCGATAAGCAGGAGTTGCATAATCTCATAGTCATAGGAACATGTATAAGTCATGAAGAAAGCAATAGCAACATACTAAACGATCGAGTGCTAAGCTAACAGAATGGGTCAAGTCAATCACATCATTCTCCTAATGATGTGATCCCGTTAATCAAATGACAACTCATGTCAATGGCTAGGAAACATAACCATCTTCGATCAACGAGCTAGTCAAGTAGAGGCATACTAGTGACACTCTGTTTGTCTATGTATTCACACAAGTATTATGTTTCCGGTTAATACAATTCTAGCATGAATAATAAACATTTATCATGATATAAGGAAATAAATAATAACTTTATTATTGCCTCTAGGGCATATTTCCTTCAATATTGGGTGAATAAAATCAACTGGTTTTCTCAAAAAAAAAGACCCAAAGAGAAAAAAGGAAAGAAGATCTCGATTTATTGTTCAGAACGTCCTGCAAGTGGCAGGGTTGATTGAAGCACGGTTTGAATAAAGTACTAGTAGAATGCATGTGCGTTGTTGCGGGTTACAATACATATAAATGAATCAGACAAATGATTAAGCTCATCTCCAAGGTAGCATGTTTGGACATCAAACAGGCACCCAACGAGCTCCCAAAATTCAACCGTCTAGACAGTCCGGACTTCCACAAATCTAGACCATATGTTACATACAATTGAATGTCTTGCATCACGAAACAAAAATATGATGTCCATATCGGGCATACAACTCATACGACATTGTGTCTGTTATTAACTCTTAAACCAACCAACCAATACATAACTACTTCACGAGCAAAATTGTCTTGGGATGCGTTATATTACTGGCTAAGTTACTCCCATTATGACCGGCCTTAACATCTAGTCCAAAATTCCGATACTGATGTAAGAATTGATATTGATGGGAAAAAGTCCCATGCGTGTTATCTTACTTTCTCTGATTTGTGAAATTAATCAATGAAATGCGTGCAATCTAAAACCCATCATTAAAAAGGGAAATGATAGCTGGCGAACGTTTGGCAAGTAACCAATCCTGGTAAATGCCTTCCTTGTCGGGATCTCGGCACATTCGGGGCGAATGCTCTCTCTTTTTTTCCTCCAAAAAAGGGTTTGAACCCGCGACCTCATGCGGAGGTGGTGGACGCACTTTGCCACCGGATTGAAGTGGGGGCTATGAAATCTTGTGTGTAAGCTGCTATATGTATATTTTTGAAGCTAATTTGTGATTCTAGTTTGTTTTTTCATTTGAAAATTTGGCCAAAAAATCCAAAAATCCCAATCTTTTTCATCTTTTTGAAAGATAAAAAATAATAATTTTCGGTCATGTGCCATTTATTACAAGTCCATGGCCATTTTTGTAATTGTTTTTCTACTTTCTCACATGGACGTTTATTATTTACAACATGGCATTTTATTATTAAGAGGATGGAATATTTATTAATAACTTTGCATTTTTATTATTAAGAGGATGTTATTTTTTATTATTAATACAATGTCATTTTTATTATCAAGAGGGTGCCATTTTTATTATTAAGAGGATGGCAATTATATTATTTAAGAGTGTGGCTGCTACCTCTTGAGCACTGCGTTGGTTTTCCCTTGAAGAGGAAAGGGTGATGCAGCAAAGTAGCGTAAGTATTTCACTCAGTTTTTGAGAACCAAGGTATCAATCCAGTAGGAGGCTACGCGTGAGTCCCTCGCACCTACACAAAACAAATAAATCCTCGCAACCAACGCGATAAGGGGTTGTCAACCCCTACGGTCACTTACGAGTGAGATCGATAGATATGATAGGATAATATTTTGATATTTTTATGATAAAGATGCAAAGTAAAATAAAGGCAAAGTAAAAAGCAAAGGAAATAACTAAGTGTTGGAAGATTAATATGATGAAGGTAGACCCGGGGCCATAGGTTTCACTAGTGGCTTCTCTCAAGAGCATAAGTATTTTACGGTGGGTGAACAAATTCTTGTTGAGCAATTGACAAATTGAGCATAGTTATGAGAATGTCTAGGTATGATCATGTATATAGGCATCACGACCGAGACAAGTAGACCGACTCTGCACTGCATCTACTACTATTACTCCACACATCGACCGCTATCCAAAGATGCATCTAGAGTATTAAGTTCATAAGAACAGAGTAGCGCCTGTAAGCAAGATGACATGGTGTAGAGGATAAATTCATGCAATATGATAAAACCCCATCTTGTTATCCTCGATGGCAACAATACAATATGTGCCTTGCTGCCCCTCATCCTTTGGAAAGGACACCGCAAGATTGAACCCAAAGCTAAGAACTTCTCCCATTGCAAGAAAGATCAATCTAGTAGGCCAAACCAAACTGATAATTCAAAGAGACTTGCAAAGATAACCAATCAAACATAAAAGAATTTAGAAGATTCAAATATTATTCATAGATAAACTTGATCATAAACCCACAATTCATCGATCTCAACAAACACACCGCAAAAGAAGATTACATCGAATAGATCTCCACGGGAGAGGGGGAGAACATTGTATGGAGATCCAAAAAGAGAGAAAAAACCATCTAGCTAATAACTATGGACCCGAAGGTCTGAGGTAAACTACTCACACTTCATCAGAGGGGCTATGGTGTTGATGTAGAAGCCCTCCGTGATCGATGCCCCTCCGTGAGTTCTAACGGCCCCAAGATGGGATCTCGTGGAGTGCAGAAGGTTGCGGCGGTGGAATTAGGTTTTGGCTCCGTGTCGATCGTTTGAAGTGCGTAGGTATATATAGGAGGAAGAAATGCGTCGGTGGAGCAACAGGGGCCCACGAGGGTGGAGGGCGCGCTGTTGGGGAACGTAGTAATTTCAAAAAATTCCTACGCACACGCAAGATCATGGTGATGGCATAGCAACGAGAGGGAGAGTGTATGTCCGTACCCTCGTGACCCGTAAGCGAGCGTTATAACAACGCTGTTGATGTAGTCGTGCGTCTTCACGATCCGACCGATCCAAGTACCGAACGTCGGCACCTCCGAGTTCAGACACGTTCAGCTCGATGGCGATCCCGGCTCCGATCCAAAGAAAGCGTCGGGGATGAGTTCCACAAGACAACGGCGTGGTGACGATGATGATGCTCCACCGACGCAGGGCTTCGCCTAAGCTCATGACGATATGATTTTACCAGCGCAGGCTTCGCCTAAGCTCCGCGACAATATGACCGAAGTGGAATATGATGGAGGGGGCACCGACACGCTAAGGAACGATCCGTAGATCAACTTGTGTGTCATGGGGTGCCCCCGCCTAGATATAAAGGAGCAAGGGGGGTGCGACCGGCCCTAGGGGAGGCGCGGGAGGAGTCCTACTCCCGCCGGAGTCGACTCCCCCTTTCCTAGTTGGATTAGGACTTGGGGAGGGTGAAGAGGAAGGGGCGCCGCCCCCTCTCCTGTCCTATTCGGACTAGGGGAGGGCGCGCCTGCCTGCCTGCCGGCCCTCCTCTTCTCCTTATGGCCCATCAAGGCCCATTGACCCCGGGAGGGTTCAGTAACCCGGTGTTCCGTAAAATCCGATTTCATCCTAACCTTTCAAGTCAAACATAGGCTTCCAATATATCGATCTTTATGTCTCGACCATTTCGAGACTCCTCGTCATGTCCCCGATCTCATCCGGGACTCCGAATTCCTTCGGTACATCAAAACTCATAAACTCATAATATAAGCATCATCGAAACCTTGTTGCGTGCGGACCCTACGGGTTCGAGAACTATGTAGACATGACCTAGAACTATTCTTGGTCAATAACCAATAGTGGAACCTGGATGTTCATATTGGCTCCTACATATTCTCTGAAGATCTTTATCGGTCAAACCGCATAACAACATACGTTGTTCCCTTTGTCATCGGTATGTTACTTGCCCGAGATTCGATCGTCGGTGTCCAATACCTAGTTCAATCTCGTTACGGCAAGTCTCTTTACTCGTTCCGTAATACATCATTTCATAACTAACTCATTAGTTACAATGCTTGCAAGGCTTAGGTGATGAGTATTACCGAGAAGGCCCAGAGATACCTCTCCAGACAATCGGAGTGACAAAACCTAATCTCGAATTATGCCAACTCAACATATACTTTTGGAGACACCAGAGAGCACCTTTATAATCACCCGATTCGTTGTGACGTTTGGTAGCACACAAAGTGTTCCTCCGATAAGCGGAGTTGCATAATCTCATAGTTATAGGAACATGTATAAGTCATGAAGAAAGCAACAACAACATACTATACGATCGTGTGCTAAGCTAACGGAATGGGTCAAGTCAATCAGATCATTCACCTAATGATGTGATCCGTTAATCAAATAACAACTCTTTGTCCATGGTTAGGAAACATAACCATCTTTGATTAACGAGCTAGTCAAGTAGAGGCATACTAGTGACTCTCTGTTTGTCTATGTATTCACACATGTATTATGTTTCCGTTAATACAATTCTAGCATGAATAATACACATTTATCATGATATAAGGAAATAAATAATAACTTTATTATTGCCTCTAGGGCATATTTCCTTGAGCCTCCCACTTGCACTAGAGTCAATAATCTAGATCACATCGCCATGTGATTTAACATCAATAGTTCACATCACCATGTGATTAACACCCTTTGTTCACATCGTCATGTGACCAACACCCAAAGGGTTTACTAGAGTCAATAATCTAGTTCACATCGCTATGTGATTAACACCCAAAGAGTACTAAGGTGTGATCATGTTTTGTTTGTGAGAGAAGTTTAGTCAACGGGTCTGCCACATTCAGATCCGTATGTATTTTGCAAATCTCTTATGTCAACAATGCTCTGCACGGAGCTACTATAGTTAATTGCTCCCACTTTCAATATGTATCTAGACCGAGACTTAGATTCATCTAGATCAGTGCCAAAACTTGTATCGACGTAACCCTTTACGACGAACTTTTTGTCACGTCCATAATCGAGAAAAATATCCTTATTCCACCAAGGATAATTTTGACTGTCATTGTCGATGATCTACTCCTAGATCACTATTGTACTCCTTGCCAAACTCAAAGTGTAGGATATAGAATAGATCTGGTACACAGCATGGCATACTTTATAGAACCTATGGCCAAGGCATAGGGAATGACTTTCATTCTCTTTCTATCTTCTGCCGTGGTCGGGTTTTGAGTCTTACTCAATTTCACACCTTGTAACACGAGCAAGAACTCTTTCTTTGATGTTCCATTTTGAACTACTTCAAAATCTTGTCAAGGTATGTACTCATTGAAAAAACTTACCAAGCGTCTTGATCTATCTCTATAGATCTTGATGCTCAATATGTAAGCAGCTTCACCGAGGTCTTTCTTTGAAAAACTCCTTTCAAACACTCCTTTATGCTTTGCGTATAATTCTACATTATTTCCGATCTACAATATGTCATTCACATATACTTATCGAAATGCTTTGTAGTGCTCCCACTCACTTTCTAGTAATTACAGGCCTTTCCAAAAGTCTCAGATAAAACCATATGCTTTGATCAACACATCAAAGCGTATATTCCAACTCCGAGATGCTTGCACCAGTCCAATGATGGATCGCTGGAGCTTGCACATTTTGTTAGCACCTTTAGGATTGACAAAATCTTCGGTTGCATCATATACAACTCTTCTTTAAAAAACCATTAAGGAATGCAGTTTTGACATCCATTTGCCGATTTCATAAAATGTGGCAATTGCTAACATGATTCGGACAGACTTTTAAGCATCGATACGAGTGAGAAAATCTCATTGTATTCAACATCTTGAACTTTGTCAAAAAAACTTTTTCGACAAGTCTAGCTTTGTAGATAGTAACACTACTATCAGCATCTGTCTTCCTCTTGAAGATCCATTTATTTAACATGGCTTGCTGATCGAGCAAGTCAATCAAAGTCCATACTTTGTTCTCATACATGGATCATATCTCAGACTCAAGCCATTTCACGGAATCTGGGCTCATCATCGCTTCCTCATAGTTCGTAGATTCATCATGGTCTAGTAACATGACTTCCAGAACATGATTACCGTACCACTCTGGTGCGGATCTTACTCTGGAAGACCTACGAGGTTTGGTAGCAACTTGATCTGAAGTTTCATGATCATCATCATTAGCTTCCTTACTAATTGGTGTAGGAATCACTGGAACTGATTTCTGTGATGAACTACTTTCCAATAAGGGAGAAGGTACAATTACCTCATCAAGTTCTACTTTCCTCCCACTCACTTCTTTCGAGAGAAACTCCTTCTCTAGAAAGGATCCATTTTAGCAACGAATATCTTGCCTTCGGATCTGTGATAGAAGGTGTACCCAACTATTTCCTTTGGGTATTCTATGAAGACGCATTCTCGATTTGGGTTCGAGCTTATCAGATGAAACTTTTTCACATAAGCATCGCAGCCCCAAACTTTAAGAACGCCAACTTGGGTTTCTTGCTAAACCACAGTTCATATGTTGTCGCCTCAACGGATTTAGATGGTGCCCTTTAATGTGAATGCAGCTGTCTCTAATGCATAACCCCAAAACTATATTGGTAAATCAAGAAGAGACATCATAGATTGCACTATATCCAATAAAGTGCGGTTACGACGTTCGGACACACCATAACGTTGTGGTGTTCCAGGTGGCGTGAGCTGTGAAACTATTCCACATTGTTTTAATTGAAGACCAAACTCGTAACTCAAATATTTGTCTCCGCGATCAGATCATAGAAACCTTATTTTCTTGTCACGATGATTTTCCACTTCACTCTGAAATTCTTTGAACTTTTCAAATATTTCAGACTTATGTTTCATCAAGAAGATATACACATATCTGCTCAAATCATCTGTGAAGGTCAGAAAATAATGATACTTGCCACGAGCATCAACACTCATTGGATCGCATACATCGGTATGTATTATTTCCAACAAGTCAAGAGCTTCGCTCCATTGTTCCGAGAACGGAGTTTTAGTCATCTTGCCCAAAAGGCACGGTTCGCAAGCATCAAATGATTCATAATCAAGTGATTCCAAAAGCCCATCAAGATGGAGTTTCTTCATAAACTTTACACCAATATGACCTAAATCAAGATGCCACAAATAAGTTGCACTATCATTATTAACTTTACATCTTTTGGTTTCAATATTATGAATATGTGTATTACGATCGAGATCCAACAAACCATTTTCATTGGGTGTATGACCATAGAAGGTTTTATTCATGTAAATGAACAATAATTATTCTCTAACTTA
This sequence comes from Aegilops longissima, assembly GCA_021605205.1. Lineage (NCBI taxonomy): Eukaryota > Viridiplantae > Streptophyta > Magnoliopsida > Poales > Poaceae > Aegilops > Aegilops longissima. Next base: position 576,079,714 of record CM038677.1, read on the forward strand.
CATGAATAACCGTATTGCAATAAACATGATTAAATCATATTCATGCTCAACGCAAACGCCAAATAACATTTATTTAGGTTCAACACTAATCCCGAGAGTATAGGGAGTGTGCGATGATGATCATATCAATCTCGAACTACTTCCAACACTCATCGTCACTTCCCTTCAACTAGTTTCTGCTCATTCTGCAACTCCGCTTGAGTTACTACTCTTAGCAACCAACCAGATCAAATACCGAGGGTTGCTACGAACACTAGTAAAATACATATCAATAATCAGATATCAAATATACCTTTGTTCACTTTGCCATCCTTCTTATCCGCCAAATACTTGGGGTAGTTCCGCTTCTAGTGACCAGTTCCATTGCAGCAAAAGCACTTAGTCTCGTGCTTAGGTCCAGACTTGGGCTTCTTCACTCGAACAACAACTTGCTTGCCGCTCTTATTGAAGTTCCCTTCTTCCTTTGCCCTTTTCCTTGAGACTAGTGGTCTTGTCAACCATCAACACTTGATGTTTTTCTTGATTTCTACCTTCGCGATTTTAGCATCGCGAAGAGCTTGGGAATTGTTTTCGTCATCCCTTGCATACTATAGTTCATCACGTTCTAGCAACTTAGTGATGGTGACTAGAGAATTCATCAATCACTATCTTATCTGGAAGATTAACTCCCACTTGATTCAAGCGATTGAAGTACCTGCACAATCTGAGCACATGCTCACTAGTTGAGCGATTCTCCTCCATCTTTTAGCTATAGAACTTGTTGGAGACTTCATATCTCTCAACTCGGTATTTGCTGAAATATTAACTTCAACTCCTAGAACATCTCATATGGTCCATGACGTTCAAAACATCTTTGAAGTCCCGATTCTAAGTCGTTTAAGCATGGTGCACTAAACTACCAAGTAGTCATCATATTGAGCTAGCCAAACGTTCATAACGTTTGCATCTTGCTCTTTGCAATAGGTCTGTCACCTAGCGGTGCATCAAGGACATAATTCTTCTGTGCAGCAATGAGGATAAACCTCGAATCACGGATCCAATCTGCATCATTGCTACTAACATCTTTCAACACAGTTTCTCTAGGAACATATCAAAACAAACATATGAAGCAACAACGCGAGCTATTGATCTACAACATAATTTGCAAAATAGTACCAGGACTAAGTTCATGATAAATTTAAGTTCAATTAATCATATTACTTAAGAACTCCCACTTAGACAAACATCTCTCTAGTCATCTAAGTGATCACGTGATCCAAATCAACTAAACCATAACCGATCATCACGTGAGATGGAGTAGTTTTCAATGGTGAACATCACTATGTTGATCATATCTACTATATGATTCACGCTCGACCTTTTGGTCTCCGTGTTCCGAGGCCATATCTCGCATATGCTAGGCTCGTCAAGTTTAACTTTGAGTATTCTGCGTGTGCAAAACTGGCTTGCACCTTGTAGATGGACGAGAGCTTATCACACCCGATCATCACGTGGTGTCTGGGCACTACGAACTTTTAGCAACGATGCATACTCAGGGAGAACACTTCTTGATAATTTTTAGTGAGAGATCATCTTATAATGCTACCGTCAATCAAAGCAAAATAAGATGCATAAAGGATAAACATCACATGCAATCAATATAAGTGATATGATATGGCCATCATCATCTTGTGCTTGTGATTCCATCTCCGAAGCACCGTCGTGATCACCATCGCCACCGGTAGCGACACCTTGATCTCCATCGTAGCATCGTTGTCGTCTCGCCAACTATTGCTTCTACGACTATCGCTACCGCTTAGTGATAAAGTAAAGCAATTACATGGCGTTGCATTTCATACAATAAGCGACAACCATATGGCTCCGCCATTGCCGATAACTTGGTTACAAAACATGATCATCTCATACAATAAAATATAGCATCACGTCTTGACCATATCACATCACAACATGCCCTGCAAAAACAAGTTAGGCGTCCTCTACTTTGTTGTTGCAAGTTTTACGTGGCTGCTACGGGATGAGCAAGAACCGTTCTTACCTCGCATCAAAACCACAACGATAGTTTGTCAAGTTGGTGTTGTTTTAACCTTTGCAAGGACCGGGCGTAGCCACACTCGGTTCAACTAAAGTGAGAGAAACAGACACCGCGGTCACCTTTAAGCAACGAGTGCTCGAGCGGTGAAACCAGTCTCGCGAAGCGTCGCAGTAATGTCGGTCCGGCCGCTTCATCTCACAATACCGCTGAACCAAAGTATGACATCTTTGGTAAGCGGTATGACTTATATCGCCGACAACTCACTTGTGTTCTACTCGTGCATATGACATCAACGCATAAAACCAGGCTCGGATGCCATTTGTTGGGGAGCGTAGTAATTTCAAAAATTTCCCTACGCACACGCAAGATCATGGTGATGGCATAGCAACGAGAGGGAGAGTGTATGTCCACGCACCCTCGTGACCGTAAGCGAAGCGTTATAACAACGCTGTTGATGTAGTCGACGCCTTCACGATCCGAACGATCCAAGTACCGAACGTCACGGCACCTCCGAGTTCAAAGACACGCTCAGCTCGATGACGATCCCCTGCCCGATCCAAAGAAAGCGTCGGGGATGAGTTCCACAAGACAACGGGCGTGGTGGCGATGATGATGCTCCACCGACGCAGGCTTCGCTTAAGCTCGCGACAATATGACTTTACCGCGCGGGGCCGCCTAAGCTCCGCGACAATATGACCGAAGTGGAATATGGTGGAGGGGGCACCGCTTGCGGCTAAGGAACGATCCGTAGATCAACTTGTGTGTCATGGGGTGCCCCCGCCCCGTATATAAAGGAGCAAGGGGGTGCGGCCGGCCCTAGGGAGGCGCGCCGAGGAGTCCTACTCCCACCGGAGTAGGACTCCCCCCTCCTAGTTGGATTAGGACTTGGGGAGGGAAGAGGAAGGAAGGCGCGCCTCCTCCTTGTCCTATTCGGACTAGGGGAGGGGCGCTGCCTGCCCCGGCCGCCCTCCTCTTCTCCCTTATGGCCCATCAAGGCCCATTGACCCCCTGGAGGGTTCCAGTAACCCCCCTGTTCCCAGAAAATCCCGATTTCATCCGGAACCTTTCCAAGTCCAAACATAGGCTTCCAATATATCGATCTTTATGTCTCGACCATTTCGACTCCTCGTCATGTCCCCGATCTCATCCGGACTCGAACTCCTTCGTACATCAAAACTCATAAACTCATAATATAACCGCCATCGAAACCTTGCGTGCGGACCCTACGGGTTCGAGAACTATGTAGACATGACCTAGAACTATTCTTGGTCAATAACCAATAGCGGAACCTGGATGTTCATATTGGCTCCTACATATTCTACGAAGATCTTTATCGGTCGAAACCGCATAACAACATACGTTGTTCCTTTGTCATCGGTATGTTACTTTCCGAGATTTGATCGTGGTGTCCAATACCTAGTTCAATCTCGTTACCGCAAGTCTCTTTACTCGTTCCGTAATACATCATTTCATAACTAACTCATTAGTTACAATGCTTGCAAGGCTTAGGTGATGAGTATTACCGAGAAGGCCCAGAGATACCTCTCAGATAATCGGAGTGACAAAACCTAATCTCGAATTATGCCAACTCAACATATACTTTTGGAGACACCAGAGAGCACCTTTATAATCACCCGATTCGTTGTGACGCTTGGTAGCACACAAAGTGTTCCTCCGTAAACGGAGTTGCATAATCTCATAGTTATAGGAACATGTATAAGTCATGAAGAAAGCAACAACAACATACTATACGATCGTGTGCTAAGCTAACGTAATGGGTCAAGTCAATCGATCATTCACCTAATGATGTGATCCCGTTAATCAAATAACAACTCTTTGTCCATGGTTAGGAAACATAACCATCTTTGATTAACGAGCTAGTCAAGTAGAGGCATACTAGTGACTCTCTGTTTGTCTATGTATTCACACATGTATTATGTTTCCAGTTAATACAATTCTAGCATGAATAATAAACATTTATCATGATATAAGGAAATAAATAATAACTTTATTATTGCCTCTAGGGCATATTTCCTTCAGCGCCCCCCTACCTCGTGGCTTCCTGGAAGCTTCTCTTACGTACGGTCCAAGTCTCCTGGATCTTGTTCGTTCCAAAAATCAAGTTCCCGAAGGTTTCATTTCGTTTGGACTCCGTTTGATATTCTTTTTCTGCGAAACTACTCAAATAGGCAAAAACAGCAATTAATTTGGGCCTCCGGTTAATAGGTTAGTCCCAAAAATAATATAAAAGTGAATAATAACGCCCGATAATGTCCAAAACAGAAGATAATATAGCATGGAGCAATCAAAAATTATAGATACGTTGGAGACGTATCAAGCATCCCCAAGCTTAATTCCTGCTCATCCTCGAGTAGGTAAATGATAAAAAACAGAATTTTTGATGCAGAGTGGTATTAGGCATAATTTCAATGTAATTCTTCTTAATTGTGGTATGAATATTCAGATCCGAAAGATTCAAGACAAAAGTTTAATATTGACATAAAAATAATAATACTTCAATCATAGTAACAAAGCAATTATGTCCTCTCAAAATAACATGGCCAAGGAAAGTTCATCCCTACAAAATCATATAGTTTAGTCATGCTCCATCTTCGTCACACAAGAATGCTCTCATCATGCACAACCCCGATGACAAGCCAAGCAATTATTTCATACTTTAGTAATCTCAAACCTATAAACCTTCACGCAATACATGAGCGCGAGCCATGGACATAGCACTATGGGTGGAATAGAATATGATGATGGGGGTTATGTGGAGAAGACAAAAAAGGAGAAAGTCTCACATCAACGAGGCTAATCAATGAGCTATGGAGATGCCCATCGATTGATGTTAATGCAAGGAGTAGGAATTGCCATGCAACGGATGCACTAGAGCTATAAATGTATGAAAGCTCAACAAAAGAAACTAAGTGGGTGTGCATCCAACTTGCTTGCTCACGAAGACCTAGGGCACTTGAGGAGGCCCATTGTTGGAATATACAAGCCAAGTTCTATAATGAAAAATTCCCACTAGTATGTGAAAGTGACAAAACAAGAGACTCTCTATCATGAAGATTATGGTGCTACTTTGAAGCACAAGTGTGGTAAAGGATAGTAGCATTGTCCCTTCTCTCTTTTTCTCTCATTTTTTTGGGCCTTCTCTTCTTTTTTATGGCCTTTCTCTTTTTTTTTATTCCTCGCTTGGGACAATGCTCTAGAAAATGATGATCATCACACTTCTATTTATTTACAACTCAATGATTACAACTCGATACTAGAACAAAGTATGACTCTATACACTACAAAAAAAGACACATCCGTGACATTTTGGGCGAACGAATTTTTTTCATCATACATATGACACTTCTATGACGATAATCGTGACAAAACCCGTATCATCATAGATGTGGTGGGCTCCTACTTCTCGATAAAAATCATGATGAAAATGGGCTTTTCGTCTGGGCGGGCGGAGACGTAGCTGCATGACATTCTTTGGGCCGTCCATGATAGAAAAACCGTGGTAGAAGCGAGGGCGAGGAAAATTTCATGCGAGTTCCGGTTACGGTGGGAGGTCGGGGCGAAGCGATGCATCGCTTTCTCGTACACGACGCTGCTGCGTGTGTGCGGCGCTAGCTCTAATCAACTCGGCGAGGCGTTGGGCTCTAATCAACCCGAGCAATTGCACTGCGCAGTTACGCGTTCTCGAACTCGAGCAATGATCGATGGTCGTTAATCAACCCGATCGAGCGATTCTTTCGCTCTCGCCGCTAATCAAGCGGATCGATGCTTGCCTCTGGATGAACAAAGGAGCGCAGGCGGGGGGTTTGGATGAACGATGGCGATGGCGTTGCCTCTGGATGAACAGGACCCGTGGTGTGGTGGAGGGTTGGATGAACGATTACACGGTGGAGGGGTGCCCGTGGAGGGTGGATGAACAGACCCGTGGTGTGTAGGGCTGGATGAACGGTGAGACGGTGGAGGGGTGCCCGTGGAGGGGTGGTTGAACAGACGCCTGCGTGGTGTGGAGGGCTGGATGAACAGAGACGGTGGAGGGTGGTTGAACAATAGCCGTGGAGTAGCGCGGTGGAGGCTGGATGAACAGGAGCCCGTGGAGGCTGGAGGAGGTCGACGGTAGCCCGTGGAGGCCGGAGGAGGTCGACGGTGGAGATGAACAGATCCGTGGAGTCCTGCTTTGCGACGCCACACCCTCCCGGCGAACAGGACCCTCATTTCGACCGTGGCGCCCAACACAAGTCCGCTTAAATCCCGTTTAGCGGCACGCCACACCCTCCCGATCAACAGACCCCGTTTCGACCGTAGGAGGTCCGTTTCTCCGCTTTTGCGATGCGCCACACCCTCCCGATCAACAGACCCCGTTTGACCGTAGGAGGTCCATTTCTCCGCTTTGCGCGGCACGCCACACCCTCCCGATCAACAGACCCCCATTTCGACCGTAGGAGGTCCGCTTCCTCCATTTTATGGTACGCCACACCCTCCCGATCAACAGGACCTGTTTGACGTGGGAGGTCTGTTTCTCCGCTTTGCAGACGCCAGCCTCGCACCATCGCCATTCCGTCCCAAGCCCTCCCGATGAACACGACCACGCATTCCGCTCCGACGCAGCTGGTTGGCTCCCACGCTGCCTGCTGCCTCCCCATGAACACGACGCTGCCGTTGCCTCCCCATGAACACGGCGACAACGCTGTTTCTCCGTTCCGACCCAGCCATGTACACGAGCCCCGCCGTATGTATGCGCGCCGAGTAGGCTTCGAGACCCGCCAGATGTACACATACGTGGCAGATTTTCTTTCTTGCACCTGGCGGCACTGCGTGCGTGTACACATGCTACGTCGCGACTCTACTACGACACATGCGCGCCTCTACTATGACACGTGTGCGCCTCTATATCGACCAAGATGTATGCGTACATCGTTCGCGACCAGAATGACAACGCCACGTGCGCCGACCAGGTGGGTCCCGATATCGAGAACTTCCTTGCGTGCGAAGATGTAGCTGGTGGGTCCCAGCAATGTGGGCGAATCGCTTTGTTTTTTTCGCCCGGACGCACTTCCTTGCGTGCGAAGGTGTAGCTGGTGGGTCCCAGCAATGTGGGGAAACATTTTTCACGAAATACGGTGGCCCGTCCGTGGGTCCTCGCCGTCGGTGGAGGAATAATTATTTTGCACGTAATAAGGAGGCACTTCCTTGCTGCGGCCGTGGACCCGGTATCGGCCTCTCCACGTCATGATCCACGTCCGATGGAAGCCGCCTTGACCACGCTGACCACGCCACGCCGAGAGCACCAGGCGGTGGACGGCGGAGAGGCCTAGGATGGGGACGGCGCGAGCCGGGAATACACGTAGTGGATGCCCACGTGAGAGAGTACGAGGGTTCACCGGTTCGCGGTGTGAGGCTGCCGTCGCCGCAGAAATAACGGGGTGTTGGGGAGTAGAGGGATGGCCTGGCCATCGGTGGGAGTAGTAGGGGGCAGTGAGGCCTCCGCCGCATCGCAGCTGGCCACGAGAGGCAGGAGCACGAGGCACGACCGGCGCTGGTTTGGGCGGCTGGAGCAAGAAGACCAGAGGTTGAAGAAGCACTACGGCCGTTGGATGGACATCGTACGGTCACTGGAGCTAGAATCGTGCATATTGACCAAGTTGACAAAGCCCTCCATCCCCGTCAACTTAGTAGGCCCACAAGTCAGCCTGCCGCTATACTGGGTCCCAGCTAACAGGGGGAGTATTCATTTTTTTGTGCGTAATAAGGAGGTACTTCCTTGTGTGCAAAGATATAGCTGGTGGGTCCGAGCTGTCAGCGGCGGTAACATTTTTTTCACGAAATATAGAGGCCCTTTCGGTGGGTCCCTGGTGTGAGGTGGAGGAATCATTATTTTGCACGTAATAAGGAGGCATTTCCTTGCGTGCGGCCGTGGACCCAGCTGTCGGCCTCTCCACGTCTGATCCACTTCGGATGCATGTCTGACGTTGACCAGGTTGACCAGGCCACGCCGAGAGCACCAGGCGGTGGACGACGGCGAGGCCTAGGAAGGAACGACACCGAGGCAGGAAGACTCGGCAGTTGTTTCTCACGTGGAGGGGAGTACGACCGTATGAGGGTTTATCGATTCGTCTGCCGTCACGAGAATAACAAAGCAGTGTGGGTGAGTAGAGGATGGATAGGCCAGCGATGGGAGTACGGTGGGCGGTGAGGCTGCGGCAGCAGAGCCGCCATGGGAGGAGGGAGCAGAGCAGTCCCACGGCGCTTGTTTGAGCGGCCGGAGCAGAAGAGCATAGATTGAAGAAGACGACCGGCGTTGGATGGCCATCCAACGATCCTTTGCTTAAAGGCCAACCTTTTTAGGAAAGCCTCAAATCTGTGGAAAACAGCATACATCCCATCTGCCATTATTTCTAATAATTTACAGCCCATTTGCTAATTATTAAGGTTTTTTAAAGCCCATATTCTTTTGTTAGCATTACAGCCCATATTGTGGCCATAGCTTAAAAATTTATACTAAATTTTGCATATTTCAAAAGCGGTCCGAACTGTTTTAATCCCAAATTTCGAGTCACATTCAAACTGATTTTAAAAATAAATGTATATCAATATAAAATCCAACAAATTCTCCACGCATAAAAATTAATGTAATTTAAAATCTCAAATAAAAAAAAGACATTTGAAACTAATTGCGGTTTGATGTGTTTTAAAATGTACAACCCATTTCTCATTCTTGATGGGCCATTTTCTCGCCAAATTAATGAAAGCTCTCCTCGTCTTGAAAGATTTGCAGCCCAACATGCCCGACAAAGCGACTTACTTGGCAAATCACAAAATACTGGGTTGTGGCCGTGGACCCACTGTCGGCCTCTCCACGTCTGAGACTCTTCCGATGGAATGTCGTTGACCACGCCACCGAGAGCACCAAGGCGGTGGGCGATGGCGAGGCCTAGGAAGGGACGACGCTGAGCCGGGAAGACGCTGCAGTGGATGCCCATGCGGAGAGGAGTACGAGGTTCACCGGTTCGGCTGCGGTGTGAGTCGACGCCACCGCAGGCTCAAGAAGCGGTGGGAGTAGTAGGGGGCGATGAGGCCTCAACGGCAAGACAGCCGCCATTGGAGGCAGGAGCGTGGTCTCCCGGACCTTTGGTTTGGGCGGTGGTGCAAGAAGAGCAGCGATTGAAGAAGCAGCAGGACGTTCGATTCAAATCCAACGGTTACTGCTGCTAGAATCGTTTGTTGACTAAGTTGACAAGCCCTGCGTACGCGTCAACTTAGTAGGCCCACAGGTCAGCCTCCCAACCGGTGCGCCCCAGTGGGAGGAATTATTTTTTTTGCGTAATAAGGAGGTAGTTGATTGCGTCCGGCCAGGCCAGCGGAGGGAGTAGGGTGGGCCGGGGAAGCCTGCGCGGCATCACAGCGGGCCACAAGAGGAGGGAGCAGGCAGTGCCGTTGGCACTAGTTTAGGCGGCTGGAGCAGGAAGATCGGAGATTGAAGAAGCACGTCGGCCGTTGGATGGACATCCAACAGTCACTGCTGCTAGATTCGTGTGTTCACTGACAAAGCCTTGCGTAAACAAGTCAACCTCGAAATCTGTGGCGTGTACAGCCCATTTGCTATTATTTTTATATTTTTTACTCATTTTTAATTCATATGGAATTTATTGCAGCCGCTTTTCCATTTTTAGAATTGTCGGCCATTTTCTCGTCAAGCATTGTGGTAAAAAATTAACTAAATATGTGAGAAATTTGGAAAATTCACAAATTTTGTTGGGAACGGAATATTCTTAATCCAAAATTAATAGCCATACTAAAACAAATTTAAAAATAAATTAGTACTATGTCATGTTAAATGCAATGAAATACGATAAGATATCGATGAAGAACAAAAACAAAAAAGAAACTTATATCCCATTTGCTATAATTTTTTTCGAATTTTTCAAATTTCCCGGTGCTATTGTTCCGTAAAAGTAATTGGTTATAGCTCCATTGTCCAACATAATATCAGCTTGTAATTGTGCTGCCGCTTCCTGTATCGCTACTGTGCTTGGTAGGTTCTTCATCTGCAACCAGTAGTGTGGCAAATGATGGAAAGGTTTTAGAACTAGCAAGATGCCCATGCGCTAACGATCAAGATGCATTTGTATGAGTAGTTTATCTTGTGAGTAAAGGATGAACGAGGGAAGGCCTTATTTGCAAATCAAGAGGGTATGGGTATCTTTTTGCAAAATTCCATTTGTTTCCTTCCTATCTCGTCAGATATAAATCGGACGGCCTATATTGCAAGAAAAGAAGTATAGAGAAAAAAGTAGACAAGAAAGGAAGTAGAGATAAATATTAAATATTAAATATAAAATAATTATAACAGTAGAGAAGAGAGTAGAGATAGCAGAGACATCGAGGATCGCAAGGCTGCTGAAAAAGCGGGCGCGGGCGGTGTTGCGCGCAAGCGTCCCGCGCTTTATAAAATCCAACGCCACCACTCAGGTTTTGCCACCGCTTTCCCGCCTGCCTCGCCACCGCCTCGCGCGCACACCATGCCGCCGGTTATGGGAAACTTGGGATACCAAGGGCGTCTGGCTTCTCCGGCTCGCCGAGATCCGTTCAGGATGCGCCGCCTCGGCAATTCGACATTCAACGAGGCCGCCAGCATACGCGGGTGTGGCGCCCGTGGCCTCATAGAACATTGAACTTCCCAACGCGTCGACACGGAGCGCGGGCGCAGGAGTCGGCCGCTGGCTTAGCACCGACGAGGATCGCCGCGACAACCGAGGCGGAGCACTGCCTCGCATCGCCGAGATGGACGAGAAGCCAGCCGTGGCGCCAACACTTCCCGCAGACATCATCAACGAGCGCGAGTTCTACTCGCAAAGGAGGCGGAGAGGATAAGAGGAGGGCGAGCGAGCCGCCTATCGCGAGGACAAGCGAGCGGTAGCGACGCCAATTCAACATGAGGCTAGGAGCAAGAGTCGCCTGCGAATCCAAGACGATCGGTATCTTCACGCCTACAAATGACATCGGAAGAGGACATCACCGAGGAGGAGTCGGAGGACAAGGAGTAGTTGAATTATCTTTTTATCTATCTATGTTGAGAACTATCCTCTACTCTCTAGTATCTACTTTCAATCTCAAAGATCAGAACGCTTTTTAGCAATCGCAAGGCGATTCTTGGAGATGCTCTAACATGGCGTATGAGTGCTTTAATGTTGCCCACAAGATGCGTGAGTATTACTAGTAGTATATTTTTCTTGCCATGTTGAGATTTTTAAACCACGAAAGTAACATGCGAGGAGCAATGAAGACCAAACACGGATATTCGGGACATCTTCAAGGAGCATGGCAAGTTAAAGAGGAGCTACACCAACCGTGAAAACGAGCTTTGTAAGTAACATCCTTTCAACTACTTTCGTAGCCTCGTTCTTCGATGTACATGTTGTAGTTTCTGCTTCTCTTAAGCGTGGTGTTCTTTTTGTGTAATAAGAAGAGTCTTAATCGCCTAATGCTTTGCTTTTAGCTTGATGTAGGAAGTGGGTGTTCTCACCTTGTAGTCTGTTTTATTTTATTTTCCTTTGAATTCACTTCTCCGAGTTCTGCTTATCCGCTTCTACTAAATGGATCTAGGTTGCTCGAGTATTGATCTAAAAAGAAGTAACTTCGCGGTCGATGCGTTCCTCATGAGGAGGGAAGTATGGTCAACCTCGAGATCATGTTTCCAAATGATGTGGATTACACACAAGGTGGCTTCCTAATGATGATGGATTAGACACAAGGTGCAAATTCTCAGATGATGCTGGATTACATAAGCCGTGGAGTCGTCACTGTTCGTGTCCTCGTGGCATTAGTAAAGGCTGAAAGAAAGCATGCAGCAGCCCTTGAGAATGTAGTTGAGTTCTCGAAGTTTAAAAGAGCAATCAGATGCTCTCTTCACCCAAGCCAAAGAAGAGATGGAAGAAGCTAAATAAGCTAGCAGAGGCGATCAGCTAGGCGCTCGCTATCTAAAACTGTTGTCAATACAAAATTTCCTTCATAATAGCTAGGTTCAAATGTTTATCCAACAAGATGCTCACAGATGTCCGTGCATCTACCGATGTGGCACAAAATGTTTTTTTCGGTCATGTAACAGCAATTACTTTCCAAACAATAATGTATTTAAGCATTGACATGGTATAGTTCACGCCAAGCCCGATATTCCAAGTTCAACTTCCACATCAAACTCATGTTCACAGATATTCTGCACATTCATACATAATGTCCACAACCATGATTCACTTCAAAGCCAAAAAATGTGAGGAGAGTTATAAATAAAGAAAATCCTCTACTAGTTCTCGCTACCAGGCGAGCACAACAAGTCAAGACCATGCGAAATTAATTATATTTTAGTCACTTTTTGTGTTCTAAAATGCCCGCTGCTCGCGAAGGACGGTTGTCAGACACGCACGGATTCAATGAAGGCAAAGGGCTGGGCTTAAGCTGGTTGCACAAGTAGGAGGCGGCTTAGCGGGCTCGCATGAAAAGTGCCCTTCTTGGTTGGCGCTACGGTTCAATGCCTCGCGCTTATGAGAGGTCGCTCTGCGGTCGAGCAATCACCTCCAGCCCTTTGTTTGGGTATAACAAAATCTGCTTTTCCATTCACATTTTACAAGTAAAATTGTGGACAAACTTTGACCCAAAGTACGATGGGGACTAGTAAACCGAATAGAGGTAGTAGTTTTCTTTAATCAAAGAATTCCCTTCCGATTTTCATTATCAAAACCAGATCTAAATCTAAACCATAGTATTTGCCCTAGAACTACCAGTTCAACATCTCGCAACATAAACCCATACAACCTCCACCGATAAAAACCATACAACCATACGCCAAGGAGGTACGTAGTACTATGAATTCCATTTTCGCCCGCACCAATCGCTCTAAAACTACTTACTACTTATAACGCGCCATTGAAAATCGGAACTTTAACCCCACTAAAAACGATATTTTAAACGTGGCTACTCGATCCGTGGCAATCAAGAGCCACCGACTCCAAGTCGCTCACCTGTGGTCCCGACAATCAACTCCTACAGATCAAATTATCACACGAGCTGAATATTCCTACAAAGGTGCTCCACCACGCACTGCACCGTGAATGCAGCAATCGTGGCACCTAGGGTTTTAGGGTTTATTTGTTAACATCGCTTTACGTAACACTCATGTAAGTAGACAAATAGGAGGCCGATTGCGGCGCTCTCTTCTTCAGATATGTACTCCACCATTTGTCTGTGTCCAAAAAATTATAATAACTACTAGCAATGTGCCAATGCGCTACACACGCATCAAAGTAGACTAATACATATTCACCGATTTGATAGAAAAAAGGTCTAGTTTTGAAATACATATATCACTAAAAATATGTTATGTTTCACTCAAAATATATTCCTTTGGCGGTTTGATGAGATAAGGAGGAATGTTGTTGGTTTCAAGATTCGAGAAGTGGTATATGTCTAATTTCTACTTTACTAGAAGATACGTATGCTGTACCGAACATCAAGATCTTGTGGAGAAAAGGATGAACGAGGGAAGGCCTTATCTCGCAAATGTGGTGAAGAGTGGTAATTGTTATATTTTTCATCCGCCGATATAACGGATTTATTTACATTGTAGATGGCAGGTCCACCATCATCACCAACTCTATTTTTATCCCTACTTTATAAAAAGCATTGTCGGTGATGATCGTGTGCCTCGCCATCCCCATTATATAGGTCCGATCTATATCCTGATTGATAGGAAGGAAACTATGGCAATTTTGCAAAGATACCCAAACCTCTCCACATTTGCAAAGAAGGCCTTCCTCGCTCATCCTTTTCCCCACAAGATAAACTACTCATACAAATGCATCTTGATGTTCCAGGTAACGCATGGGCATCTTGCTAGTTGTTGCAAAAGGCCCATGTGTGTGAGAGAAACAAATTCAATGGGGACTAATGAACCACGACCGATGTAGTACAAGTGTAGAGGGCGGCGCTGCACGGAGTCTCACCTCTCACCCGCTGTGGCGCCGGCAAGAAAGCCGTCATATCACAAAACCCAACCACTCCCAAGAATAAGTGGCTCGGTAAAATAAACGGACAAGCAACCATCACATCCCTCCGCCTTTTTTGCATTTCATCTCTCTCAGATTTACTTTCTCCGGTTCATATCGCACACTCGATCCCTAGCTACTACTCCTAGGGCCAGTTCTTTTGGCGGCTTCCCCAGCTTTTCTCACAAGACTAGTCACAGTGGAGAGTAACAATAAGGCGCCTCACTCATTTATTTGGGCTTCTAAACTACTACTCCATCCTGGTTTATTCCTCACCATTGTAATTTGTGCTAAATTTTGACCAAAGATTTAACTGGTTTATTCCTCACCATTGTAATCCCTTCGTCTTACCAAAACCAAATAATCCCAAAACACTTAGGTGCGGTGCATTAACTTCTACCTCGTTTCTTGTTTCTTGACATATCAACCAATAAGAGATAAAGAGTGTGCATGCTTTTAATGACTTGAGATATGCAGTGGTTAGTTCATTGCATGCAATACTATTAATTAGCAAATAAACATTAATGTTTCTCGTTTTCTCCTCCTCCTTGGTCACGGTGCACAACCTAAGATGACTTACTCACCTAGATGGATGGAGTAGTGCATGTGACCTACACTAACATTTCATTAGTTAAATTTATGATCAAAATTTGACACAGATTACAATGGGGACCCATAAACCAGGACGGAGGTAGTAGTTATGGGATTACTAATCTAGAAGCCTAAAAGAACTGGCCCCTGGTACTCCTACTAGTAGTAGTACTCAAGTTGGAATTCCAATTGCACGACACAACTTGTTAGGAAAAAATTTGATACAGGTGTAGGAAGCGGTTTGGGAATTTGCATGCCTTTCCAACTGTGAGATACTCCGCATAAAGTACGACATGAGAAATAACCACGAGAAGGAAGCTAAAAGTAAACAATCAAACGAGCATTTTTGCATTTGTTTTGCATTGAATCGCTTCACAAGCTTGACTAGTGTTGTTTTTCTACTTTTACAAAACCGCATCAGAATGTTAAAACGCGCATTTGCACGCATATAAGTAATACTAGTAGTACTCCTCCGCCTAGGTGTATAAGTCTTCCTCCTTCTTGGTCATGGTGCACAACCAAAGATGACTTATTGACCGGACGGAGGAGTAGCACACCTGCAAGCATATATCGAGAGAGACGTAGTGCGATAGTATATAGTAAAGTTTGTGCTATATGCACGCATTTGCAAAATGCGCATTTAATACACAAGGTTTCCAAACTTTCCTTTTACATACTTAATTAAGGACGCTAAAATTTCTGAACGCTCGATTTATCATTTGCGCCCCAAAACTAATGAGATCGCTTTACGAAACAAAAATTATACTTCTCCTAAAGCCACGGCGCGCAGAGAGCGCTTATGGCGCGCCACGAGTGCCCCGTGCGCGGCCGCTTCCCAGCCTTACCGACACAACACCTCTTCCTCAGCCTCGCAACTCGCGAGGTGCTGATTGGCGGCTTGTCGGGGGCGAGCGCGATCTCACCGTGTGGTGATCCGCGCCAACAGTACTCCTCCCGGCCGGAAGCGCACCCGTCCACGCATCGCCAAGCGAGATGAGGCGCTTTGGGCCCGATCGCACTCAGGGCGCAAGCACGCGCCCTCCGCCACCCTCACGGCCCTCGCAGACGAGCCTTCCGCCAAAGAGCCAATTACCGACTCTCTCTGACGCGACATAGGCCTCCCAGTGCAGCTTGTTCTCACAGTGCGCTTCTTCCTCGACCTTCTTCTCCGCTTATTTTGCGCGCTCGCCGAGGCAAAGCCTCCCACAAGGCGACGTCCATTTCTTTCCAAAGCTCCTCAAGGCTGGGGGGCTCGGCGGGCGGCGCGACATTCTCCTCGTAGCGGGGAGCCGAGGCGTCCTCCGGCGCGCGTGCTGGCGAGATTGGGAACACCGACGCGTCCACCTCGATGCGTCACGGCGAGGAGCGGAACACCGACGCATCCTCCTCGACTAGTGGCGGCGAGGAACGGAACGGCGACGCGTCGCGTCGAGGCGAGGAGCGGAACGCTGACGCGTCCTCCTCGACTAGTGGCGGCGAGGAACGGAACGGCGACACGTCGCGTAGCAGCGAGGAGCGGAACACCGACACGTCCTCCTCGACTAGTGGCGGCGAGGAACGGAACGGCGACGCGTGACCGTCTGCGCGGTGCAGCGAGGGGCTCCTAGGGCTTGGGAGGGGCGATGCCACGTTGGTCGACGTGAGTGGGAGGGGTAGGAGATAGCGATGAACGTGAACGTGAGGGGGAGGAGATAGCGATGTCGTGGGAGGCGCAGTATTTATGGCGAGCAATGGCACACCTACGTAAGATATGGATCGAAGTTGCATCGATTAATCGCAGGTTCAGTTATGCCATCGACATGTGGGCCAAACCCTGCTGGGCCCATATGTCGCTGACCCAATGCACCTGCAGCTAAGTAACAACTACGTGGGCATACTTGTTGGAGTAAATTACGGGGAGCCAAGGGTGGAAATATTGCTGGTCACAACAGATTGGACGAGCGTGGGGGAGGAGAGTCATGCATGCAGATTTTTTCACACGGGTGGAGTGGTGGGACCACGGAGGGAGAAGGAGAGTTTGGCAGCATATTGTTTCCACACATGGAGAGGAAAAGATTTGGAGACGAACGGCTTCCTGCAGGTATGGGGAACGATGCATAATAAGTCATCTTGCATGCCGGGCTAGGTATAGTCTCAAGTCATTAAAACATACACGCCCACACATGTTCATATTTCAGGTGCACTAAATTATTGCATGCGATGATTAAGGCTGGCCATAATGGTGGTATCTTAGCTGGTATCATGCACACGGAATAGCAAACATGCTGATGTGGCAAAGAATTAAAGAAGAGAGGGGGTTAGAGTAACTAGTGTTCATGCATGCATTGGTAAACACATTTTTGTGAAGAACGATAGCACTAGTTGAGTACTTTTGCAGACTTCAAAACTATTCCACCGCCTACTATCTTGCTAAGAGTAGGTGAAATTTTGAATCGAGCCCTTTAAACTAGAAGGGAGGTAGTGGTACTCTAATAGCTAACCTTGTTGTGATGACAAGATAGGACATGGCACGCACCGGACGGAGGAACTAGTCTCCATTGTGCATTTAAGTTTTGTCTCAAGTCAATGTACCTCTACTTTCACCGCACTTATAGAAAATGTGTCAACATTCACAATGTCAAATCAATATTTTTACACTCATTATAAAACGTAGTTCTTATACTCATTATAATCAGCATTGTAGATATTGATATTTTTAGTATAAATTTGGTCGTGGGATTTCATTGATGCCTGTTAAAGCGTGGAGGAAGTGGAGCTTAGGGTTGCATTGCCGGTCTCTACATAGGTATTTCTCTTCATAATCCTGTAATTTTAGAGACTGATTGCGCTTTTGTGGTAGCGTCTATTGCATCGGGGGACTATAATAGGTCTGCTATGCGTGACCTGAAGATGAAAGCGTTGAGCATCTCGAAGTTGATCAACAATCTTCAATTGTCAAAGATTAGCCGTTCGGCCAATAATGTGGCACACTTAATCGCTAAGTATAGCTTTGACAATAGATTAGATGGTATTCTTGTAAATAATATACCGCCCTGTGTGGTGAATATTGTATCAAATGAGTGTACTGGTGTGGCTGGTTAATTAATATAAGGTGGTGTTAAAAAAGTATAAATTTGGTCAAACACTTTGCAAACGGTTGACGGGAGTAAAAAGGACCAGAGGTTGTATCATGCATGCGGAGTAGGCAAAAAAATTGCTTGTCTAAAAAAAGGCAAAAAAATTGCACATTTATATCCGGTCGAAGTCTCAAAGGGCGCGACCGTTTGAGGGAGGCAAAGGTCGTGGGAGGAGTGACGTTTGATGGAATTAAGTGAAGTTACATCCACGCGCCGGCATGGTGTGCGAACAGGTAGAAGCTATACCGTCAGGCCTACGATATGGGTCTAGTAGACATGACATCTATGGGTCCCGTGATAGTTCTCGAGAACTCTTTGGGGCTTGCAGCGCTTATCCACCGGCAAGCCAGCAACCCCACGCCGCTCGCAAGCCCTACTCGTCCCGCCTTCTACCTTACAACAGTTCGCTCCCGGCCGTCCCCATCCTTTCACATTAGTTCGCCCCCGCTTGTTTTTATGGGTACAACAGTTCAACTTCTCCTAACCCTCCTCCAAAATCAATGGCCTCCCAAATCTCTATGGTCGCCGCTAAGTACCAGTGTTAGAGCCATCACCGCGATCAGTTCATCGCCATCTACACACGTGGATCCGAGAGGGTGAAAGCATGGCTTGCTCGCTTCTACGCATGTTCAACAGCTCAACGGATGAGTGGGTCGCCGGGCTAGATGTTGAGTACACCACAGTCCCCGGGACGAGAGAAGGATCTAAAGGACGAAGAGAGGAAGAAGCCCACCGTGATCCGTGTTTGTGTACATAACGCTTGCTTGGTCTACCACATATGCCATGCCGACGTTGAGTGCCAGGATTTTAAGAACTTCCTCAAGGACAAAAGAGTGAAATTACATCGAGGCTTTAAGAACGATGGTGATGTCCTCGCGTCCGATATGTCTCTGCTGTAGGCCAGCCCTTCGATCTCCGTAAGGCAAGCCCGTGTCCTCCTCTCAACCTTCAATGCTGACCTCGGCAGCAGCCATGATTAATCCTTCAGACGCTTAAACCGAAGAAACCTCATCACGAAGTTTCATCATGCATGGGAGTCAAGACATTAGATGAAGATCACATCCTCAGACGCAGCAATGGATGCCTACCTTTGTTTAAATATCTACAAGGGTTGGATGAAGAAGCAGAGCCCAAAGGTCCGGTTCAAGAAAAGAAGGCCAACAAGAGGAAGAGGAAGAGGGACGAGGACGAAGTCGAGGATGTGGACTCGACCGAGTAGGTGGCAGTGCCGTCGCCATGCTGGTTCTACCGCAGGTCAAGCGGACTAGTTGCTTAGTTTATTTTCAAGGGTGTGTTGTGCCGAGGCACCAGCAGTAACTATGTTTATGTTCTTTCTCGTTATTTGAACTCTTTAGTACATACAAAGAGTACTAGTACTATGTCTTACTACTATTCTTGCAGCTTGGTACTATCGTCAGATCTTCGTGTTCCTACTGTACTTAATACGCTCGTATTAGTAGTATAATTTAGAAAGAAGTTCGACGGAGCGAAGGAAGAAGACGGCAGAAGAGGTGGAAGAAGCCCTTCTAGCCATCCATGTTGCATCGACGGCTCACATGAGTCGATCGACCCAAATTGCTCCTTCAGATTGCGTGATCCACGTGGCATTCAAGGTCTCAAGGTAGATTCCGTGATCCGCACCCGGGTTTATGGGCTCGACGCTGCTGCGATCGCTTCCGCCGCGACAGCCACCATGCGCGCCTCCTCCTTGCAGCGGAGACGGCAATGACACGCTAGTTCCTCCTTGCCGCATGTTGAGCACGCGCCATCCTCCTTTTCAGACGCTGCGCGCATAGACGCTGCTCCACCAGCTGCTCAGGCAGCTTGGCAGCGCGACGGCATCGCAAGGAGGGACCGCAGAAGACGGAGCGGGCGAGCCTTCTGCTTCATGGCACAGGGATGGCGGCGACACGGCGGTGATGGGCGAAATTGTTGGTCGGAGGTAAGCGGCGCCGCATGCGCAACGGCGGCGGTGACTTATTGATGAGTGCGCATGTGGAGCTTACTTTAGTTTTATATATAAGGTTGGTGTAGCGACCGACCTCGTGACGGTCAAGCCTCCGTGTTACTCGTACATCCTCGATCAAGATATCTCGGCACACACAAGACATCAATGTATATATCAAAGTGCAATCACATGTATAAATAACGAAATGATATATACCTCATAATAGTCACGTGAAACAAATCAAACGGGCGTGGAGTCCCATCAACGCCATCGCGCAGAGTGTAGACCGTAACCTCAGATCGTAACTCTTACTGTCGAGGAAATATCTCGCAACATGATACGCTGTAGCAGTTGTAGGTCAAGACATTGAATGTACCAAAGAAGATCACAATAAGAGAAAACAGATGATAAACTATACTATATGCAAGATGGCTTTGTGGCTCAGATCTGAGTTTTGTTTGCGAAAAAGCTAGTTTTATTTTACCTACATCAAAGGAATAAATGAAGTCTGCACTATGGAGTTTTTCTGTCATGACATGGTTCCGCCAACCGATGTCTCATAGCCCAAAATCATCATAAGTTGCCCACAATTAAGTTATCAATCCGGTGTTGAGAGTTCCGAGATAGATCCAAGTCCAGATGCTCAAATTGTCCGTAATCGGGACACGGCTAATCGATTAGGTTTAAACCCTCCGCAGAGGTTTGTACACTTTACCCGCAAGATTCGATCCTCTCTTTACGCTCTCGCACTTGAGTGTTTGAGAACAAGGTGACCAAACATGGTCTTCCAAAGAGTTCCTCCGACCACCGTCCGGTACTCAACCCATCCTACCGTAGTTCTACATCTGCTAGTACCGCCCCAGCCAGAGTCACAACTAAGGTCAACCAAGCCGAGCCCATAATGACTTGCGGTTGCACAGTAAGCTTCGGGCATGAAGTATTCTTCCGCCTCTTTGAGTCTGGGTGAAGCTTTCCGCAAGATGTCATGGCGCTTCTCCATGCATCCCGCCAACCACTGGTTTCTCCAGGTGCCCGCCAACCGCCCTTCACCCAAAGAGTGTGTATTGAATTCTTGTCTTGAGTCTTGAAGTCTTGAGGCCTTGAAGATGCAGTCCTTGCAGATTCCGTCATGGAGTTGTCGCCATTGACGAGAGCCTCCATTCTCACACCACTCCTGAGCACTCATACCAAACCCCGCCTACTATAGCGTAGCATTGAAATAAATAACGCCCCGGCTTGGTAACAGGTGATGGGTTCCTACCTCATGCATACTACTCAACTACAAGGGTTCAATAACACTACTGAGGGGTGGTTGCAAAGGTGCCACTATATGCAATAAAACATAGGTATGAAAGCATGGTCAAAGTGAACTTGCCTTGTTGACGATCTTCGAAAACTAGGGTTTCGTAGCAGCAATCTTCGCACTCCGGAAATTCTACCGAGGCAAACAATAACTATAATAAACACATAGCATAGGATCACATAATACAATAGCATAACAATAGCAACATAACACACCAAAACAACCAAATCAAAATCCAAAGGAAAAACTCAAAGAAACCAATTCAAAGTTTTTTCCTACTTCAAATAACAACAAAAATAGTTTTATATAACAAAATTTTTCTAACATAACCTAATCAAGGTTTTAGGTTAACTTAACAGAAAAGAAATCACTAAGCAACTAGGAGCAAAAAGAATTAATTTAAAAGCTATTATAAAACTCCTATTAGGCCTAAACCAATTTCTATTAAGAAAAATAAAATAAAACTTTTATTAATTATAAATAAAAGTTCATCCTATAAAGTGACAGAAACTATCCTAGAATAATCAATCACATGTTAAAATAAATTTATTTACTAATTAAAATAATAGGAAAACAGTAGCTAGTTAATTAATTAGGATTAGCAAGATTCTGCTTAAAACTAATTATTTATTAATCCTAAAATACCCAAATTAATTTCTATGGTTCGCAATGTCAAAATAAAGTTGGGACAAAAAGAATCATATAAAAATAATTTTTCTAACTCAAGTTATAACAGATTTACTATTCTGACTAAAACTAAATTAAAGCAATTTTAATTAATTTTAACATAGCTAAATATATATTCTACAGAAACTACATAAAATTTGCAAACCAACAAAAAAGAATCACCTAAAATATTAAACAGAATAAAAGATATGAATTTTTAAAACAGAAACTATTCTGTTAAAACAGAAAAACAGAAATAAAAGAAAAGGCCTAATGGGCCTAAACTGTGCCCTCGAGCGTAATATAGCCTAAACGGGCCTAGGTTAAACTAAAACGGGCCGCTAAATAAAAATAACCTAACTAAAATAAACCGTAATTAACCGGCCGAACCGGGCGGTTTTTATAAAGAAATACCCCTTCGGGTTCTAATCTCGCCGTCTGCTCGGGATCTAACGGCGAGGGGGGCTCACTGGCTTATCGGCGCTCGACGGCGGCGGCGGCGGGCGGCGCTTGGAGGCGCCGAGGGCTCCGGCCGGGAGGTCGGGAAGTGGCAAGCGGTCGGGGAGGTCGGGAGGGTTCGGGAGTCGATGGGGTCGGGAGGGCTAGGGCGGCGACGGCGACGAGTATGGCGGCGGGGGAGCTTGCCCGGTGAGCTCGAGCGAGAGGGAGAGGAGGTCCCATGAGGCGAGGGGGGGAACGGGTGGGGAGGGGTTTTATAGGGCGGGGCCTCGTCGGGAAGGAAGACGATCGGGGGGAATCGGATCCGGATCCTTCGATCCGCGATCCATGGGCGGCGACGCGTGGCGTGGGGCGAGGAGGAAGAAGGGGGGGTCAAGGCGTCGGTGAGGGAGAGGAAGGGGAGAGCGGGCGGCGGCGAAAAGGGTTTGAGCGAGGGGATCGGGGCTGGCTCACGGCTACCGGGTGGGTCAAGGCCGTGGTCAAGGCCGGGCCTCGGTGGGTGGACTCATGGCTGGGCCGGGGCAGGGGCTCGGGCGCCCGAGGGGGGGTTTTTTTTTTTTTTTATTTTTTGAATAAAACAAAAACAGAGGTATCTTTTAAAATATAAATATTTTATATAGGACATATATATACCAAAATGATCGAGAAAAAGATTTTCTACAACATGAACTATTTTTCAAGTTCAAATAAAATACACAAAATTCTAATAAAACAAAGAGTGTTTCTGCCTAATAAAATCCAATAAAATCATTTTTAAAAATACCAAAATGACTTCAAATTTATTTTCTCCTAATTTTTCATTGAAGGAATCATTTTTCCCTAATTTCCATTTATTTATTTTTAGGAGAAAAATAATTTGAATAAAGGCCAA
The DNA here is from genome assembly GCA_021605205.1 of Aegilops longissima. NCBI lineage: Eukaryota > Viridiplantae > Streptophyta > Magnoliopsida > Poales > Poaceae > Aegilops > Aegilops longissima. The sequence continues at coordinate 576,102,753 of CM038677.1, forward strand.
ATAATTCCAAATTGGAAAGGGGGTTTCAAAATACTTTCCAATGACTTTCAATTTGGTTCTTTTTAACTTCCAACTCATATTTCATATAATTGGAGAAGTCATTTTATCTTCCCTCATGAAAATCATTGAGTTGCATAAAGTTTTGAATTTGAAACATCCCCAAATGAAATTCAAATCTTTTTCCAAAACCCTTTTCATTTCAACATGGAAGAAGTCATGTCATCTTCACTCTAGGTTTTGGTGTTGCAATGAACTTGAGTTCATTGGGATCCAAAAAGGCAAAATGGAAAGTTTGGGAAAGTCATTTCATTCCCTCTCATTCAACTTTCAAAAGTTTCAAATTCCACTCAATTTCACTCAATCAATCAGTCAAACAATCAGACAACAACCATAGTTATTTATTTAATATAACATTCCAAAATTTAAAATTTTGGGATGTTACAGTTGGTCAAACTTAAAAGAAAACCGTACTAGTACACATAAACATAAGACTTAGGCAGCGCTTTTATTAGTTAGTACCACAACCACGATATGGAATCCTGTGCAAGCATGTGAACATGACCGCTGGTCGATCGAACAGTGGCCACCATGTCGCTACCAAGGACATCCACCGAACCTTTTTGTGTGTGTGAAAACAATCCTTGAATATTACTCAACTTTTTTTCCTGTGAAAGTTCTTGACGCTGCAATATTTCCATATATTTGAATTTACCTCCAGTTCGTGTTTATTTGGATTTTGACGTTTTAGGTGTGCCCTAGTTTTTTTAATACTGATTTTGTGTGTGTGACTGAGAAAGAACGTGTGTATGTGTCCATATGTGTGTTGTGGCGGAAGGGCAATGTGGAGACGGTGTGCGTGTGATACAGACATAGAGAGGTGTGAATGTGCAAATGATCATGCGTGAGTGAGACATAGACAGATGCCGGTACGTTGTGTATACATGAGAGAATGGTCTTCTAGTTTACTTGTGTGTGTGTGTGAGAGAGAGAGAGAGAGGGAGAGAGAGAGACATAGAGAGGAGCATCCGTAACACAACAACCATCTCTCTCGATTTGTCCGTCCCTCGCACGGTCGCATGCAACACATGCATCAACGCACACATTTTGACACCCTCACCCGGCCCCTGCCCACCTCAAGGCCCGCACAATCTCTTCGTGAATACCCATTTCTCTCCTTAGGTTTGTTTTCTCTAAATATCTCACACACACACACACACACACACACACACACACACAGAGACACGCAGCACAACACACACACACACACTCCCCCGAGCACACAATTCATCCCCATCCAAGGTTATATGGCGACCACTCTCGCTTGTGCTTCTTTGCACCCCAACATGCACAACACCTCATTCTTCAAAGAGGGCATCGAGCATATCGAAGACGGCGACCACACCGTGCTAGAGAATGCGGGGTCATTTGGAAGCAGGGTGATGTGACGACGGCCGATCGACTCCTACCCCCCCTCTCTCTCTCTGCACAAAATTACCAATCCTCTCTCCCCGCACAAAATTATCAATCCTCAACCCACGAGATCCTTCCCTCTCGTCCATGTTTTTCCAGCTCTCTCATCAAACATGTTGTCTCTTCTCCTTCCACGATATGTAATCCAGATGCACACGCATCTCATGTATATTACATGTATCCATCTTTCTCACAGACCTAACTTCTTCCTCTCTCTTCTCTCTCTCTCTGTCTCGTTAGGTTTGTCTCCTACTCTCTCGTCCACATACATACAATCTTTCCCGCCCTATCTGCTCCATCTTCAAAAGCTCTCTCTGCATGTTTCATTCACACATTGGGATATGTCAAAATGTTGCTTCTATAATGGATGATGTAGAGTTATGGTTGTTTTTGTTGCATCCTACAAAGTAATAACTACGAAACGCGTTTAGATTCTCATTTGACTGGGATTATGTGAGTTTGAGCATGTTGTGAAGTACTATAGACCTTGTATACATCTTGGGATTCGATAATGATTGTAACTATTGAATTGTATAGACCATTACATTCGAAGTCAATAGCCTAATATATTTATTTCACAATTTCAACAAATGATTAGTTCACTACAAACTAAGAAAACAAATGTGTACTCCTCCATTTTTATTTAAGTCCGCAGATTAGCATTGGTCAAAGTCAAGTTTTGTAAACTCTCAAAAGCTTATAACAAAAATATTAACATATACAATAACAAATAAATACCATTAGATTTATTATTGAATGTACTTTCACATCATACATATTTGTTATGGTAAATGTTTATATTTTTTATAAACTTGGTCAAACTTTAGGAAGTTTGACTTTGGTCAAACCAAATATGCAGAGTTTACTACTACTACTCGCTGGTTGCTTAGCCGAATCACTCAACACGCCACACGGGGAGTCCAATGTCACAAAATTTTGAGGTCGGCGGGAAAATCTCCCGCGACCCTGATTCGAGCAGTGGGAATTTACCATCATAGCCTTCGGAACAGGCCTACGGATGACGCTTGGTAGGGGGCTGTTTTCATAACTTCAGGTTCACCCTACCCAGCCAACCCCACCCCGGCACCCAGAGTAGTAAACCTAAATACTCCCCATTTTCTATCCCCACCGCAAAATAGACTTCTCCACGACACCGCAGCCTTCGTGCTCCTCCCCTTTACATCGGCGCACTCATCCACCGCAGCGCATCTACCTCATCGACGACCTCGTACGCCGCACTGGAGCCGGTCCACTGTCGTCGTCGTACACGGAGCCTCTTCCCCGGCATCGTCTTCCACGGTCTTGGATCTGCTTCCCGGAAGCCGATGCCAAGCGTAGAAGTACCACCGTCGTGGACAATGAACTGACTCCCGTTGCCGACCATGACTCACAGAGGCCGCCGCACCCATCGCTCTCCTCCTCGATTGGTAATGTGTGTATTGAATCACTTAGCAGTACATGTGCACTTCCAATTTTGTTCATACCTACCCTTCAAATTTCCTGGGTGCTATTGTTCCCGTAAAAGTAATTGGTTATAGCCTCCATTGTCCAACATAATATCAGCTTGTAATTGTGCGTCGCTCCTGTATCGCGCTGTGCTTGGGTAGGTTCTTCATCTGCAACCAGTAGTGTGGCAAATGATGGAAAGGTTTTTAGAACTAGCAAGATGCCCATGCGTTGCACGCATCAAGATGCATTTGTATGAGTAGTTTATCTTGTGGGAGTAAAGGATGAACGAGGGAAGGCCTTATTTGCAAATCAAGAGGGTATGGGTATCTTTTGCAAAATTCCATTTGTTTCCTTCCTATCATCGATATAAATCGGACGGCCTATATTGCAAGAAAAAAAGTATAGAGAAAAAAGTAGACAGAAAGGAAGTAGAGATAAATATTAAATATTAAATATAAAATAATTATAACAGAGAGAAGAGAGTAGAGATAGCAGAGACATCGGGAAAGGATCGCATGCGCTGGAAAAAGCGGGCGGGCGGCGTTAGTTTTGCTGCGGCGTCCGCGCGCTTTATAAAATCCAACGCCTCCCACCACTGCCTTGCCACCGCTCTCCCGCTCTGTGCCTCGCCACCGCTCTCTCCTCGCTTTTTCGCCTCGCCGCCTTGCCACCATGCCGCCGCCGTTATGGGAAACTTGGGATACCGCGGCGTCTGCGCGCCCGGCGGCTTCTCCGCCGAGATCCGGTTCATGGATGCGCCTCGCCTCGGCAATTTCGACATCGCCAACGAGGCCGCCCAGCAGCACGACGCGGGCGGTGTGGCGCCCGGTGGCCTCATAGAACATTGAACTTCCCCAACGTGCCGACACGGGAGCGGGCGCAGAGCTCGCGCCTCGCCGCGGCTTAGCACCGACGAGGATCGCCGCGACAACCGGAGGCGGAGCACCGCCTCGGCATCGCCGAGATGGACGAGAAGCCATGGCGCTGTGGCGCCAACACTTCCCGCAGGACATCATCAACGAGCGCGAGTTCTACTCGCAAAGGAGGGCGGAGAGGGATAAGAGGAGGGCGGAGCGAGCCGCCTATCGCGAGGACAAGCGTAGGCGAAAAGCGGACGCTCAATTCAACATGAGGCTAGGAGCAGTGTCGCCCTGCGAATCCGAAGACGATCGGTATCTTCACGCCTACAGTCAGACATCGGAAGAGGACATCACCGAGGAGGAGTCGGAGGACAAGGAGTAGTTGAATTATCTTTTTTTATCTATCTATGTTGAGAACTATCCTCTACTCTCTAGTATCTACTTCTCAATCTCAAAGATCAGAACGCTTTTTAAAGCACCGCTATGCGATTCTGTTGGAGATGCTCTAACATGGCGTATGAGTGCTTTAATGTTGCCCACAAGATGCGTGAGTATTACTAGTAGTATATTTTTCTTGCCATGTTGAGATTTTAAAACCACGAGTGCGAACATGCAGAGGAGCAATGAAGACCAAACACGGGATATTCGGGACATCTTCAAGGAGCATGGCAAGTTAAAGAGGAGCTACACTGAACCTGTAAAACGAGCTTTGGTAAGTAACATCCTTTCAACTACTTTCGTGTAGCCTCGTGTTCTTCGATGTGTACATGTTGTAGTTTCTGTTTCTCTTAAGCGTGGTGTTCTTTGATGTGTAATAAGAAGAGTCTTAATCGTCCTAATGCTTTCGTTTTTAGCTTGATGTAGGAAGTGGGTGTTCTCACCTTGTAGTCTGTTTTATTTTTATTTTCCTTTGAATTCACTTCTCGAGTTCTGCTTATCCGCTTCTACTAAATGGATCTAGGTTGCTCGAGTATTGATCTAAAAAGAAGTAACTTCATGTCGATGCAGTTCTCATGAGGAGGGAAGTATGGTCAACCTCGAGATCATGTTTCCAAATGATGCTGGATTACACACAAGGTGCCGCCCTAATGATGATGGATTAGACACAAGGTGCAAATTCCCAGATGATGCTGGATTACACATAAGCCGTGGAGTCGTCACTGTTCGTGTCCTCGTGGCATTAGTAAAGGCTGAAAGAAAGCATGCAGCAGCCCTTGAGAATGTAGTTGAGTTCTCAAGAAGCGAAAAAGAGCAATCGATGCTCTCTTCACCCAAGCCAAAGAAGAGATGGAAGAAGCCAGAAATAAGCTAGCAGAGGCAGAGTCAGCTAGGCGCCTCCTGCTATCTAAAACTGTTGTCAATACAAAATTTCCTTCATAATAGCTAGGTTCAAATGTTTATCCAACAAGATGCTCATAGATGTCCGTGCATCTACCGATGTGGCACAAAATGTTTTTTTCGGTCATGTAATAACAGCAATTACTTTCCAAACAATAATGTATTTAAGCATTGGACATGGTATAGTTCACGCAAAGCCCGATATTCCAAGTTCAACTTCCACATCAAACTCATGTTCACAGATATCGCACATTCATACATAATGTCCACAACCATGATTCACTTCAAAGCCAAAAAATGTGAGGAGAGTTATAAATAAAGAAAATCCTCTACTAGTTCCTGCTACCAAGGCGAGCACAACAAGTCAAGACCATGCGTAAATTAATTATATTTTAGTCACTTTTTGTGTTCTAAAATGCCCGCTGCTCGCGGAAGGACGTGTTGCCGACACGCCGATTCAATGAAGGCAAAGGGCAGTCTTAAGCTGGTTGCACGCGGCGAGGCGTGCTTAGCGGGCCTGCAGCGAAAAGTGCCCTCTTGGCTGGCGCTACGTTCAATGCCTGCGCTATGAGAGGTCGCGTCCGTGTCGAGCAATCACTCCCTCCAGCCCTTTTTGTTTGGGTATAACAAAATCTCGTTTTCCATTCACATTTTACAAGTAAAATTGTGGACAAACTTTGACCCAAAGTACGATGGGGACTAGTAAACCGAATAGAGGTAGTAGTTTTTTTAATCAAAGAAGGGCCCTTCCGATTTTCATTATCGAAAACCAGCATCTAAATCTAAACCATAGTATTTGCCCTAGAACTACCAGGTTCAACATCTCGCAACATAAACCCATACAACCTCCACCGCATAAAAACCATACAACCATACGCCAAGGAGGTACGTAGTACTATGAATTCCATTTTCGCCCATACCAATCGCTCTAAAACTACTTACTACTTATAACGCCATTGAAAATCGGAACTCTTAACCCCACTAAAAACGATATTTTAAACGTGGCTACTCGATCTGTGGCAACTGGCGAGCCACCGCACTCCAAGTCGTTCACCTGTGGTCCCGACAATCAACTCCTACAGATCAAATTATCACACGAGCTGAATATTCCTACAAAGGTGCTCCACCACGTACCCGGTACCCGTGAATGCAGCAATCGTGCACCTAGGGTTTTAGGGTTTATTTGTTAACATCGCCTTTACGTAACACTCATGTGTGCGAGACAGCGAGGGAGGCCGACTTCGTGCGTGCGCCTCTTCTCTTCGTATATGTACTCCACCATTTGTCTGGTGTCCAAAAAATTATAATAACTACTAGCAATGTGCCAATGCGTTGCCACACGATCAAAGTAGACTAATACATATTCACCGATTTGATAGAAAAAAAGGTCTAGTTTTGAAATACATATATCACTAAAAATATGTTATGTTTCACTCAAAATATATTCCTTTGGCGGTTTTGATGAGATAAGGGAGGAATGTTGTTGGTTTCAAGATTCGAGAAGTGGTATATGTCTAATTTCTACTCTTACTAGCAAGATACCCGTGCGTTGCACGGAACATCAAGATCTTGTGGGAGAAAAGGATGAACGAGGGAAGGCCTTATCTGCAAATGTGGTGAAGAGTGCGGGTAAATTGCCATATTTTCCTTCCTATCCGTCGAGATATAAATCGGACGACCTACATTGTAGATGGCAGGCCCACCATCATCACCAACTCTATTTTTTATCCCTACTCTTATAAAAAGCATTGTCGGTGATGATCGTGTGCCTGCCATCCTGCAATATAGGCCGTCCGATCTATATCTGACGGATAGGAAGGAAACTATGGCAATTTTGCAAAAAGATACCCAAACCCCTCTCCACATTTGCAAAGAAGGCCTTCCCTCGTTCATCCTTTTCCCCCACAAGATAAACTACTCATACAAATGCATCTTGATGTTCCGTGCAACGCATGGGCATCTTGCTAGTTGTTGCAAAAGGCCCATGTGTGTGTGAGAGAGAGGGAGAGTGGAGGAGGACAGAGTGCATGTGTGACAAAGACACAAGGAGTGTGTGTGCGATCGAGAGGGCGTGTCTCAAGAAGGGAAGAAAAATCTACATAGATACAAGGAGCGGGAGAGAGACATGTATGCGATGGTGGAAGCACGAGTGTGCGGGTGTATAAACCTATCTAGAGGCTAGCTAGTCGATAAATGTTTGTGAGAGAAATACGAGTCGGGGTGCGAAAGCGAGAGTTTTGTGTGTGTGAGAGAGAGACGGTAGTCGGGAAGGGGAGTGGAAGTAGGAGTTGTGTGTGTGTCTGTGAGAGAGAGAGGAGACAGTAGTCGGGGTTGTCTGATTGGTAAACAAATGAATAATGTCAGTCTGCGATGGAGACGAAAAGGAGACCGCAACAAATGTTGTGTCTATAGGAGAGAGAGAGAGAGAGAGAGAGAGAGAGAGAGAGAGAGAGAGAGAGAGAGAGAGAAAGAGAGTAATTTTAGTGGTATGAGTCATATGTAGAGACATATAGGGTGTGTGAGAGAATCCCATAGAGAGGAAGACAAAGTGAAAGACGAGTGGAGACTGTGTGGGTGGCGGTGAAAAAGAAAGCTTAGGTACCGAGTGATTCCAGAGAATAGTAGAGACGTGAGAGATAATGAAAACTGTGTAATGTATAATGATAGGGAGAGTGTGACACTTCTCAAGGGAGACGTCGAGAGGCCATGTTTGCGAGGATAGGAGAAACATGAAGTGAGCGTGCGGGTGAGCCGGAGAAAAGAGAGTGATAGCTACCTGAAGGAGCATGCATGCGAGAGAGATGGGCGTGAAAGGAGTGAACAAAAAAGGGATTCAAATATTTGAATTCGAGATGATGATACATGTAATCCATACTCGAACCAAAATTGATCTATCAAACATGCATACTCATATGAATTCACGCACATCTATGTTATTTAATATGTAGATATTACTGATCCATACATTTTAGTAGAACATAATCTGGTTAAATTTTTCCGAATTCAACCTTAAGATTTCGAGATCGTTGTATTTGTAAATCATATTATACATATAAAGGAGCAGAATTCTTTGTTGTGCTTTTGAAAGTATATATAAAAAATGATGTATATAGAATGTAATTCCAATTGAAAATGGATCCCGCCCGAAGAAAATAGAATACAAACGGGATTCGAATTGAGTTGACACTGTAAATGTGCACTCTGCAAAATTTGAACGAAGCGGGGAAAGTCGCAGTAACCGCCCGAAACCAAAATCTGCGAGATGGAAATCACTACTGCCTATCCCTGCCATGCAAAGCCTATCTGCTGGATTTCTATAGGTTTCGATAGGGTAGGTTTGTAATTTCACCCAAACGTGATGTAACCACCTCTCACCCGGATTCATACACGGTGGGCGCCAAAACACAGTGTGTCCTCGGCCGAAATCGACTCCCTCCCCGATTCACATTCATACACGGTGGGCGCCAAAAACAAACTCTCGTCGGCAAATATTCGGTGTATGCGAGATTACCGTCCTATCCCCAACCGACTATTGTTGCCGTGATGTAGTAGAAGTTTGAAACGGGGGCTAAGTTTGTAAATTTCCTCGCATTTGAGACAAGCGCGCCCTGAATACATGGTTCCCCTTCCTCTCTACCTCCCTTTTCCCCATTCAGACTGTGGGCGCCAAAACACCCTCTCCACCCCACCCTCCATCCATCCGCCGCCCGCCACCCCATCCACCGCCCTCCTCCACCATGCCGAGCCGATACCCGACGCCGCTGTCCATTATAAGAGATCGACCTCTCTCATCCACGGCTTCGACCGATCCTGCATCCCGCCCTCTCGCTTCATCCCGCCGCCGTCCACCTTGCCGGCGCCGCTCCTACGACCGCCTCGCCCACCGCACTCCGCCGCCACCGCCTACCCTCCTAGATCTGCTTCCACACCGCCGACAGCCATCGCTACTGAGAAGACCGTCAAATTCTCAGCAGATGCATACACGGCGCCGCACTGAGGCGGTACTCTTTTCAGATTCGCTCAACTTATTTATCGCAGCAAGAAAATAGATCGCCACCGCTTTACTCGATTTCTTGTCTTGGTTGCGGTTTTTTGTCCGGTTTGCACCTTCAGATCCGCCATGGCACGCCAACACTATACTCCCCGCTTATGGTTTTCCCTTTATATTCCACACTAGTTAAATCACAGAGACTAAATTTCAAAATTGGGTCACCGATTTTTCAGAGCTCGCGGAGTTCGCGGTGCAATCGAAGGGCTCGGGTGGTTGTGGGGCCTCACGATCAAGAAAACTCGACGCTGGTGGGGTTGGGGCGGGGTGGGGGTGGGGTGGCGGAGGAACACATGCGGTGGGGGCGGTGGTCCGCCGGGCGGCCCGCAAGGTGTTCTATGGGAAGAATCGAGACGAGGAAGAAGAAGGGTTAGGAGACGAGGATCTTATCCAACCGCTCGAAATGGTCGAGAGACAGCTGGGAGTTGCATTCTTAATGCGCCTCGTTCATCATGTGTGGGCACTGCGCAACCAACATTTTATTATCCAAAATCTGCTTGCTCTTCTTTACCATGTTCCTCTTCCGTTTTTCTTTAATATGTATTTCTCTCGTTTTAAATACAAGTCTTTGTATAGATTCCACCATGGACTACATATGGAGCAAAATGAGTGAATCTACACTCTAAAATGTATCTGGATACATCTGTATGTGATCCATAGTGGAAATCTCTACCAAGACTTATATTTTGGAACGGAGGGAGTATGATAGTAGTACAAGATGTTCCTTGTAATCAAGATGAGCAGGACATTTGCAGTGTACAGGTCTATACGGTCGGTTGTGATGGACACTTTGAGCCTCTTTGATTCAGAGGATCTTGTAAACATAGGAATAGGATTTGTAGTGGCCTGCCCACTTGAATCCTATAAGAATAGCAAGGAATGCAGGAGCTGTGTCGCTTTTGAGAGTTACACTGATATTAATAGTACCGCACCTTCACTTGAAGAGAGCTGGTATCCGAAGCCTTTCTAGCCGACGGCAATACTAGCACATATATTCCAGCAAGTTCCACTTTGCTGATTTTACTCGATGCTTAAGGTTTTCCCGTTATATCTACACTATGATCTGTGTAGCTGCTTTGTGTCGCACTAGCAGCAGTCCACTCTTGAAGCTAAACACCGCAATGACTTACAAAATTGGCACCAAGGCATTGAGTGCCATTCGATGCAATGAAACTCATACGCCCCCACCTGCTGATTCTTGTTCGAATATGATCCTAATGACTATTCTAACCTCGAGGAGTCAAAGGCGATGGCCTGTCCTGCTCACCCATCAAGGTGCCTGTTCTAATTTGGTAATGTTTTATTGATTGCGGTATCTTGCATATGTTGTCTTGCATTTCTTCTACTTTGTTGCACCGCCATCTCGCTTAGTTTACTCATCATATATGTCGAGATGCCATGCCCATCCATTATAAATACATGTTCCTCTCACATCATACCATGTTTTTTCACTCAAATGCTTTTGTGCATCAGACATCAAAAGGAAGAGGGTGATTGCCGAACCTCAAGGAGCACCAACAAAGTCCTTGAAAACGTGGTGGTGCCGAGAAATCGACAACACCCCACTTATATTGGCTGTACAACCAAAGGACACAAAACGAGGGACCGACTCCAGCAGACTGCACCCATACTTCATCGCCATACCACTAGCCCCACCACACAGGACCTGCACTACAAAGAAAAGGCATACCAATTTCATTTGCCATAGCACCAGCTGTACCACGTAAAAATCCCAATCCAAAGAAAAAGTACAGCAAGTCCACCGGCCGAAGACCTATCCCAACCGCAGAGACGGCCAATTCCTGCAGATTGGAACCCCATTCCATTTATTCCCGCTTTAAAAGACAATGCTTATTGCAATGTTGTTAGGGACTACGTGCATATATTCCCATCATGGGAAGATTATTGTGAAGACAAACACCTTTTCACATCTTCCCGTCCAACTTACGTAAGTGCTATTATTCATGGTTATTATTTTCCTGTTTTCGCTAATTGAACACATCAATGATTTACATTACATTGTTGTAACTAGGCGAGGGTCAATCTGGATAGTCATGACGAGCAAAGCTTGCTTGTGCTTTTCAAGGAAGCATTGCAGCAATGTCGGTGTTACCCGAGGAAATCACACTTTGATGGCAAGTCTATAAACAAATTTCCGTGAAGTCTCCTGTGCTAAATTTAGAAGACATTGAATGAAAAACCTTGTTATGCAATCGTCTCGTTCGCAGGATGAGGTATTGTCTATGAAATCACATGACAATTTGAACTTCTACTTTTCCGCATGTGCCTTACGGATCTTTTTGCGTGAAATCTGCTCAAGAAGAATTCGGTTTGACAGAACGATGTAATATCGCAAATATGCTGCCCGCTGCTTTGCTCTTGTTAGTACCGTTGTCCTCAGATCACTGCATTTGCATACATACCGGTTCATTATGTGACAGCAGATGCATGATAGCTTGCTTATCAATTGTTCGCCCAAATTATCTGATCTGTATGAATGGTTACATTAGTGTAGAATATATCCAATGCCATTGTTTTTTAGCTCGCATTGTTCTTGTAAGTACATGTTGTCCTTTATCGATGTACTTATAATGACAGTAGTTGTTCATGTACCATCACTCTCACTTATTTTCCTTTGCCCACCATTTTCTACACATCGATCTATATTTACTCTTACCATAAGGTTGGTAATCAAGAAGTTTAACTGTGCATTGCTCTTGGCTGTACCTTTTGCTCAGACGCTGCACTTACATTTATAGCTACTTGGTTACGTAGCATCACTCTTCATCTTATCTTAAATATTCTCCATTTTTTCGTATATTAACACAACTATATTTACTCTTAACAAACTGTAGAATAAAGGCAATGCTTTTGAAAAAGATTCTGTGGTAAACTTCTTGAATTGCCCCCCATCAAGATGGACAAGGCCTTTATAGAGCCTGTCTTCACCAATAATGTAAGTTTGTCCATCTCAAGCCTTCAAACTTTGTTGTATATAATTTGGTTAGGCATGACTGCAATAGCTGTTTATTTTTGGTGTTTGCATCAAATTGCTTTTTTTAAGTTTATTATGTAGTTCATAAACAAAAGTTTGTCCTTTCTCAATTTAAGTTTTCAGTTGTACAACCAAGTTCCTTCTTCATACCATGTAAATTAAACTATACTGAGCAAGTGATCTTCTTTTGCATCGCATGTATGCTTCGTTCTTCACCGTAATCCAAAGGTGTGGTGAACCTACCCACTACAACACAATGTCATATTCTGCAATGTCTTAACTATGAACAATGTCATATCATTCTACTATTATTTAAACCATCTCTTTATTTGCCAATTTGAAATGGTATAAATTGACAGCACACTAACCATTGATACTTATGAGTTCTTGATCTGTAATCCAGTGGTGTCGTGAAGCTGCCAACTCCTTCATAATGTCATTTCCTGCCATGTCTTGACCTGAACAATACCATATTGTGTTAATGCAATTTTAAACTGTGTCACTTTATTCGGCAGTAAGAATGTGATGAATTGTCAGCACTGATACTTTTATGTGCAAAACATGTCATCCGTCTGCTTGTTTATCTTTCAGAGTGAGGAAGATATAAGTGTTGAACAAGCGCAGATCTCATCATATTGCTCACCGCTTGTGCTGCAGCTCACAAAGAGGCTAACCTTTCTTGAACTCTATTGAAGTGTTGTCGGTTTTGTATATTATTTTGTCGACGTGTTTATTTGCAATCGGTGGCGATCTTTGATGCCCAAAGTATGTAATCTCTGTCTGCTTGTGCTTTATTATCTTAGTGGCTAACTTTGATGCCCAAAGGATGTAATATGCCGTAATTTATTTATTGTATAGTCTAGGTTTTTCTTATTCACGATGCTGCAGTTATTTTATCAGTATATATATCTTGTCTTCGCAAAGAACCGCCAAACCGTAAAATTACGGTACATAATTGGGCCATCATGCAATCACGATGTAGGTTGGGCCCAAACATGCCAAACAGCTCACGGCCGGCAGCAGAGTCTCGAATGAACCCCACCCATGATTGTGCGAATCAAATCACGGGCTTTTAACGGGCCAAAATTTTATCATCCTTGTTTGGCCCAATCGATATATCGGTCATGAAAGCAGTCGGATGCAAACCGGGCCGTAGTTAGGCCCAACTATATGACGGGCTTTTAACATGCCGAAATTAATATAAGGCTGAAATGTTAAACGGGCCCTTAACAGGCCAAAACTAATATCAGGCCGAATTACTAAGTGGGCCTTTAGCAAGTAAAGCATAGTGTCCAGTTGACGGGCCGAATCTGATATGGGCCATAATTGAGCCCAAAGCCTCTTAAAGGGCCAGACTAGATCTGGGCCGTAATTTGGCCCAGAATGTGGTAGGATTTTAACGGGCCGGATCTCATATGGGCCACAATTAGGCCCGGAGCATGGCAAGCCATCAATGGACCGGATCATATATGGGTCGACATTTGGCCCGAAACATGGCAGCCAGTTAATGGGCCGGCCTACTAGGGTCTTCAAAATCTTGTGGGCCTACAGCTGGGCCGGCCCATTAATGTCAGCGAAATCTCGTGGGCCTTTAGCTGGTCCGGCCCATTATGATCCGCAAGAATCTTGTGGGCCTTTACCTGGGCCGCCCATTATGGCACACAAAAAATCTTGTGGGCCTTTACCTGGGCCGGCCCATTATGGCCGCAAAATCTTGTGGGACTTTAGCTGGGCCAGCCCATTATGGTCCGCAAAATCTCGTGGGCCTTTAGCTGGGTTGGCCCATTATGGTCCGCAAAATCTTGTGGGCCTTCAGTTGGGCCAGCCCATTTAAACTTGATGGCCGGTCCATGTGTCAACATATCATAGGTGCGTCGCGGACCTGACACGTGTCTCCTCCAGCCAATGATGATTTTACACGTGGAAAATCCCCATTGCTCGGGGCTGTTAACGGGTTATCGGATCCAAAACCCGACCCGATAGCTTAACGGCGTTCCGTTACGGTGGATGCCACGTGTCGGTCACCCTTGACGAAAGCACTTCGCGGACGCCACGATTTATCGTCATGGAAGTGGACACTTCCGTGATGATAATTTTGGTAATGTCATGGAACACTTCTACGACAGCACATGTATGACTATCTTGGTTTTGGCATAAATTTGTCATGGATGTACATGCATGACAAAAAAATGCGACCTACTGTGACGAACACGTATCATCACGGAAGTGTATTTTTTTTGTAGTGATATGAATGCCTCCGGCGGTGTACCGGGATATGCAATGAATCAAGAGTGACATGTATGAAAGAATTATGAATGGTGGCTTTGCCACAAATACGATGTAAACTACATGATCATGCTAAGCAATATGATAATGATGAACGTGTCATGATAAACGGAATGGTGGAAAGTTGCATGGCAATATATCTCGGAATGGTTAGGGAAATGCCATAATAGGTAGGTATGGTGGCTGTTTTGAGGAAGATATAAGGAGGTTTATGTGAAAGAGCGATCATATCACGGGTTTGGATGCACCGCTAAGTTTGCACCAACTCTCAATGTGAGAAAGGGCAATGCACTGCATCAAGAGGCTAGCAATGATGGAAGGATGAGAGTGCGTATAATCCATGGACTCAACATTAGTCAAAAAGAACTCACATACTTATTGCAAAAATCTACAAGTCATCAAAAACCAAGCACTACACGCATGCTCCTAGGGGGATAGATTGGTAGGAAAATACCATCGCTCGTCCCCGACCGCCACTCATAAGGAGGACAATCAAAGAACACCTCATGTTTCAAATTTGTTGCATAACGTTTACCATACGTGCATGTTACGGGACTTGCAAACTTCGACACAAGCATTTCTAAAATTCACAACTACTCAACTAGCACGACTTTGATATTATTACCTCCATGTCTCAGAACAATCATCAAGTATCAAACTTTTCTTAGTATTCAACACACTCATAAGAAAGTTTTACTAACCTTGAATACCTAGCATATTAGGTTTATTTAAGCAAATTACCATGCTATTTAAGAATCTTAAAATAATCTAAGTGAAGCATGAGAGATCAATAGTTTCTATAAAACAAATCCACCACCGTGCTCTAAAAGATATAAGTGAAGTACTAGAGCAAAACTATATAACTCAAAAGATATAAGTGAAGCACATAGAGTATTCTAATAATTTCCAAATCATGTGTGTCTCTCTCAAGAGGTGTGTACAGCAAGGATGATTGTGGTCAACTAAAAAGCAAAGACTCAAATAATACAAGACGCTCCAAGCAAAACACATATCATGTGGTGAATAAAAATATAGCTCCAAGTAAAGTTACCGATGGAAGTAGACGAAAGAGGGGATGTCTTTCGGGGCATCCCCAAGCTTTGGCTTTTTGGTGTCCTTAGATTATCTTGGGGGTTGATGTCTACTATGCAACCTTCTCCTTGTAGATGTTGTTGGGCTTCCAAGTGTAGAGGTTTGTAGGACAGTAGAAAATTTCCCTCAAGTGACCCACAAGTATAGGGGATCTATCGTAGTCCTTTCAATAAGTAAGGGTGTCGAACCCAACGAGGAGCAGAAGGAAATGATAAGCGGTTTCCAGCAAGGTATTCTCTGCAAGTACTGAAATAAGTGGTAACAGATAGTTTCGTGATGAGTTAAATTGTAACGAGCAACAAGTAACACAAGTAAATAAGGTGCAGCAAGGTGGCCCAATCCTTTTTGTAGCAAAGGACAAGCCGGAACAAACTCTTATAATAGGAAAAGCGCTCCCGAGGACACATGGGAATATCGTCAAGCTAGTTTTCATCACGTTCATATGATTCGCGTTCGATACTTTGATAATTTGATATGTGGGTGGACCGGTGCTTGGGTGCTGTTCTTACTTGAACAAACATCCCACTTATGATTAACCTCTATTGCAAGCATCCACAACTACAACAAAAGTATTAAGGTAAACCTAACCATAGCATGAAACATATGGATCCAAATCAGCCCTTACAAAGCAACGCATAAACTAGGGTTTAAGCTTCATCACTCTAGCAACCCATCATCTACTTATTACTTCCCAATGCCTTCCTCTAGGCCCAAATAATGGTGAAGTGTTATGTAGTCGACGCTCACATAACACCACTAGAGGTTAGACAACATACATCTTATCAAAATATCGAACGAATACCAAATTCACATGACTACTAATAGCAAGACTTCTCCAGTGTCCTCAGGAACAAACGTAACTACTCACAAAGCATATTCATGTTCATAATCAGAGGGGTAATAATATGCGTAAAGAATCTGAAAATATGATCTTCCACCAAGTAAACCAACTAGCATCAACTACAAGGAGTAATCAACACTACTAGCAACCTACTAGCACCAATCTCGGACTTGGAGACAAGAATTGGATACAAGAGATGAACTAGGGTTTGGAGATGAGATGGTGCTGGTGAAGATGTTGATGGAGATTGCCCTCCCCCGATGAGAGGAGCGTTGGTGATGATGATGACGATGATTTCCCCCTCCCGGAGGGAAGTGTCCCCGGCAGAACAGCTCTGCCGGAGCCCTAGATTGGTTCCGCCAAGGTTCCGCCTCGTGGTGGCGGAGTCTCGTCCCGAAAGGTTGCTTATGATTTTTTTATCATCGAAAGAGCTCATATAGGAGAAGATGGGCGTCAGAGAGCCACCAGGGGGCCCACGAGGTAGGGGGGCGCGCCCAGGGGGGAGGGCGCGCCCCCACCCTCGTGAGCAGGGTGTGGGCCCCCTGGCCTTCATTTTGGTGATGATTTTTCTTTTTTTATTTTAAGATATTCCATGGAGTTTCAGGACTTTTGGAGTTGCACAGAATATGTCTCCAATATTTGCTCCTTTTCCACCTGAATTCCAAATGCCAAGATTCCCCTCTTCATGGTAAACCTTGTAAAATAAGAGAGAATAGCCATAAGTATTGTGACATAACGTAAAATAACAGCCCATAATGCGATAAATATCGATATAAAAGCATGATGCAAAATGGACGATCAACTCCCCAAGCTTAGACCTTGCTTGTCCTCGCTTAAAAGCCGATAACAATAAATATGTCCTCATGTTTAGAGGTAGAGGTGTCGATAAAAATAAAATACGGACATGAAGGCATCATGATTATTCTCATAACAACAACATATATAGATTTGTCATATGATTACTTATGTTCAAGTGATGATCTTCTCACAATGCAAAAGTATGAATCAGAAACTTAATTGGGCACAAACAAATTATAACCTCAGTCATTGAAGCAATTGCAATTTATCATAACATCGGAACGAGTCTATGTCAGAGCTTAAAAGCAAGTCCACATACTCAACTATCACTTAGTCCTTCATAATTGCTAGCACTCACGCAATACTTGTGGTTACGGAGTTTTAATCGGACACAGAGAAAGATAGGGGCTTATAGTTTTGCCCCACAACCTTTTACCTCAAGGGTAATGTCAACAATAACAATTCATGCTCCCCTACATCCAATTAGATATATATATCATGTTCTTTCCAACATGCTGGGCTTGCCAAAGGATAAAATGAAAAAGGAAAGGTGAAGATCACCGTGACTCTTGCATAAGATAGAGGATAATAATAAAAGATAGGCCCTTCGCAGAGGGAAGCATAGGTTGCCATGCGCTTTTATGGTTGGATGCACAAAATCTTAATGCAAAAGAACGTCACTTTATATTGCCCCTTGTATGTGGAACTTTATTATGCAGTCCGTTGCTTTTATTACTTCCACAAAAAATTCGTACATAACTTATTTCTCTGCACTAATAAGTCGTGCATATTTAGAGAGCAATTTTTTATTGCTTGCACCGATGACAACTTACTTGAAGGATCTTACTCAATCCATAGGTAGATATGGTGGACTCTCATGGCTAAACTGGTTTAAGGGTATTTGGAAGCACAAGTGGTATCTCTACTTCGTGCTGAGAATTTGGCTAGCATGAGGGGGAAAGGCAAGCTCAACATGTTAGACGAACCATGACAACATACATTATCTCAGATGTAAGAAAACATAACTCATTATGTTGTCTTCCTTGTCCAACATCAACTCTTTAGCATGCCATATTTTAATGAGTGCTCCCAATCATAAAAGATGTCAATGATAATATATCTATATGTGAAACCTCTCTCTCCTTATTACTTCCTATTAATTGCAACGATGACCAAAGCTATATTTGCCAACTCCCAACAACTTTTAATCATCATACTCTTTTTATGTGAAGTCATTACTTTCAATAAGATCAATATGAACTCTTTGTTTCTTTTTATTATTTTTCTTTTATTCACCCAAGATCATGGCAAAATAATCAAGCCCTTGACTCAACACTAATCTTTATTATATATAGCTCACGGACTCGATTACATAGAGGGATCATAAAGCAAAACTCAAAACTAGATCATGCTATAACCTTTATTCTACTAGATCAAGATACTACTAACAGGATCGAACTAAGAAAATCGGTAAAGATAGGAGTTGTGATGGTGATACGATACCGGGGCACCTCCCCCAAGCTTGGCAGTTGCCAAGGGGAGTGCCCATACCCATGTGATTATGTCTCCTTCTTTGTTGGTGAAGGTGGAGGTGTTGGATAGTCGCACATCGAGCGTAAGAGGTCCTCCAAGGCCTCCTTGATCCTTTCATCCTTGTTGATCTCCATGGGTTCTTCCCTCTTCAGCTCTATCTTCATTAGCCAAGCATCTTTGTCACCATTGTCGGAGGAGGGGGACGACATGATGCCTGGCCTTGACAACCCTGACAGAAAACAGCTTGAAACAAGAACAGAGGATAATTGCGTGATACGAGAGTCAAAACCTTCGGGAGAATATATAATGAATTTTTATCGACCAAAATACATATCGTGCAAGAAAACGGAGTCCGGAGGGCACACGAGGTGCTCACGAGGTAGGGGGCGCGCCCAGGGGGGTAGGGCGCGCCCTCCCACCCTCGTGAAGGCCTCGTGTCCTTCCCGGACTTCCACTTATTTTTCTATTTTTATAAATATTCCAAAACGGAGAAATATTGCCTTAAAAATTATTTTGGAGTCGGTTTACTTACCGTAACACATACCTATTCCTTTTCGGAGTCTGAAACGGTCTAGAAAGTGTCCCTTATGTATTCCTCCGGGGTTACGGTTTCAATAATATTAGTTTCAACATTTATAGGATTACCTGAGATATAGTGTTTGATCCTTTGACCGTTTACCACCTTCGGATTTGTGCCTGCGAAGTTGTTGATTTTTATGGCACCGGAACAATAGACCTCCTCGATAACGTAAGGACCTTCCCATTTGGAGAGAAGTTTTCCTGCAAAAAATCTTAAACGAGAGTTGTATAGCAATACATAATCACCTACATTAAACTCACGCTTTTGTATCCTTTTGTCATGCCATCTTTTAACTTTTTCTTTAAATAACTTGGCATTTTCATAGGCTTGGGTTCTCCATTCATCAAGTGAGCTAATATCAAATAACCTCTTCTCACCGGCAAATTTGAAATCATAGTTGAGCTCTTTAATAGCCCAATATGCCTTATGTTCTAGTTCGAGAGGTAAGTGACATGCTTTTCCATAAACCATTTTATACGGAGACATACCCATAGGATTCTTATATGCAGTTTTATAGGCCCATAACGCATCATCAAATTTCTTGGACCAATTCTTTCTAGACCTATTAACAGTCTTTTGCAAAATTAATTTGAGCTCTCTATTACTCAATTCTACTTGACCACTAGATCGGGTGATAAGGAGATGCAATTCTATGATTAACGCCATATTTAGCAAGCATTTTACTGAAAGCACCATGAATAAAGTGTGAACCACCATCAGTCATTAAATATCTAGGGACTCCAAACCTCGGCAAAATAACTTCCTTAAGCATTTTAATAGA
The DNA here is from genome assembly GCA_021605205.1 of Aegilops longissima. Classification (NCBI taxonomy): domain Eukaryota; kingdom Viridiplantae; phylum Streptophyta; class Magnoliopsida; order Poales; family Poaceae; genus Aegilops; species Aegilops longissima. The sequence goes on from CM038677.1 coordinate 576,122,824, forward strand.
AGTGTTATGATCAGCACTACTAGTTGGAATAGCTTCTACCCACTTAGTAACGTAATCAACAACAACTAAAATATGTATATATCCATTAGAGGCAGGAAAAGGTCCCATATAATCAAAGCCCCAAACATCAAATGGTTCAATAACAAGTGAATAATTCATAGGCATTTCTTGACGTCTACTAATATTACCAATTCTTTGACATTCATCACAAGACAAAACAAACTTATGGGCATCCTTGAAGAGAGTAGGCCAATAAAAACCAGATTGCAATACCTTATGTGCAGTTCTGTCTCCAGCGTGGTGCCCTCCATAAGCTTCGGAGTGACACTTGCGTAGGATCTGTTCCTGTTCATGCTCAGGCACACAACGTCTAATAACACCATCTACTCCTTCTTTATAAAGATGTGGGTCATCCCAAAAGTAATGTCGCAAATCATAAAAGAACTTTTTCTTTTGTTGGTATGTGAAGCTAGGTGGTATAAATTTAGCAATAATATAATTAGCATAATCAGCATACCATGGAGTGCTACGAGAAGTACTTACGACATTTAATTGTTCATCAGGGAAGCTATCATCAATAGGTAGTGGGTCATCAAGAACATTCTCTAACCTAGATAAGTTGTCTGCAACGGGGTTCTCAGCTCCTTTTCTATCAACAATATGAAAATCAAATTCTTGCAGCAAGAGAACCCATCTAATAAGTCTAGGTTTAGCATCTTTCTTTTCCATAAGATATTTAATAGCAGCATGATCAGTGTGAATAGTTACTTTGGAATCAACAATGTAGGGTCTGAATTTATCACAAGCAAATACAACTGCTAAAAGTTCCTTTTCGGTAGTAGCATAATTTTTTGAGCATTGTCTAGAGTCTTACTAGCATAATGGATAACATTTAATTTCTTATCAACTCTTTGCCCTAGAACAGCACCTACAAAGATAATCACTAGCATCACACATAATTTCAAAGGGTAAATTCCAATCGTGTGGTGAACAACAGTGTCGAGACTAATGCTTTCTTAAGTATTTCAAATGCTTCTACACAATCATCATCAAAGATAAATGGTACATCTTTTGTAATAAATTAGTCGAGGGCGAGAGATTTTGAGAAGTCCTTAATGAACCTCCTATAAAATCCGGCGTGACCAAGGAAACTTCTTATACCTTTGATGTCCTTGGGACATGGCATCTTTTCAATAGCATCAACCTTGGCTTTATCAACTTCAATACCTCTTTCAGAAACTTTGTGCCCCAAGACAATACCTTCATTAACCATAAAGTGGCACTTTTCCCAATTCAAGACAAGATTAGTTTCTTCACATCTCTGCAAAACTCGATCAAGATTGCTCAAGCAATCATCAAAAGAGGATCCATAGACGGAAAAGTCGTCCATGAAAACCTCACAAATCTTTTCACAAAAGTCAGAGAATATAGCCATCATGCATCTTTGAAAGGTAGCAGGTGCATTACATAAACCAAAAGGCATACGTCTATAAGCAAAAGTACCAAAAGGGCATGTAAAAGTAGTCTTTGATTGATCTTTAGCCGACACGTATTTGAGAGAAACCAGAATAACCATCTAGAAAGCAATAATGTGTATGTTTGCATAATCTTTCTAGCATTTGATCAATAAAAGGTAAGGGTAATGATCTTTCTTAGTAGCTTTATTTAATTTATGGAAATCAATTACCATCCTATAACCTGTGATAATTCTTTGCGGGATCAATTCATCTTTATCATTAGGGACAACAGTAATACCTCCTTCTTAGGGACACAATGGACAGGACTTACCCACCGACTATCAACAACGGATAAATTATACCTGCCTCCGTAAGCTTGAGTATTTCTTTTCTTACCACTTCTTTCATTTTGGGATTCAAACGTCGTTGAGGATCACGAACTGGTTTGGCATCCGCTTCCAAATTTATTTTATGTTGACATAGAGTGGGACTAATGCCCTTAAGATCATCAATAGTATATCCAATAGCGCACGGTGCTTCTTCGAGTTTTCAATAATCTTTCTTCTTCATGCTCAAAGGTTAGCACTAATAATAACAGAATATATTTTCTTTTCATCAAGATAAGCATATTTAAGATTATCAGCAACGGTTTAAGCTCAAACACGGATCACCCTTGGGTGGAGGAGGATCCCTAAGATTTCAACAGCAAATTATGTTGCGAATAGGTTCTGCTTAAATAATACTTCATCTATTTCCTTCTTTCATTCATGAACATCTCATTTTCATGGTCTAGCAAATAGTGTTCTAAAGGATCACTAGGAGGTACGGCAATAGAAGCAAGACCAATAATTTCATCCTTACTAGGCAATTCTTCCTCACGATGTTGTTTACTAAATTTAGAGAAATTAAACTCATGAACCATATCATCCAAGCCAATATTAACAACATTCTTTTCGCAGTCTATCGTAGCATTAATAGTATTCAAGAAGGGTCTACCGAATATAATGGGATAAAAGCTATCTTGTGGAGAACCAAGAACAAGAAAATTAGCGGGATATTTGGTTTTCCCACACAAGACTTCAACATCTCTAACAATACCCATTGCAGATATAGTATCTCTATTGGCAAGTTTAATTGTAACGTCAATATCTTCTAACTCAGCAGGTGCAATTTCATGCTTAATTTCTTCATACAAGGTAATAGGTATAACACTAGCACTAGCACCCATATCACATAAGCCATGATAACAATGATCTCCTATTTTAACAGAAATAACAGGCACGCCTACCACAGGTCTATGTCTATCTTTAGCACAAGGTTTAGCAATTCTAGCAGTTTCACCACGAATTGAATAACATGCCCATCAATATTATCGACAAGAGATCTTTAACAATAGCAATATCAGGTTCTACTTTGACTTGCTCAGAGGTGTATAAGTTCTAATATTGCTTTTACTTAACAACAGTTGAAGCTTTAGCATGATCCTTTACTCTAACAGGAAAGGTGGTTTCTCAACATAAGAGGTGGGAACAATAGGATCATTATAAGTGATAGTCTTTTCTTCAACTTTAATAGGTGCATCTACTTTTACTTCTATGGGAGGATGATATTTAAACCACTTCTCCTTAGGGAGATCAACATAAGTAGCAAAAGATTCACGTAAAGAAGCTACTATCTCGAGTCAAGTCCATATTTAGTGCTAAACTTACGGAAAATATCGGTATCCATAAAAGATATAACACAATCAAACTTAGGTGTCATACCTGACTCCTTACCTTCGCCGAGGTCCCAATCTTCAGAGTTGCGCTTAATTCTATCCAATAAATTCCATCTAAATTCAATAGGCTTCATCATAAAAGAGCCAAAGACAAGAAGTATCGAGCATGGTGCGATTGTTATCGAAAAGTCGAGCATAAAAATTCAAGAATTGTTTCTCTTGAGAGGTCATGATTGGGGCATGAATATAACATTGATTTAAGCCTCCCCCAAGCTTGAGCGATGCTTTCTCCTTCGCGAGGCCAAAAATTATATATATAATTGCGATCACGATGAACAAGATGCATAGGGTAATACTTTTGATGAAATTCCAATTTCACTCTTTTATAGTTCCATGATCTCGTACCATCACATAGCCTATACCACGTCAATGCGTCTCCCTCCAAAGATAAAGGGAAAGCCTTCTTCTTAACAACATCAACGGGTATACCTTCAAGCTTAAATAGTCCAGAAATATCATCCACAAAGCGTAGATGCTCGTCAGGATGCTTTGTTCCATCACCTGTAAAAGTATTAGCCAACAGTTTTTCCATCATACCTGAAGGAAATTCAAAAGGGGTTTCATTTTCAATAGGTTCAGAAGGTTGAGGAGAAACTCTTTGCTCTACTGGACGGGGTGAAGATACCCCGAACAAGCACCATGGATAATTACTTTCCATAGTAACAAGTGACAGAAAATTTCACCACACTATATAAATTTTTCCTTACCAAATTCCACCTACGAAAGGCGCTTCACTCCCCGGCAACGGCGCCAGAAAAGAGTCTTGATGACCCACAAGTATAGGGGATCTATCGTAGTCCTTTCGATAAGTAAGAGTGTCGAACCCAACGAGGAGCGTAAGAAATGATAAGCGGTTTCAGCAAGGTATTCTCTGCAAGTATCAAATAAGTGGTAACAGATAGTTTTGTGATGAGTTAAATTGTAACGAGCAACAAGTAACACAAGTAAATAAGGTGCAGCAAGGTGGCCCAATCCTTTTGTAGCAAAGGACAAACCGAACAAACTCTTATAATAGGAAAAGCGCCCCGAGGACACATGGGAATATCGTCAAGCTACTTTTTATCACGCTCATATGATTCGCGTTCGTACTTTGATAATTTGATATGTGGGTGGACGGTGCTTGGGTGCTGTTCTTACTTGAACAAACATCCCACTTATGATTAACCTCTATTGCAAGCATCCGCAACTACAACAAAAGTATTAAGGTAAACCTAACCATAGCATGAAACATATGGATCCAAATCAGCCCTTACGAAGCAACGATAAACTAGGGTTTAAGCTTCATCACTGTAGCAACCCATCATCTACTTATTACTTCCCAATGCTTTCCTCTAGGCCCAAATAATGGTGAAGTGTTATGTAGTCGACGCTCACATAACACCACTAGAGGTTAGACAACATACATCTTATCAAAATATCGAATCTAATACCAAATTCACATGACTACTAATAGCAAGACTTCTCCCGTGTCCTCGGAACAAAAGTAACTACTCACAAAGCATATTCATGTTCATAATCGAGGGGTAATAATATGCATAAAGGATCTGAACATATGATCTTCCACCAAGTAAACCAACTAGCATCAACTACAAGGAGTAATCAACACTACTAGCAACCTACTAGCACCAATCCCGGACTTGGAGACAAGAATTGGATACAAGAGATGAACTAGGGTTTGGAGATGAGATGGTGCTGGTGAATATGTTGATGGAGATTTCCCTCTCCCGATGAGAGGAGCGTTGGTGATGATGATGATGATGATTTCCCCCTCCCGGAGGGAAGTGTCCCCGGCAGAACAGCTCTGCTGGAGACCTAGATTGGTTCCGCCAAGGTTCCGCCTCGTGGCGGCGGAGTCTCGTCCCGAAAGGTTGCTTATGATTTTTTTCTCATCGAAAGAGCTCATATAGGAGAAGATGGGCGTCGGAGAGCCACCAGGGGGGCCACGAGGTAGGGGGGCGCGCCCCCACCCTCGTGAGCAGGGTGTGGGCCCCCTGGCCTTCATCTTTGGCGATGATTTTTCTTTATTTATTTTAAGATATTCCGTGGAGTTTCAGGACTTTTGGAGTTGCACAGAATAGGTCTCCAATATTTGCTCCTTTTCCAGCCAGAATTCCAGCTGCCGGCATTCCCCCTCTTCATGGTAAATGCGAGAGTCCTGGACTAGGGGGTGTCCGGATAGCCGAACTATCATCTTTGGCCGGACTCCTAGACTATGAAGATACGAGATTGAAGACTTTGTCCCGTGTCCGGATGGGACTTTCCTTGGTGTGGAAGGCAAGCTTGGCGATACGGATATGTAGATATCCTACCATCGTAACCGACTCTGTGTAACCCTAACCCTATTCGGTGTCTATATAAACCGAAGGGTTTTAGTCCGTAGGACGAACAACAATCATACCATAGGCTAGCTTCTAGGGTTTAGCCTCTCTGATCTCGTGGTAGATCTACTCTTGTACTACCCATATCATCAATATTAATCAAGCAGGAGTAGGGTATTACCTCCATCGAGAGGGCCCGAACTCGGGTAAAACATCGTGTCCCTTGTCTCTTGTTACCATCCGCCTAGACGCACGATCGGGACCCCTACCCGAGATCAGCCGGTTTTGACACCGACATTGGTGCTTTCATTGAGAGTTCCTCCGTGTCGCCACCGATAGACCCGATGGCTCCTTCGATCATCAACAACGACGCAGTCCAGGTGAGACTTTTCTCCCGGACAGATCTTCGTGATTCGGCGGCTTTGCAATCGCGGGCCAATTCGCTAGGCCATCCGGAGCAGATCGAAGCTACGCCCGGCCATCATGTCGATTTGGAAGCTTGAACTATACGGCCGATGTCCGTGGAGACTTGATCTTCGGCGGATTCGAGCCACAACCGAGCATGCCGCCTTTGTCTCGATGGGTATGATCTAGCTCGCCACCGAACAATTGCCTCGAGGCCGCACTCGCGTGCGCCCGACCCTTAATCCGGAGCCGGTTCCCCGATTGAGGACGAGTGGTTGGACACCACCTCGGGGCTACGATCTCAACGGGCGATTGAGCCAACTCCATCCCCGCCCTTTGCGAAGACCGTGGATCGCAGGTGCCGGACTCTCTCCGGACTCGAACCTCCGCTACCGCTAATCGAACCCGATTGGGCGCCGGTCATGGAGTTCATCGCCATGACATATTTCAGCACTCGCCCTTTGGCGACATCCTGAATTCACTAAAGTCTCTCTCTTTATCTGGGGAGCCCTGGCCGAACTATGGTCAGGAAGGTTGGGATTCGGACGACGAAGAAATTCAACGCCCACCCACCGCCCACTTTGTCACCACTGTCGAAAACTTAAACGACGTGCTCGATTTCGACTCCGAATACATCGGCGGTATGGACGACGATGTAGGAGACAACCATGAACCAGCACGTGTAGGATACTGGACAACCACCTCATCCCATGATGTATACATGGTGGACACACCTAAAGGAAGTAACGACAAGGAACAACGGGACACTACGAAGGATAAATCCCTCGAAAAGCAGTCAAAACGGCAACATAAACGCTGCACCAAGTCCTGCCTCGACAAAAACCTAGCCATAGAGCAGGGCGAACCGGTGGACGACGAACATGCTACCGAGCAACCATCCGAACAGGACAACTTGGATAAACAACCCGTCCCCGGCGAAGATAACAGTCCGGACGATCTCACGCCGGACAAATTGTTGGAGCAGAAGAACCTCCACAAAAGGCTCGTCGCCACTGTGCGTAGCCTGAAAAAGCAGAAGCAGAAGCTCAAAACAGCGGAAGATGCACTCAAAATCAGATGGAGCAAAGTACTCAACACCGCAGACAAATACGGCAACAGTCGCCGAACAAAGAGCTACCCAAAGAGAAAACTATCGCCCGAATTTGATGAGGAGGCCGAGAGCCCCACAATCAAAAAGCAAGAAGGCCACCCGGTCGGATGGACGACCCCACGGCAAACAGAGAGCGGCAAATGGCGCCGCACACAAGCCGGTACGCGATCCGCATAAGGATTCGCATCAAAAAGACGGCCCAGTTAGGTCCATCTATGGGCCGAGAAAGCAAGCTCTTCAAAGCAATGCAACACGCTAAATATTCGAACATCACGACACACCCAAATATAGGGGTGCCGCACACCCCCTATGTTTCACCGATGAGGTGCTGGATCATGAATTCCCAGCGGGATTCAAACCCGTAAACATAGAGGCATACGACGGAACAATGCACTCGAGTCTGGATTGAGGATTACATCCTCCACATACACATGGCTAGAGGAGATGATCTCCACGCCATAAAATACATACCCTCAAGCTCAAAGGGCCAGCTCGGCATTGGCTTAAAAGCCTTCCCAAAACACCATTGGAAGTTGGGAGGAGCTCGAGGATGCGTTTGAGCAAATTTTCGGGGACCTATGTCCGCCTCCGGATGCGATTTATCTAAGTCACATAACTCAACAGCCCGGAGAGTCAGCCCGAAATTTCGGAACAGGTTCCTTACCAAAAGAACCAAATAGTCGGCTGTCCGGACGCCAAGCCTTAGCAGCCTTCAAACACAACGTCCGAGATGAATGGCTCGCTGACACCTCGCCAAGAAAAGCCGAGAACAATGGCCGCATTAACAAGCCTCATGACCCGCTTATGCTGGAGAGGATAGCCGCTAGCAAGATGCGATACCAGCACCCAAGTACATCCAAGTCGTGGATGGGAATGGGAAACCACGACGCAGCAAGGACCGGTGCCGGATTAAGGGGGACGGTCCAAAGAGCGCGGCAGTCAACGCCGGATTCAAAAGCTCACGGCAGAACAATAAAAAACTGCCCCTTAAGGACAATAGCGATGAGCTATCCAACTTAAAGAAAATCTTGGACAAGATATGCCAAATCCACAAGACTCTGTGAGGCCCGCAAACCATACCCACAGAGACCTGTTGGGTCTTCAAGTAGTCCGCAGACTCAACGCCGAACACAAGGGGCTCGACACACCAAGTGAGGATGATGACGAGCACCACAAGCGAGCCCCGTAAAACAAAAAGAATTTCCCACAAGAGGTTAAAACAGTAAACTCACTTCAGGTGATAAAAGGGAAAAACAGCACAGCGCCCACTAAAATGCGCGCCGCACAGACTACCCTAGCGGAGTACCAACACGGGTTGTCAAAACCAATCACCTTCGACCATCAGGACTACTCCGAAAGTATCCGGAACGCAGGATGGACTGCCCTGATACTAGAACCTATAATCGACGGTCTTCAATTTACGCAAGTCCTAATGGACAGCGGCAGATTTAAACCTGCTATATCAGGACACAATCCGCAACATGGGGATAAACCCAAACAGGATTAGCCATAGCAACACTTCCTTCCAAGGAATAATGCCAGGCACACATGCCCATTGTACGGGCTCCCTACTGCTAGAAGTTGTGTTCGGCTCATACGACAACTTCCGCCGCGAAAAGTTAACCTTCCACATCGCCCCATTCAAAGTAGCTATCAAGCACTCATCAGGCGTGAAGCTTTCCGCTTTAATGCAATACCGCATTATGCATCTCTTACACTTAAAATGCCCGTCCACGGGCATCATCTCATTAAAAGGAGTATTATGTTACTCGAGCACGGAAGAACGCGAGACTGCCTTGACAGCCCCACATCAATCCGCCCGCTAAACCAAAGCACTGAATAGGTCATTCAACCCCGGACACGGCTAGACGAGTCCGGCGCCTACTAGCGGCATACCCCGCATAAGGGCTGCACGATGTACAACAAGAGACAATAAAGCTCAATTTTATTCACTTTTTGAACCATACTGCTTATTTCATATAAAGTACATTTTTCAGACGATCCTTTTCTTTTTAACTAAGTTCCTCTCTTTTACAGATGAACAACGTGCTACACCCGTCCCGTGATATGGCACAACGGAGACACAAAGCAGACGCGGAGGGACCAGTTGCAAGGATTATTTTTAGATTAAGACCTCAGTAAACCTTGTTTATCTTGCTCTTGTTGATACACATCCCCGGTTTCTAGCTATAACCGAGGAGGAGGTCATGCTTTTGGCATCGGCCGCACCAGAATTTTTGCACGCATCTTACACGGGGGCTTAGGGCATTATTCTGCCTGTTTTATAAAGACCGAATACCTTAGGGAGTGTTCGCGTCTCGAGTTAGGCCTTATATGCATCAGCTCCAATCATGTCTTTGGTCAAATGTTGGGTTTGCCTGGCCCCATGTTTTGGTACCTTACGTTCCGTTATATTGGCTAAGGTAGCGCTGGAGAACCACTGCGATTGTGCCCGGTTGAGCTGGGTTGAGCACCTCGGAGAAAGCTAAAACTGACTGTCATGATATAGCGAGAGACTGGTCAACCAATCGATGACCCACCAGAATGTTTAGAATTCCTCCACATTAACGAAGGACCGTTTCCCGGTCAGGCATACACGCACCCCGAATTCGGGAGAGTGTGGTGCCTCCAGGGGCTATATAGTAGCCCGACCATCGAACTCCTATGGCTAAGTGAAAGTGATAAAGCATTATAGTCCGGTTGCCTAGCTTGCTACGCTACCACCTCCTTAATAGGACCAAGACGTTGGATTATGTGAAAAAGCGCTTTCTTTGCAAACACCCCGCACTATGTGCGTGGGGGCTAAAGTCAAGACTGCCATCTTTCAAAGTTATATATACATATACATCAACGGCCGCACAGGAGTAGTTCACTACTTGAACACACAAGTATAAAAAGCTCTTATATTATATTGAAGCGTTGTTTCATAAGTTACACATGTCATTCAAACATAACATCCTTCGAGCATCAAGTCTCTATTAAACGAGCGCCGGAAGAACTTCCTCAAAATAGCGCCGACCGGTATTCGCTTCCGTCCGAATCTGGGGACGCAACGTCGGTGGCCTTCATTTCTGCCCAAGATGTCTTGACACGGGCAAGAGCCATCCGCGCACCTCAATGCACGCCGACCGCTTCATTGCGCCGACACGCTGTACCGCACCAAGGAACTGCTGCACTAAGCCAAAATAACTCTTCTGCTGAGGTTTCCCTGGCCACAAATGAGTCACGACATGCTTCATGGCAAGTCCGGACAATCGATTCAGCTCGGCCCATTCTGCCAACTGATCGGCTAATGGAAGAGGACGCTCTGGACTATGGAACTGCGACCAAAACAGCTCTTCCTTTCTGTGCCCCTTCTGGCCTCGGAAGTGCTCGATCGCGTCCGCGGCACTCGCTGCTAAATCCAGATAAGCATCCTCCGAACACCACAATCGGTCCAACAGAGCATACTTCGGATCCGTGAACTTCCTCCGTAGCAGAAAAGGCTTTCCAGTAGCAACATCCACAGCCTGACGCAGCTCCTCCTTTGCAGCTCTCATTGCGGAGCGGGCATCCTTGGCTTCGGCGGTGGCCTTTTTCAGGTCTCTTGTTCGCTTTGACGTTCTTTTTCAAGAACCCCGCAGCGGTCGGTAGCATTCTTCAACTTTATGGCCATATCGGCCATTTCCTCTTGCTTCGGCAAGTGAGGAGCCCGCTCGCTTCTAGCTCTTGGCCGCCTTAAAGCGGCGGCATTACTATTTCGGCTTGCCCTTTAGCTCGGCGAGTTCCGCCGCAGCTCCTCCACAAAGCAGCGGCACCACCTGCATTAAGCATACAAGTAGTAAGGCACGGTGTCAACCTCCCTTACCAGCGTCCCGCGAAGAAGTCGCATACCTTGTGACTCGTTAAACCGCTTATTGACAAGCGCGATGTCCGTGATTCGCCTCGTCAAGTTGCCGCTTTAGTTCGGCAAATTCATCATCCGGCTGCCACGGACACCCCGCCACCTATTTAGGAGCGGCGATATGTTATAATCGAGATTATGATCCTCGCACGCTGTCAATTTTGACAACATACCGAGTCTCGGGGCTACTATCTATACAGTGAGCGCATTTATATGCATAACTCGCCGAAGGTACATCATTTTGCGTACCTCAACCCGTCAAGAAGCTTCGACGGCTCCATGCAATCCGCTCTCGCGGATGCAATTCTTTCAATCACCGCACCCATTAGCGCACGGTGATCTTACGAGATAGCCGCCGCCCGAGCAGATCCTTCACTCCTCCGACCGCACGCCCGATTGGCGCCAGACCTTCCGGCCCGCGGACTCGGAAGCCCTCCGCGATGACACCTCAGGGTAGTCCGCCTTGCATGAAGGTGTGACAGGTGGAGGCGTTTGCCTCCGTCATCTCCGAAGAAGATCCCCAGAGACGAGCTCACGAGAAGGGCTGAGATCCGAACTACAAGTATAATTCGGTTATCTTCGTAAATAAATACAGGATGTCCCTTATTACAAGACCCTTCTTTTTTACTTACGGCTCATTGAGGGCTGATCCCTTGGGGAAATAGTGCGGCTGGGGTACTTCCCAGCGCGGACTCTCGACGAAGATTTCTTTCCCTCTTTGAGGCCTTGACCTCGGATTTTCCTGCGGTCCTCTTCTCTCCTTGGAGGGTGGGACTTTCGATCCTTCCTTCCTTGAAAGCCTCCTTCATGGAGGCGGTTGCTTCCCGCCCCCCTTCGCCTTCTTCAAAAGGCGCGCCTTCAAAGATCTTGGTCAAGACGGATCCGACGTGGTCTCTGGAGGGGAGCGGACACCTTATCAACTTTGCCTTCGTTATCCACTCCTGTTCAAGAAACAGCTCCTTTAAGGGCAAGTTTATGATAAATGAACGGACAACATTTCCGGGTACAGGACTACTTACTTGAGTATCTGGAAGGGCAAGTTTATGATAAATGAACGGGCGATTGCAGCTTAGTCATGCGTCCTCAGAAAGGTCCGGACACTTCTCTTGTGATCCGAAGAACAGTTTATACATCTCCACGGGCGTCGTACCCATAAAATGTTGGAGAACTCGTGGTCCCTCCGGATTAAATTCCCACAGCATTTGAGGGGGCGACGCTTCTTGAGGCGAAGGCGCCGAATCAACATAACCTCGCACCATCGCGACCAGATTAATCTCTCTTTCTTGGAGGTCTCAATCGACCCTGCAATAGAGGAACGCCCTTGGACGGCCCCAGTCGAGCCCCTTGTTGACCCATGACGCCACCGCTATGGTGGACCTGAGCGGAAGGCGAGAGGCGCCACCCATTTGGTGCCCCGGGAGCGGTGATATAGAACCACTCCGTTGCCACAAACCAAGCTCCGCCGAAAAGAGCCCTCGGCCACGGAGCATCAGCAAGACTTGCTTATGATAGCCCCTCCAAGACTCTGCTTGTTGCCCTCGATCATCTTCGCCCACCTTGAAGGTCTTGAGCCACAATCCAAAGTGAGGGGTGATATGGAGGAAGGCTTCACATACGACAATGAATGACGAGATATGGAGGATGGACTCGGATTCAAGTCATGGAAATCCAGCCCATAATAAAACATGAGCCCCGCACAAAGGGATCCGTCGGAAGCCTAAACCCGAAGGAAGTGAGACACGAACACCACGCCTCGCCGGGCTCGAGTGGGAATGACCTGCCCTCGAACAGCAGCCTATGCGAAATCTCGCCGGTTAGATACCGGCATCTCGCAGCTTTAGCACATCTTCTTCTGTGACGGAAGAAGACATCCATCGGCCGAGCTGATCGGAGACGGACATCGTTGAAGATCCGAAGCGCCTAAATCTGAAGCTTCGGGTGTTAGAACTCGAAGCGCGAGGCGAACTCGATGGAGGGTGGGAAAAAGAAGAGGGCCTTGGTCTCATTATAAAGAGGTTGAATACCAAGAGCCCTCCCCGTGGTCGATTGGGACTCGCCTTCGATAGAGGAGGCGTGCCAACGGGCACGGTTGGGTTACCCGCATCCGTATTGATGAGGATCCCGGAATAAGGGGGCACGATCTACGCTTTGATAAGACGTGCCAAGGAAACCGCCTCGCTAAACGCGCTGAGGTGGGACAGTAAAAAACGATTCGAATAAAGGCCTGGCCGTGGTGTGATGTCACACCGCGGAATACGTCAGCAGATCTGTGCAAAGGATTATTCTCTCTACGGTGGTATGTGGAACTTGTTTTGCAGAGCCGGACACTATCCTGGTGTTCAAAACCTTCTATGAAGTATTCGGAGGAGGAACCCGCCTTGCAATGCCGAAGACAATATATGCGCTGGACTCGCCGTCATTGAAGCCTGGTTCTGTGGGCTACCGAGGAGTCCCGACTAGGGGTGTCCGGATAGACGAACTATCATCTTTGGCCGACTCCTAGACTATGAAGATACAAGATTGAAGACTTCGCCCCGTGTCCGGATGGGACTTTCATTAGCGTGGAAGGCAAGCTTGGCGATACGGATATGTAGATCTCCTACCATTGTAACCGACTGTAACCCTAACCCTATTTGGTGTCTATATAAACCGAAGGGTTTTAGTCCGAGGATCGAACAACAATCATACCATAGGCTAGCTTCTAGGTTTAGCCTCTTTGATCTCGTGGTAGATCTACTCTTGTACTACCCATATCATCAATATTAATCAAGCAGGAGTAGGGTATTACCTCCATCGAGAGGGCCCGAACCTGGTAAAAACATCGTGTCCCTTGTCTCCTGTTACCATCCGCTTAGACGCACGCGATTGGGACCCCTACCGAGATCCGCCGGTTTTGACACCGACAGTAAACCTTGTAAAATAAGAGAGAATAGCCATAAGTATTGTGACATAATGTAAAATAGCAGCCCATAATGCGATAAATATCGATATAAAAGCATGATGCAAAATGGACGTACCAGATGACCTAAGGTTTATCAATCCGTGGGAGGCATAGGATGAAGATGATCTCTCTCAAGCAACCCTGCAACCAAATAACAAAGAGTCTCTTGTGTCCCCAACACACCCAATACAATGGTAAATTGTATAGGTGCACTAGTTCGGCGAAGAGATGGTGATACAAGTGCAATATGGATGGTAGATAAAGGTTTTTGTAATCTGAAAATATAAAAACAGCAAGGTAACGAGTGATAAAAGTGAGCGTAAACGGTATTGCAATGCTAGGAAACAAGGCCTAGGGTTCATACTTTCACTAGTGCAAGTTCTCTCAACAATAATAACATATATGGATCATATAACTATCCCTCAACATGCAACAAAGAGTCACTCCAAAGTCACTAATAGAGGAGAACAAACGAAGAGATTATGGTAGGGTACGAAAACACCTCAAAGTTATTCTTTCCAATCAATCCGTTGGGCTATTCCTATAAGTGTCACAAATAGCCCTAGAGTTCATACTAAAATAACACCTTAAGACACAAATCAACCAAAACCCTAATGTCACCTAGATACTCCAATGTCACCTCAAGTATACGTGGGTATGATTATATGATATGCATCACACAATCTCAGATTCATCTATTCAACCAACACATAGAACCTCAAAGAGTGCCCCAAAGTTTCTACCGGAGAATCAAGACGAAAACGTGTGCCAACCCCTATGCATAGGTTCATGGGCGGAACCCAAAAGTTGATCACCAAAACATATATCAAGTGAATCACGTGATATCCCATTGTCACCACAGATATGCACGGAAAGACATACACCAAGTGTTCTCAAATCATTAAAGACTCAATCCGATAAGATTACTTCAAAGGGAAAACTCAATCCATTACAAGAGAGTAGAGGGGGAGAAGCAACATAAGATCCAACTATAATAGCAAAGCTCATGATACATCAAGATCGTACAAATCAAGAACACGAGAGAGAGAGAGAGAGAGAGAGAGAGAGAGAGAGAGAGATCAAACACATAGCTACTGGTACGCACTTCAGCCCCGAGGGTGAACTACTCCTCCTCATCATGGAGAGCGCCGGATGATGAAGATGGCCACCGTGAGGGTTCCCCCCCCTCGGCAGTGTGCGGAACAGGTCCCGATTGACTTTTGGTGGCTACAGAGGCTTGCGGCGGTGGAACTCCCGATCTATTCTCGTCTTCGGAAGTTTTAGGGTGCGTGGGTATATATGGGTGAAAGAAGTACGTCGGTGGACCTCTGGGCTGTCCACGAGGCAGGGGGGCGTGTCGTGGTTCTAAGTCTGACAGTGGAATGGGGGTAGGTATGGAGAGGCAGGATCCTAGCTATGGAGTAGTTGTATACGCAAGATGTTTACGAGTTCAAGCCCTTCTCGGAGGAAGTAACAGCCCCACGCCTCGGCCCGGAGGCGGTCGATCAGATTATGTGCGTGTGAATTACAGGGTGCGAACCCTTTACATCGAGGAGGGGTGGCTTATATAGAGTTCGCTGCACCCTCCAAATTTCGCTATGCAAAGGATTAAGGTACATTAAGATAGGGAGTTCTTGTAACGTCCCACATAAAGTGCTATGATGACCATAAAGCCACTTAATGACCGACCGCTTATGCTTGGTATCGATCAGAGATCTCCTGGCGGTCGAGTGGTTTCCTTCATGGTCGAGTGTCTTCAGATTCGTCGAGTGGAATCCTTCCAGGTCGACTGGAAGGTGGTTTCTTCAAGAGATGTCCTTGGGGAGGGTATCTTGGACAGGTCCATGACCCTACCCTAGGTACATGGCTTCATCAGTAGCCCCCGAATGGATCGAGGTTTGAGTGGGGAAGGAGTTTAGAACTCTTCCGACCCACTTTTCGTGCGATGAGCACGTCCTGTTCTGGATCAATGAGCTTAGGTGACGGCTTCAACTTCTTTTGATCGCCT
Source organism: Aegilops longissima (assembly GCA_021605205.1). Taxonomy (NCBI): domain Eukaryota; kingdom Viridiplantae; phylum Streptophyta; class Magnoliopsida; order Poales; family Poaceae; genus Aegilops; species Aegilops longissima. The sequence continues at coordinate 576,138,724 of CM038677.1, forward strand.
TGATCCATTCTTTGTATCCGTCAGTGTGTTTTCATGCTTGGAGAACTCCAATGACGGACGGAGGAAATCTTTATCCGACGATTTGCTCGTGGGCGCTGGATTTAGCAGGATTCGAATTTCGGGAAGTGAGCGGGGCGAAGGAGGCCGCAGTAATCGGACGGGATAAGGTAGGGACGCCTCGATCTCCGTGCCACCTTTTTCGCCACGTATCGCTCGGGCGACTGTTGCGGGATTTGACAGGATCGCCCGGGCCTTCCAGTCATTCACTCGGAAGCAACCTCATATAAGGCCCCGGACGGGGGTTTTTGAACAGTGCGTTCCCCTTTCCTCCTCCCTTCCCCAGATTCATCCGCCACGTGCGATTCCACCTCAGCGTTGCTACTCTGTGCACATTTCGCTGGCGACAATGGTGAAGGAGAAGACGGCGGCTTTGGAGCGGGCGAAGAAGGTGACGGCGAAGGCGAAGGGAAGAGCGACCAGCCGGGGCGGATCTTCGTCAAGTGCCGGCTTGCCGCAGGGCTGGATCCAGGGCGACTGGATCCGCTCGATGATCAGTCAGAAGGATCTCGACGACATGGCCAATGAGGGACGGATCCCCCATGGATCAGCACGACTCCTGGGGAAGGAGTCGGAACCACAACCTCTGGAGGGTGAGTGTGTTCTCTTGGCCACCCATGTCGACCGCGGGTTTTCTCTGCCACCTCACCCTTTCTTTCGGGGATTTCTGAATTTCTTCGGGGCACAAATTCACCACTTCACTCCCAACTCCATCGTGTATCTCGCTGCTTTCGTGTCTTTGTGCGAGAATTTCTTGGGTTGCCGGCCTCATTGGGGTCTTTTCAAGCACATTTTCACTTGTCGCTCCCAGACGGTGAAAAAGGCCAATCCGAGTGACGAGAGAACTCAAGTGATTCAGATGTGTGGGGGTCTTGGGGTTCAAATGAGAGGAAAAAGTTCCTTTCCGGCCATGATCTTACCCGAGTCAGTCCGTGGATGGCAGTCGACTTGGTTCTACTGCAAGGACCAGCCAACGCCAGGGCAGTCGACTGGACTCCCTCGTTTTCCCTTAGACCGAGTGAGCAAGCCATCTTCTTTGAAGGTGATCCCGGAAGAGAGGGCGCAGGTGAAGGTGTTGGTCGAACGAGTTGTCCAGCTCATCCGAGACGGGGTGACTGGCATGGATCTCTTGGAGGTCTTCCTTCGACGATGCATCCAGTCGCTTCAGGCCCGAGACCATCCGATGTGGTTGTACTCCGGCACTGAGGACACCACTCGGATCCACCCGGAGGAGATCGAGGATGCCATGCTGGAAAGGTGTCTTGCAGGCATCACAGGAAACAAGGACAACCCTCGAGGAGCCAGGAGGATCCCTCCACTCGACCAGTCATACGAAGTAGACAAGGTCCATTCCTGCATCTTTGACTGTGATCCCGCTTTCTCCATTTTGTTTTCTTAAATCGGTCGATTGACTTTTGTCTTGTTTTTTGTCTTCCAGGCCACCACTGAGATGTACTCAATGCCCAACGGGGCGCAAGAACCAGTCGAGGAGGAGGAAGGGAGCGGAGGTGAAAGCCAGGAGGAATGGCAATCTGATGGTGAGGGGGACGAAGACGACGACAGCTCCGGCAAAGAGGAGGAGGAGGAAGAGGAGGAAGAAGTCGACCCTCCTCGCATGGAAAGGCGATCCAAGCTCACCCATGACCCCGCAGTCGAGCGTGGCAAGGCTATCGCGCCTGTCGGGAAGTCGACGAAACACCCTCGGACGACCTCTCCAGCGCCGACTGAAAAAGCGCCGAAGCAACCCCGAGCGATGCCATCAAAGCCGACGAAGGCTTTTCCCAAGATGAAGATGGCCATTCCCACCATTTCCGGGTACAGCAGAACTTATGTTTTCCTGTCTAGCATGGACATACTTTTGGTCGACTTGTTGACTGATCAACTGATTTCTGAAATCTGCAGCGCTGCTACCTCCGAGACCTCAGCCAGGAACGAAGACCAGGAGATGGAAGATGCTGCTACCTCTAACCTTGGTATGATTGTTGTAGTTTTGCTTTTTGTCGATTGGATTTCTGTTTTTAACTTTGAATCTTTCCTGTAGTCCCTCCTCATGTCATTGATCTCCCTGATGATGATGATGAGGCGCCACTGAGGCGGAGGAGGAATAAAAGGCGCTCACCGCAAGACTGCTCCAGTTGTATCGATTACTCGAGACGCTAGTGGCAACATCACTCGGACTTCTGTGTCTTTTGCTGTGCCGCTGACGAGCATCCGGCCTTCATCGTCGACTGCTGATCCGCCCTCCCTTTTTGCCACACACCACGTCCCAGAGGACCAAGTGGGTGCTGCTAAGGAAGCTATACGCCAGGCGGGGATCATGATGGAGCAAGTGAAGGTGGTCCGAGAGGCCAACCAGGTGGCCTATGATGCCAGCTCGGCTCTTCAGAGCAACGTCCAGGTTAGTTGGTCACCACTTGTTCTGTTAGGATAGGCTACCTGAAAACTCTTCTTTCTCAAGATCTGCGTATCTGTACACCCACTGGGTGTGTCGATTGAATTTTTGGATTGGTGGGGGCACGCTGAGTGCAGCCACTGGGTGTAGTCCCCGAGACTATGGTGGACTGCTGGCAGTCGACCGTAGTCTTTATATTTTGAATTTCTTTGCTAACTTCTTCACTCGGTCTGGTCGGACCATGTCGAATGGAATCTGGAAACCGGTGGGGGCACGCTGAGTGCACCCACTGGGTGTAGTCCCCGAGACTATGGTGGACTACTGGCAGTTGACCGTAGTCTGAAAAACTCTTTTTTTTTCTTCAGTCGACTGATCGAACCGAGTCGGTAGAACTAGTGGGGGCACACACAGTGCACCCACTGGTTGTAGTCCCCGAGACTACTGTCGAATATTTCGATTCGGCTATAGTCTTAGGAACACTACGATTCTTCTTAGTCACTTGGAAGCAACCTATCTTTGATGTATGTCGATTGACTCTTCGCAGAAATCATGCGAGCTTGTGGCTCGCTATACTGAATTGGAGAACAAACAAATCCAGCTCAACCTTGACTTGAAGCTTGCTCAGGAGAACTTGCAGAAGGCAAGAGACGAAGCAAAAGGTATGGCTGGTGAGAACTTGACGACTGCCTTTGTCTTTCTGCCCATTCCTAATTCTGATCTCACTGTCATTTTGCAGACAAAATGGAGGAGGCTCTGAGGAAGAAGGATCATGACCTTGCCGAGGCGCAGAAAGCGGCTTTGGACAAAACCAAGCTCGCGGAAGAAAAGTTGTCTTCAGTCGGTAAACTTGAAGAAGAGAACGCCAATCTGAAAGCTGCTCTCGACGCGGCCAACAAGGAGGTTAGCCAACTGAAGAACGACAAGATAGCTCTGAGCGACAAAGTTTGCGAATCGGGGAAGAGGAACGATCTGGAGGCTTATCTGGAGGGCTCGCCAAGAAGTTATTCCTCATGCTTGAAGGTAATTCCTCTTATCCGAATGACTTGTTATCACCGACTCATCATAGAACCATTAGTTTGAACTCGAGTTGCGTTTACAGAATTCTGTCAGAACTTCGAGGAGGAGACTAGTCGAGTGGAGACAAGCCTAGACCCCATTAACTCCCCTGTGAAGGATGAAGCCGCTATGAACGTGCTCCGACTGGAGTCTCGTGTTGCTGGTGTGGTGGACTACCTCGCTCAACTGAAGGTTGCGGTGTCGCGGATCGACTCGACACTCTGGCCAGGCGAGACGCTTCAAAATGACCTCGAGTCTTTAATGACTCGACTGAATGACGTTCCAAGTTGAGTGCAGGAATGGAAAAAGTCTTCTGCCAGGTGTGATGCCGATGTTGCTCTGTCCCTGGTCCAAGTTCACTGCAAGGAGGCGCGAGAGGAAAAGCTGGCGTCCATCAAAGTTGCCAATACCAAGAAGTACAATTTCCAATCTTTCATGGAGACTTTCATTGTTGCTGCCACCCGGATCGCTGACGGGATCGACCTGGACCAGTTTGTCGCGCCTTCCAGTCCTCCACCTGAGGAGTAAAAAACTTCTATGCTTCGTCTTAAATTTGCCTCGGAATGCCGAGTGGTCTTGTAACCGATAAACTTTAACAGGCTTGACGCCTGAGTACTTCTGAATCCGTAGGATGCTATCTGAACTTGGCTTATCATCGAATATGCTTCCATTTGCCTTCGAGCGAATTTGTTCTTCACTCGGAATATACTTCAGTGCTTGAGATGCAGCTCTGAGGTGAAAAATCCAGTCGACCTGCACTTCATTGTTCTTGCAGGTCGGGATGGAGCACATATTGTACTTGTGGCACAGCTCCGAAGGAGAAGGTAACAGTTGACCTGCACCTCGTCGTCCTTGCGGATCGGGATGGAGCGCACGTTGTACTTGTGGCGCAACTCCGAAGGAGAAGGTAACAGTCGACCTGCACCTCGTCGTCCTTGCGGATCGGAATGGATTTCATACTTAGGCGAGTACTGGACTGCAGCTAAGCCTCCGAGTGGTAGGGTTGCTCTCCACTCGGTAGGATTTTCAGATACTTAGGCGAGTACTGGACTGCAGCTAAGCCCCCGAGTGGGAGGTTTGCTCTCCACTCGGTAGGATTTTCAAATACTTAGGCGAGTACTGGACTGCAGCTAAGCCCCCGAGTGAGAGGTTGGCTCTCCACTCGGTAGGATTTTCAGATACTTAGGCGAGTACTGGACTGCTGCTAAGCCCCCGAGTGGGAGGTTTGCTCTCCACTCGGTAGGATTTTCAGATACTTAGGCGAGTACTGGACTGCAGCTAAGCCCCCGAGTGGGAGGTTTGCTCTCCACTCGGTAGGGTTTTCAGATACTTAGGCGAGTACTGGACTGCAGCTAAGCCCCCGAGTGGGAGGTTTGCTCTCCACTCGGCAGATACTTAGGCGAGTACTGGACTGCTGCTAAGCCCCCGAGTGGGAGGTTTGCTCTCCACTCGGTAGGATTTTTCAAACTTAGGCAGGTACTGGACTGCGGCTAAGCCTCCGAGTGGGAGGATTTTTTGGGTCGTAGCTCTGAAGGGGAAGGCAACAGTCGACATGTGCCTCGTCGTCCTTGCAAAGCGCACATTGTATTAAATACTTAGGCGAGTACTTGGACTGCAGCTAAGCCCCCAAGTGGGAGGCTGGCTCATCACTCGGTAGGATTTTAAACACTTAGGCGAGTACTAGGACTGCAGCTAAGCCCCCGAGTGGGAGGTTGGCTCACCACTCGGTAGAATTTTAAACACTTAGGCGAGTACTAGGACTGCAGCTAAGCCCCCGAGTGGGAGGCTGGCTCACCACTCGGTAGGATTTTAAACACTTAGGCGAGTACTTGGACTGCAACTAATCCCCCGAGTGGGAGGCTGGCTCACCACTCGGTATGATTTTAAACACTTAGGCGAGTACTTGGACTGCAGCTAAGCCCCCGAGTGGGAGGCTGGCTCACCACTCGGTAGGATTTTAAACACTTAGGCGAAACGGATTCACAACTAAGCCCCTGAGTGGGAGGCTGGCTCACCACTCGGCAGGGATTTTTAAACACTTAGGCGAAACGGATTCGCAGCTAAGCCCCCGAGTGCGAGGCTGGCTCACCACTCGGCAGGGATTTTTTTTACAAACTCAGGCGAAACGGGTTCGCAACTAAGCCACCCACTGGGGGGAAATTTCTCATGTAAATAAAAAGTAACAACAATCACTGGGAAAATTATAACATTCTTGTCTTCAATAAACAAGCTACAGAGGTACTTTTATTACATCTCACCCGAGTGAGTACTTAAGTATAAAAGGGGCGGAGCAGCTCCGCATTCCAAGCTCGAGGCTCATCAATCTGGCGATCGACGTTGTAAAGATGGTATGCTCCATTGTGGAGAACTCTGGTGATGATGAAGGGACCTTCCCAAGTGGGAGCGAGCTTGTGTGGTTTCTGTTGATCCACTCGGAGGACCAAGTCTCCTTCTTGGAAGGTTCGGCTCTTCACATTTCTAGCATGGAATCGACGCAAATCCTGCTGATAGATGGTCGAGCGGATCAGGGCCATTTCTCTCTCCTCTTCCAGGAGGTCGACTGCATCTTGCAGGGCTTGCTCCGCTTCATCTTCAGAGTAGAGTTCGACTCGAGGTGCATTGTGAAGCAGGTCACTCGGCATAACTGATTCAGCTCCATAGACCAGAAAGAATGGAGTTCTCCCAGTCGACCGATTAGGAGTGGTCCTCAATCCCCAAAGAACTGATGGAAGTTCATCGACCCACTCTCCTGCTGGATGCTTGAGATCGCGCATCAGCCGGGGTTTCAATCCTTTGAGAATTAGACCTTTTGCTCGTTCTGCTTGTCCATTCGACTGGGGGTGAGCAACTGAAGCATAGTCGACTCGCGTGCCTTGAGAGGCGCAAAAGGCTTTGAATTTGTCGGAATCGAAGTTTGACCCATTGTCAGTGATGATGCTATGCGGAACTCCATATATGAATATCAACTCTCGATGAAACCGATAGCGATTACGCGATCGAGGTTCTTGATAGGCTTAGCTTGATCCACTTAGTAAACTTGTCGACTGCCACTAGCAAGTGAGTGAAGCCGCTTCTGCCAGTTCTCAGTGGTCCAATCATATCCAATCCCCAAACAGCGAAGGGCCAGACGAGTGGAATGGTCTTCAAGGCTGAGGCGAGTTTGTGTGACATATTGGAATAGAACTGACACCCTTCACACTTGTCGACTATTTCCTTTGCCATTTCACTTGCTTTTGGCCAGCAAAATCCCGCTCGGTATGCTTTAGCCACAATGGTCCGAGAGGACACATGATGACCACAAGTCCCCGAGTGGATATCATCAAGAATTATCTGACCTTCTTCTGGTGTTATGCATTTCTGGCCGACTCTAGTCGTGCTTTCTCTGTACAACTGTCCCTTGATCACAGTAAAGGCCTTGGATCGGTGGACGATCTGTCGAGCCTCTTCTTCGTTCTCCGGGAGCTCTTTCCTTAGGATATACGCGATGTACGGCACTGTCCAGTCGGGAGTGATGACCACGACTTCCATGATCAGGTCGACCACAGCCGGGACCTCAACCTCAGTCGGATCAGTGGCACTTTTTGGCTGTGGGGCTTCTTCGGTGAAAGGATCCTCTTGAATTGACGGTGTGTGGATGTGCTCCAAAAACACATCGCTGGGAATGGCTTCCCGCTTGGACCCTATTTTCGCCAAATCATCAGCAGCTTGATTTTTCAGTCGGGGTACATGATGGAGCTCTAACCCCTCGAACTTCTTCTCTAGCTTCCTCACTGCATTGCAATAACCAGTCATGGCTGGACTTCGACATCCTACTCCTTCATCACCGATTAACCACTAGATCTGAGTCGCCATAAACCATGAGGCGACGGACGCCGAGTGAAATGGCCATCATAACCCATACAATAGTGCTTCAGATTCGCTTCATTGTTGGAAGAATCAAAGTGAATCTGGAGCACATATCTAAGCTTATCTCCTCGGGGAAACCAACACTACCCCAAAGATCGAACCATTCAGCATCTTGGAACCATCAAAGAACATGGTCCAAAGCTCCGAGTGAACTTGAGTCGTGATTCTGTCGTTCAATCCACTCGGCGATGAAATCTGCTATCGCTTGGGACTTGATGGCTTTCTTTGCCTCAAACTTGATATCAAGGGAAGGAGTTCAATCGCCCATTTCGCCACTCGACCATTGCATCTCTTCACAGTGCATAATCTCGACAATGGGGTGTCGTTGATTTAATCGTAATGGAATGGTCGAGAAGTAATGAGCAACCTTCTTCGTGGTCATATAAATCCCATAAACAAGCTTATCATAATGAGGTATCTTTGCTTTGATGGGGTCAATACTTGAAAGATAATATCTTTGGCGCTGAACTTTGAAGGCTTTTCCTTCTTCTTCCCGCCGACCGTAAGTCTCAGATCGACAACTTGTCCTGTGGCTGCAATGTAAAGCAGCAAAGGCTCTTTGCTGATTAGGGCAGCAAGCACCGACTTCGGTGGAGAGCGAGCTTTAGCTCGCAAACACTGCATCAGCTTCGGTCCAATCGAACTGTCCGACTTCTTCATCAATCGGTAAAGAGGCAATGCCTTTTCACCGAGACGAGATGAATCGACTTAAAGCGCCAGCATCCATCGAAGCTTCTAGACATCGTGCACACGCACAGGGCGTTTCATTCGGAGTATAGTGCCAACTTTTTCTGGGTTGGCGTCGATTCCTCGTTCGGAAACGAGGAAACCGAGTAACTTTCCGCCAGGAACTCCGAATGTGCACTTTGATAGATTAAGCTTGATATCATACATCCTGAGATTGGCAAATGTTTCAGCAAGGTCAGTCAACAGGTCGGAACCTTTCCGTGACTTGACCAAAATATCATCCATGTATGCTTCCACATTCCGACTGATTTGAGTGAGCAAACACTTCTGAATCATCCTCATGAACGTGGCTCCGGCATTCTTGAGGCCGAATGGCAAGGTGACATAACAGAAGCACCCGAATGGAGTGATGAAAGCTGTTTTGATCTCGTCGGGTCCATACAGACGGATCTGATGGTAACTGGAATAGGCGTCTAAGAAAGACAACCGCTCACATCCCGTAGTCGAGTCGACTATTTGGTCGATGCGGGGGAGAGGGAAATGATCTTTCGGGTAGGCCCGATTGATATGTTTGAAGTCGATGCACATGCGAAGTGACTTGTCCTTCTTAGGGACCATGACAACATTGGTGAGCCACTCGGAGTGGTAAATCTCTCGGATAAACTCTGCTGCTAAGAGCCGAGCCACCTCCTCGCCAATGGCCTTTCTCTTCTGGACGGCGGACAGTCGAAGATGTTCTTTGACAGGTTTAACTTTTGAGTTGACTTCGTGAGCGATGCTCACCAGTCCCCAGAACACCCGCATGTCGCCAGGCTTCCATGCGAAGATGTCCCAGTTCTCACGGAGGAACTGGATGAGCGCTTCTTCCTATTTGGAGTCGAGTGTTGTTGAGATGTGAGTCGGAGCTGCATTGGGACCAGTCGGGTGAATATGAATCGGTTTCGTCTCCCCGAACGACTGAAATGCTGACTCCGTGGCGGGCTTCTTGGCTCGCAACAAATCACTCGGGTCTGCAGTTTTCTGGTACTCTTGCAGCTCTACCACTGCCATCTGAGCATCAGCGGTCTTAGAGCCTTCGAAAACACTCTTATGCTTTCGTCCGATTGCGGTGGCGGTGATCACACCTTTGGGGCTGGCATCTTCGTTTGAGGTATACATAACATGGTCGAGCCATGAAGCGTGCATCGCCACCTTCCCGAATAGCGTGGTAAGCGCTCTGGAAATCCACGACCTCAAAGGTCAACTTTTCCTTACGAAAATTCTTGTAATCACCAAAAACCACATCGAGAGCAATTTGGCCGAGTGACTCAGCCTTCTTTCCAGGAATGACTCCATGGAAGCTCATGTTGTTGGTGTTGAGTCTGGACATCGGAATGCACATCCCTTTCAACGTCTCTGCATACAGTATGTTCAGGCCACTGCCACCATCCATCAAAACTTTAGTTAGTCGAGTGCCTTCGACGACTGGGTCGACCACCAAATCTTGCCTCCCAGGGGTAGCTATGTGTGTCGGGTGATCAGACTGGTCGAACGTGATGGCGGTCTGCGACCATTTCAGATAACTGGGAGTCGCCGGCGACCATATTCACTTCTCGGTTGATAACTTTCAATCGACTTTTGCTTTCAACGTCCGCAAAAATCATCAGGGTGGAATTGATCTGGGGGTATCCACCGTCACTATCTTCCTTGTCCTCAACTTTGTCCGACTCCTTCTCCTTATCCTTGGGCTGCTTCCTGAACTGCTGAATCAAGAGCCGACAATCGTCGAGTGGTATGCTTTGGGTAAATGAGTTTACCCTCTTCATCTTTCTTCGTGTGAATGTGACATGGCAAGTCCAATACATCATTTCCATCTTGGTCTTTCACCTTATTGGGGTTCCAAGGTCCCTTGGATTTCCCCTTGAACTTTCCTGGAGTCACGGCCAAGGCTTCTCCAGAGCAGCTGGCTCGACTTTCATACGCTTCCAGCTAGAGTTCCCTCCCGGTTTCATTAGCGGCTGACTTGTACTTGCCACTCCGGAGCCGATCCTCTTCTTCACCATTGGCGTACTTGGTGGCAATCTCCATCATTCGACTCAGGGTCATGTCTCCGGTCCGACCGAACTTCAAACTTAACTCTCTATTCTTAACGCCTTCCTTGAAGGCACAGACTGCCTGATGATCAGACACATTCTCTACCGTGTGATGCAATGTGATCCATCTCTGGATGTAATCCCTCGAGTTTCATTCGACTTACACACACGATCGCAACTCACAACCCTGCTGGCCGCTTGCAAGTTCCTTCAAATGTCCTGACAAACACTCGGGCAAGATCTTCCCAAGTGTAAATGTTGTTGGGTGCTAACTGATTCAACCATGCTCAGGTTGAGCCCTCCAACATAAGAGGCAGGTGTTTCATGGCCACTTCATCATTGCCGCCGCCAATCTGAACAGCCACTCGGTAGTCCTCAAGCCAAGTATCCGGCTTGGACTCACCAGTGAACTTACTGACTTCAGTCGCCAACCTGAAGTTGGGAGGAATCACCGCGGCCCTGATGGCTCTGCTAAAACACTCTGGTCCTGAGACGTGTACTCTGCTGCTGGTGGGCGCATTTCTGTCATGGATTTCTCGGTGACCTCTGTACCTGTCGACCAAACCTTGAACGATAATGGATCTCGCATCAAAGCCTGGTTCCCTGGGGTCGACTGGAATCCTTCGCCCAACACTGTGATGGCGTCTGTCATCTTGCTGTCGAGGCGCGTATGACCCACCCCTTGGGGGAGGAGTGGGCACTCGACGTCGATCATCACGATCGAATCGGTCCTCATACTGATCACGCCGGTCTCCATGTCCCTCACGCCTCGGGGGCGATCTTGGGCTATGAGCCGACTGGACTGTATTCGCAGCGAGGGGTCTGCTGTGAATCCTATTCCGCGATTGCGATACAGCTGAATTTTGATCTCCTGCTACCCGGAGTAAATCTCTGATCTATAGCAAGCCTGTGCCAGCCTCTGACTGGTAAGGCTGAATGGACTCTGCTATACGGGCTGCAGCTGCTAGATTCTGAATTGGAGTTCGGTATACCTGAGTCGATTGTGGAAAGAGTTGGCGTCGGCGGGCGACAGGACCCGTTATTGCGCTGTTAAATCGAGCACTCGCTGGAGATTTTCCAGTCGAGTACGCTCAACCAAGTTGGCCAAACGCGCGTCTTCTAAGGCACGGGCCTCAGGGGTTTTTAGGAGTGTGAAGCGCATCCATCTTCCGGCTGCGAAGCTCCTCCCTTTGCAGCGAAGTGACGGGCTCGGGTTGATACTCTTCGTGAACCTGCGCCCGATCGTCTCCGCCAACGCCTCCGTCGGCGCGGGGGAAACCAGGAGGACTACGTGGTCCGTCGACCATCGAACCTCCGCCGCGGATCATCTTTGTCGCTTTTCGGATGCAGATCTCTGCGGAGCCACCGACAAATCGAACAGGCTGTAGAGAGATTCATCGGGCTCGATTGCCGCGACTTGGGGAGTGGCCGACTGGCGGGCCACCGCGTGCCTCACCCACCGCTGAAGCCTCGACCGACCGGAGCGCTTGCACCGACGAGAGACTGGGAGGGAGGACGGCACGGAAGCCGACCGATACTGGGTCGACGGTTGTCGCAGGAGGACGTCGCGGACGCACGCGCGAAAGTGCGTTGCCCCGCCGATGGGGAGTGCGTCGATGTCGAGTGGAGCCTCCTGCAGCCAAGCGGAGTCGTCGGTGCTGAACGTGAGCGCGCCGAGACGGATCTCGCGGCCCTCAACCAGAACTCCACCTGAAACCATGATGAAGGAGATCAGAAAAAACTGCAACTTCTCCAACAAGTCGCTAAGACACCTGCCCCACGGTGGGCGCCAACTGTCGTGGTTCTAAGTCTGACAGTAGAATGGGGGGTAGGTATGGAGAGGCAAGATCCTAGCTATGGAGTAGTTGTATACGCAAGATGTTTACGAGTTCAGGCCCTTCTCAGAGGAAGTAACAGCCCTACATCTCGGAGCCCAGAGGCGGTCGATTGTATTATGTGCGTATGAATTACAGGGGTGCGAACCCTTTACACTGAGGAGGGGGTGGCTTATATAGAGTTTGCCAGACCCCTCCAGCCCTCGATTATCACGAGGATTAAGGTACATTAAGATAGGGAGTTCTTGTAACGTCCCACATAAAGTGCTATGATGACCATAAAGCCACTTAATGACCGACCGTTTAACGTCTTGATATCAGAGATCTCTGGCGGTCAGTGGTTTCCTTCATGGTCGAGTGTCTTCAGATGCGTCGAGTGGAATCCTTCCAGGTCAACTGGAAGGTGGTTTCTTCAAGAGATGTCCTTGGGGAGGGTATCTTGGACAGGTCCATGACCCTACCCTAGGTACATGGCTTCATAAGGGCGCGCCCTAGGGGGTGGGCACGCCCCCCACCCTCGTGGGCAGCCCGGGACTCCCCTGGTGCACTCCCGGTACTCTGTGGGCTTCTTCTGGTCCAAAAATAAGTTCTGTGGAGTTTCAGGTCAATTGGACTCTGTTTGATATTCCTTTTCTTCGAAACACTAAAATGGGCAAAAAAACAGCAATTCTGGGCTGGTCCTCCGGTCAATAGGTTAGTCCCAAAAATAATATAAAAGTGGATAATAAAGCCCAGTAATGCCCAAAACAGTAGATAATATAGCATGGAGCAATCAAAAATTATAGATACGTTGGAGACGTATCAAGCATCCCCAAGCTTAATTCCTGCTCGTCCTCAAGTAGGTAAATGATAAAAAAGATAATTTTTGATGTGGAATGCTAGTTGGCATAATTTCATTGTAATTTTTCTTAATTGTGATATGAATATTCAGATCCGAAAGATTCAAGACAAAAGTTCATATTGACATAAAAATAATAATACTTCAAGCATACTAACTAAGCAATTATGTCTTCTCAAAATAACATGGCCAAAGAAAGTTCATCCCTACAAAATCATATAGTTTAGTCATGCTCCATTTTCGTTACACAAGAATGCTCTCATCATGCACAACCCCGATGACAAGCCAAGCAATTGTTTCATACTTTAGTAATCTCAAACTTATAGACCTTCACGCAATACATGAGCGCGACCCATGGATATAGCACTATGGGTGGAATAGAATATGATGATGGGGCTTATGTGGAGAAGACAAAAAGGAAAAAATCTCAGATCAACGAGGCTAATCAATGAGCTATGAAGATGCCCATCGATTGATGTTAATGCGAGGAGTAGGGATTGCCATGCAACGGATGCACTAGAGCTATAGATGTATGAAAGCTCAACAAAAGAAACTAAGTGGGTGTGCATCCAACTTGCTTGTTCAAGAAGACCTAGGCCACTTGAGGAGGCCCATCGTTGGAATATACAAGCCAAGTTCTATAATGAAAAATTCCCACTAGTATATGAAAGTTATAACTCAAGAGATTCTCTATATGAAGAACATGGTGCTACTTTGAAGCACAAGTGTGGAAAAAAAAGGATAGTAGCATTGCCCCCTTTTTATTTTTTTTTATTTTGGGCCTTTTTTTTCTTTGGCCTTTTTTTGGGACAATGCTCTATTAAATGATGATCATCACACTTCTATTTATTTACAACTCAATGATTACAACTCGATACTAGAACAAAGTATGACTCTATATGAATGCCTCCGGCGGTGTACCGGGATATGCAATGAATCAAGAGTGACATGTATGAAAGAATTATGAATGGTGGCTTTGCCACGAATATTATGTCAACTACATGATCATGCTAGCAGTATGACAATGATGAAAGTGTCATGATGAACGGGATGGTGGGAAGTTGCATGGAAATATATCTCGGAATGGCTATGGAAATGCCATAATAGGTAGGTATGGTGGCTGATTTGAGGAGGATTTAAGGAGGTTTATGTGTGAAAGAGCGTATCATATCACGGGGTTTGGATGCACCGGCGAAGTTTGCACCAACTCTCAATGTGAGAAAGGGCAATGCACGGTTCCGAAGGGGCTAGCAATGATGGAAGGGTGAGAGTGCGTATAATCCATGGACTCAACATTAGTCATAAAGAAATCACATACTTATTGCAAAAATCTACAAGCCATCAAAAACCAAAGCACTATGCGCATGCTCCTAGGGGGATAGATAGGTAGGAAAATACCATCGCTCGTCCCGACCGCCACTCATAAGGTAGACAATCAAAGAACACCTCATGTTTCAAATTTGTTACATAACGTTTACCATACGTGCATGCTATGGGACTTGCAAACTTCAATACAAGTATTTCTCAAATTCAAAACTACTCAACTAGCACGACTTTAATATCACTACCTCCATATCTCAAAACAATCATCAAGCATCAAACTTCTCGTAGTATTCAACACACTCATAAGAAAGTTTTTACTATTCTTGAATACCTAGCATATTAAGATTTTTAAGCAAACTACCATGCTATTTAAGACTCTCAAAATAATATAAGTGAAGCATGAGAGTTCATCTATTTCTTAAAAATAAAACCACCACCGTGCTCTAAAAGATATAAGTGAAGTACTAGAGGTAATGACAAACTACTCTGAAAGATATAAGTGAAGATCAATGAGTAGTTGTATAATTATACAACTATGTGAAGACTCTCTAACATTTAAGAATTTCATATCTTAATACTTTATTCAAACAGCAAGCAAAGCTATAGAAAATAAAATTATGCTCCAAGCAAAACACATATCATGTGGTGAATACAAATATAGCTCCAAGTAATGTTACCGATGCAAGTAGACGAAAGAGGGGATGCCTTTCGGGGCATCCCCATGCTTTGGCTTTTGGGTGTCCTTATATTATCTTGGGGGTTGATGTCTACTACGCAACCTTCTCCTTGTAGACGTTGTTGGGCCTCCAAGTGCAGAGGTTTGTAGGACCGTAGCAAATTTCCCTCAAGTGGATGACCTAAGGTTTATCAATCCGTGGGAGGCGTAGGATGAAGATGGTCTCTCTCAAGAAACCCTGCAACCAAATAACAAAGAGTCTCTTGTGTCCCCAACACACCCAATACAATGGTAAATTGTATAGGTGCACTAGTTTGGCGAAGAGATGGTGATACAAGTGCAATATGAATGGTAGATAAAGGTTTTTGTAATCTGAAAATATAAAAACAGCAAGGTAACGAGTGATAAAAGTGAGTGTAAACGGTATTGCAATGCTAGGAAACAAGGCCTAGGGTTCATACTTTCACTAGTGCAAGTTCTCTCAACAATAATAACATAATTGGATCATATAACTATCCCTCAACATGCAACAAAAGTCACTCCAAAGTCACTAATAGTGGAGAACAAACGAAGATATTATGGTAGGGTACGAAACCACCTCAAAGTTATTCTTTCCAATCAATCCGTTGGGCTATTCCTATAAGTGTCACAAACAGCCCTAGAGTTCGTACTAGAATAACACCTTAAGACACAAATCAACCAAAACCCTAATGTCACCTAGATACTCCAATGTCACCTCAAGTATCCGTGGGTATGATTATACGATATGCATCACACAATCTCAGATTCATCTATTCAACCAACACATAGAACCTCAAAGACTGCCCTAAAGTTTCTACCGGAGAATCAAGACGAAAACGTGTGCCAACCCCTATGCATAGGTTCATGGGCGGAACCCGCAAGTTGATCATCAAAACATACATCAAGATCACGTGATATCCCATTTTCACCACAGATACGCACGGCAAGACATACATCAAGTGTTCCCAAATCATTAAAGACTCAATCCGATAAGATTACTTCAAAGGGAAAACTCAATCCATTACAAGAGAGTAGAGGGGGAGAAGCAACATAAGATCCAACTATAATAGCAAAGCTCGCGATACATCAAGATCGTGCCAAATCAAGAACACGAGAGAGAGAGAGAGAGAGATCAAACACATAGCTACTGGTACATACCCTCAGCCCCGAGGGTGAACTACTCCCTCCTCGTCATGGAGAGAGCCAGGATGATGAAGATGGCCACCGGTGAGGGTTCCCCCCTCCCTCCGGCAGGGTGCCGGAACAGGGTCCCGATTGACTTTTGGTGGCTACAGAGGTTTTCAGCGGCGGAACTCCCAATCTATTCTCGTCTTCGGAAGTTTTAGGGTACGTGGGTATATATGGGTGAAAGAAGTACGTCGGTGGACCTCCGGGCTATCCACGAGGCAGGGGGCGCGCCCTAGGGGGGTGGGCGCGCCCCCACCCTCGTGGGCAGCCCGGGACTCCCCTGGTGCACTCCCGGTACTCCGTGGGCTTCTTCTGGTCCAAAAATAAGTTCTGTGGAGTTTCAGGTCAATTGGACTCTGTTTCATATTCCTTTTCTTCGAAACACTGAAATAGGCAAAAAAAACAGCAATTCTAGGTTGGGCCTCCGGTTAATAGGTTAGTCCCAAAAATAATATAAAAGTGGATAATAAAGCCCAATAATGCCCCAAACAGTAGATAATATAGCATGGAGCAATCAAAAATTATAGATACGTTGGAGACGTATCAAGCATTCCCAAGCTTAATTCCTGCTCGTCCTCGAGTAGGTAAATGATAAAAAATATAATTTTCGATGTGGAATGCTAGTTGGCATAATTTCATTGTAATTCTTCTTAATTGTTATATGAATATTCAGATCCGAAAGATTCAAGACAAAATTTCATATTGACATAAAAATAATAATACTTCAAGCATACTAACTAAGAAATTATGTCTTCCCAAAATAACATGGCCAAAGAAAGTTCATCCCTACAAAATCATATAGTTTAGTCATGCTCCATTTTCGTCACACAAGAATGCCCTCATCATTCACAACCCCGATGACAAGCCAAGCAATTGTTTCATACTTTAGTAATCTCAAACTTATAAACCTTCACGCAATACATGAGCGCGACCCATGGATATAGCACTATGGGTGGAATAGAATATGATGATGGGGGTTATGTGGAGAAGACAAAAAGGAGAAAGTCTCACATCAACGAGGCTAATCAATGAGCTATGGAGATGCCCATCGATTGATGTTAATGCGAGGAGTAGGGATTGCCATGCAACGAATGCACTAAAGCTATAGATGTATGAAAGCTCAACAAAAGAAACTAAGTGGGTGTGCATCCAACTTGCTTGCTCAAGAAGACCTAGGGCACTTGAGGAGGTCCATCGTTGGAATATACAAGCCAAGTTCTATAATGAAAAATTCCCACTAGTATATGAAAGTGATAACTCAAGAGACTCTCTATATGAAGAACATGGTGCTACTTTGAAGCACAAGTGTGGAAAAAAAGGATAGTAGCATTGCCCCTTTTATTTTTTATATTTTTTTTATATTTTTTTATTTTGGGCATTGTTTTTTTCTTTGGCCTTTTTTTGGGACAATGCTCTATTAAATGATGATCATCACACTTCTATTTATTTACAACTCAATGATTACAACTCGATACTAGAACAAAGTATGACTCTATATGAATGCCTCCGGCGGTGTACCGGGATATGCAATGAATCAAGAGTGACATGTATGAAAGAATTATGAATGGTGGCTTTGCCACGAATATTATGTCAACTACATGATCATGCTAGCAGTATGATAATGATGAAAGTGTCATGATGAACGGGATGGTGGAAAGTTGCATGGCAATATATCTCGGAATGGCTATGGAAATGCCATAACAGGTAGGTATGGTGGCTGTTTTGAGGAAGATATAAGGAGGTTTATGTGTGAAAGAGCGTATCATATCACGGGGTTTGGATGCACCGGCGAAGTTTGCACCAACTCTCAATGTGAGAAAGGGCAATGCAGTGCATCAAGAGGCTAGCAATGATGGAAGGGTGAGAGTGCGTATAATCCATGGACTCAACATTAGTCATAAAGAACTCAAATACTTATTGAAAAAATCTACAAGCCATCAAAAACCAAAGCACTACGCGCATGCTCCTAGGGGGATAGATTGGTAGAAAAAGACCATCGCTCGTCCCCGACCGCCACTCATAAGGAAGACAATCAAAGAACACCTCATGTTTCAAATTTGTTACATAACGTTTACCATACGTGCATGCTACGGGACTTGCAAACTTCAACACAAGTATTTCTAAAATTCACAACTACTCAACTAGCACGACTTTAATATCACTACCTCCATATCTCAAAACAATCATCAATCATCAAACTTCTCATAGTATTCAACACACTCATAAGAAAGTTTTTACTATTCTTGAATACCTTGCATATTAAGATTTTTAAGCAAATTACCATGCTATTTAAGACTCTCAAAATAATATAAGTGAAGCATGAGAGTTCATCTATTTCTTCAAAATAAAACCACCACCGTGCTCTAAAAGATAAAAGTGAAGTACTAGAGCAAATGACAAACTACTCTGAAAGATATAAGTGAAGATCAATGAGTAGTTGTATAATGATACTACTATGTGAAGACTCTCTAACATTTAAGAATTTCAGATCTTGATACTTTATTCAAACAGCAAGCAAAGCTAAAGAAAATAAAATGACGCTCCAAGCAAAACACATATCATGTGGTGAATAAAAATATAGCTCCAAGTAAAGTTACCGATGAACGAAGACGAAAGAGGGGATGCCACCCGGGGCATCCCCAAACTTAGGCTCTTGGTTATCCTTGAATATTACCTTGGTGTGCCTTGGGCATCCCCAAGATTAGGCTCTTGCCACTCCTTATTCCATAGTCCATCGAATCTTTACCCAAAACTTGAAAACTTCACAACACAAAACTTGACAGAAAATCTCGTGAGCTCCGTTAGCGAAAGAAAACAAAACACCACTTCAAGGTACTGTAATGAACTCATTATTTATTTGTATTGGTGTTAAACCTAATTTATTCCAACTTCTCTATGGTTTATAAACTATTTTACTAGCCATAGAGTCATCAAAATAAGCAAACAACACATAGAAAACAGAATCTGTCAAAAACAGAACAGTCTGTAGTAATCTGTATCAAACGTATACTTCTGGAACTCCAAAAATTCTAAAATAAATCGGTGGACCTTAGGAATTTGTCTAGTAATCATATGCAAAAATAATCAACTAAATAGCACTCTCCAGTAAAAAGTTGAAGCTAATCTCGTGAGCGCTAAAGTTTCTGTTTTTTACAGCATGATCATAAAGACTTCACCCAAGTCTTCCCAAAGGTTCTACTTGGCACAAACACTAACTAAAACACAAAACCGCATCTAAAAAGAAGATATATGGATTATTTATTCCTAAACAGAACCAAAAAGCAAGAAACTAAAATAAAATTGGGTTGCCTCCCAACAAGCGCTAACGTTTAACGCCCCTAGCTAGGCATGATAATTTCAATGATGCTCACATAAAAGATAAGAATTGAAACATAAAGATAGCATCATGAAGAATATGACTAGCACATTTAAGTCTAACCCACTAGCATAGGAAGGCAAAACAAGCATAACTTTAAAACTTTAAGCACATAGCGAGGAAACTTGATATTATTGCAATTCCTACAAGCATAGATTCCTCACTCATAATAATTTTCAGTAGCATCATGAATGAATTCAACAATATAACCAGCACCTAAATCATTCTTTTCATGATCTACAAGCATGGAAAATTTACTACTCTCCACATAAGCAAAATTCTTCTCATTCGGAATAGTGGGAGTATCATAAGAGACTTGAATACTATAAATTGTTTCCACATTAAAAGAGTAATGTTCAGAAAAAGGGTAATCATAATCATGACAAGTTTTATAAGTATAGTCATCACTACTTTTTATAGCATAAGTTTCATCACAATAATCATCATAAGTAGCTACTTTGTTCTCATCATAATCGATTGAAACCTCTTCCAAAATAGTGGATACATCACTAAATAAAAGTCATGACCTCTCCAAATCCACTTTCATAAATATTGTAAGATTCAACATCCTCCAAAATAGTGGGATCACTACTTCCTAAAGTTGACACTCTTCCGAACCCACTTTCATCAATATAATCATCACAGGTAGAAGGCATGCTATCATCATAACAACTTTGCATATCAAAGCTTGAGAGGCTAAAAATATCATCTTCATTAAACATAGCATCCCCAAGCTTGGGAAAAACATTAATTGCAGCAAATATATTCTCAAATATGTCATTCTCATCAAACATAGCTTCCCCAAGCTTGGGCCTTTTCATATCATAAGCATAATCACTCTCATCATTAATAGTATGGATAGCACCAATAGTATAGAAAACATTATTATCATATTCTTACCATTAAGTGCCAAAAATATTTTCAAGATCATAAGAAGTATTATTATCTTCCCAATCATAATCATAACAACAAGCAATAGGCATAACGAGGTCATCATCAAGTGCATCATCTTCCATAATTATTTTTGATTCATTTTCATGAGGCATAACAAAAATAGGAGCAACATTATTTGGGAGGGATACCTTTTTACCTCTCTTCCTTTTTCTTTTCTTCTTCTTCACCACATCATGTGTGGGTTCAATCCTCTTTTTGGAGCTCCTTATTAATGAGATTGGTTGAATAGAAGGCTCCTCCTCGTTACCTGATTCATCATAAGAAATAATAGGAGGATATTGGGAAGTCTCTTACCTTTCGTTAGCCTTCTCTTCATCTTCTATTTGTTTTCTTTTCTTTATGTAATTGGCAATATAAGGATTTTCAATGCAATTCACCGCACAATACATATAAATCTTCTCTAGATCAAAATCAAGAAATCTATCAAGATTAAATTTTGGAATACCCTCAGTTATACGTTTCATTTCTTCATACCCCAAAAGAAGGCTAGGCTCTTTATGATGCTCAAGGGTAATCAAATTATCACAATATTTGGACACGACTTGATCATGAAACAAATAGCATTGGAGCTTTAAATGACCATGTTCATTGCAAAGTTCACAAGGGGTGCGATAAATAATGAATCTTTCAGCGCAATCATCAAGACTTTCTTGCAACAATTTAGTTTCTAAGTACTTATGCCTCTTGCAATATCTATCTTCCCTATTTGGTGTATACTTGCAAACCCAATGCACTCCACAAAAATTGTCATGTTTATAGGAGACATTTTCATCATAACTAGTGCAATCATCATTAGTACCATGGATATTCAAGGAGTTCATACTAACAACATTGCAATCATGCTCATCATTCAAAGATTTAGTGCCAAACATTTTAATGCATTCTTCTTCTAACACTTTGGCACAATTTTCCTTCCCATCATACTCACGAAAGATACTAAAAAGATGAAGTGTATGAGACAAACTCAATTCCATTTTTTAGTTTTCTTTTATAAACTAAACTAGTGCTAAAATAAGAAGCAAAAAGATACGATTGCAAGATCTAAAGATATACCTTCAAGCACTAACCTCCCCGGCAACGGCGCCAAAAACTGCTTGATGTCTACTACGCAACCTTCTCCTTGTAGACGTTGTTGGGCCTCCAAGTGCAGAGGTTTGTAGGACAGTAGCAAATTTCCCTCAAGTGGATGACCTAAGGTTTATCAATCCGTGGGAGGCGTAGGATGAAGATGGTCTCTCTCAAGCAACCCTGCAACCAAATAACAAAGAGTCTCTTGTGTCCCCAACACACCCAATACAATGGTAAATTGTATAGGTGCACTAAGGCGAAGAGATGGTGATACAAGTGCAATATGGATGGTAGATAAAGGTTTTTGTAATCTGAAAATATAAAAACAGCAAGGTAACGAGTGATAAAAGTGAGCGTAAACGGTATTGCAATGCTAGGAAACAAGGCCTATGGTTCATACTTTCACTGGTGCAAGTTCTCTCAACAATAATAACATAATTGGATCATATAACTATCCCTCAACATGCAACAAAGAGTCACTCCAAAGTCACTAATAGCGGAGAACAAACGAAGAGATTATGGTAGAGTACGAAACCACCTCAAAGTTATTCTTTCCAATAAATCCGTTGGGCTATTCCCATAAGTGTCACAAACAGCCCTAGAGTTCGTACTAGAATAACACCTTAAGACACAAATCAACCAAAACCCTAATGTCACCTAGATACTCCAATGTCACCTCAAGTATCCGTGGGTACGATTATACGATATGCATCACACAATCTCAGATTCATCTATTCAACCAACACATAGAACCTCAAAGAGTGCCCCAAAGTTTCTACCGGAGAATCAAGACGAAAACGTGTGCCAACCCCTATGCATAGGTTCATGGACGGAACCCGCAAGTTGATCACCAAAACATACATCAAATGAATCACGTGATATCCCATTGTCACCACAGATACGCACGGCAAGACATACATCAAGTGTTCTCAAATCATTAAAGACTCAATCCGATAAGATTACTTCAAAGGGAAAACTCAATCCATTACAAGAGAGTAGAGGGGGAGAAGCAACATAATATCCAACTATAATAGCAAAGCTCAAGATACATCAAGATCGTGCCAAATCAAGAACACGAGAGAGAGAGATCAAACACATAGCTACTGGTACATACCCTCAGCCCCGAGGGTGAACTACTCCCTCCTTGTCATGGAGAGCGCCGGGATGATGAAGATGGCCACCGGTGAGGGTTCCCCCCCCGGCAGGTGCGAACAGGGTCCCGATTGACTTTTGGTGGCTCTGAGAGGCTTGCGGCGGCGGAACTCCCGATGTATTCTCGTCTTCAGAAGTTTTAGGGTACGTGGGTATATATATGGGTGAAAGAAGTACGTCGGTGGACCCCCGGGCTGTCCACGAGGCAGGGGGCGCGCCCTAGGGGGGTGGGCAACCCCCCACCCTTGTGGGCAGCCCGGGACTCCCCTGGTGCACTCCCGGTACTCCGCGGGCTTCTTCTGGTCCAAAAATAATTTCTGTGGAGTTTCAGGTCAATTGGACTCCGTTTGATATTCCTTTTCTTCGAAACACTGAAATAGGAAAAAAAAACAGCAATTCTGGGTTGGCCCTCCGGTTAATAGGTTAGTCCCAAAAATAATATATAAGTGGATAATAAAGCCCAATAATGCCCAAAACAGTAGATAATATAGCATGGAGCAATCAAAAATTATAGATACGTTGGAGATGTATCAGGGGTGCCATGGGCATCCCCAAGCTTAGGCTCTTGCCACTCCTTGTTCCATAATCCATCAAATCTTTCACCCAAAACTTGAAAACTTCACAACACAAAACTCAACAGAAAATCTCGTGACCTCCGTTAGCGAAAGAAAACAAAAGACCACTTCAAGGTACTGTAATGAACTCATTCTTTATTTGTATTTGTGTTAAACCTACTGTATTCCAACTTCTTTATGGTTTATAAACTATTTTACTAGCCATAGATTCATCAAAATAAGCAAACAACACACGAAAAACAGAATCTATCAAAAACAGAACAGTCTGTAGTAATATGTAACTAAGACAAACTTATGGAACTCCAAAAAATCAGCTAAAATAGGATGACCTAGAAATTTTTTTTATTGATCAGCAGCAATTGGAATCATTATTTTATCACGTTCTGGTGATTTTTAACAATTATTTTCGTGAACAGAAAGTTTCTGGAAATTTCTGCAAGATCAAATAACTATCATCCAAGAAGATCCTATAGGTTTAACTTGGCACAAACACTAATTGAAACATAAACACACATCTAACCAGAGGCTAGAACAAAAATTTATTCCCTAACAGAAGCAAAAAGCAAAAAACTAAAAATAAAATTGGGTTGCCTCCCAACAAGCGCTATCGTTTAACGCCCCTAGCTAGGCATAAAAGCAAGGATAGATCTAGGTATTGCCATCTTTGGTAGGCAATCCATAAGTGACTCTCATGATTGATTCATATGGTAATTTTATTTTCTTCCTATGGAAGTGTTTCATGCCTTTCTTTAATGGAAATTGGAATCTAATATTCTCTTCCTTCATATCAACAATTGCACCAATCATTCTAAGGAAAGGTCTACCAAAAATAATAGGACATGAAGGATTGCAATCTATATCAAGAGCACTAAAATCTATGGGCACATAGTTCCTATTTGCAACAATAAGAACATCATTAATTCTTCCCATAGAATCCGCAAGGTGCAAGTTTAGAGAGCAATCATCAAAATCACGGAAACCTAGCAAATCGCACAAAGTTTTGGGAATAGTGGAAACACTAGCACCCAAATCACATAAAGCATAGAACTCATGATCCTTAATCTTAATTTTAATAGTTGGTTCCCACTCATCATAAAGTTTTCTAGGGATAGAAACTTCCAACTCAAGCTTTTCTTCATAAGATTGCATCAAGGCATCAACGATATGTTTAGTAAACGCTTTATTTTGACTATAAGCATGAGGAGAATTTAGCACGGATTGCAACAAGGAAATACAATCTATCAAAGAGAATTTTTCATAATTAAATTCCTTGAAATCCAAAATAGTGGGTTTATTAACATCTAGGGTTTTGATCTCTTCAATCCCACTTTTATCAAATTTAGCATCAAGATCTAAAAACTCCGAATTTTTGGAACGCCTTCTAGGTAAAGGTGGATCATATTCAGTCCCATCTTTATCAAGATTCATATTGCAAAACAAATATTTAATAGGGGACACATCAATAACTTTTAGATCTTCATCTTTATTTTCATAGAAATCCGGTTTAGCGGCCATCTTATTAACTAAGGTAGCCTGCTTATCCGATATTTCAGTTATCAACTTCTCAAGACGAGCAATTTGGGATCTCAAACCATCAAATTCTTTAGACATATCATCGAGCTCTTTATTCATATAACTCATAAAGCTTTTTTGTTCCTTAAGCTCGTTTCTGAAGAAATTATTATGCTCAAATTGCAAAACCATAAAACTCCTAACATTGCTTTCGATCTCTTCTAATCTTTTAAGGTGAAGATCACCAAATCTAGGTAGAGCCATCGTGACAAACAAGCAATCCAACACACAAGCAAACAAGAAGCAAGCGAGAAAGAGGCAAACGGAAAAGAGAGGGCGAATAAAATGGCAAGGGTGAAGTGGGGGAGAGGAAAACGAGAGGCAAATGGCAAATAATGTAATGCGGGAGATAAGATATTGTGATGGGTACTTGGTATGTTGACTTTTGCGTAGACCTCCCCGACAACGGCGCCAGGAATCCTTCTTGCTACCTCTTGAGCACTACGTTGGTTTTCCCTTGAAGAGGAAAGGGTGATGCAGCCAAGTAGCGTATTTCCCTCAGTTTTTGGGAAACAAGGTATCAATCCAGTAGGAGGCTACGCGTGAGTCCCTCGCACCTACACAAAACAAATAAATCCTCGCAACCAACATGATAAGGGGTTGTCAATCCCTACATGGTCACTTATGAGAGTGAGATCTGATAGATATGATAGGATAATATTTTTGGTATTTTTATGATAAAGATGCAAAGTAAAATAAAAGGCAAAGTAAAAAGCAAAGGAAATAACTAAGTGTTGGAAGATTAATATGATGAAGATAGACCCGGGGGCCATAGGTTTCACTAGTGGCTTCTCTCAAGAGCATAAGTATTTTACGGTGGGTGAACAAATTACTGTTGAGGAATTGACAGAATTGAGCATAGTTATGAGAATATCTAGGTATGATTATCTATATAGGCATCACGTCCAAAACAAGTAGACCGACTCCTGCCTGCATCTACTACTATTACTCCACACATCGACCGCTATCCAGCATGCATCTAGAGTATTAAGTTCATAAGAACATAGTAACGCCTTAAGCAAGATGACATGATGTAGAGGGATAAATTCATGAAATATGATAAAAACCCCATCTTGTTATCCTCGATGGCAACAATACAATATGTGCCTTGCTGCCCCTACTGTCATTGGGAAAGGACACCGCAAGATTGAACCCAAAGCTAAGAACTTCTCCCATTGCAAGAAAGATCAATCTAGTAGGCCAAACCAAACTGATAATTCAAAGAGACTTGCAAAGATAACCAATCATACATAAAAGAATTCAGAAGATTCAAATATTGTTCATAGATAAACTTGATAATAAACCCACAATTCATCGGTCTCAACAAACACACCACAAAAGAAGATTACATCGAATAGATCTCCACGAGAGAGGGGGAGAACATTGTATTGAGATCCAAAAAGAGAGAAGAAGCCATCTAGCTAATAACTATGGACCCGAAGGTCTGAGGTAAACTACACACACTTCATCGGAGGGGCTATGGTGTTGATGTAGAAGCCCTCTGTGATTGATGCCCCCTCCGGCGGAGCTCCGGAACAGGCCCCAAGATGGGATCTCGTGGGTACAGAAGGTTGCGGCGGTGGAATTAGGTTTTTGGCTCCGTATGTGATCGTTTGGGGGTACGTAGGTATATATAGGAGGAAGAAGTACGTCGGTGGAGCAACAGGGGGCCCATGAGGGTGGAGGGCGCGCTCTGGGGGGGTAGGCGCGCCCCCTACGTCGTGGCTTCCTGGAAGCTTCTCTTACATAGGGTCCAAGTCTCCTGGATCTTGTTCGTTCCAAAAATCACGTTTCCGAAGGTTTCATTCCGTTTGGACTCCGTTTGATATTCTTTTTCTGCGAAACTCTGAAATAGACAAAAAACAGCAATTCTGGGCTGGGCCTCCGGTTAATAGGTTAGTCCCAAAAATAATATAAAAGTGAATAATAAAGCCCAATAATGTCCAAAACAGAAGATAATATAGCATGGAGCAATAAAAAATTATAGATACGTTGGAGACTTATCAGTGACATTTTATCATTTTTAACATGGTAGTTTTTATTTTTAGGATGGTTGCAGATTTATTACTAATAGAATGATAGTTTGATTATTTGAGATCATTTTATTTTTATTATTGTTGCCATGCCATTTTTATTATTAAGAGGATGTCAAAGAAATTATTAGCATGGCAAAAAATCTTTTGTCATGTCATTGTTATGATTTTTTTCTCAGTGGACCAAATTGAGAAACAGTACGTCGCGGCGAGCTAAGCCTCTCCATAGCCACTAGGCATTCCCATCCGTTTGATTCGGACATGCACGGGCTAGATCACCTCTGTCATCCTCCAATGAAAATCCCCAATCTGCCCAGGCCAACGGCACAGTGCTGTCGCTCCCAAAGTTGACCTGTCCGCCTCATCGTTAATTGGTCCGCATGGAACTGATCGTGTATGGAGCAGGTAGCCAGCCTACCCTCTCAGTAGCATTAGATTTATCAGCCCACATGTTTTTTTCCCACAAAAAAAACATGACCACATGTTTCTGATTCATGTGGATATAGCCAGCGTGCAACGTTTGGTCCATGAGTCCATCAAACACACTGGGTGCAAGAGCAGAGGAAAACCATGATGGGTGCCCTATGTCTCGCCTTCCGCGAGTCTAAACTTCCGACTCGCTGAAGGGGGTGGCCAAGGTGGGCCGGCCCACGTGCCCGTAAAGCCACAACCTATTTTTCTGGATTTTTTATGTTTTATGTTTTCATTTTTTGCTTTATTTTTGTACTTTTGTTCATATTTTAAAAACCACTCTACAAAAACTTTTGGAAAATGTTGAACAAGTATTTCAAAAATGTTAATCAACTTTTCAGAAAATGTTAACAAGTATTTGAAAAATATTGAACAAGTATTTGAAAAAAATGTTAATCAAGCATTCTGAAAATGTCGAACAGAGAATTGAAAAATGTTGAAAAAGTATTTGAAAGATGTTAATTTTTCAGGGTTGAAAAACTTTTGAAAATTTTTAATTAAGCATTCGAAAAATGTTGAACAAGTATTTGAAGAAAATTTTAATCAAACAATCTGAAAATGTTGAACATGTATAGAAAAATTCTTGATCATGTATAAGAAAATGATGAAATTTTTCAGATATATAAAATGTTAACCAAGCATTTTGAAAAAATGTTGAACAAGGGGTTGAAAAATGTTGTATGTGTAAAGAAACTTTTTGAACATGTAATAAAAATGATGATTTTTTGATCATTTACATAAAAATGTTAATCATGTATTTGAAACAGTATTGAACAAGTATTTGAAAACTATTAATCAAGCATATCGAAAATGTTAAATGTGTATAGATTTTTTATCATGTATTAAAACCAATGAAAAATTTGATCATCTACAAAATGTTAATCAAGCATATCAAAAAAATGTTGAACAAGTGTTTGAAAATTTTGATCAAGTGTTTGGAAAATGTTGAATGTGTAAAGAAAAATGTTGACCATGTATTAAAAATATTAATATTTTATTAGAAAATCGTTAATCAAGAATTTAAAGAAAATATTAAAATGTATAGAAAAAATGTTGACCATATATTAAAAACTATTTATCTTGTATTTGAATTTTTTTTTAAATGTGTATAGAAAATGTTGACCATATATTAAAAAATGTATTGGAAAATGATATATGTGTATTATTAAATTGTTGTTGGCATGTACAAAAAATGTAAAATAATTACCAAAAGGTCAAAGAAAACCAAAAAAATGAAGTAAAGTAAACAAAACAAACATGAAAATGAAAAAAACAAAGAAAAAATGCAATAAAAATGTTAAAAAAGAAGAAGAAGAAGAAGAAGAAGAAGAAGAAGAAGGAGAAGAAGAAACGAAACAAAAGAAAACCAAAAAAAAAAAACCCCGGCTCGAATAGCGTCAAGTAAGAAGCGCGCCTACAACTTACCACGACAGGTATATGGGCGGAGTGGCTAGCAGCACGCGTTATCTGCCTGGAGACCAGGGATCGATCGCTGATTCTCCCATTTACTCTCCTATTTCTAATCGGTACGCGTGCGAGTGGGACGGCTCAATATGACATAGGAGGAGGGGAAACCTTCAAATCGCTATGCGTGCGAGTGGGCCGGACCAATACGACAGAGGAGGAGGGAAAACCTTCAACGAGAGTTCCCTCTCATCTCGATAAATGCGATATATAGACGCTGCGACCCATGTTGGCTACTTTTTTTCGGGAAAAACTAACGCCCACACGTGTGGCATCTTGCACATCGCCCACACGCCTCCATCACCACTCATTTTGCCATGTAGGAACAGATGACATCAACAGGAATCTTTTTGGTTTTCGGCATAAAAATGTTTTATCTCCTAATAAAAAAATCAAAACAACCGTTTTCACCATTAAATCCGTCTCGACGAGATCTTCAAAACTAGACCCCATGTTGATATATTTCGACGAAAATTTTTTTTGCCCAAAAGTTGCCATGATGTTTACAATGTAGTTGCCATAGTGTTTAAAATAAAGTTGCCATGTGGCAATTTTAGTTTGTAGAGCATGGCAATTTTAGTTTTTTTATGATGGCAATTCTAGTACTTTGACCATGAAAATTATTTTTTATATGAAGCATGGTAATTTTAAGTGCACGTTGTTGGAAATATGCCCTAGAGGCAATAATAAAATGGTTATTATTATATTTCCTCATTCATGATAATTGTCTATTATAAATGCTATAATTGTGTTATCCGGAAATCGTAATACATGTGTGAATACATAGACCACAACATGTCCCTAGTGAGCCTCTAGTTGACTAGCTCGTTTATCAATAGATGGTCACGGTTTCCTGACCATGGACATTGGATGTCATTGATAACGGGATCACATCATTAGGAGAATGATGTGATGGACAAGACCCAATCCTAAGCATAGCACAAGATCGTGTAGTTCGTTTGCTAGAGCTTTTCCAATGTCAAGTATCATTTCCTTAGACCATGAGATCGTGTAACTCCCGGATGCCGTAGGAGTGCTTTGGGTGTACCAAACGTCACAACCTAACTGGGTGACTATAAAGGTATACTACGGTATCTCCGAAAGTGTCATTGGGTTGACACGGATCGAGACTGGGATTTGTCACTCCGTATGACGGAGAGGTATCTCTGGGCCCACTCGGTAATGCATCATCATAATGAGCTCAAAGTGATTAAGTGGTTGGTCACGGGATCATGCATTATGGTACGAGTAAAGTGACTTGCCGGTAACGAGATTGAACGAGGTATTGGGATACCGACGATCGAATCTCGGGCAAGTAACGTACCGATTGACAAAGGGAATTGTATACGGGATTACTTGAATCCTCGATGTCGTGGTTCATTCGATGAGATCATCGTGGAGCATGTAGGAGCCAACATGGGTATCCAGATCTCGTTGTTGGTTATTGGCCGGAGAGTCGTCTCGGTCATGTCTGCTTGTCTCCCGAACCCGTAGGGTCTACACACTTAAGGTTCGGTGACGCTAGGGTTGTAGAGATATTAGTATGCGGTAACCCGAAAGTTGTTCGGAGTCCCGGATGAGATCCCGGACGTCACGAGGAGTTCCAGAATGGTCTGGAGGTGAAGAATTATATATAGGAAGTCCAGTTTCGGCCATCGGGAAAGTTTTGGGGGTCACCGGTATTGTACCAGGACCACCGGAAGGGTCCCGGGGGTCCATCGGGTGGGGCCACCTATCCCGGAGGGACCCATGGGCTGAAGTGGGGAAGGGAACCAGCCCCTGGTGGGCTGGTGCGCCCCCTTGGGCCTCCCCTGCGCCTAGGGTTGGAAACCCTAGGGGTGGGGCGGCCCACTTGACTTGGGGGACAAGTCCCCCCCCCCCTTGAGATGGGATCTCTAGGGCCCCCCCAGGGCCCCTATATAAAGAGGGGGAGAGGCAGGGCTGCGCACCCTAGTCCTGGCGCCTCCCTCTCCCTCTGCAACACCTCTCCCTCTCGTAGAGCTTGGCGAAGCCCTGCCGAGATCGCCGCTACTTCCACCACCACGCCGTCGTGCTGCTGGATCTCCATCAACCCCCCCTTCCCCTTGCTGGATCAAGAAGGAGGAGACGTCTTCCCCAACCGTATGTGTGTTGAACGTGGAGGTGGCGTCCGTTCGGCACTAGGATCTTCGGTGATTTGGATCACGACGAGTACGACTCCCTCAACCCCGTTCTCTTGAACGCTTCCGCGCGTGATCTACAAGGGTATGTAGATGCACCCCTCTCTCTCGTTGCTAGACGACTCCATAGATTGATCTTGGTGAAGCATAGAAATTTTTTATTTTCTGCAACGTTTCCCAACAGTGGCATCATGAGCTAGGTCTATGCGTAGTTTCTATGCACGAGAAGAACACAAA
Organism: Aegilops longissima; assembly: GCA_021605205.1. NCBI lineage: Eukaryota > Viridiplantae > Streptophyta > Magnoliopsida > Poales > Poaceae > Aegilops > Aegilops longissima. Next base: position 576,169,836 of record CM038677.1, read on the forward strand.
CTTGTTGTGGGCGTAGATGTTGTCAATTTTATTGCCACTACTAGTCTTATCTTGTTTCGGTGGCATCGTGGGATGAAGAGGCCCGGACCGACCTTACACGTACGCTTACGTGAGACAGGTTCCACCAACTGACATGCACTAGTTGCATAAGGTGGCTAGCGGGTGTCTGTCTCTCCGACTTTAGTCGGATCGGATTCGATGAAAAGGGTCCTTATGAAGGGTAAATAGAAATTGGCATATAACGTTGTGGTTTTACGTAGGTAAGAAACGTTCTTGCTAGAAACCTATAGAAGCCACGTAAAAACATGCAACAACAATTAGAGGACGTCTAACTTGTTTTTGCAGCATATGCCTTGTGATGTGATATGGCCAAAAGGATGTGATGAATGAAATATATGTGATGTATGAGATTGATCATGTTCTTGTAATAGGAATCACGACTTGCATGTCGATGAGTTTGACAACCGGCAGGAGCCATAGGAGTTGTCTTTATTTTTTGTATGACCTGCGTGTCATTGAATAACGCCATGTAAATTACTTTACTTTATTGCTAAACACGTTAGCCATAGAAGTAGAAGTAATCGTTGGCGTGACAACTTCATGAAGACACGATGATGGAGATCATGATGATGGAGATCGTGGTGTCATGCCAGTGACGAAGATGATCATGGCGCCCCGAAGATGGAGATTAAAGGAGCAATATGATATTGGCCATATCATGTCACTATTCGATTGCATGTGATGTTTATCATGTTTTGCTTCTTATTTGCTTAGTACGACGGTAGTAAATAAGATGATCCCTTATAATAATTTCAAGAAAGTGTTCCCCCTAATTGTGCGCCGTTGCGAAAGTTCGTTGTTTCGAAGCACCACGTGTTGATCGGGTGTGATAGATTCTAACGTTCACATACAACGGGTGTAAGACAGATTTACACATGCAAAACACTTAGGTTGACTTGACGAGCCTAGCATGTACAGACATGGCCTCGGAACACAAGAGACCGAAAGGTCGAACATGAGTCGTATGGAAGATACGATCAACATGGAGATGTTCATCGATGATGACTAGTCCGTCTCACGTGATGATCGAACACGGTCTAGTTGAGTCGGATCATGTATCACTTAGATGACTAGAGGGATGTCTAATCTGAGTGGGAGTTCATTAAATAATTTGATTAGATGAACTTAATTATCATGAACTTAGTCTAAAAACCTTTGCAAAATGTCTTGTAGATCAAATGGCCAACGCTCATGTCAACCTCAACTTCAACGCGTTCCTAGAGAAAACCAAGCTGAAAGATGATGGCAGCAACTATTCGGATGGGTCCGAACCCGAGGATCATCCTCATAGCTGCCAAGAAAGCATATGTCCTAGAAGGACCGCTAGGTGAAGCACTCATCCCGAGAACCAAGATGTTACTGAACGCTTGGCAGTCATGTGTTGATGATTACTCCCTCGTTCAAGTGCGGCATGCTTTACAGACTTAGAACCGAGGCTCCAAAAGCGTTTTGAGCAACACGGAGCATATGAGATGTTCAAGAGCTGAAAATGGTTTTCAAGCTCATGCCCGGTCGAGAGATATGAAGTCTCCGACAAGTTTTACAGATTGTAAGATGGAGGAAAATAGTTACATCGGTGAGCACATACTCAAAATGTCTGGGTTGCACAACCGCTTGTCCCAACTGGACATTAACCTCCGGACAAGGCGGTCATTGGCAGAATCCTTGATCGCTCCCACCTAGCTACAAGAGCTTTGTGATGAACTACAATATGCGGGGATGGTGAAAACTATTCTGAAGTGTTTTCAATGCTGAAACCAGCAGAGGTGGAAATCAAAAGGAACATCAAGTGTTGATGGTCAATAAAACCACTAGTTTCAAGAAAGGCAAGGGTAAGAAGAACTTCAAGAAGGACGGCAAGGAGTTGCCGCGCCCGTAAGCCAGCTTGCCGGGAAGAAGCCAAAGAATGGACCCAAACACGAGACCGAGTGCTTCTATTGCAAGGGAAAGGGACACCGAAGCGAACTGCCCCAAATACTTAGCGGACAAGAAGGCCGGCAACACCAAAGGTATATGTGATATACATGTAATTGATGTGTACCTTACCAAGACTCGTAGTAGCTCCCGGTATCGATACGGTGCGGTTGCTCATATTTGTAACTCAAAACAGGAGCTGCGGAATAAGCGGAGACTGGCGAAGGACGAGATGACGATGCGCGTCGGGAATGGTTCCAAGGTCGATGTGATCGCCGTCGGCACACTACCTCTACATTTACCTACGGGATTAGATTTAAACCTCAATATTTGTTATTTAGTGCCAGCTTTGAGCATGAACATTGTATCTGGATCTCGTTTAATGCGAGATGGCTACTCATTTAAATCCGAGAATAATGGTTGTTCTATTTATATGAGAGATATGTTTTATGGTCATGCCCCGCTGGTCAATGGTTTATTCTTAATGAATCTCGAACGTGATGTTACACATATTCATAGTGTGAATACCAAAAGATGTAAAGTTGATAACGATAGTCCCACATACTTGTGGCACTGCCGCCTTGGTCACATTGGTGTCAAACGCATGAAGAAGCTCCATGCTGATGGACTTTTTGAGTCTCTTGATTATGAATCATTTGACACGTGCGAACCATGCCTTATGGGCAAAATGACCAAGACTCCGTTCTCCGGAACAATGGAGCGAGCAACCAACTTATTGGAAATCATACATACTGATGTGTGCGGTCCAATGAGCATTGAGGCTCGTGGAGGATATCGGTATGTTCTCACTCTCACTAACGACTTGAGTAGATATGGGTATGTCTACTTGATGAAACACAAGTCTGAGACCTTTGAAAAGTTCAAGGAATTTCAGAATGAGGTAGAGAATCAACGTGACCGAAAGATAAAGTTCTTACGATCAGATCTTGGGGGGGGGGGGGATATTTAAGTCACGAATTTGGTACGCACTTAAGGAAATGTGGAATCGTTTCACAACTCATGCCGCCTTGAACACCTCAGCGTAACAGTGTGTTCGAACGTCGTAATCGCACTCTATTGGATATGGTGCGATCTATGATGTCACTCACCGATTTACCGCTATCATTTTGGGGATACACTCTAGAGACAACTACATTCACTTTAAATAGGGCACCGTCTAAATCCGTTGAGACGAGATCGTATGAATTATGATTTGGGAAGAAACCTAAGCTGTCGTTTCTAAAAGTTTGGGGATGCGATACTTATGTCAAGAAACTCCAGCCTGAAAAGCTTGAACCCAAGTCGGAAAAATGCGTCTTCATAGGATACCCTAAGGAAACCATTGGGTATATGTCGTGGAATTGTCACGGCAGATGTCCTCTTTCAAGGACTTAGTCGTGGAGCCATCGCAACTAGGAAGCTTAAAGGGGTTAATCGGGACAAAGGACACGAGAGGGTTATACTAGTTCGGCCCCTTACGGTGAAGGTAAGGCCTACGTCTAGTTGGGTTGGTATTGCTTGGTGTTTCGATAACCAGGGAGCGAGATACGCTATGCCCGGCTCTCGATGAGTTGTTTCTTGCCCTAAGCCACCAGCGGGTCGTCCCCTTATATACACGGGTTGACGCCCTGCGGCCTACAGAGTCCCGGCCGGCTTATAGGCAGTGTCCGGCTCGGTGACTAGTTAATTCTACCTTATAATACAAGTCATGCCATCATGGCGGTTTATCACTATGGGCCTTAAGTCGCCTATGGGCCTTAGACGCTTTATTGAACCGCCATCTTCATGCTTGGTCTTGGGCTTCTTCTGATGAGTCTCTCTTTGCGTAACCCAGCCCCTCCTGGGGGGCTTACACAAATAGTCATATCCCCAACATTAGGCCCTAGATTGATTTGAACCGGTTCATGTCAATCTTAAAATACCTTGACAACCAGTCCTTCTGTCTTCAGTCCTGCGAAAAGGTCATAACCCGTCGTGACGTCATCTTCTGGATCCGTGTTAACCCGCCATGACATCATCTTCAATTAAATTCATATTTTACTCCTTCGTATCCTCCAACGGATCTTTGCCTTTACTGACCCTTCCTAAAACCGAGGCGTCGGGGCCGCTGGATAATGATGTTTGGTCTCCTTGTTTCTCGCGCCGTCTCAGTCAGCCTTCCCTTATAAATAGGCACGACCTAGGTCTTCCATTCTCCCCTATTTCAGTCGTCTTCTCCCTCTTGGTGCCTCTCTGTCTATCGAGCTCCGCCGCCGCCGCCGTCGAACTCCCCGTCTTCACCGACTCAGGCCGCTACATCAACCCGACTCTGACCAGAAATCGACGGCGAATCTCCATAGCTCGTCCACATCCGTGAGTTCCTCTCCTTCCCTTTCTTAGATCTACATTGGAACTTTTTTGAGTTCGTCGGTGTTCATCGCCGCCTGCTGCAAACCCTCGATAGTTTTTACCTCCAATGCCCTGTTAGATCGTAAAAATAACGTAGAATTGCTGCGGTGATTGTTTGAACTTAACTTGCATAGAAACAGATCTCATTTCCCTTGTTCGGAAGCCCTCTTCGAGTGTATGAGCTTCTCTGCACTGTTTTAGGTCTAGAAATTTTTCTTTTCAGAGCAACCGTTTGATCCAAAATAATTTCGGAAAATTGTGAAACATGTTTGTTCCACACTTAACCAAAAACTGCATCTGTGGAATCTGTTTAGCCATGGTAGCCCATACGGCCGGTTTAAGACAACACCGGTTGTCAACCTCGCTTGTTCCGGCGACTTAAGAAAATTTAAGTGCCTTTGATACCTGTAACAATTTAAATATTACTGCATAGTTACCCATATGTCATTAGGCCCCTTCTTAAGCCGCTATTTGAATAAACTTTAAAATGCTTTCCTCCGGGTTAAATTTGAACCGGAACTTCTTATTTTGTCATAGGCTTCATTTATACAATGGCACCCAAGGCCCCCAAAGCTCCTGTGACCTGCAACTGGGTCAAATCCACTGTCACAGAAAGCACCTTGTCTGACTTTGTGAAATCCGGCCACCTGCCCAAGAGAGAAGTCATGTCTTATCGTGATCCTAACCCGTGAGAAGAGAGGCCTCAACCCAAAGAGGGAGAGGTGATCGTTTGTACTGATCACATGAACCGGGGCTTCGCTCCACCCGGTTCAAAATTCTTCAGGGATGTTTTGCATTTCTTCGATCTCAGACCTCAGGACATCGGGCCCAATTCCGTGCCAAATATTTGCAACTTCCAAGTTTTCTGCGAGGTGTACCTTGGAGAAGAACCTAGCATACTTTTATTCAGGGAATTGTTTTACTTAAACCGGCAGAAGGAACGCGCCAACGGGCCTAGTCTGGAACTTGGTGGCATCTCGATTCAGCGGCGGAGAGATTGCCTTTTTCCTTATGCTGAACTGCCGAGTCATCCAAAGGATTGGAATCAGACATGGTTCTACTGCGAGGATACTTCTCCGGCTGACGAAAATCCTCTGCCCGGCTTTCGCACCTTGCGCCTTGAATCCAACCACCCGCTGCCGGATAAACTAACTGCTGTTGAGCGTCCGCCACTTGCTCCCACCATTAGCAAAATCAAAGCTCTTTTGGGAAACGGCTTAGATGGTGCCGACCTAGTCCGGGTTTGGGTCGCTTGGCGGGTGATTCCGTTAAGCCGCCGCCCCGGCTTAATGTGCACCTACTCAGGCGAGAAGAATGACCCACCGCGTCATAGTCCCGACGACTTACCAGATGATGTGGTGGAGGCTACAACCCAGACATTGTTGAAAGAGGGCACAGTAACTAGTAACGCCTTTGGCTTACTTCCCTTCTGCAAGAAGAACCCAGCCCCCGCAGTGAGTCGTCAACTTCAATGAATACTCTTTATTATTTGACACCTTGATTTTACTCATAATCCTTTATCATTTTTCACAGGCTGATGACGACTTCTGGAAGGTCAAATACGACCATGAGGCGGCAAAACAAGCCAGAGCGGCAAAAAGAACTGAGAGGAAAGCCGCCAAGACGAGAACTTCAAGGAAAAGGAAGCCAAGCGCTTCCGATTTACTTAAATTGGATGATACTTCTGACGACGAAGAAGAGGTAACTTTTAACTCCCTTGACTCGTTATCATCACTTTGCTGACCCTTAATCTTTCCAGGAGGATACGGGGAACAGCCAAGCCATCGAGGAAGAGGTAACTATAATCTCCTCCGACTCCGAGCCCCTGCCGCGTCAGAAAATTCAAAGAGTGACCCGGAAAGTAAGATTTTCACATCCTTTGGCTTACCAAGATCCTCAATTTCTTTTGAAGCAATAGCAATTTGAAAGCCGGAGGCAGACTCGGACCAGCAAGGATATAGATCTCTCCTCCGGCTTACCTGACGTAACCAGGAAGCGTCGGGCTGAGGTTATCTCCGATTTATGTTCTGTTTACCCTTTGGCGAGTTTAATTCGTCAACCTCTCAATTCATCTGACTCCAATTATCAGGATACCTCTCCTTCCTCCGGCGAGTCTATGCAATCTAAAATGTCGGCTTTCAAAACCGCCCCTGGGTACCTTATGTTGTACCTTACTCATGCTTTTGTACTCATCCTTTCTACCTTGTCCACAATGTGCAAGTGAAGCCCAGTAAGAGGGAAAAAAAGAATAAGCCATCCCAAGACCCGGTAGTAATCGAACCGAACTCGTAACAGCCGCCGACACTTCCACTCATCAACCGCTGCTGAACCGCTTATGAAATTCTAGCACCATCCTCTCGATCCGCCCGCTAAAGAAACTTTTATGGCTCGATAAACCGAAACTCCTAGCCCGTCAAGACAATTGATCCGAAGGTTGAAATTACCAAGACTCAGTTTGTCGAGCCAAGTCAGCCCACCGTCCTTGCCAAGTGTTCTGCCAAAGAAGAGCTTTTGGAGCGCCGAAAGGCCAAATTAGACATTGCAGATTATACTAATTTGAGCATTGGATATATAGTCTCTGGCTATATCAATCAAGTACATAGCAGCCGTGACCTGGAAATCAATATGGTGAAACAAATACAGCAAAAATTTGAGGTACAACTTATGCTACTTTCCTTAATCATACTTACTGTATCAGCCCCCAAGTCTATTGCTTATGAATGAATATACTGTAGACTTAGAAACCTGCTTAGCACTGCCTTATCCAGTTTATATGAAAAAATTTAACCCGTTGTAACATGATACCTTGAATTTGTAATACACATTAGCCCCCAAGTCTCAAGTATCTTTGCTTGCAAAGTGCTTGGGACTTAATTCTCATGAACCGCATTGTACATTAAATTTCTTCAGATACATTAGCCCCAAGTGTCAAGTACCTTCGCTTGCAAAGTGCTTGGGACTTAATGATATCTTACCATAATTTTGATTATAACCCGCATCAACGCAGGCCACCACAAGTCAATTTGAGTCGGAGATTGCTGACCAAGAACCGCCGGCAGCTCAAGAACTTGAAATTCAAAAGGCCAACTCCGAATTTGCATTCAGCGCGTCTCAACAAGAGAAGTTGAAGAAGAATTTTGATGCGGAGAAGAAAATCTGGCTGATGAAAAGGCCTCACTTGGTGACCCGGCCGAGACAAGAGAAACGTCACTTGAGAAGCAACAATGAGATGTCCGCTTAAAGCGCCAGATATCTCAAATGGTCTCAGAATCTTCATGAAGTTACTATATATAACCTTGAATATCGCAATCCTTCCTTTGATGACTATTTTAATTGTCATCTCCGGCTCACCTTATGTGTATAAACGCAGGCCCCAGGAGCACAAACCTCAAGCAGAACATGTTGATCAAGCTAAAGGCGGTTTACACTCTGGTGGAGCAGCTGTACGCCGGGTCACAACGTGCTTTGGCCAATGTGGCTTTATCAAATGACGTTCCCCATCTCCTGCAAGATGTGCTAAAGCGGCTTGCCGTGCTACCCCAGCGGATTCAAGAGCTAAGGCGGGCATCTGCCAGAACCGGGGCCATAGCTGCCTTAAGCCGGGCCAAGGCGTTGCTTCCAGAGTTAGACCTGGCAGATGTTGCTCTTGGATATCCCAGCTTGAAGGAAGACGGCTCTGTATTCGACGAAATAGACTTTACCGCCTGTGTGAGAGTCGTACGTCCTATGGCTACCATCATTGGGAATGATATTGATCTTACCAAGTATCAGTCGGGCTATGATAGCGAGAACCGGAGAATTCCAACACCTCACTATGATGACGTCAGCCTGATCCCTCCAACTCGTAAGCACACCTTTGCCCCTGAAGTTGACCCAGCCGGTTTAATAGATGATGAAGCTGAGTTTGAAGCCTTAAGCGGCATTGACTAGACCTCGTCAACTTTCCAGGACAGGGCAGCAGACAGAGAGGAGGAGAAGGATAACCCGGAATCTTCAAGCCCACCAAAGGAGTGAACTGCCAGGCGTTATGACTTTGCAAAAACAATGCTTCATTATTCAGACTCGGGGAGTCTTGTAATAGGGTAGAAAAACCTCTCAACTTTGTCATGCCTTCGCGCATGTTTGTGGCGCTTAATACTTTCGTAAGCCGCCATCGCTATATACTTCCAGCTTATGTTGATCTTTCCTTGATGTTAAAAACTTTCTTGCTTTATCCGTGTATAAAACTAAACAGAATTCCCTTGGCGACTTATCGCATCCGAGGTCACATAAAGTATTGATAACCCGAGTACTAATCAAAACATCATATAAAGGCCGCTTATGATTATAATCACAATAGCATACCTCCGATCTTTTTGGTATTCTCGCGGCTTATGTGACCCAAATCATGATAGTGAGTTTAACTCCTAAAATTGGCACATATGATGTTCACCGGCCCTTAATAACATTTACGCTTTACAAAGTATAATGAATAATAAACTGAATTTAAAAGGCCTCTGTTTCAATACGATCGAAAACCGTTTCAAAGGGTTAAGCTAAGATTCGGATACGATCATATAGCCCCATGGCTTTGGCGATGCCGATCAAGTGGGTATCGACAGCTATGTTCTCTTTGGTTCGAATACGACCTATGTTTGAACAGGAAGCCCCCAAGTGACCATGAGAGTTGTTTAATGACGCTGATTCGAATACGATCCATGTCAGACCCAAAGGGGTTAAGCTATGATTCAAATATGATCAAGAAGCCCCCAAGTGGGTTTGGCAGTATGCCGATCAATTGAGTATCGACAGCTATGTTCTCTTTGGTTCAAATACGACCTATGTTTGAACAGGAAGCCCCCAAGTAACCATGGCTAGATTCAGATATGATCATAAGCCGGACCAAAGGGAAAGCCGGATTCAGATATGACCCGCTCCCTGTTGGTTGTTTCCACCACCTGGTAAAGAAGATATATAAACCTTTGAGGGTGAAAAGAAAAGAGGTCCTGCTTTATTGCTTTATATAATATATACATTGACAAAAAAGAATATATATATATATATATATATATATATCTTGAGAGCCGGTGGCTCAAGTATAGTAAGGCCGAAGATGAGCTATGTTCCACGGCCGGCGGGTCTCTTCCTCTGACTTACGTGAGTCTTTGTGCTCTCGAACATCGATGAGGTAGTATGGCCCGTTGTTTAGATTTTTACTGACCACAAAGGGTCTTTCCCAAGGAGGGGATAGCTTGTGCATATCACACTGATCCTAGATGAGCCGGAGCACTAAGTTGCCTTCCTGAAAGGCTCTGCTTCTAACCCGGCGGCTGTGATAGCGGCGTAGGTCTTGCTGGTAAATCGCCGAGCGGGCTATTGCCAAGTCTCGCTCCTCATCCAACAAGTAAAGTGCATCCTGACGAGCTTTCGTTATCAGCCTCAACATAAGCCGCCACGCGGGGTGAGTCGTGTCGGATGTCACTTGGCAGAACTGCCTCTGCTCCATACACCATGAAGAAAGGTGTATAACCTGTAGATCTGTTAGGCGTTGTGTTGATGCTCCATAGTACAGAGGGTAGCTCCTCCACCCAACAACCCAGAGTTCGCTGTAAGGGGACCAAGAGCCGGGGTTTGATGCCCTTCAATATCTCTTGATTAGCTCTCTCTGCTTGACCATTAGATTGAGGGTGAGCAACAGCCGAAACATCAAGCCGGATATGTTCTCGTTGACATAACTCTTCCATGGCACCCTTGGAGAGATTAGTACCATTATCAGTTATGATGCTGTGTGGAAAACCAAAACGAAAGATCACCTTTTTCATGAACTGAACCGCCGTGGCTGCATCACACTTACTGACCGGCTCTGCCTCCACCCACTTTGTGAATTTATCCACCGCCACCAAGAGGTGTGTCTTTTTATCTTTAGACCTCTTGAAAGGTCCAACCATGTCAAGCCCCCAGACTGCAAACGGCCAAGTAATTGGAATCATCCTCAACTCTTGAGCCGGCACATGAGCTCGTCGTGAGAATTTTGACATCCGTCACATTTGCTGACCAGATCCTCCGCGTCAGCATGAGTCGTCAGCCAATAGAAACCATGACGGAAAGCCTTGGCCACCAGAGATTTTGAGCCGGCATGATGACCACAATCTCCTTCATGGATCTCACGAAGTATCTCCTGACCCTCCGCAGGCGGCACACAACGTTGAAACGCCCCAGTAACACTGCGGTGATGCAATTCGCCATGAACAATTGTCATAGATTTGGACCGCGTGATGATTTGTCTTGCCAAGGTCTCATCCTCACGCAACTCTCCCCGGGTCACATAGGCCAAATATGGGACTGTCCAATCTGGTATAGCGTGGAGAGCTGCCACCACCGTGCCTCCGGTCCAACAATCGCTAGTTCTTCCTCTGTAGGCACTTTGACAGAAGGGTTATGCAAAACATCAAGAAAGGTGTTAGGCGGCACCGGCTTACGCGGAGATCCCAGCCGGCTTAAAGCATCAGCCGCCTCATTCTTCCCACGATCAATGTGCTCCACTTGATAACCTTTGAAGTGTCCAGCCACAACATCAACTTCACGACGATAAGCCGCCATAAGGGGATCCTTGGAGTCCCATGTGCCTGACACCTGTTGAGCTACGAGGTCTGAATCGCCCAAGCACCTTACCCGGCTCAAATTCATCTCTTTGGCCATCCGGAGACCATGGAGTAAGGCCTCGTACTCAGCTGCATTGTTAGTACAGGGAAACATAAGCCGGAGCACATAACAAAATTTGTCACCTCGAGGGGAAGTTAAAACAACTCCAGCCCCCGAGCCTTCCAACTGCCTGGACCCATCAAAGTGAATAGTCCAATATGTGTTATCTGGCTTCTCCTCAGGTGCCTGCAACTCTGTCCAATCATTGATAAAATCCACCAGGGCTTGAGACTTGATAGCAGTCCGAGGCATGTATTTCAAACCATGGGGTCCAAGCTCAATGGCCCACTTGGCGACTCGTCCTGTGGCCTCTCTATTCTGTATGATATCTCCTAAGGGGCGAGCTTACCACGGTGATAGGATGACCTTGGCGATCGCTGCAGACTTCCGACTTGCCATAAACACTCAGTAAACAAGTTTCGCGGTGTGGATACCTTTGCTTGGACTCAATGAGCACCTCACGATGTAGTAAACCGGCCGTTGAACCGATGCTCCTTGCCGCCTCCTTGCGCTCCACCATGATGGCCACACCGACGGCTCGGGCGTCGTGAGCACATATAACAATAATGGCTCTCTATCAATGGGAGCAGCAAGGACCGGCGGCTCAGACAACTGCCTCTTTAAATCCTCAAAGGCAGCGTCAGCAGCATCACTCCAGACAAAAGCATCCGCTTTCTTCATCATCTGATATAGCGGCAGGGCCTTCTCACCTAACCGGCTTATGAACCGGCTTAAAGCGGCAACACGACCCGCCAGTCGTTGCACATCATTGATGCACGCCGATTTGGCCAAGGAGGTGATCGCCTTGATCTTCTCCGGGTTAGCTTCAATGCCTCTGTTTGAGACCAGGAAACCCAGAAGCTTGCCTGCATGTACACCAAACACACACGTGTCCGGGTTAAGCATCATCTTATAAACCCGGAGATTATCAAAGGTCTCCTTTAAATCAGATATCAAGGTTTCCTTCTCCCTGGATTTCACCACTATGTCATCCACATAAGCGTGAACATTGCGCCCAATTTGACTGTGGAGAGAGTTTTGTACACATCTCTGATAAGTCGCCTGGGCACTCTTGAGCCCAAATGGCATAGATACATAGCAGAAGGCTCCAAACTGAGTGATGAAAGCCGTCTTCTCCTGGTCCTTAACTGCCATTTTGATCTGATGATAGCCAGAGTAACCTGTCGTAGCATCGATGATTTGATCAATACGGGGAGGGCAAAGGGATCAGCCGGACAAGCCTTATTTAAGTCCGTGTAATCCACACACATCCGCCGAGTGCCGTTCTTCTTGAGTACCAAAGACCGGTTAGCCAACCACTCCGGGTGAAAAACTTCCACGATGAACCCAGCCGCTAAGAGCCAGGCGACCTCTTCCCCAATAGCTTTCCATCTTTCCTCATTGAACCGTCGAAGAAATTGCCTGGCCGGCTTATACTTTGGATCAATATTAAGAGTGTGCTCAGTGAGTTCTCTCGGGACACCCGGCATGTTAGAAGGTTTCCATGCAAAGATGTCCCGGTTCTCACGAATGAACTCGATGAGCGCGCTTTCCTATTTAGGATCCAAGTTGGCACTGATGCTGAACTGCTTGGAAGAGTCGCCTGGAGTAAAGTCAACAAGCTTTGTTTCAGAGGCCGATTTAAACTTCAACGCGGGTCATGCTCAGAATTGGCTTCTTTAAAGAGGTCATATCCGCTGGTCAACATTATTTTGATAAAACTTTAGCTCTTCCGCTGCACAAACAGACTCAAAGATAAGCCGCGTCTCCTTGTTCACACTCCAAGGCTACCTTTCGACTCCCATGCGAGTGATGGTGCCCTTGTGACCCGGCATCTTGAGCTGCAGATAAACATAACACGGTCGTGCCATGAACTTGGCATAAGCCGCCGTCCAAACAGAGCATGATACGGCTCTTGATTTTGACTACCTCAAACGCCAATTTCTCATCCTCGAATCATATTCATCTCCAAAGGCCACCTCCAATCCAATCTTACCGACCGGTATGCCGACTTACCGTGCACCACGCCATGGAAAACGGTGTTGGACGCCCTTAAATCCTTGTCACCAAACCCATGCGTCGAAAGGTCTCGTAATAGAGGATGTTGATATGCTACCTCCGTCCATGAGTACCTTGGTAAACTTATATCCACCAACCTGAGGCGCCACCACCAAGGCTAACTGACCCGATTATCAACCCGGGCGGGTGATCTTCCCTGCTCCATACAATAGGCTGCTCGACCACCTCAAGTAACAGGAACTGCCGGCTCCACAGAGTTCACGGCCCTTTTTCGAACCTTCTGGTCTCGCTTGCATAAACTAGTGGTGAACACATGATATTGCCCACTATTCAGCTGCTTCGGATGGCTTTGATAACCCGACTGCTGCTGCTGTTGTCCCCCTTGACCAGGCTGCTGTTGATTATAGCCGCCTGACTTCCCTAAAAGCCGGAACTTGAACCGCCGCCCGAGCCATTAAAGCCGCCGGCCCCTGAACCGCCGCCCGATCCATGATTTCCATCAAACATGTTGGAATTCTTGAAAGCCTTCATGATCGCACAATCTTTCCATAAGTGGGTGGCGGGTCGTTCCCGAGTGCCGTGTCTCGGGCAAGGCTCATTGAGAAGCTGCTCAAGAGATGGGCCTGACCCGCCAGATCGAGGGGGCGGTTTTCCCTTACGTCTATGATTGTTACCATGTGCATTGGCATTGGCCACAAACTCCGGGTTACCCTCCGCCTTACGCTTGTTGCCTCCTTGATTTGTCGGGTTATGCTGATGACCCTTTCCATTGCCGTTCTTCTTTCCCTTCCCTGTCTTTTCCTCATCAGACGCGGGATCCTTGGTACTATCAGAATCGGCGTATTTGACTAAAGCCGCCATCAACGTACCCATATCATTGCAATCACGCTTAAGGTGCCCCAGTTTCTACCTCAACGGCTCAAAGCGGCAATTCTTCTCCAACATGAGGACTGCAGATCCGGCATCCATCTTATCGGAAGAATGTATTATTTCCTTGACCCGGCGCACCCAATGAGTTGTGGATTCACCCTCCTCCTGCTTACAATTGGACAAGTCCACAATTGACATAGATTGCTTGCAAGTGTCCTTGAAGTTCTGGATAAACCGGCCTTTAGCTCGCCCATGAGCTAATGGAATTGGGCGGCAAACCCTTTAACCAAGACCAGGCCGTTCCGTCTAACATCATGGTGAAGTACTTAGCCATTGTTGTGTCGCCGACCTCCAAAGAGCTCCATGGCCATCTCGTAACTTTCGATCCATGCTCCGGCTGTAAGTCGGCCGTGTAATTCGCACCTTCGAGGTCCCTTGAATCCTTGGGTAGACGTACATCCCGCAGAGCCGCACCAAACAAGGAACACCGCCGGTTCTAGTAGCCACTCCTGCTCCAACAGAAGTCGCTCGGATACTGGGAGATCTTGATGAGCCGCTTTCTGAGCCGCCCGCCGCCCTCCCCGACGATTCGGTCTTGCACCGGTTATAGCCACCGGCTGGTTACGACGCCGCATTGCTTGACAAAGCTTCGACTCCATGTGCTCGTGAACTCGGACTCCGGTTTTGACGAGGCGGTGCTAGCCAAGGCGGAGAAGTTGAATGAATCCTGTCCCCGGCAGAAGAATAGGTCTCTTGCTGCGCCAGGCCGTCTCAATAAGTTCTCGATCCTCCGGTCTCCACCGCTGTCGGATCATCACCGCCCACCGGAGAGCCGCCAAACACGCCGATGCTGCGATTAAGTTCTCCATGGGGTTGGAAAAGTGACCCGGTGGTATTGGTACATAGCGGGGCGGGGCCATACTCCTATGCGGAGGTGCCATCTCTTGAAGCTAAGCCCCCCCCCCCGATCATAGAACTGATTTGCTCGGGCGGGTTGCTAGGGCCAGCACCGGTGTAGCGAAAAGGTTCCAAGGGTCGAACCGGAGGCAAACGTGTCGGCGTTTCGGGAACGGGGTCCCGGACTTGCTCGCTCATGCCTGCTGCGGGCGTGGCTCAAGGGGGGCCCAGACGACCCATCTTCATCAACACAAGCTCAAGACCTCGCGAGGGGCCAAGATTGCTGGGCGGACGACAGGGAGCTTCCTCGTGCACGACCTCATCAGGCTGGCTCGCGAGGAGGCGAGAGATCAAGGCGGGTACCTCACGAGGTACCCATGACGCAAGCCATGATTTACCAAGGGCGCCAGTAGCGCCAGCAGCCAGTGTCCTCCTTTCCTCTTTGGTGCAAAGGGAGCAAGCGCAGCGAGAGCATCAAGCAAAGGCATCCATTTTGGTGCAACAAGACCAAGACCAGCCCAACGGTAGGAAGGAAGTCATTGTGGAGCCCAAGCAAAGGCCACCACCAGAGCCTTTGACAAAGCGAGGACCAACTTTAGTCAGGATAAGTGTACCAGATGTTCCCCTTCAAAATGGCCAATTGTTGGCGCCCTTCCCGCTCAATATTTGGGGAGAGGCCCAGGGCCTTTGCCTATAAATAGGACTAGCCACCCACAGGATAGGGGAGAAGAAAGAGAGAGAGGAGGAGAAGATTGAGAATCGGATCAAGTAGCATCTCAAAGGGAGAGAGAGAGAAAGGTGGTTGAACTCCTCCTAGCAGTTCACCGCCCCGGCCAAGAACAGACCCTCGCGAGGCTGTTCTTCCTTGTATTGTTCATAACCATCAGCCCAAGAGGCAATCCACCACAACACAAACTAGAGTAGGGTATTACACCACAATGGTGGCCCGAACTAGTATAAACCTTGCGTCTCTTGTGTTGTTCCTTTCGTAGTTTAGATCCTAGCGAGGTGGCGGGGTGCAGGTAGGTAGAGGGCGAGATCTCCGCATGCACCCCAGTGTTCGAACCTCAAGGGTCTGCCGGAACCCGAAATCCGACATTTGGCGCGCCCGTAGGTGCGCCGATCCACCTTCGCCACTTCGCGTCCCGTCGCGCCGTCATCATCATGTCCGACGACCAAAGCGGGCAACCCGCCCTGGCGGCTTGGCCTGCCCACGCAGAGCCGCCTCGGGCGACCCCATGCCCAGTGCAGCTCGCGGTCCGCAGGGCGCTGCAGGGCAGCGGCGACGCGGACAAGCTTCGGTAGCTCTCACGCCAGGCGGCGCGCGGTTGGCAGCAAGGGCCTCCAACCATGCCGCTGCGCGACACCGCACACCCGCCGGGGCAAAGGCGAACTCGAGGGCCGTGCTCACGGTGGCCCGGAGCTACTGCGGTGTAGGCTGCCGGAAGGCGGCCGACGACGTCTTTGCTAGAGCGGGTGGCGAGCTTTGGCTTTGCCGCCTCGGGCTCACCCTTCGCACCCAGCTCCCACCTCAGTCCAGGCGGCCCGCTGGGTCCACACGCGCCGCTGGCTCCAAGGCTACTCCAACACCAAAGAAGCTGTCGGCCTGCCGGGCCAGCAGCCGCGCCTCCGCTCCCGGCCAGCGAAGAAGGACTGCCACGACCCACGGCCCCAGTGGGCCGCGCTACTCCCCAGGTGGGCGCCTCAAGCAGAGTTGCATGGCACGCGGAGCACTATGGCGCGGCCTTCGGGATGATTGCCCGAGAAGAATACGTGCCCCACATGATGGACCAAGGGCACCAAAGATGAGGGCGAACAAGGCTCGCCCTCACCCCAAGCCGGGGGACGAGGCGACGTGTTGAGCTCTTCCAGAGCCCCATGAAGGCCCCACCAGCAACGCTGGAAGCGACAATTATCGGGTACCGCTAATTCCTCAGGATCAGGCATACGCTAATCATGGATCGCAGGAGGTGCAGGTCGCCACAACGAACGGCTGCCCCGCTCCCGCAGTCTCCTACCCCTCAGGAGGAGGGCGTCGGGCGCTGCAGGAGAGGGTCCGAGATCCCGCATCACCACCGCGGCGTTCGGAGCAAGGCGTTCTCAGGAGGTAGGCCCTCTGCTGGGGAGGTGCCTCAGGGCCTGCCTCATGGAGGACCCGTGGTCGTCAGGGAACTGGCTGGCGACCGCTCTACCCCATCGGTGGCGTCCTGGTTTCCGGTGCGTCGTTGATGGCGCTAGAGTCTTGGCGCAAAGGCGGGCCCCTCGTCTGGCGATATGAAGCAAGGCGGTACACTGTGAAGAAGGCCCAGTGCTCGTGAAGCTCGCCGCCCGTGACACTCTCACGTAATAATGAGTGGGGCTGTACACGCCTCAGAGTCTCGGGGTGCCGCCTCAGCCCTGGGCTCCCTCCCACGCCCAATGGCAGCACCGAGTCTGCTACCGGTGAGAAGACGCCCAAGACTAGACTAGGTGCCGGACGCCTTTTTCTCGCTTTCATTGCTTTTCCCTTTGGTTGTCACTTTCCCGCTGGATTTAAGTTGGATTCAATTTGAGATTTGCGTGTGTTTGGGAAGGGGTGCTTAGTCTCGCTCGAGCAATCTCTCGCGTTCGGTTACCGCTTTGCCTCACCGCCTCCCTCGTGAGCCCCTCGCGAGCCGGGTTTAGCCTAGCTTGCGTGCAGCCCAGACTGCCGCCGCCGCATCCTCTCAGGAGGTTTTTACTGCAGATCCTACGGGTTCGATCAGGGGACACTTGAGACGCCACAGTCCTCCACAGGCTATCTCAGGGCCTGCACGGGACAAAGGTAAACTAGACAGCCACTTGGCGCAGGCGTACGGGTGATGTAGCATCTACTAATACACAGAACACAAGTTTTACATGAGGGACTCCCCCTCCCAAAATGCTCTCACAACCGTCAGGGCAAAACCTGAGCTCTATTCGTGCAGGGTAAGGAAACAGGAACGATGCGTGGTCAGTCGGATAAATCCCCCAATGCATCCTCAGGGGCACCTCCTGAACTGTTGCTCGCGTCGCTGGCCTCGCCATCGCTCTCTGTGTTGCCACCAGCGGCGTCGGGGCCGTTCACCACGCCGCCTACATCAGCAGCCACGATCACGCCATCGTTATCTGAAGCGAAGGCCCTGACAAGAGCGTCCACGTTGTCCTCCACCCAGTGCGCCAGGTCATCCCGGACGGCCAGGGGTACTGGGGCGATGGCGGCGTCGAAGTCGAAGTGGGGGTCCATATTCCGGAGATGGCTGAAGACGCGAGAAAAGGCGCGCTCGAGCAGGGCGCGGCTCCTCTCCTCCACCAACCTGTCAGCTCGACCGATCAAGGCGCCTCCAAGGCTGCCACCACGTTGGTGAAGAACTTAAGGTTGCTGGCGTAGTTAACTGTGTGCGGCTCGCCAACAGCCGCCTCACAGATGTTACCCAAGGCTGTGTTGGCCCTCTCCCGGAGCGTGGTGAGCATGGGGCCGTGCTCATGCTCCAGGATCCGCCGCTGGCATATCTCGTCCGCATTCTGTCACGCGACGGCCTCAGCCTCGTCCACCCGTTGGCGAAGAAGAAGCACCTCGGCACGGGAGGTAGTTAACTCCTCCTGCGCCACCTCAAGGGCGGCCCGACAAGCATCGGCCCGCCGTGTCACTTCCTCCTGCTTGGCCCTCAAGGCAGCGGTCCTACCTTCAGCCTCAGCCCAGATCAACCCCAGCCTCTCCTCGAACTCGCGCTCAAGGTTCAAGCGCGCCGTCGCCACCCGACGTCCGACCTCCTCCAGGACACGGGCTTCCCGCGCAGCAACATCAACCTCCGCCCGCGTCACCAAGCGCTCCCTTGTTTCCAGGCGTTCATACTCGTGTGCGCGTTCGGCGGCTTCCAACGTGAGCGCCTCCTCACGCTTCTGGAGCTCTGCTGGGTCGCCTGAGGCCACCTTCATCGATGCAAGGGCCGTCTCGCGCAGCTCCACCTGCTCCTCCAGCGAGTGGCATCGGGCCAGGAGTTCCCGCGCCCGCTCCTCCGCCGCCTCTCGCCGCCGGTCAGCTTCTCGAGCCTCCTCGACGGCCCGAGAACAGACCTCCCGAGAGGCCGCCAGCGACGCCTTGGCCTCCCCATTGTCAAGATCACGCTGATGGCGCGCAAGGGCGACAGCCGCCCCGCTCGCGCTCTCAGCAGCGGCGCAGGCCTCGGCCTCAAAGCGCGCGTCTTCATCAGCGAAGCTCTTCACCACAGGCTCACCGCGTCGGCCGCCCTTCAAGAAACCCTTGGCGAAGAGCGCGACACTCCCGGCGCGAGCACGCCTTCCACACCATCATCCGCCCAAGCGAGCGCCAGGCCACGACCAAGACTCCCCTCCGGGCGGGGTCTGGGCTGGCGCCACGGCCGCGGCACGCCCTCGCCAAAGCCCGGCCGAGCTAGCCCATCCTCTAAAAAGAGCGCAGGAATACCCCAGCCAATCACGGTCGACGACTGGCGAGAAGCCCACGGCAGCTGGCTATGCCACGAGAAGGCTCGCGAAGGAGGGTCGGGAGGCGCAAGGCCGTGATGCGCCTCAGATGGTTCGTCTCTCGAACGGCCTCACCACGAGGGCTCGCTGCTCGGAGTGCTCAAGACGGTGGAGAGGCGGAGCCAAGGGGATGGCTCTTAGCCATCTCTGTGAGCTCGGCGGGAAGGGCCATGAGCAAGGATCAAGAAAAGCAATGTATGATCGGGAGCTAGAAAAGGGAAGGCTTACTCATCGGTGGCGGCACTTTCAAGGCTTCAAAGCAGCAACAAGGGTAATCGCCACCCAAGGCCTCCCTTCTCTTGAGAGCCTCAAAGTCCATGCGAAGCGACCCAAGAGTTGAGCGCAGGGGTCAGCCTACGACGAGGAAGGAGCGCCAAGGCGACCAGCCGTCAGGCGCTCTACCGATGCACGCCACGGTCACCTCACCAAGAAGAGTAACTGGGCCCTGGGGCTCAAAAGCCCTAATCAAGGGCAGCTGTCACTACCCCACCCGCGGCAGCATGGGCCTCGAGGCTGCTCCTCAAGAGCGCCGCTGGCGCCGTCACCCCAGCCCGGGGCCCTCGGCCTCCAGCCGCCCATGCCTCCTGCTCCACCACTTGAGGAAGAGCCGTCGTGGCCGACCGAAAGGGCGCCACCACCACTGGTTCTCGCGAGGCCCCGGAGGCCAGGGGCGCAGCCCCATTCGTCAAGACGGGCATCTGATTTACAAAGTCGCCCCTGTCGGGCAGAGGTACAAAGAAGGCCCTCCTTGCCGGATGCTGCCAGGGTGGGGTCCCCGATCAAGACCAAGAGCACCTTCCTCGGCTCAGCGCCAGTCCTCTTCCTAAGCCTCATACGATCTTCACGCCTACCAAGGCCCACATCCAGCGAGAGGACGTTGGAGAGGGCAACACGGCATAGCAGAACTCCTTCACCACCTTGGGCGCCACGCCGAAGCGCCTCAAGAACGCAAAGCGGCGCCCGACGAAAGACGAGCTGAATCTTCGAAGGCCTCTCTGCCCCACTGAATCGGGACAGCAAAGAAGATGGCTCGACGGCAGGGGGCTGGGCACCCCACGCCCACGACAGCCACCGCCGCGAACCCAAAGCGCGACGGAGGAAGGCTGAAGTCAATCCACAAAGTTGCTGTTTGGTGCAGCAATGAAGCTCACACACCCCAAACATTGGGTGGGGTCAACAAGGCACAGAGAGAAGAAGTGGCACAGCAAGGCAACTGAGGGAAGGATGCCCATCATTGCCTCACAAACAAAGGCGAAGACCGCAAGAAGAGTGATGGATTCGGGACCCAAATGCATCATATGGATCTGATAGTGGGAGAGCACTGCATTGAAGAAATCAGAAAAGGGGGGAACCGGCCCCGCCCACAGGGTATCGGCGAAATACCGGACCTCAGTGATTATCCTGTCGATGGAGAAGTTGGACGCGGGCCAGGCCGTCGTCCGCCTGCATTCGTTGAAGATGGTGGCCAAAGCCGAGCTGACCTTGCCCAGGCCCTCTCGATTGAGTATGATCGACCGATCGACGGTGGGGGCCGCCACGACGGGCGAAGCGAGGCGGAGGCATGGGCTTTTTCCTCTTCCCTTCTTTGTCCAGGAGCCATGACAACGGAAGGGGAGGTTCGAGATTGGATTGGGAGCGAAGCTAGAGTTCGAGAGGAGGAAGAGCGGGCGACAATGAGCAGCAAAAGGGGAGCGGCTGTGTGCGACCACGAGTCCGCCTAGCAAGGCACAAAATAAGGAGGCGTAAGGGAACAAAGGTCGCCCACGCCCAATCAACTGGCCATGCGGCGCCTAAGGTCACAGATCGTTAGGGCCAGCGGTGCTTCCCACTTGCCCCTTCGCTTCTCTGCCGCCAAGTCCGGGCGCGCTTTGGGCCCGGGCTATCACATGCCTGGGAACGGGGTCCCAGACTTGCTTGCTCGGCCTGCGGTGTGGCTTCAAAGTGGGGCCCAAAGACGGCCCATCTTCATCAACACAAGCTCAAGACCTCGCGAGGGGCCAGAGCCTGGGCGGACGACAGGAGCTTCTCGAGCACGGCCTCATCAGTCGGGCTCGCGAGGAGGCAGAGATCAAGGCGGGTACCTCACGAGGTACCCATGACGCAAGCCATGACGACCAAGGGCGCCAGGTGGGCGCCAGCCCCGCAGTTGTCCTCCTTTCCTCTTTGGTGCAAAGGGAGCAAGCGCAGCGAGAGCATCAAGCAAAGGCATCCATTTCGTGCAACAAGACCAAGACCAGCCCAACGGCAGGAAGGAAGTCATGTGGGAGCCCAAGCAAAGGCACCACCAGAGCCTTTGACAGGTGAGGACCAACTTTAGTCAGGATAAGTGTACCAGATGTTCCCCTTCAAAATGGCCAATTGTTGGCGCCCTTCCCGCTCAATATTTGGGGAGAGGCCCAGGGCCTTTGCATATAAATAGGACTAGCCACCCACAGGATAGGGGAGAAGAAAGAGAGAGAGGAGGAGAAGATTGAGAATCGGATCAAGTAGCATCTCAAAGGGAGAGAGAGAGAGAAAGGTGGCTGAACTCCTCCTAGCAGTTCACCGCCCCGGCCAAGAACAGACCCTCGCGAGGCTGTTCTTCCTTGTATTGTTCATCACCATCAGCCCAAGAGGCAATCCACCACACCACAAACTAGAGTAGGGTATTACACCACAATGGTGGCCCGAACTAGTATAAACCTTGCGTCTCTTGTGTTGTTCCTTTCGTAGTTTAGATCCTAGCGAGGCGGCGGGGTGCAGGTAGGTAGAGGGCGAGATCTCCGCGCGCACCCAAGTGTTCGAACCTCAAGGGTCTGCCGGAACCTGAAATCTGACAAAACGGGATTGAGTTTTCTGGTGCCTCCTTCTCATTACCTCATTAGATGCGTTCAGGCTCATATTAAGCTGGAAAGCCTCTGACTGGAGCCGTTGCGCCCGTGCATCTAAAGCCGCTCGTTTTGAAGCTAACCCGGTGTCCTCAGCTTCCAAGGCCTCCTCGGATCGAGCTATCGCTTCACGCACATGTGCCACCTCCGCGTTATGCCCATCTTGATTTGCAGGAATAACCATGGCGGTTAACAGGGCCGTAAGCTTATCCATGAGATCCATTAGTATCCGAGCGGTGCGGGCGCGCAGGCCTCCCCCCGCCCCCGACCGGATGTTATTGTCGCAGCAGTCAGAGAGTTTTGGCGGGTTGAGTCCCACCATGAAGACTCCTGCCCACTTGGCGGCTCATAGGGGTCCGGAATATCGGAGCCATCGGAACAGCCCCCAAGCACGTCATCTTGTACTTGATATAACGAATCTGTTGAACCGGCGGATGAATCATCATCCGAGGGGACGACCGTCTCACCACCATCTTTAGATCCTTCAGAAAGTTCTTCTCCGTGGACGCAGCCCACGAAAGCACGCTTCATGACAGGTTTCGCTCGGGCGGGTCTCGCACTCTGAGCCGTCTCGACAAGGTCGGTGCAGTTTTCCGGCTCAGGGCCCGGCTCACCAATCCGGCTGATGAAGACGTGGATTCCGCCAAGGGGACCAGTACCGTACTCAATTGAGCGGCGTCGGGGCCCCACCTTCGTCGTCGATGTAGATCTTGCCGCGGCGACTCTTGGTCATCTGGCCAACCACGTATCCCTTGAGCCCTTCGAAGCTGCCCTTCAAGAACTCAAATCCACCGTGCGCTGGCCCCACGGTGGGCGCCAACCGTCGTGGAACTGTCACGGCAGATTTCCTCTTGCAAGGACTTAGTCGTGGAGCCATCGCAACTAGGAAGCTTAAAGGGGTTAATCGGGACAAAGGACGCGAGAGGGTTATACTAGTTCAGCCCCTTATGGTGAAGGTAAGGCCTACGTATAGTTGGGTTGGTATTGCTTGGTGTTTCGATAACCAGGGAGCGAGATACGCTATGCCCGGCTCTCGATGAGTTGTTTCTTGCCCTAAGCCGCCAGCGGGTCGTCCCCTTATATACACGGGTTGACGCCCTGCGTCCTACAGAGTCCCGGCCGGCTTATAGACAGTGTTCGGCTCGGTGACTAGTTAATTCTACCTTATAATACAAGTCACGCCATCATGGCGGTTTATCACTATGGGCCTTAAGTCGCCTATGGGCCTTAGACCCTTTATTGAACCGCCACCTTCATGCTTGGTCTTGGGCTTCTTCTGATGAGTCTCTCTTTGCGTAACCCGGCCCCTCCTGGGTGGCTTACACAAATAGTCATATCCCCAACAGTATACCTTCTACCTCAGATCCGAAGGCAAGATCTTTGTTGCCAAGAACGGGTCCTTTCTGGAGAAAGAGTTTCTCTCGAAAGAAGTAAGTGGGAGGAAAGTGGAACTTGATGAAGCACTACCTCTTAAACCGGAAAGTAGCGCAGATCAGGAAGATGTTCCTGTGGTGCCTGCACTGACTAGAGAGGAAACTAATGATGATGATCAAGGTACTTCGGATCAAGTTACTACTGAACTTCGTAGGTCCACAAGGACACGTTCCACACCAGAGTGGTATGACAACCCTGTCCTAGAAATCATGTTGTTAGACAACGGTGAACCTTCGAACTATGAAGAAGCAATGGCGGGCCCAGATTCCAACAAATGGCTTGAAGCCATGCAATCCGAGATAGGATCCATGTATGAAAACAAAGTATGGACTTTGACAGACTTGCTCGATGATCGGCGAGCGATAGAAAACAAATGGATCTTTAAGAAGAAGACGGACGCGGATGGTAATGTTACCATCTATAAAGCTCGACTTGTCGCTAAGGGTTATCGACAAGTTCAAGGGGTTGACTACGATGAGACTTTCTCCCGTAGCGAAAGTCAAGTCCGTCCAAATCATGTTAGCAATTGCTGCATACTATGATTATGAGATATGGCAAATGGACGTCAAAACGGCATTCCTTAACGGCCATCTTAAGGAAGAACTGTATATGATGCAGCCGGAGGGTTTTGTCGATCCTAAGAATGCTAACAAGGTATGCAAGCTCCAGCTGTAACGCCCCGGATTCGATGCGCCAGGTGTCCGCCAATTATTCGCCGTCGTTGCCATGTCATTTGTTTGCATGTTGCACTTTGCCATGTCATCATCTGCATTTCATATCATGTCATCATGTTTATTTCATTTTGCATAAGTGTTCGTCTCATGCATCCGAGCATTTTCCCCGTTGTCCGTTTTGCAATCGGGCACTCCTATGTCTCCGGCGCCCCTTTTACCTCTTTTTCGTGTAAAGGGTGTTAAACGGTCTCGGAATGGACCGAGGTTTGCCAAGCGGCCTTGGTATAGCACCGGTAGACCGCCTGTCAAGTTTCGTGCCATTTGGAGGTCGTTTGATACTCCAACGGTTAACCGGGTAACCGCAAAGGCCTCTATTGTGTGCAGCCCAACACCCCTTCCAAAGTGGCCCAAAACCCAGCAAACTCCCCTCCATGCTCTCGGTCGTTCGATCACGATCGGGTGGCCGAAAACCGCGCCTCATTTGGAATCTCCTAGTTCCCTCTACCTATAAATATGCCCTCCCCTTCCATTTTCGCGGATGAATCCTACCCCTAACCCTAGCCCCGCTCCTCCCCGCGCCGCCGGACATGTCCATCCGTGCCGGACATGTCCGCCGGACACGTCGCCCGGCCCAATCAGGGTGTGCCACGTCACCCCGCCGCTGCTCCCCTCCACTCTCGTCGCGCCACGTCACCGCCGCCAGCGCCCACCACTCGCCGCCGCCGCCGGGGCTCAGATCCGCCCGCCTGGTCGGTCCGAACTCGCCTGGCCTGCGCGTCATCGCCCCGTCCGGCGGCGTCGCCCGCTGGCTGCTGGTCCATACCAAGGCTCCCGCCAGAGGCCCGCACCTCCGCCGCCCTCGACCGCCACACATGCGAGCTCCCGCCGCCTCGGCCTCGCCCCTCGCCGCCCGGACTCCGCGGGCCGTCGGCCTGGCTGGCGTCGCCTCCTCCGCGCCCGTGGTCCCTGCCCGCCTCGCGCCATGGCTGCCCGCCTCTCCCTGGCCGGCGCCAGCGTCCTCCCAGCGCCCGCCCCGTCGTCCTCGGCGCGCCGCCCTGCCGGATCCGCCGCCGTCCGCCTCCCCGCCCTCGCCTCGCCGATCTCCGGCGAGATCCGCCCGCCTCGTTCCCGTGCACTAGGTTGATTCCCCCCCCCCTCTGAAAATCCACCAAGTCCCGAATCTGTTAATATTTTCATGCATTTTCATCGCATCATATCTCTGCATCCGTAGCTCCGTTTTGCGCGTGTAATATGTCAAATTGTTCGTCTCGACGAGTAGATCATTTCATCTCATTGCATCATTTATATTTGAGCTCACATTGATGCCCGAAATGCTGTTAGAAGAGGGCTATGTGATGTTAGTTTCAGATTCTTATCAGAACATGCACTTTTGTCATTTTTGCCATGATTGATGTGTGCATCCTATGAACTTGAGTCCTACATGTGTTTTGTTCTATGCCATGCCATCTTTACAGGGGTGTATGACATGTATTTGTGTGATATCTGTGGTGACTAGCACAAGCATGCAAACTAGGCTTCATGATGTTGCTGATTTCAGCCCCTGTTTTGCTGATATTTTTATGCCATGTAAACTTGATTCTACCGAGAGATCCATGCTTATTTTGAGATACTTCAGTAAGGATGTTTTGAACATATGGTTATTCTATATCCATCCATGCCCTTGTTTACAATTATGGAGTGCCATAGCTTGAGTCAATCGAGCTCTACTTTTGCTATAAAATGTTTCCTGGCAGATTGTTTACATGTTATTCAATTTTGCCAAGGTTGTTGTAGTTGATCCGTGTATGCTATGATGTTGTTCTTGCCATGTATAGCTTCTATGCCATGTATTCTTACTGTGAGTTGCCTTGCCATGCCATGTATTGCTCTGTGGTGAGTGGTTCAAGCTCACCAACATGCCTACTTGTTATCTGTTTATGCCATGCTCCAGTTTTGCACTAAGTCTGAATCAGTAATATAACTTGCCATGTTTACATGGGTGCCATCATATTTTCTGATCCTTTTTGGCTTATGGTCAGTAAAGGACTTTTGTTCTATGCATTTATTAGATCCATGCCATGCCTTTGTTTGCCATGATAAGTTCCTGTAACATGTTGTTTGATAGCTCTAAACATTGTAACCTGATGTTATATTCTGCTAAGTCTGAAACTGTTATTATATGCAATCTTGCCATGTGTGTTTGAGCATGTTCTAGTGATTTCTGGAGTTAGCTCAGTGTTCATGTTTTGTCATGCTTTACCTGTACATCGTGCCCATGCCTTTTGTTATTATGTTGAGATGCTGTAGCATAGTGTTTTGATGCTTGCAATATGCCTAGTTGCTGTTTTGGACAGATTGTTGTCATGACTTGTATAGGGTGTATGTGTCAAACCGTTGCTCCGTTTTGAGTGTGCTCTATATGAAACTTGCTTGATTTTGCATGTAGCTTCATATTATCATGTTGCATCCATGTTTTGAGGTGTTTGCTTGATGTTTGTATGTTTTTTGCATCAATGCCATGTTTAACTTGTTTTGCTCATATCTTCTAGACCGTAGCTCCGAATTTAATGAACTTTATATGTAACTTGACTAGAATTTCGTGTAGATCATCTTGGTGCATCTTAACTTGCTGTTTAACAACTTCAACTTAAGGTTTATTCAGATCTGGAACAATTTCGAAATTTGCATATGAGGACTTACCGGAATTGTTATATGTTGTTCCCGGCCTCATTTAAACTTGCTTTGATGTGTTGCTCTTGTTTGCATCATCTCTTGCCATGAGTAGCTTCATGTAGCTTTGTCATGCATCATGCTTGTTGTGCATCATGTCTTGTTCATGTGTGGTGTATTTACTATGTTGTGTGCTTCTTCTTGTTAGTTCCTGTTTCGTTGCGATCGTGAGGATTCGTTCGTCTATGCTTGGTGCGGCTTCATCCGTTCGTCTTCTTCGTGGACTCGTTCTTCTTCCTTGCGGGATTTCAGGCAAGATGACCGCTACCTGGATCTCACTACTATCATTGCTATGCTAGTTGCTTCGTTCTATCGCTATGCTGCGCTACCTATCACCGGTTCCTCAAGCCTCCCAAATTGCCATGTCGCCTCTAACCTTTTGCACCCTTCCTATGCAAACCGTTGTTTGGCTATGTTACCGCTTTGCTCAGCCCTCTTATAGCGTTGTTAGTTGCAGGTGAAGATGAAGTTTGTTCCTTGTTGAACATGGAGATGTTGTTCCTTTTGGAACATGTTTGCTTGTTGGGATATCACAATATATCTTATATTATTAATGCATCTATATACTTGGTAAAGGGTGGAAGGCTCGCCCTATGCCCGGTGTTTTGTTCCACTCTTGCCGCCTAGTTTCCGTCATATCGGTATTATGTTCCCGGATTTTGCGTCCCTAACGCGGTCGGGTGATTTATGGGACCCCCTTGACAGTTTGCTTTGAATAAGAATTTTCCAGCAAGGCCCAACATTGGTTTTACCATTTGCCTGACCTATTACCTTTTCCCTTGGGAGTCGCGCATCCCAAGGGTCATCTTTATTTTAGCCCCCGGGCCAATGCTTGTCTAAGTGTTGGTCCAAACTAGAGCCCTTTGCAGCGCCACCTCGGGGAAACTTGAGGGCTGGTTTTAGTTGTACGGACTGCTCATCCGGTCGTGGCCTGAGACGAGATACGCGCGGCTACTATCAGGGTGTCGGCACGCCGGGAGGTCTTGCTGGTCTTGTTTTATTGTCTGTCGAATGTCTTGTAGCCGGATTCCGAGACTGATCGGGTCTTCCGGGAGAAGGAATATCCTTCGTTGATCGCGAGAGCTTATCATGGGCTGTTGGGACACCCCGCAAGGTATAAACTTTCGAGAGCCGTGCTCGCGGTTATGTGGCGATGGGAATTTGTTAATATCCGGTTGTAGTAAACTTGAAGCAAACTCTTCTAAAATACACCAACCGTAGCGTAACGTGAGTGTCTCTTTTCGGGTTGATCGAGAGGAGAACATGGTTTCGGGTTATGCCCGACGTAAGTAGGAGTTCAGGATCACTTCTTGATCATTACTAGTTGACGACCGCCTTTGTTTCTCTTCTCGCCTCATTTGCGTATGTTAGCCACCATATATGCTTAGTCGCTGCTGCAACCTCACCACCTTACCCCTTCCTTTCCCTTTAAGCTTTGCTAGTCTTGATACCCATGGTAATGGGATTGTTGAGTCCTCGTGGCTCACATATTACTACACCACCAGCTTGCAGTGTACAGGTTTATGATGATCATGACGTGAGAGCAATGTTTGCTTGTGTTGGAGTTCTTCGCTTCTTCTTCTATCGGGGATAGGTTCCAGTGTCGGCAGCTGGGCTAGCAGTGGTGGATGTCGCTTGAGTTTCTTTTATGATTCATCCGTAGTCGGATGTTGATCTTGTATGTTGTATTGTTGCATTCATGTGACATTGTATGTCTTGGATGTATCCCACTATTATGTAATGTTGATGTAATGATATCCACCTTGCAAAGCGTGCCCAATATGCGGTCTATCCTTGGTGGGACCGCCGAGTTCCTTTGGATAGGGTCGATATTGGGCGTGACAAGTTGGTATCAGAGCCTCGACCGACCCTAGGAGCCACCTTGATTGATCGTGTAGTTTTGCCGCAGTTGAGTCTAGAAGAAAAACTATTTTTGGAGTTTAGTTATATCGGAGAGTAGGAATTCTTTTTACTCCTCTGCCCCTTCGTCGCTCTGGTGAGAAATCCTGACGTAGGTGTTTTGAACTACTCCTCTTCCCATTCAAGTTTTTCTTTAGGATCACGCAGTTGGTTTTCCGGTAGTTGTTCCTCACTCTTTTATCCGGTGCATTTCGCGTCAAGTTGACTCGAGCCTCTTCATCTTTGAGTTCAATCCTCAGTTGTTTTCTTTTCCACCCGCCCACCCCTTCTTCTTCTCGAAACCGGAGTCCATAATCGAGTATCCATTCTACTCGTGCGAAGTCTTTGCCTTTCTTTTCTCAATGATTTCAACCGGTGTTGTCTTTTCAAGTTACTCGTCTGTTCCCCGTTCCAAGTTGCCTTTGTTTTTCCCGCCCTCCCACCCTTTTCTTCCCAGTAGTCCGACTCTCTCTCGGCCAGCTATCTCATTCGTGCGGAACCTCTTCAGTCTTCCGTAAATTATCTCAACCGGTGAATTCTTGTTTTGTTCGACATTCTTCATCTCTTTTCTTCCCCGGTGGATCCAATCCAAGTTTTTCGTTGCCGATCGTATTCTTTCCCTCTGCTCAAATATTTCCCTTTGCTCGTTCGCCTCTCGCCAGTTTATCCTTCCAGAGTGCTGAAGACATCTCAGGAAATTCGTCTGTGTTTGAATTAATTTGTGGTTGTCACCTCAGTCAAATATTTCAATTATTTCGGTGCATCATCTATCTGTTCAACATCCCTTTCCAACGGTGTTTTCTTTTAGTGGGCCCTAACCCACGTGTCTTTTCCTGTGATCTTACCGACTCTTCTAATTTCCCCCGGAGTTATTCTCAATTCTTTTCAAGTGTGACGTAAGAATGGATTCCATCAGCCACATGCCTTTTCCAAGATCAATTTCAAATCATTTCATTGTTGGCTCAACCTCTTCGCTTTTCATTCTACCTGAGTATCTCAACAATTTTGGTGGTGTTTCTCGTCATCATTTGGAGACCGAAGTAGAGTTTATCTTAAATCTTGTCCGTTCCCCCGGAGATTCATGGTGCTAGCTCGATGTTATCCTATCTAATTGTTTCCAGTCGTGCAATTCTTTTCATCCATCCAGAGTATTTCAGGAGTTGCTTTTCTGTTCCGATTATCCGGAGGCCTCCATTTCAGAAGATTTCCTCGTCCTAAGTTTTCAGATTCGTTCTCCAATTATTCTATATCTGTGCCCTTTCGTTCGTCTCAATATTCTTCTGGTGCTTCGTTCAAGCATTCGTCAATCAGTTCGATATCTCTTCGTTCTCTTGTCTCTGATTTTCCCTCAAGTATCTTCGTGGTTTCTAATTCTTTCCGGCGATTCGTTCTCTTCTCTTCGTTCATTTTCATTTCTAACGGTGGTTCATTCAAGATTCTTTTTCCTTCACTATCATTTTAATCCATTCATTCTTTCCAATCCTACCGGTGGTTCAAGAAGACTTTCTCAAATTTTGTGCTATAACCCCCTTAATCTTTTCAAGAAGAATAAGTAATATGCAAAAATCCATTGCTTTTCATCAATTTAATTTGATGAAGGATAAGCATACAATAAATCTTATTCTTGTTTCATCGTCGTCAAGTATGTTGGAAATATGCCCTAGAGGCAATAATAAATTAGTTATTATTATATTTCCTTGTTCATGATAATCGTTTATTATCCATGCTATAATTGTATTGACAGGAAACTCAGATACATGTGTGGGTACATAGACAACACCATGTCCCTAGTAAGCCTCTAGTTGACTAGCTCGTTGATCAATAGATGGTTACGGTTTCCTGACCATGGACATTGGATGTCGTTGATAACGGATCACATCATTAGGAGAATGATGTGATGGACAAGACCCAATCCTAAGCCTAGCACAAAGATCGTAGTTCAGATGCTAAAGCTTTTCTAATGTCAAGTATCATTTCCTTAGACCATGAGATTGTGCAACTCCCTGATACCGTAGGAATGCTTTGGTGTACCAAACGCCACAACGAATCGGGTGACTATAAAGGTGCACTACGGTATCTCCGAAAGTGTCTCATGGTTGGCATGAATCGAGATCGATTTGTCACTCCGCAGACGGAGAGGTATCTCTGGGCCCACTCGGTAGGACATCATCATAATGTGCACAATGTGACCAAGGGGTTGATCACGGATGATGTGTTACTGAACGAGTAAAGAGACTTGCCGGAAACGAGATTGAACAAGGTATCGGGATACCGACGATCGAATCTCGCAAGTACAATACCGCTAGACAAAGGGAATTGTATACGGATCGATTGAGTCCTTGACATCGTGGTTCATCCGATGAGATCATCGTGGAACATGTGGGAGCCAACATGGGTATCCAGATCCCGCTGTTGGTTATTGACCGAGAACGCCTCGGTCATGTCTACATGTCTCCCAACCCGTAGGGTCTACACACTTAAGGTTCGATGACGCTAGGGTTATAAAGGAAGTTTGTATGTGGTTACCGAATGTTGTTCGAGTCCCGAATGAGATCCCGGACGTCACGAGGAGTTCCGGAATGGTCCGGAGGTAAAGATTTATATATGGAAAGTTGTTGCTCGGGTTCCTAAAAGTTCGGGTTTTTTCAGATTGTACCGGAAGCTTCCGTAGGTTCCGGAGGATTCGGAGGGGTCCGAGGTCCGAAATTGTTCCACCACGCCCAATACAGTAGCATGGGCTGTAAGGGGCGCCTAGCCATAATGGGCCAAGGGCACCAGCCCCCCAAGGCCCATGCGCATGGGAAGGGGGAACCCTAAGGGGAGGGCCTCCACTTGACTTGGGAGGCACTCCTCCCCTCTTGGCCGCCCCAAGTCCCATCTAGGGCTGGCCGCACCCCTTGGGGTGGAAACCCTAAAGGGGCGCAGCCCTCTTTCCCTATATATACTTGAGGTTTTGGGCTGCCCAACACACATGAGAACCTCTCCTCTTGGTGCAGCCCTGCCTCTCCTCCTCCTCCTCTCCCTTGGTGCTTGGCGAAGCCTGCTGGATTGCCACGCCTCCACCACCACCATGCCGTTGTGCTACTGCTGGATGGAGTCTTCCTCAACCTCTCCCTCTCTCCTTGCTGGATCAAGGCATGGGAGACGCCACCGGCTGTACGTGTGTTGAACGCGGAGGTGCCATCCGCTCGCACTAGGATCTCCGTGATTTGGATCACGACGAGTACGACTCCTTCAACCCCGTTCTCTTGAACGCTTCCGCTTAGCGATCTACAAGGGTATGTAGATGCACTCTCCTTCCTCGTTGCTAGAATCTCCATAGATTGATCTTGGTGATGCGAGAAAATTTTGAATTTCTGCCACGCTCCCCAACAAAGGCATCATGAGCTAGGTCTATTATGTAGATTCTTTGCACGAGTAGAACACAAAGTAGTTGTGGGCGTTGATTTTGTTCAATATGCTTACCGCTACTAGTCCAATCTTGTTTCGACGGTATTGTGGGATGAAGCGGCCGGACCGACCTTACACGCATTTTACGTGAGACAGGTTCCACTGACCGACATGCACTTGGTGCATAAGGTGGCTAGCGGTGCCGCCTCCCACTTTAGTCGGAACGGATTCGATGAAAAGGGTCCTTATGAAGGGTAAATAGCAATTGGCATATCACGCTGTGGTTTTATGAGGTAAGAAACGTTTTGCTAGAAACCCATAGCAGCCACGTAAAACATGCAAACAACAATTAGAGGACGCCTAACTTGTTTTTGCAGGTATGCTATGTGATGTGATATGGCCAAGAAGAATGTGATGAATAATATGTGATGTATGAGATTGATCATGTTCTTGTAATAGGATTCACGACTTGCATGTTGATGAATATGACAACCGGCAGGAGCCATAGGAGTTGTCTTTATTTATTGTATGACCTGCGTGTCATTAAACAACACCATGTAATTACTTTACTTTATTGCTAACCGGTAGCCATAGTAGTAGAAGTAATAGTTGGCGAGACAACTTCATGAAGACACGATGATGAAGATCATGATGATGGAGATCATGGTGTCATGCCGGTGACGATGATGATCATGGAGCCCCGAAGATGGAGATCAATGGAGCTATATGATATTGGCCATATCATGTCACTGCTATATAATTGCGTGTTATGTTTATTATGTTTATGCATCTTGTTTACTTAGAACGACGGTAGTAAATAAGATGATCCCTTATAACAATTTCAAGAAGTGTTCTCCCCTAACTGTGCACCGTTGCCAAAAGTTCGTCGCTTCTAAGCACCACGTGATGATCGGGTGTGATGGATTCTTACGCTCACATACAACGGTGTTGACGAGCCTAGCATGTATGCATATGGCCTCGAACACACGCAATACACTTAGGGTGAACTTGACGAGCCTAGCATGTACATGCACATGGCCTCGAACACGAGACCGAAAGGTCAAGCATGAGTCGTATGGTAGATACGATCAACATGAAGATGTTCACCGATGAGACTAGTCCGTCTCACGTGATGATCGGACACGCCTAGTTGACTCGGATCATGTAATCACTTAGATGACCGAGGGATGTCTATTCGAGTGGAAGTTCATAAGATGAACTTAATTATCCTGAACATAGTCAAAAGATCTTTGCAAATTATGTTGTAAGCTCGCGCTTTAGTTCCACTGCTTAGATATGTTCCTAGAGAAAATATATTTGAAAGTTGACATGAGCGATTATGCGGACAAGAGAAAGCTTATGTCCTTAATGCACCGCTCGAGTGCTTGAACCCCAAACGCCGCTTGTGTATGTTGCGAACATCGGACATACACGCTTTGATAACTACGTGATAGTTCGCTTAAACGGTTTAGAGTTGAGGCACCAAAGACGTTTTTGAACGTCATGAACATATGAGATGTTTCGAGGGCTGAAATTGGGATTTCAGGCTCGTGCCCACGCCAAGAGGTATAAGACCTCCGACGATTTTCTTAGCCTGCAAACTAAGGGAGAAAAGCTCAATTGTTGAGCTTGTGCTCGATTGTCTCGAGTGCAACAATCACTTGAATCGAGTGGGAGTTGATCTTCCGATGAGAAAGTGATGTTTCTCCAAAGTCATTGCCACCAAGCTGCTAGAGCTTCGTGATGAACTATAACATGTCGTGATAGATATGATGATCCTTGAGGTATTCACGATGTTTGACACCGCTAAAGTAGAAATCAAGAAGGAGCATCAATTGTTGATGGTTGGTGAAACCACTAGTTTCAAGAAGGGCAAGGGCAAGAAGGGACACTTCATGAAACAGAAATCGCTTGTTGCTCCAAAGTGAAGAAACCCAAGGTTGAACCCAAACCCGAGACTAAGTGCTTCGTAATAAGGGGAACAACCATCGGAGCATAATTACCCTAGATACTTGGTAGATAAGAAGGTGGCAAGGTCGATAGAAGTATATTGATATACATTATGTTAATGTGTATTTTACTAGTACTCCTAGTAGCACCAGGGTATTAGATACCGGTTCGGTTGCTAAGTGTTAGTAACTCAAATAAAAGGCTACGGAATAAACGGAGACTAGCTAAAGGAGAGTCGACGATATGTGTTGGAAGTGTTTCCAAGTTTGATGTGATCAACATCGCACGCCCCTCTACCATCAAGATTAGTATTAAACCTGAATTATTGTCATTTGGTGTTTATGCTGAGCATAGACATGATTGGTTTATGTCTATCGCAATACGGTTATTCATTTAAGGAGAATAATGGTTACTCTATTTATTTGAATAACACCTTCGATGGTCTTGCACCTAAATGAATGGTTTATTGAATCTCGATCGTAGTGATACACATTTTCATGCCAAAGGTATAAGATAATAATGATAGTACCACTTACTTGTGGCAATCGCCATGTAAGTCATATTGGTGTAAACGCATGAAGAAGCTCCATGTTGATGGATCTTTGGACTCACTCATTTTGAAAAGTTTGAGACATGCAAACCATGTCTATTGGTGTATACGCATAATGAAACTCCATGCAGATGGATCGCTTGGACTCACTTGATTTTGAATCACTTGAGATATGCAAATTCATACCACATGGGCAAGATGACCAAAAGCCTCGGTTTCAAAGAAGATGGAACAAGGTAGCAACCTGTTGGAAGTAACACATTTTGATGTGTGCAGTCCAATGAGTGCCGAGGCATGCAAAGGAATATCGTTATGTTCTTACTTCACAGATGATTCGAGTAGATGTTGAGTATATTTACTTGATGAAACACAAGTCTGAATTATTGAATGGTTCAAGTAATTCAGAGTGAAGTTTAAGATCTTCGTGACAAGAGGATAGAATGTCTATGATATGATCATAGAGATGAATATTTGAGTTACGAGTTTTGGCACACAATTAAGACATTGTGCAAATTGTTTCACAATTGATACCGCCTGGAACACCATAGTGTGATGGTGTGTCCGAACATCATAGTTGCACCCTATTGGATATGGTGCGTACCATGATGTCTCTCATCGAATTACCACTATCGTTTATGGGTTAGGCATTAGAGACAACCACATTCACTTTAAATAGGGCACCACGTAATTCCGTTGAGATGACACCGTATGAACTATGGTTTAGAGAAACCTAAGCTGTCATTTCTTAAAGGTTTGGGGCTATGACGCTTATGTGAAAAAGTTTCAGGTTGATAAGCTCGAACCCAAAGCGGATAAAATGCATCTTTATAGGACACCCAAAACAGTTGGGTATACCTCCTAATTCAGATCCGAAAGCAATTGGGATTGTTTCTTTAACCGGGTCCTTTCTCGAGGAAAAGTTTGTCTCGGAAAGTTGAGTGGGAGGATGGTGGAGACTTGATGAGGTTATTGAACCGTCACTTCAACTAGTGTATAGCAGGGCACAAGAAGTTGTTCCCGTGGCACCTACACCAATTGAAGTAGAAGCTTATCATGAAGTTTTGGATCAAGTCACTAACGTACCTCGTAGGGTGACAAGGATGCATACTACTTCAGAGTGGTACGCAATCCTGTCTTGAAGGTCATGTTGCTAGACAACAATGAACCTACGAACTATGGAGAAGCAATGGTGGGCCCAAATTCCAACAAATGGTTAGAAGCCATGAAGTACGAGATAGGATCCATGTATCAGAACAAAGCATGGACTTTGGTGGACTTGCCCGATGATCGGCAAGACATTGAGATGAATGGATCTTTAAGAAGAAGACGGACGTGGACGGTAACATCACCGTCTATGAAGCTCGACTTGTGGCAAAGAGTTTTTTCACAAGTTCAAGGAGTTGACTACGATGAGATTTTCTCATCCGTAGCGATGCTTAAGTCCGTCGGAATCATGTTAGCATTAGCTGCATTTATGAAATCTGGCGATGGAAGTCAAAACGAGTTTCCTTACCATTAGTAAGGAAAGGTTGTATGTGATACAATCAGCAAGTTTTTGTCGATCCTAAGGATGCTGAAGGTATGTCTTTGGCTCCAAATGATCCTTCTAAGGACCGGAGTAAGCATCTCGAGTTGGAATGTGCGCTTTGATGAGATGATCAAAGATTTTGAGTTTATACAAAGTTTATGAGAAACTTGTATTTCCAAAGAAGTGAGTGGGAGCACTATAGAATTTCGATGAGTATATGTTGTTGACATATTGTTGATCGTAAATGATGTAGAATTTCTCAGAAGCATATAGGGTTATTTGAAAAGTGTTTTTCAAGTGAAAACCTGGATTAGGCTACTTGAACTATAAGCATCAAGATCTATAAGATAGATCAAAATGTTTAACAATACTTTCAAATGAGCACATACCTTGACACAATCTTGAAGGTGTTCAAGATGGACCACCAAAGAAGGAGTTCTTGCCTCGAGTTGTAAGGTATGAAGTTAAGAGTTAAAGCTCACCACGGCAGAAAGAGAGAAAGGACGAAGGTCGCCCCTATGCCTTAGACGAGGCTCTACAAAGATGCTATGCTATGTACCGCATCGAAGTGTGCCTTGCCATGAGTCACTATATACAAGAATGATCCAGAATGGATCATTGGACAATGTCAAAATTGTCCTTAGAGTAAATAAGGACATGTTTCTCGATTATGGAGGTGATAAAGAGTTCGCGTAAAGGGTTACGTTGATGCAAGCTTTAACACCTATCCGAAAGTGACTCGAGTAGCAAACCGGATACGATAGTGGAGCAACCATTTGGAATAGATCCAAGTGGAGTGTGGAAGCAACATTTACAATATGACATAGAGAATTGCGAAGTACACATGGATCTGAAAGGTTCGCACCGCTGACTAAAACCTCTCTTACAAGCAAAACATGATCAAACCCCGAACTCATTGAGTCTTAATCACATGATGATGTGAACTAGTTTACGACACTAGTAAACTCTTTGGATGTTGGTCACATGGCGATGTGACCTATCAGCGTTAATCACATGACGATGTGAACTAGATTATTGACTCTAGTGCAAGTGGGAGACTGTTGAAATATGCCCTAAAGGCAATAATAAATTAGTTATTATTATATTTCCTTGTTCATGATAATCGCTTATTATCCATGCTATAATTGTATTGACAGAAACTCGATACATGTGTGGGTACATAGACAACACCATGTCCCTAGTAAGCCTCTAGTTGACTAGCTCGTTGATCAATAGATGGTTACGGTTTCCGACCATGGACATTGGATGTCGTTGATAACGGATCACATCATTAGGAGAATGATGTGATGGACAAGGCCCAATCCTAAGCCTAGCACAAAGATCGTAGTTCAGTATGCTAAAGCTTTTCTAATGTCAAGTATCATTTCCTTAGACCATGAGATTGTGCAACTCCGGATACCGTAGGAATGCTTTGGTGTACCAAACGTCACAACGAATCGGGTGACTATAAAGGTGCACTACAGGTATCTCCGAAAGTGTCTGCTGGTTGGCATGAATCGAGATGGATTTGTCACTCCGTGTGACGGAGAGGTATCTCTGGGCCCACTCGGTAGGACATCATCATAATGTGCACAATGTGACCAAGGGGTTGATCACGGATGATGTGTTACGGAACGAGTAAAGAGACTTGCGGAAACGAGATTGAACAAGGTATCGGATACCGACGATCGAATCTCGGGCAAGTACAATACCGCTAGACAAAGGGAATTGTATACGGATCGATTGAGTCCTTGACATCGTGGTTCATCCGATGAGATCATCGTGGAACATGTGGGAGCCAACATGGGTATCCAGATCCCGCTGTTGGTTATTGACCGGAGAACGCCTCGGTCATGTCTACATGTCTCCCGAACCCGTAGGGTCTACACACTTAAGGTTCGATGACGCTTAGGGTTATAAAGGAAGTTTGTATGTGGTTACCGAATGTTGTTCGAGTCCGGATGAGATCCCGGACGTCACGAGGAGTTCCGGAATGGTCCGGAGGTAAAGATTTATATATGGAAAGTTGTTGTTCGGGTTCCGAAAAGTTCGGTTTTTTCGGTATTGTACCGTGAAGCTTCGGAAGGTTCCGGAGGTCCGGAAATTGTTCCACCACGTCCAATACAGTAGCATGGGCTGTAAGGGGCGCCCTAGCCATAATGGGCCAAGGGCACCAGCCCCCAAGGCCCATGCGCATGGGAAGGGGAAACCCTAAGGGAGGGCCTCCACTTGACTTGGGAGGCACTCCTCCCCTCTTGGCCGCCCCAAGTCCCATCTAGGGCTGGCCGCACCCCTTGGGGTGGGAAACCCTAAAGGGGGCGCAGCCCCTCTTTCCCCCTATATATACTTGAGGTTTTGGATTGCCCAACACACATGAGAACCTCTCCTCTTGGTGCAGCCTCCTCTCCTCCTCCTCCTCTCCCTTGGTGCTTGGCGAAGCCTGCTGGATTGCCACGCCTCCACCACCACCACGCCTGTTGTGCTGCTGCTGGATGGAGTCTTCTCAACCTCTCCTCTCTCCTTGCTGGATCAAGGCATGGGAGACGCCACCGGCTGTACGTGTGTTGAACGCGGAGGTGCCGTCTGCTCGCACTAGGATCTCCGTGATTTGGATCACGACGAGTACGACTCCTTCAACCCCGTTCTCTTGAACGCTTCCGCTTAGCGATCTACAAGGGTATGTAGATGCACTCTCCTTCCCTCGTTGCTAGAATCTCCATAGATTGATCTTGGTGATGCGTAGAAAATTTTGAATTTCTGCTACGTTCCCCAACAAAGTAATCCCTTCCTTTGGAGTTTGTTCTTGAGGAATAAATTCTACTTCCAAGTCTTTTCATCTTTTCTTTTCCGGAGTTCAATTATTTCCTCGGCCATCTCGTCGGAACCTCCATCTAAGTCACCGCAAGGCTCATCTTATTCTTTGTTTTTCCTTCATTCTATCTCATCATCCTTTTGTTACCGGAGTTCTTCACGGTGGCTCGTCATGATTTAATTCATTCTTCAAGAGTCCATCAAGATTTTGTTGGTGGAGTTCAAGTATCTTTTCTTCTTGCATCTCGAAGTGCAATTAATTCTTCATTTTCTTTTGAAGTGGAGTTTTGCATTCCTTCGTTCCTCTCAGCTATTCTATCATTTTCGTTTGTGGTCGGTTATCACCTTATGATCTTGAGATGTTACCTATAAGTCCACAACAAGCTTATTCTTTTGTTGTTGAATTTCCAACAACTCCGTTCAATCCTTTCTTGTAAGGTTGCTTTCAATTTTATTCGTGGCATAAGTTGTCATTTTCTTCTCCGTTCTTTTCTTTCAACTCTTTCAATTCTTTCTGGAGGTTTTGTGTCATGTCTTCATCAAGTTCCATCCCATCTTGTGAAGTTCATGTTCTAATCTTTCCATGTTTCAACCGGTGTGCTGTCTAAATCCTTTCAGTCTTATCCGTTTCTTTTCTCATTCTAACCACTCCGGTTAGAACGAGTGCTTTCAGAGTCTATCTTGATTCCGTGAGCTTTCGATTCTCGTCATTCTCGTCGTTCCTCTCTTCTTGTCGAGTGCTCTCGATTCTTTGCCTCTTTTCTCTTGAGTTTTTGTTACACCTCATCCCTTTTTCTCTTCCGTCTCGGTCCTAAGATCTCGGGACGAGATCTCTTGTTAGTGGAGGAGTGTTGTAACGCCCTGGATTCGATGCGCCAGGTGTCCGCCAGTTATTCGCCGTCGTTGCCATGTCATTTGTTTGCATGTTGCACTTTGCCATGTCATCATCTGCATTTCATATCATGTCATCATGTTTATTTCATTTTGCATAAGTGTTCGTCTCATGCATCCGAGCATTTTCCCCGTTGTTCGTTTTGCAATCCGGCACTCCTATGTCTCCCGGCGCCCCCTTTTACCTCTTTTCGTGTGCGGGAGTTAAACGGTCTCGGAATGGACCGAGGTTTGCCAAGTGGCCTTGGTATAGCACCGGTAGACCGCCTGTCAAGTTTCGTGCCATTTGGAGGTCGTTTGATACTCCAACGGTTAACCGGATAACCGCAAAGGCCTCTTTTGTGTGCAGCCCAACACCCCTTCCAAAGTGGCCCAAAACCCAGCAAACTCCCTCCATGCTCTCGGTCGTTCGATCACGATCGCGGGTCAAAACCGCACCTCATTTGGACTCTCCTAGCTCCCTCTACCTATAAATATGCCCTCCCTTCCATTTTCGCGATGAATCCTACCCCTAACCCTAGCCCGCTCCTCCTCAAGGCCACGGACATGTCCATCCGCGCGGACATGTCCGCGGACACGCCGCCTGCCCAATCAGGCGTGCCACGCCACCCGCCGCCGCTCCCTCCACTCTCGTCGCGCCACGTCACGCCGCCGCCGCCCCCTCGCCGCCGCCGCCCGGCCCAGATCGCCCGCCTGGTCGGTCCGGCTCGCTGCCTGCCCGCTTCGCGTCCGCCGCCGTCTGGCCGAAGCCGCCTTCGCCGTCCAAGCGCCCCACAAGGCTTCCACCAGCAGGCGGCGCCGCCTGAGGTCCTCGCCTCGGCCTCGCCCTCGCCGCCGGACTCCGTCGGCCGCCGTCACCCTCGCTGACGTCGCCTCCTCCGCCCGTGGTCCCCTGCCCGCCCGCGCCATGGCTGCCCCGCTGCTTCCCGCGGCGCGGCGTCCTCCCCTCAAGCCGCCCTGTGCCTCGGCGCGCCGCCCATGCCGGATCCGCCGCCGTCCGCCTCCGCCTCGCGCTTCACCTCGTCGATCTCCGGCGAGATCCGCCGCCGCCTCATTCCCCGTGCACTAGGTTGATTTCCCCCCCCTCTGAAAATCCACCAAGTCCCGAATCTGTTAATATTTTCATGCATTTTCATCGCATCATATCTCTGCATCCGTAGCACCGTTTTGCGCGTGTAATATGTCAAATTGTTCGGATCGACGAGTAGATCATTTCATCTCATTGCATCATTTACATTAAAGCTCATATTGATGCCAGAAATGCTGTTAGAAGAGGGCTATGTGATGTTAGTTTCAGATTCTTATCAGAATATGCACTTTTGTCATTTTTGCCATGATTGATGTGTGCATCCTATGAACTTGAGTCCTACATGTGTTTTGTTTTATGCCATGCCATCTTTAGAGGGGTGTATGACATGTATTTGTGTGATCTATGTGGTGACTAGCACAAGCATGCAAACTAGGCTTCATGATGTTGCTGATTTCAGCCCCTGTTTTGCTGATATTTTTATGCCATGTAAACTTGATGCTACCGAGAGATCCATGCTTATTTTGAGATACTTCAGTAAGGATGTTTTGAACATATGTTTATTCTGTATCCATCCATGCCCTTGTTTACAATTATGGAGTGCCATAGCTTGAGTCAATCGAGCTCTACTTTTGCTATAAAATGTTTCCTGGCAGATTGTTTACATGTTATTCAATTTTGCCAAGGTTGTTGTAGTTGATCCGTGTACTCTATGATGTTGTTCTTGCCATGTATAGCTTCTATGCCATGTCTTCTTACTGTGAGTTTCCTTGCCATGCCATGTATTGCTCTGTGGTGAGTGGTTCGAGCTCACCAACATCCCTACTTGTTATCTGTTTATGCCATGCTCCAGTTTTGCACTAAGTCTGAATCAGTAATATAACTTGCCATGTTTACATGGGTGCCATCATATTTTCTGATCCTTTTTGGCTTATGGTCAGTAAAGGACTTTTGTTCTATGCATTTAGTAGATCCATGCCATGCCTTTGTTTGCCATGATAAGTTC
The DNA here is from genome assembly GCA_021605205.1 of Aegilops longissima. NCBI lineage: Eukaryota > Viridiplantae > Streptophyta > Magnoliopsida > Poales > Poaceae > Aegilops > Aegilops longissima. The sequence continues at coordinate 576,211,925 of CM038677.1, forward strand.
CTGTAACATGTTGTTTGATAGCTCTAAACATTGCAACCTGATGTTATATTCTGCTAAGTCTGAAACTGTTATTATATGCAATCTTGCCATGTGTGTTTGAGCATGTTCTAGTGATTTCTGGAGTTAGCTCAGTGTTCATGTTTTGTCATGCTTTACCTGTACATCGTGCCCATGCCTTTTTTTATTACGTTGAGATGCTGTAGCATAGTGTTTTGATGCTTGTAATATGCCTAGTTGTTGTTTTGGACAGATTGTTGTCATGACTTGTATAGGGTGTATGTGTCGAACCGTTGCTCCGTTTTGAGTGTGCTCTATATGAAACTTGGTTGATTTTGCATGTAGCTTCATATTATCATGTTGCATCCATGTTTTGAGGTGTTTGCTTGATGTTTGTATGCTTTTTGCATCAATGCCATGTTTAACTTGTTTTGCTCATATCTTCTAGACCGTAGCTCCGAATTTAATGAACTTTATATGTAACTTGACTAGAATTTCGTGTAGATCATCTTGGTGCATCTTAACTTGCTGTTTAACAACTTCAACTTAAGGTTTATTCATATCTAAAACAATTTTGAAATTTGCATATGAGGACTTACCGGAATTGTTATATGTTGTTCCCGGCCTCATTTAAACTTGCTTTGATGTGTTGCTCTTGTTTGCATCATCTCTTGCCATGAGTAGCTTCATGTAGCTTTGTCATGCATCATGCTTGTTGTGCATCATGTCTTGTTCATGTGTGGTGTGTTTACTATGTTGTGTGCTTCTTCTTGTTAGTTCCTGTTTCGTTGCGATCGTGAGGATTCGTTCGTCTACGCTTGGTTCGGCTTCATCCGTTCGTCTTCTTCATGGACTCTATCTTCTTCCTTGCGGGATTTCAGGCAAGATGACCGCCACCCTGGATCTCACTACTATCATTGCTATGCTAGTTGCTTCGTTCTATCGCTATGCTGCGTTACCTATCACTGGTTCCTCAAGCCTCCCAAATTGCCATGTCAGCCTCTAACCTTTTGCACCCTTCCTATGCAAACCGTTGTTTGGCTATGTTACCGCTTTGCTCAGCCCCTCTTATAGCGTTGTTAGTTGCAGGTGAAGATGAAGTTTTTTCCTTGTTGGAACATGGAGATGTTGTTCCTTGTTGGAACATGTTTGCTTGTTGGGATATCACAATATATCTTATATTATTAATGCATCTATATACTTGGTAAAGGGTGGAAGGCTCGGCCTTATGCCTGGTGTTTTGTTCCACTCTTGCCGCCCTAGTTTCCGTCATATCGGTATTATGTTCCCGGATTTTGCGTCCCTAACGCGGTCGGGTGATTTATGGGACCCCTTGACAGTTCGCTTTGAATAAGACTTTTCCAAAGAAGGCCCAACATTGGTTTTACCATTTGCCTCGACCTATTACCTTTTCCCTTGGGAGTCGCGATCCCAAGGGTCATCTTTATTTTAGCCCCCGGGCCAATGCTTGTCTAAGTGTTGGTCCAAACTAGAGCCCTTTGCGCGCCACCTCGGGAAACTTGAGGGCTGGTTTTAGTTGTACGGACTACTCATCCGGTCGTGGCTCGAGACGAGATACGCTGGCTACTATCGTGGTGTCGGCACGCCGGAGGTCTTGCTGGTCTTGTTTTATTGTCACGAAATGTCTTGTAGCCGGATTCCGAGACTGATCGGGTCTTCCCGGGAGAAGGAATATCCTTCATTGATCACGAGAGCTTATCATGGGCTAAGTTGGGACACCCCGCAGGGTATAAACTTTCGAGAGCCGTGCTGCGGTTATGTGGCAGATGGGAATTTGTTAATATCCGGTTGTAGTAAACTTGAAGCAAACTCTTCTAAAATACACCAACCGTAAAGTGAACTGCGTTGTCTCTTTTCGGGTTGATCGAGAGGAGAACACGGTTTCGGGTTATGCTCGACGTAAGTAGGAGTTCAGGATCACTTCTTGATCATTACTAGTTGACGACCGTTCCTTTGTTTCTCTTCTCGCTCTCATTTGCGTATGTTAGCCACCATATATGCTTAGTCGCTGCTGCAACCTCACCACCTTACCCCTTCCTTTCCCTTTAAGCTTTGCTAGTCTTGATACCCATGGTAATGGGATTGCTGAGTCCTCGTGGCTCACATATTACTACACCACCAGTTGCAGGTACAGGTTTGCGATGATCATGACGTGAGAGCGATGTTTGCTTGTGTTGGAGTTCTTCTGCTTCTTCTTCTATTAGGGGATAGGTTCCAGGTCGGCAGCCTAGGCTAGCAGGGTGGATGTCGTTTGAGTTTCTGTTTATGATTCATCCGTAGTCGGATGTTGATCTTGTATGTTGTATTGTTGTATTCATGTGACATTGTATGTCTTGGATGTATCCCACTATTATGTAATGTTGATGTAATGATATCCACCTTGCAAAAGCGTTCCAATATGCGGGTCTATCCTTGGTGGGACCGCCGAGTTCCTTTTGGATAGGGTCGCATATTGGGCGTGACACCAGCGCTCCATCTATGGGCTGGTGCAAGCATCTCGGAGTTGGAACATTCACTTTAATGAAATGATCAAAGCGTTTGGGTTTACGCAGACTTATGGAGAAGCCTGCGTTTACAAGAAAGTGAGTGGGAGCTCTGTAGCATTTCTCATATTATATGTGGATGACATACTTTTGATGGGAAATGATATAGAACTTTTGGACAGCATTAAGGCCTACTTGAACAAGTGTTTTCAATGAAGGACCTTGGAGAAGCTGCTTACATATTAGGCATCAAGATCTAAAGAGATAGATCGAGACGCCTCATAGGTCTTTCACAAAGCACATACCTTGATAAGATATTGAAGAAGTTCAATATGGATCAGTCCAAGAAGGGGTTCTTGCCTATGTTACAGGGTGTGAAATTGAGCTCGGCTCAATGTCCGACCACGGCAGAAGATAGAGAAAAGATGAGTGTCGTCCCCTATGCCTCGGCCATAGGGTCTATCATGTATGCCATGTTGTGTACCAGACCTGATGTAAACCTTGCCGTAAGTTTGTAGCAAGGTACCAAAGTAATCCCGGCATGGAACACTGGACAACGGTCAAGAATATCCTGAAGTACCTGAAAAGGACTAAGGATATGTTTCTCGTTTATGGAGGCGACGAAGAGCTCGTCGTAAAGGGTTACGTCGACGGTAGCTTCGACACAGATCTGGATGACTCTAAGTCACAAACCGGATACATGTATATTTTGAATGGAGGGGCTGTAAGCTGGTGCAGTTGCAAGCAAAGCGTCGTGGCGGGATCTACATGTGAAGCGGAGTACATGGCAGCCTCGGAGGCAGCGTGCTACGTCTTGAGCTTGCGTTGGTTTTCCCCGAAGAGGAGAGGATGATGCAGCACAGTAGCGTAAGTATTTCCCTCAGTTTTTCAGAACCAAGGTATCAATCCAGTAGGAGGCCACGCACAAGTCCCTCGTACCTGCACAAAACGATAGCTACTCGCAACCAACGCGATTAGGGGTTGTCAATCCCTTCACGGTCACTTACGAGAGTGAGATTTGATATAGATAATATTTTTGGTATTTTTTATATAAAGATGCAAAGTGAAAAGTAAAAGGCAAAGTGAAAACAAAGCAAGTATAAAAGTGATGGAGATTGATATGATGAGAATAGACCCGGGTTCCATAGGTTTCACTAGTGGCTTCTCTCAAGAGCATAAGTATTCTACGGTGGGTGAACAAATTACTGTTGAGGAATTGACAGAATTGAGCATAGTTATGAGGTTATCTAGGTATGATCATTTATATAGGCATCACGTCCGAGACAAGTAGACCGAAACGATTCTGCATCTACTACTATTACTCCACTCATCGACCGCTATCCAAAGATGCATCTAGAGTATTAAGTTAAAAAGCAGTAACGCTTAAGCAAGATGACATGATGTAGAGGAATAAATTCATGCAATATGATAAATACCCCATCTTGTTATCCTCGATGGCAACAATACAAGACGTGCCTTGCAACCCTTTCATCCTTTGGGTAAGGACACCGCAAGATTGAACCCAAAGCAATGCACTTCTCCCATTGCAAGAACTACCAATCTAGTTGGCCAAACCAAACGGATAATTCGAAGAGACTTGCAAATATAACTCAATCATACATAAAAGAATTCAGAGAAGATTGAAATATTATTCATAGATAAGCTGGATTATAAACCCACAATTCATCGGTCTCAACAAACACACCGCAAAAAGAAGATTACGTCGAATAGATCTCCACGAGAGAGGGGGAGAACATTGTATTGAGATCCAAAAAGAGAGAAGAAGCCATCTAGATACTAGCTATGGACCCGAAGGTCTGAAGTAAACTACTCACACTTCATCGGAGATGCTATGGTGTTGATGTAGAAGCCCTCCATGGTGGATGCCCCCTCCGGCGGAGCTCCGGAACAGGCCCCAAGATGGGATCTCGTGGATACAAGAAGTTGCGGCGGCGGAATTAGGTTTTTGGCTCCTATTCTGATCATTTGGGGGTACGTAGGTATATATAGGAGGAAGGAGTATGTCGGTGGAGCTTCGAGGGGCCCACGAGGTAGGGGGCGCGCCCTAGGGGGGGCGCCTCCCACCCTCGTGACCGCCTCTTCTGTGCCTTGGCGTAGGGTCCAAGTCTCCTGGATCACGTTCAGTGAGAAAATCACGTTTCCGAAGGTTTCATTCCGTTTGGACTCTGTTTGATATTTTGTTTCTTTGAAATACTGAAAAAGGCAAAAAACAGCAATTCTGGGTTGGGCCTCCGATTAATAGATTAGTCCCAAAAGTAATATAAAAGTGGAAAATAAAGCCCATTATAGTCCAAAACAATAGATAAAGTAGCATGGAGCAATCAAAATTATAGATACGTTGGAGACGACGACATCCCAAGCTTAATTCCTGCTCGTCTTCGAGTAGGTAAATGATAAAAAGAGAATTTTTGATGCGGAGTGATACTTTGGCATAATTTCAATGTAAATATTCTTAATCATGGTATGAATATTCAGATCCGAAAGATTCAAGACAAAAGTTCATATTGACATAAAAATAATAATACTTCAAGCATACTGATCAAAGTAATCATGTCTTCTCAAAATAGCATGGCAAAAGAAAGTTCATCCCTACCAAATCATATAGTTAGGCAATGGTTCATTTTCGTCACACAAAGATGTCCCAACTTCTATACCCCCGATGACAAGCCAAGCAATTGTTTCATACTTAAATAATCTCAAACTTTTTCAACCTTCACGCAATACATGAGCGTGAGCCATGGATATAGCACTATGGGTGGATTAGAATATGATGATGGGGATTATGTGGAGAAGACAAAAAGGAGAAAGTCTCACATTGACGAGGATAATCAACGGGCTATGGAGATGCCCATCAATTGATGTCAACATGAGGAGTAGGGATTGCCATGCAACGGATGCACTATAGCTATGAATGCTCAACAAAAGAAAACTAGTGGGTGTGCATCCAACTTGCTTGCTCATGAAGACCTAGGGCATTTTGAGGAAGCCCATCGTAGGAATATACAAGCCAAGTTCTATAACGAAAAATTCCCACTAGTATAAAAAGACAACTTATGAGACTCACTATATGAAAAACATGGTGCTACTTTGAAGCACAATATATGAGAATCACTACATGAAGAACAAGGTGCTACTTTGAAGCACAATATATGAGACTCACTACATGAAGAACAAGGTGCTACTTTGAAGCACAAGTGTGGAAAAAGAGATAGTAGCATTGCCCTTTTTATTAATTTTCTTTTTTTTCGGGCCTTTCTTTTTTTCTTTTTGGCCTTTCTCCTTTTTTATTTTTTTTTGTTTGGGCAATGCTCTAATAATGATGGTCATCACACTTCTATTGATTACAACATAAGGATTACAACTCGAAACTAGAACAAGGTATGACTCTATATGAATGCCTCCGGTGGTGTACCGGGATGGTGCAATGAATCAAGAGTGACATGTATGAAAAACAATGCATGGTGGCTTTGCCACAAATACGATGTCAACTACACGATCATGCAATGGCAATATGACAAAAGTAATGTATGTCATGATGATGATGAACGGAACGGTGGAAAGTTGCATGGCAATATATCTCGGAATGGCTATGGAAATGCCATATTAGGTAGGTATGGTGGCTGTTTTGAGGAAGATGTAAGGAGGTTTATGTGTGAAAGAGTGTATCATATCACGGGGTTTGGATGCACCGGCGAAGTTTTCACCAACTCTCAAGGTGAGAAAGGGCAATGCACGGTACCGAAGAGGCAAGCAAAGGCGGAAAGGTAAAAGTGCGTATTATCCATTGACTCAACATTAGTCAAAAGAACTCATATACTTATTGCAAAAATTTAGAAGTCATCAAAAATCAAGCACTACACGCATGCTCCTAGGGGGATAGATTGGTAGGAGAAGACCATCGCTCGTCCCCGACCGCCACTCATAAGGATGCACAAGCCAGGTACACTTCATGTTTCAAATTTGTTACACAACTTTAACCATACGTGCATGCTACGGGATTTGCTAACTTCAACACAAGCATTTCTCAAATTCACAACTACTCAACTAGCACGACTTTGATATTATCACCTCCATATCTCAAAACAATTATCAAGCATCAAACTTATCTTAGTATTCAACGCACTCAAAAGAAAGTTTCACATATCTTGAATACCAAGTGTATTAACATTAAGTAAATTACCATGCTATTAACGACTCTCAAAATAATCTAAGTGAAGAATGAGAGATCAAGTTTCTTTAAAACAAATCCACCACCGTGCTCTAAAAGATCTAAGTGAAGCACTAGAGCAATAATTATCACGTTCAAAAGATATAAGTGAAGCACTATGAGCAAACTATCAAGCTCAAAAGATATAAGTGAAGCACATAGAGTATTCTATCAAATTCCAATTCATGTATGGCTCTCTCAAAAGGTGTGTACAGCAAGGATGATTGTGGTAAACTAACAAGCAAAGACGCAAATAATACAAGACGCTCCAAGCAAAACACATATCATGTGGTGAATAAAATATAGCTCCAAGTAAATTACCGATGGAAGTGGATTTAAAGAGGGATGCCTTCCGGGCATCCCCAAGCTTTGAATTTTGGTGTCCTTGGATTATCTTGGGGGTGCCATGGGCATCCCCAAGCTTAGGCTCTTGCCACTCCTTGTTCCATAATCCATCAAAAGAATTCACCCAAAACTTGAAAACTTCACAACACAAAACTCAATAGAAATCTCGTGAGCTCCGTCAAAGAAAGAAAACAAAAGACTACTTTAAGGTACTGTAATAAAATCATTATTTATTTATATTGGTGTTAAACCTACTGTATTCCAACTTCTCTATGGATCATAAATTATTTTACTAGCCATAGATTCATCAAAATAAGCAAACAACACACGCAAAACAGAATCTGTGAAAAACAGAACAGTCTGTAGTAATATGTAACTAACACAAACTTATGGTACTCAGAAAATTCTAAAAAAATTAGAAGACCTGTAAAATTTGTCTATTGATCAGCAGCAATTGGAATCATTATTTTATCACGTTCTGGTGATTTTTAACAATTCGGGCACTGAGCGCAAAGTTTCTGGAAATTACAGCAAGATCAAATAACTATCATCCAAGAAGATCCAATAGGTTTAACTTGGCACAAACACTAATTAAAAGATAAAGCCACATCTAAACAGAGGCTAGATGGATTATTTATTCCTAAACAGAAGAAAAAACAAAAACTAAAAATAAAATTGGGTTGCCTCCCAACAAGCGCTATCGTTTAACGCCTCTAGCTAGGCATAAAAGCGAGGATAGATCTAGGTATTGCCATCTTTGATAGGCAATCCATAAGTGGCTCTCATAATAGATTCATATGGTAATTTTATTTTCTTTCTAGGGAAGTTTTCCATGCCTTTCTTTAATGGAAATTAGAATCTAATATTCCCTTCCTTCATATCAATAATTGCACCAATCGTTCTAAGGAAAGTTCTACCAAGAATAATAGGACATGAAGGATTGAAATCTATATCAAGAACGATAAAATCTACGGGCACATAATTCCTATTTGCAACAATAAGAACATCATTAATTCTCCCCATAGGCTTTTTAATAGTGGAATCCGCAAGATGCAAGTTTAGAGAGCAATCATCAAAGTCACGGAAATCTAGCAAATCACACAAAGTTTTGGGAATAGTGGAGACACTAGCACCCAAATCACACAAAGCATTAAACTCATGATTTTTTATTTTAATTTTGATAGTAGGTTCCCACTCATCATAGAGATTTCTAGGGATAGAAACTTTCAACTCAAGTTTTTCTTCATAAGATTGCATCAAGGCATCAACAATGTGTTCGGTAAAGGCCTTATTTTGACTATAAGCATGAGGAGAATTTAGCACGGTTTGCAACAAGGAAATACAATTAATTAAAGAGCAATTTTCATAATTAAATTCCTTGAGATCCAATATAGTGGGTTTAGTAACATCTAGATTTTTATTTCTTTCGATCCCACTTTTATCAATTTCATTATCAAGATCTAAAAACTCCAAATTCTTAGAACGCCTTCTAGGTAAAGGAAGATCATATTCAGTTTCATCAAGATTCATATTGCAAAACAAAGATTTAATAGGGACGCATCAATAACTTTTAGATCTTCATCTTGATTTTCATATGAATTCGGTTTAGCAGCCATCTTATTGACTAAGGTAGCTTGCATATCCGAAATTTCAGCGGTCATCTTTTCAAGACGAGCAATTCGGGCTCTTATACCATCAAATTCTTTAGACATATCATCGAGCTCTTTATTCATATAACTCATAAAACTCTTTTGTTCCTTAAGCTCATTTCTAAAGAAATTATTATGCTCAAATTGCAAAACCATAAACTTTCTAACATTGTTTTCGATCTCCTCTAGCCTTTTAAGGTGAAGATCACCAAATTTAGGTAGGGCCGTCGCGACAAACAAGCAATCCAACACACGAGCAAACAAAAGGCAAAGGGAAAAAGAGGAGGAGATTGGGAAAGAGAGGGCGAATAAAACGGCAAGGGTGAAGTGGGGGAGAGGAAAACGAGAGGCAAATGGCAAATAATGTAATGCGAGAGATAGGGATTGTGATGGGTACTTGGTATGTTGACTTTTGCATAGACTCCCCGGAAACGGTGCCAGAAATCCATCTTGCTATGTCTTGAGCTTGCGTTGGTTTTCCCTGAAGAGGAGAGGATGATGCAGCACAGTAGCGTAAGTATTTCCCTCAGTTTTGGGAACCAAGGTATCAATCCAAGAGGAGGCCACGCACAAGTCCCTCGTACTGCACAAAACGATAGCTACTCGCAACCAACGCGATTAGGGGTTGTCAATCCCTTCACGGTCACTTACGAGAGTGAGATTTGATAGAGATAATATTTTTTGTATTTTTGATATAAAGATGCAAAGTGAAAAGTAAAAGGCAAAGTGAAAACAAAGAAAGTATAAAAGTGATGGAGATTGATATGATGAGAATAGACCCGGGGTCCATAGGTTTCACTAGTGGCTTCTCTCAAGAGCATAAGTATTCTACGGTGGGTGAACAAATTACTGTTGAGCAATTGACAGAATTGAGCATAGTTATGAGGTTATCTAGGTATGATCATGTATATAGGCATCACGTCCGAGACAAGTAGACCGAAACGATTCTGCATCTACTACTATTACTCCACTCATCGACCGCTATCCAAATGCATCTAGAGTATTAAGTTAAAAACAGAGTAACACCTTAAGCAAGATGACATGATGTAGAGGAATAAATTCATGCAATATGATAAATACCCCATCTTGTTATCCTCGATGGCAACAATACAGTACGTGCCTTGCAACCCTTTCTGTCACTTGGTAAGGACACCGCAAGATTGAACCCAAAGCAATGCACTTCTCCCATTGCAAGAACTACCAATCTAGTTGGCCAAACCAAACGGATAATTCAAAGAGACTTGCAAAGATAACTCAATCATACATAAAATAATTCAGAGAAGATTCAAATATTATTCATAGGTAAGCTGGATCATAAACCCACAATTCATCGGTCTCAACAAACACACCGCAAAAAGAAGATTACATCGAATAGATCTCCACGAGAGAGGGAGAACATTGTATTGAGATCCAAAAAGAGAGAAGAAGCCATCTAGCTACTAGCTATGGACCCAAGGTCTGAAGTAAACTACTCACACTTCATCGGAGAGGCTATGGTGTTGACGAGAAGCTCTCCATGGTGGATGCCCCTCCGGCGTGAGCTCCTAACAGGCCCCAAGATGGGATCTCGTGGATACTGAGAACTTGCGGCGGTGGAATTAGGTTTTGGCTCTGCTCGATCGCTTGGGGGTACGTAGGTATATATAGGAGGAAGGAGTACGTTGGTGGAGCTTTGAGGGGGCCACGAGGCAGGGGGCGCGCCCTAGGGGGGGGGCACCCTCGTGACCGCCTCTTGTGTGCCTTGGCGTAGGGTCCAAGTATCCTGGGTCACGTCCGGTAAGAAAATCACGTTTCCGAAGGTTTCATTCCGTTTGGACCCTATTTGATATTTTGCTTCTTTGAAATACTGAAAAAGGCAAAAAACAACAATTCTGGGCTGGGCCTCCGGTTAATAGGTTAGTCCCAAAAGTAATATAAAAGTGGAAAATAAAGCCCATTATAGTCCAAAATAATAGATAAAGTAGCATGGAGCAATCAAAAATTATAGATACGTTGGAGACGTATCACAGCACATGAAGCAATCTGGATGAAGGCGTTCATCACCGACCTAGGAGTCATACCCAATGCGTCGGGGCCTGTCACTCTCTTCTATGACAACACTGGAGCTATTGCCCTTGCTAAGGAGCCCAGGTTTCACAAGAAGACCAGGCACATCAAGCGTCGCTTCAACTCCATTCATGAAAATGTTCAAGATGGAGACATAGATATTTGTAAAGTGCACACAGATCTGAATGTCGCAGATCCGTTGACTAAACCTCTTCCGCGAGCAAAACATGATCAACACCAGAACTCTATGGGTGTTCGATTCATCACAATGTAACTAGATTACTGACTCTAGTGCAAGTTGGAGACTGCTGGAAATATGCCCTAGGGGCAATAATAAAATGGTTATTATTATATTTCCTCGTTCATGATAATTGTCTATTATTCATGCTATAATTGTGTTATCCGGAAATCGTAATACATGTGTGAATACATAGACCACAACATGTCCCTAGTGAGCCTCTGGTTGACTAGCTCGTTTATCAATAGATGGTCACGGTTTCCTGACCATGGACATTGGATGTCATTGATAACGGGATCACATCATTGGGAGAATGATGTGATGGACAAGACCCAATCCTAAGCATAGCACAAGATCGTGTAGTTCGTTTGCTAGAGCTTTTCCAATCTCAAGTATCATTTCCTTAGACCATGAGATCGTGTAACTCCCGGATGCCGTAGGAGTGCTTTGGGTGTACCAAACGTCACAACGAATCGGGTGACTATAAAGGTATACTACAGGTATCTCCGAAAGTGTCTGTTGGGTTGACACGGATCGAGACTGGAATTTGTCACTCCGTATGACGGAGAGGTATCTCTGGGCCCACTCGGTAATGCATCATCATAATGAGCTCAAAGTGACTAAGTGGTTGGTCATGGGATCATGCATTACGGTACGAGTAAAGTGACTTGCCGGTAATGAGATTGAATGAGGTATTGGGATACCGACGACCGAATCTCGGGCAAGTAACGTACCGATTGACAAAGGGAATTGTATACGGGATTACTTGAATCCTCGACGTTGTGGTTCATTCGATGAGATCATCATGGAGCATGTAGGAGCCAACATGGGTATCCAGATCCCGCTGTTGGTTATTGGCCGGAGAGTCGTCTCGGTCATGTCTGCTTGTCTCCCGAACCCGTAGGGTCTACACACTTAAGGTTCGGTGACGCTAGGGTTGTAGAGATCCTGGACGTCACGAGGAGTTCCGGAATGGTCCGGAGGTGAAGAATTATATATAGGAAGTCCAGTTTCGGCCATCGGGAAAGTTTCGGGGGTCACCGGTATTGTACCGGGACCACCGGAAGGGTCCCGGGGGTCCACCGGGTGGGGCCACCTATCCCGGAGGGCCCCATGGGCTGAAGTGGGGAAGGTAACCAACCCCTGGTGGGCTGGTGCGCCCCCCTTGGGCCTCCCCTCCGCCTAGGGTTGGAAACCCTAGGGGTGGGGGGGCGCCCCACTTGACTTGGGGGGCAAGTCCCCCCCTTGGCCGCCGCCCCCCCTTGAGATGGGATCTCTAGGGGGCCGGCACCCCCCAGGGCCCCTATATAAAGAGGGGGAGAGGGAGGCCTGCGCACCCTTCTCCTGGCGCCTCCCTCTCCCTCCGCAACACCTCTCCCTCTCGTAGAGCTTGGCGAAGCCCTGCCGAGATCGCCACTACTTCCACCACCACGCCGTCGTGATGCTGGATCTCCATCAACCTCTCCCTTCCCCTTGCTGGATCAAGAAGGAGGAGACGTCTTCCCCAACCGTACGTGTGTTGAACGCGGAGGTGCCATCCGTTCGGCACTAGGATCTTCGGTGATTTGGATCACGACGAGTACGACTCCCTCAACCCCGTTCTCTTGAACGCTTCCGCGCGTGATCTACAAGGGTATGTAGATGCACTCCTCTCTCTCGTTGCTAGATGACTCCATAGATTGATCTTGGTGAAGCGTAGAAAATTTTTATTTTCTGCAACATTCCCCAACACATGTATCATGGCAAATTTAGTTTATGGTTCATGGCAAGTCTACTTTCTTAATTTCTCGTTTTATAATATGTCAAAATTTACTCTTAAATGTAGCAAAAAATAGCTGAAACACGTCATGGCAACTTTAGTGTAAACATCATGGCAATTCATGTGCAATAGACATGGCAACTTTTAACTCAAAAAAATATTTGCCGAAATATATTGATATGGGATCTAGTTTTGAAGATCTCGTCGCGAGGAATTTAATGGTGAAAATGGATCTTCAATAGGATTTTTCATTTAAGAGATAAAACATTTTAAAAACTGAAAATCCAAAAAGATTCCCACATGCATACATGTGGTGACGTAGCGCAGTCCATGTGTTATAAGGCGTGTGGACGGTTTTGCCTCCCACCACACGTGTGGGCGTTAGCATTGTCCTTTTTTATAACCCATCGTGGCTACTCCAGAAGCCGGTCTGGGTAATGAATTTAAATGCCCGTGTGTTGCAAAATCCGTCTTTCTTGTGTAATTTACCTATAGTTCAATCATCAACGAGATTTTTTTATCTGCCTTGGATTTTTGCAACTCATAAATATTTAGAGTTGATGATTAAAATAAATCAAACTGTTCAAATTCTACCAAGCATCTAAAGTGTTTTTTATATTCATATCATTACTTTTAGATATTAAAAAAATCACCATTATTTTTCGGACATGGGCGGGCGCAGCAACACACGCTTTTATGTTCTAGTCAATCAATAAAATTACGGCATGGCATTTTTGTTTTTGGTCCATAGCAAAGGATGACGAAAAAATTGTTCTCCAAAACAAGACATATTTTGCAAACTGAAACATCTACGGCAAAATTCATACATGTTTTTAGATCACAAGACACTTTTTTAGTTATATCATTGCACATCTATAAATTAGATAAATGATAGTTTTGTAACATAGCATGGTGAAAGCACAAGTGCTCCCTGGGTGATTTTGGTAATTAATGTCAACATATCTCTTGTTGGACTAACACTTTTACCTAGTATGTTTCAGACAAGTTCAACAATGGAGTAGCATACCACTCGATGCCACCGATTTCACTACAGGAAAAACATTTTCCCACTTATTCATGCATTACCTTTGATCCAGCTCCACTCCATGAATCTTGTCCTCTACAAGCATCATATTTTTATCAGTGCTTTATGCTGTGACTCAAGGACCAAACCCATTCACGACAAATTCCAGAAGGCCCTTCTTGGAAATTGATGTCAAAGGGGGAGAGAGAGATCACATCAAAGCTTATCACTTCAACAGGGGGAGAAAGATATCTCCAGGGGGAGAGAATACTCAAGAAGAGAGTAATCTTCAAGGATCCCAGATGCTTGGTGTTCAAGAGGAGAGATGCCACATGTCTTCTTGAGAGGAAAGACATGTTCATATGTGCTTATTTGCATTAGCTCTGTTCATTTGTTTCTTTAAGCTATGTTTCTGCATTTTGCTTTAATTTTCTGTTCCATATCTTCTCCCAGTATCCCATGCTAGATTCAGGGGGAGCAAGACATCTAAGGGAAATAAATTCTTTAAATTCATTGCACATCTTTACCTTTGGGGACATGTCTATATTCAATGTGGTACTTAGTACTCACTCTCTACATGTCATCCCAGTCTTCGTACTCTTGTGGCTTCTTTTGCTTGCTCTGGCCAGTAGGTGTATCTGTGTTATCTGACCCTATTTTCACAGGTTCATTCCATCCTAAGCCAACTCAAGACCACAAGGTAAGTATATGCATCGCAGTCATGTGTATGAGGAATTCTTGCCGATGTACATACTTTGCAAGGACTCATGAGCATGAAGGTACATTTCCCATATTCACATCATTTGCTCTAATGCATATAGCCAAGATACATGTAACACATTGCTTACTCTGTCATGGTTATGCTCTCACATGATTCTATATTCCATATCCACATGATTGCATACATGTAGGGGGAGCCTATGCATGTTACATGTCTTTCCAAAGCTTTACTCGTTATTCTTTATATCTTTATCTAAAGCTTTGATGTATGTTGTCATCAATTACCAAAAAGGGGGAGATTGAAAGCACAAGTGCTCCCTATGTGATTTTGGTAATTAATGTCAACATATCTCTTGTTGGACTAACACTTTTACCTAGTATGTTTCAGACAAGTTCAACAATGGAGTGGCATGGACTAGAGGATGTGGAACCCCTTCAAGATGCTAAGAACAAAGGATTGGCTCAAGCTCCAAGCTCAAGACTCTACACTTTCTATTTTAGTGATCCAAGATCACATTGAGTCTATAGGAAAAGCCAATACTATCAAGAGGGGATGAGGTGTTGCTTAATGAGTTTCTTGCTCTACAATGCTTAGTGATATGCTCCAAAGCCCTCAACTACTTTCTCACATACATATATGTCCTAAACCAAAAGTCAAACTCGGCCCCACCGATTCTTTCTATCCGGCGCCACCGAGTTCAGATGTCTTAGCCACTGCCACAAACCCTAGGCAAATCGGTTTCACCGATAGGGATCTCGGTCTCACCGAGATGGGATTGTAATCTCTCTGTGTATGTCCATTACCAAATTCGGTCTCACCGAGTTTAAGTAATCGGTACTACCGAGATTACAATCCAAAGTTTCTGGTTAACTTATTACCAAAATTGGTCTCACCGAGTTTGTGTAGTCGGTCTCACCGAGTTTGCCTGACCAACTCTCTGGTTAGCTTATTACCAAAATCGGTCTCACCGAGTTTGTGTAATCGGTCTCACCGAGATTACGTTATGCCCTAACCCTAATCACATCGGTCCTACCGAGTTGCATGTCGGTCCCACCGAAAATCTTAACGGTCACTAGATTTGCTGAATCTGTCCGACCGAGTTTATCAATTCGGTCCCACCGAGTTTGGCAAGTTGTCTGTAACGGTTAGATTTTGTGTGGAGGCTATATATACCCCTCCACCTCCTCTTCATTCACGGAGAGAGCCATCAGAACGAACCTACACTTCCAATACACATTTTCTGAGAGAGAACCACCTACTCATGTGTTGAGGCCAAGATATTCAATTTCTACCATATGAATCTTGATCTCTAGCCTTCCCCAAGTTGCTTTCCACTCAAATCTTCTATCCACCAAATCCAAATCCTGTGAGAGAGAGTTGAGTGTTGGGGAGACTATCATTTGAAGCACAAGAGCAAGGAGTTCATCATCAACACACCATTTGTTACTTCTTGGAGAGTGGTGTTTCCTAGATTGGCTAGGTGTCACTTGGGAGGCCTCAGACAAGATTGTGGATTTGAACCAAGGAGTTTGTAAGGGCAAGGAGATCGCCTACTTAGTGAAGATCTACCGCTAGTGAGGCAAGTCCTTCGTGGGCGACGGCCATGGTGGGATAGACAAGGTTGCTTCTTCGTAGACCCTTCATGGTGGAGCCCTCCGTGGACTCACAAGCAACCGTTACCCTTCGTGGGTTGAAGTCTCCATCAACGTGGATGTACGATAGCACCACCTATCGGAACCACGACAAAAACATCCGTGTCTCCAATTGCATTTGAATTCTCCAAACCCTTCCCTTTACATTCTTGCAAGTTGCATGCTTTACTTTCCGCTGCTCATATACTCTTTGCATGCTTGCTTGTTATGTATTGAGATTGTTAAACTTGTGCCTAAACTCCTCTTGAACTTAAAGAAGTTAAAAACTGTAACTTTTGGTACTTAGTGTCTAATCACCCCCCTCTAGACACCTCTTCTCGATCCCTTTCACATGGCATATTTTTTAAAACACAGTGTAGACATAGACGCTCATATATACGCACATATTCAATACTATGAGTACCTCCGAGAGACCGAGCCAGCACATCATCCTGAAATTGACAAAGTCGCCACCGATGCCTTCATAGTCGACGGGAACGTCTCCTTTCACTGAATGCACATCGCTGGAAGGTCTGAAATAAATCTGAAAAAATTCAAACACCGGCGTAAAGTCTAGAAGTTGCACCTTGGTAGGCTGGGATACCAGTGAGTAGCATGAAATTTTGTAAAGTAGCATGGTATATTTTTATAATTCAGATCATAGCAGTTGGTGTCTTTTTTTGTCCATGATATCTTTTTCGTTAAAAGAAATTAACTTGGCCACTGGGTTAGCACGGGTCGTGCAGAGCGGACGAATCACTGGAAAGTACCTCCACCAAATCGAAAGACCGCAATGTTTTTTTAGGCCAACTCCAACACACGACCCCAAACGAACGTCTGTTTGTCCGGATTCTATCCGTTTGGGTAGGGCAATGGGGGCCGTGTCCGGGCCTTTTCTAAGATGTGGTGGCCGTGCGCCCAACGCGCGGATGCATCCTTTGGCCGCATCTTGTCCGTCTCTTTTTTCAAACGCAAATATTCGAATAACCACGGCCTATAGTTCATGCCAGCGGCCCTAGTTCGCGCCGGCAACACATCTAGCCTACACAACCTCGCCGACAGCACACTCAGCCTTCAAAATGAATAGTTTTATCGCTGGTAACACGGCCAGCCTCCAAAATAAACAGGTTTGTCGCCGGAGTGAGTTCCGACTGCGACTTCTTCGAACCCTTGGCCGCTTTCTTCTTCACATTTCCGGGCGGGTCGACGGCCTGGCCGCCGGAATTTGGCGGAGCATTGGCCATGGCGGGAGGGTGGTGGACAGAGGGTCTGGGGGAAAATGGCGCGGAATGAGGCGCCGGGCGGGTGCTTTGTGCCATCGACGGGCGGGCCAGAGGAGGACAAGCGCGCGTCTCACCCGTCTGCGCGCTGTCTTTTTCACCTCAAAGACGACCCAAATTTGCTCCATGATGGATCGAAAGCGGACATAAAACAGATAAAAGTCCATTTACGCCCGCACACTGGGCCGTCTGATATGTTCATTTTACCTCAAATAAACACGCTAGGACATGATATGATCGCGCACTCGAGGTGGCTAGCGAAGTTCGCTCGCTAGAGGGCGTCCCCCGGCTGGCGTTCCATAGGGTCGTTAGAGAAACAAAAACATTACCTGGTGAATGTTTGCCGGGGATGAGATCCCAGCGAACGCCCCCGAACCACACGATCATGAACGTGTGGGTAGCTGTTTCTTAAGAAGCTTACACTAAAGTTTAAGAACTGGCATGACAGTCTTATAAAAAATGACACCCCTCCTCCAAAAATTGCCACGGAGCCGTTCGCAAAATGTCATCCCTCACACGAACGGTCACTGGACAGTGGAGGAAAAACCTTGAAATGTCTGACACTAACGAGCGATGTAGAACAACGGTCAGCGTTAAACTCGTTGTTACTCCCTTCATTTTTTATTAGTTTGCATATGAGATTTGGTCAAAGTCAAATTTTATAAAGTTTGACCAACTTTATAGAAAAAATGTCAACATCTACAATACTAAAGCTATATAGTGTGAAAATTAATTTCATAATGCATCCAATAATATTGATTTCATACCGTGAATCTTGATTTTTTTTCTATAAACTTCGTCAAAATTAATAAAGTTTGATTTTAACCAAATTTTATATGCAGAGTAAAAAGAAACGGATGAAGTACACATTTAAATAATTTGGACCACAGCTGGCTATAGCTAAGCAGAGATCTTTCTTTCGCTCGATCGAGCAGCAAAGCAGCAGAGATCTCGGGAACAGTCGAGTACGAGCAGACCGTTTTATATCTGTTTGCGCGGCGTCGTGCTTGCACGGACAGCACGGTGCGGTGCCATGCACGGTTGCCGCAGGTGGCTCCAGATCGACAGGAATAGGAATCCAAGCCTTCCCGTCGCCCAAGAATCCAAGGGAGGCCGTGCGGCGTGTAAGAATAGTGGCCTCTCACAGCTCACTGGTTCCTGTTTGGTCGACTGACTCGACGTGACATGCTTTGACCCCTCCACAGGTCGAGCTCGTGCCAAGAATCACTTGCAGTTGATGTGCACCATTAGTTTCGTGTATATGTGTATGATTAGACATGCTTTGCCCCCTTTGCATTCTCAGATGGACATAGTTATGGCTTTATTAAAAAGTGTACTCTATTAAAAAACACCAAGTACCAAGGTCAAATTGACTGGTTTAGAAAAAGAGGAAATTTAGATCGACACCAGCGTCGAGTTAGTCGCTGCAAACCAACCGTGGATCAAATCCACGGATGCTTTTGAAACAACATGTTAAGGAAGCAAGAATCAAATGTGAGGTTATCACCCCCACAAAGCCAAACTTCGAGCCAACCCCTTTAACATGCAACATATGTACGATAACACCGGTTAATGTAGCATGAAAGGCTAGAAGACGAGGTTTCATGAGAAAAATACACATGCTCATTGTCGATCCTCAGGGTAGCCCCTAAACGTCCGGACCACGATGTCCAGACGTTTTTTTACATCCAACATCGTGCCGCAAATGTCCACGGACACATTCGCGTGTCCAAATTCCCACAAAGCGACACGAAACTATGGGGAGGTTTGCGGGTGTCCGGTCCTCCGCCATGTAGGCGTCCGACACCCCAGACCCACCGAAAACCGAGGCGCAGCCCGCGCATTTGAACCATTACACATTGTTTTCACGCCTTCCCACTCTTTCTACTCTGATCGCCACCGCCCTCCACCCCAGTTACTGCCCTTTCCGCCTTCCACTAGTGCATGAACCCGTTCGAGGTGTCTGAACTGCCACCGGAATCGGAGTATCCGGAGGTGGTGGCCGTCTGCAAGATCAACTCGGCGACACACAACGTGGTCTGAAGTCACTCGCCAGGGATGGTACACCATTCAAGGTGTCGTCAACTAGTATTGCGGGCATTACAAACAAGTCCAAAACCGGTGACCAAGTGGTGCGCTAATCTCCGAGCAAGTAAGTAATTTATGCGTTGGTCATTCGGTCGTATATGCTCTATGCATTGGTCAGTTGGCCGGATATGTTGTCATTTGGCCAGATATGCTCTATGTGTTGTCATTTGGCCGGATATCATGTGCGCACATTGTTGACCATGTCCTTTTTTGCTAGTTACCCCGTGCACGCACATTGTTCTTGAAGGCGGAGAAGAAGCACTTCATCTTTATGCATTGTTGATTGAATTTGAATGCCCACCCCAAATGGATCCTATCCATTGTCAAGACCACTGACGTCACCAATGAAGACAAAGATGGTGATCCAACCAACCTAACAAATGGGGGCTTAAGCCGACCAAGAAGGTCAAAAGGGGGATTCGGGGGAGGAAGTGGGAGGAGAAGAAGGAGAAGTGAGAAGGGTCGGTGGCCAAGATGTCGGAGAGGTTCGAGGATATCATGGCGAAGGAGGAACATGCGTTCACCGTAATGGCGTGAAGGAGGAAAATAAGGCCGAGAGGTTTGACAAGTACATGGCGGCAACGGAGAAGAAGATCAAGCTCGAAGAGACGAGGAGCTCACGGTCAACTCAGACGATGCCAAAATGTTGACGTTGAAGATGGAGGACTTGCGTCCAGCGTAATGGTGTGAAGGAGGAAAGAAGGCCGAGAGGTTTGACAAGTTCATGGCGGCGACGGTGAAGAAGACCAAGCTCAAAGAGAAGAGGGTTGAGCTCACGGTCAACTCGGACGATACCAAGATGTTGACGTTGAAGACAGAGGACTTGGATCCTGATACAGCAAAGATCGTGCAAGTCTACCTTGCAAGGGTGTTCAAGCGCTCGCGGACGAGCTATGAGCTGACCGTTGAGGAGTAGCCAGTTGCATAGTGAAGAATTTGCGACGGATAACAGGCTGTTCGTGCAAACATTGTCGTTTTTTGCACGGATGGCTGGACTGGCAACTTTTAGGACTCGCCAGTGAAGGAAATATGCCCTAGAGGCAATAATAAAGTTATTATTTATTTCCTCATATCATGATAAATGTTTATTATTCATGCTAGAATTGTATTAACCGGAAACATGATACATGTGTGAATACATAGACAAACTTAATGTCACTAGTATGCCTCTACTTGACTAGCTCATTAATCAAAGATGGTTATGTTTCCTAACCATAGACATGTGTTGTCATTTGATTAAAGGGATCACATCATTAGGAGAATGATGCGATTGACTTGGCCCATTCCGTTAGCTTAGCATTTGATCGTTTAGTATATTGCTATTGCTTTCCTCATGACTTATACAAGTTCCTATAACTATGAGATTATGCAACTCCCATTTACCGGAGGAACACTTTGTGTGCTACCAAACGTCACAACGTAACTGGGTGATTATAAAGGAGCTCTACAGGTGTCTCCAAAGGTACATGTTGGGTTGGCGTATTTCGAGATTAGGTTTTGTCACTCCGATTGTCGGAGAGGTATCTCTTGGCCCTCTCGGTAATGCACATCACTATAAGCCTTGCAAGCAATGTAGCTAATGAGTTAGTTACGGAATGATGCATTACGTAACGAGTAAAGATACTTGCCGGTAACCAGATTGAACTAGGTATTGGATACCGACGATCGAATCTCGGGCAAGTAACATACTGATGACAAAGGGAACAACGTATGTTGTTATGCGGTTTGACCGATAAAGATCTTCGTAGAATATGTAGGAGCCAATATGAGCATCCAGGTTCCGCTATTGGTTATTGACCGGAAACAGTTCTAGGTCATGTCTACATTGTTTCGAACCCGTAGGGTCCGCACGCTTAACGTTACGATGACAGTTTTATTATGAGTTTATAGTTTTCGATGTATCGAAGGTTGTTCGGAGTACCGGATGTGATCACGGATATGACGAGGAGTCTCGAAATGGTCGAGACATGAAGATTGATATATTGGACGACTATATTCGGACACCGGAATGGTTCCGGGAGTTATCGGATATATACCGGAGTACCGGGGGGTTACCGGACCCCCCCCCGGAGGTTAATGGGCCTCATGGGCCCAAGTGGAGGAAGAGGAGAGGCGGCCAAGGGGCAGCCGCGCGCCCCTCCCCCCCCCACAAGTCCGAATTGGACAAGGAGGGGGGGCCCTTTCCTTTCCCCCTCTCTCTCCTTCCCTCTCCTCTCTTACTCCAACAAGGAAGGGAGGGAGTCCTACTCCCGGTGGGAGTAGGACTCCTCCTGGTGCGCCTTCTCCTTGCCGGCCGCACCTCCCCCCCTTTATCCTTTATATACGGGGGCAGGGGGCACCCTAGAGACACAACAATTGATCCTTGAGATCTCTTAGCCGTGTGCGGTGCCCCCCTCCACCATAGTCCTCGATAATATTGTAGCGGTGCTTAAGCGAAGTCCTGCGACGGTAGAACATCAAGATCGTCACCACGCCGTCGTGCTGACGGAACTCATCCCCGACACTTTGCTGGATCGGAGTCCGGGGATCGTCATCGAGCTGAACGTGTGCTAGAACTCGGAGGTGCCGTAGTTTCGGTGCTTGATCGGTCGGGCCGTGAAGACGTACGACTACACCAACCGCGTTGTTATAACGCTTCCGCTTTCGGTCTACGAGGGTACGTGGACAATACTCTCCCCTCTCGTTGCTATGCATCACCATGATCTTGCGTGTGCGTAGGAACTTTTTTGAAATTACTACGTTCCCCAACAGTGGCATCCGAGCCTGGTTTTATGCGTAGATGTTATATGCACGAGTAGAACACAAGTGTGTTGTGGGCGATATACAAGTCATACTGCTTACCAGCATGTCATACTTTGGTTTGGCGGTATTGTTGGATGAAGCGGCCCGGACCGACATTACGCGTACGCTTACGCGAGACCGGTTCTCCCGACGTGCTTTGCACAGAGGTGGCTAGCGGGTGTCAGTTTCTCCAACTTTAGTTGAACCGAGTGTGGCTACGCCCGGTCCTTGCGAAGGTTAAAACAGCACTAACTTGACGAACTATCGTTGTGGTTTTTATGCCTAGGTAAGAACGGTTCTTGCTAAGCCCGTAGCAGCCACGTAAAACTTGCAACAACAAAGTAGAGGACGTCTAACTTGTTTTTGCAGGGCATGTTGTGATGTGATATGGTCAAGACGTGATGCTATATTTTATTGTATGAGATGATCATGTTTTGTAACCGAGTTATCGGCAACTGGCAGGAGCCATATGGTTGTCGCTTATTGTATGCAATGCAATCGCCTACATAATGCTTTACTTTATCACTAAGCGGTAGCGATGGTCGAGAAGCATAAGTTTGGCGAGACGACAACGATGCTACGATGGAGATCAAGATGTCGTGCGGTGGCGATGGTGATCACGACGGTGCTTGGAGATGGAGATCACAAGCACAAGATGATGATGGCCATATCATATCACTTATATTGATTGCATGTGATGTTTATCCTTTATGCATCTTACCTTGCTTTGATTGACGGTAGCATTTTAAGATGATCCTCACTAATTATCAAGAAGTGTTCTCCCGAGTATGCACCGCTATGAAAGTTCTTCGTCTTTGAGACACCACGTGATGATCGGGTGTGATACGCTCTACGCTCAAATACAACGGTGCAAAACAGTTGCACACGCGAATACTCGAGTTAAAATTGACGAGCCTAGCATATACAGATATGGCCTCGGAACACGGAGACCGAAAGGTCGAGCGTGAATCATATAGTAGATATGATCAACATAGTGATGTTCACCATTGAAACTACTCCATCTCACGTGATGATCGGACATGGTTTAGTTGATTTGGATCACGTGATCACTTAGATGACTAGAGAGATGTCCGTCTAAGTGGGAGTTCTTAAGTAATATGATTAAGTGAACTTAAATTTATCATGAACTTAGTACCGATAGTATTTTGCTTGTCTATGTTTGTTGTAGATAGATGGCTCGTGATGTTGTTCCGTTGAATTTTAATGCGTTCTTGAGAAAGCTAAGTTGAAAGATGATGGTAGCAATTACACGGATCGGGTCCGTAACTCGAGGATTATCCTCATTGCTGCACGTAAGAATTACGCCCCGAAGCACCGCTGGGTGCAGTGTCTGCTCTGATGCAATCGGCGATGTTAAGAACGTCTGCGAGCAAAGCGATGACTACTCGATAGTTCAATGTGCCATGCTTTACGGTTTAGAACCGGTCTTCAACGACGTTTTGAACGTCATGGAGCATATGAGATGTTCCAGAGTTGAAGTTAATATTTCAAGCAAATGCCCGGATTGAGAGATATGAAGTCTCCATAAGTTCTATAGCTGTAAGATGGAGGAGAATAGTTCACAAGTGAACATATACTCAAAATGTGCGGGTATAATAATCACTTGATTCAACCGGGAGTTAATCTTCACGATGATAGTGTCATTGATGTAATTCTTCAATCATCGCCACCAAGCTACAAGAGCTTCGTGATGAACTATAATATGCAAGGGATGGACAAGACTATTCGAGCTCTTCGCAATGCTAAAGGCTGCGGAGGTAGAAATCAAGAAGGAGCATCAAGTGTTGATGGTCAATAAGACCACCAGTTTCAAGAAGAAGGGCAAAGGGAAGAAGAAGGGAACTTCAAGAAGAACAACAAGCAAGTTGCTGCTCAGAGAAGTAACCCAAGTCTGGACCTAAGCTGGCCCGAGTGCTTCTCGCAAGGCATCGCATAATCGAAGCGGAACTGCCCCAAGTATTTGGCGGATAAGAAGGATGGCAAGGTGAACAAAGGTATATGTGATATACATGTTATTGATGTGTACCTTACTAATGCTCGCAGAGCACTGGTATTTGATATGGTTCATTGCTAATATTTGCAACTCAAAGCAGGACTACTGGATTAGCGAAGATTGGCTAAGGACGAGGTGACGATGCGCGTGGGAAATGGTTCCAGTCGATGTGATCGCAATGGCACGCTACCTCTACATCTACCATCGAGATTAGTTTTAGACCTAAATAATTGTTATTTGGTGCCGCGTTAAGCATGAACATTATATCTGGATCTTGTTTGATGCGAGACGGTTATTCATTTAAATCAGAAAATAATGGTTGTTCTATTTATATGAGTAATATCTTTTATGGTCATCCACCCTTGAAGAGTGGTCTATTTTATTAAATCTCGATAGTAGTGATACACATATTCATAATGTTGAAGCCAAAAGATGCAGAGTTGATAATGATAGTGCAACTTATTTGTGGCAATGCCGTTTAGGTCATATCGGTGTAAACGCATGAAGAAACTCCATCTTGATGGACTTCGGAATCACTTGATTATGGATCACTTGGTACTGCGAACCGTGCCTCATGGGCAAGATGACTAAAACGCCGTTCTCCTAACTATGGAGCGAGCAACTGATTTATTGGAAATCATACATCTTGATGTATGTGGTACAATGAATATTGAGGCTCATGGCGGTATCGTTATTTTCTCACCTTCACAGATGATTTGAGCAGATATGGGTATATCTACTTGATGAAACACAAGTCTGAAACATTTGAAAAGTTCAAAGAATTTCAGAGTGAAGTGGAAAATCATCGTAACAAGAAAATAAAATTTCTATGATCTGATCGTGGAGGAGAATATTTGAGTTACGAGTTTGGTTTACATTTGAAGCAATGCGGAATAGTTTCGCAACTCACGCCACCCGGAACACCACAACGAAATGGTGTGTCCGAACGTCGAATCGTATTTTACTAGATATGGCGCGATCTATGATGTCTCTTACTGATTTACCGCTATCGCTTTGGGGTTATGCTTTAGAGACGGCGCATTCACGTTAAATAGGGCACCATCAAAATCCGTTGAGACGACACCTTATGAACTATGGTTTGGCAAGAAACCAAAGTTGTCGTTTCTTAAAGTTTGGGGCTGCGATGCTTATGTGAAGAAACTTCAACCAGATAAGCTCGAACCCAAATCGAGAAATGTGTCTTCATAGGATACCCAAAAGAGACTATTGGGTACACCTTCTATCACAGATCCGAGGGCAAGATTTTTGTTGCTAAATTCGGATCCTTTCTAGAGAAGGAGTTTCTCTCGAAAGAAGTGAGTGGGAGGAAAGTAGAACTTGATGAGGTAATCAGTACTGCTCCTTATTGAAAGTAGTTCATCACAAGAACCGGTTCCCGTGACAACTACACCAATCGCTGAGGAAGCTAATGATACCGATCATGAAACTTCAGATCAAGTTACTACCGAACTCGAGGGTCTACGAGTAAGATCCGCACTGAGTGGTACGGTAATCCTATTCTGGAAGTCATGTTACTTGACCATGGCGAACCCACGAACTATGAGGAAGCGATGATGAGCCCAGATTCCGCAAAATGGCTTGAGGCCATGAAATCTGAGATGGGATCCATGTATGAGAACAAAGTATGGACTTTGGTTGACTTGCCCGATGATCGGCAAGCCATAGAAAATAAATGGATCTTCAAGAAGAAGACTGACGCTGATGGTAATGTAACTGTCTACAAAGCTCGACTTGTTGCGAAAGGTTTTGACAAGTTCAAGGGGTTGACTACGATGAGACTTTCTCACCAGTGCGATGCTTAAGTCTGTTCGAATCATGTTAGCAATTGCCGCATTTTATGATTATGAAATTTGGCAAATGGATGTCAAAACTGCATTCTGAATGGATTTACGGAAGAAGAGTTGTATATGATGCAACCGGAAGGTTTTGTCGATCCAAAAGGTGCTAACAAAGTGTGCAAGCTCCAGTGATCCATTTATGGACTGGTGCAAGCCTCTCGGAGTTGGAATAAACGCTTTGATAGTGTGATCAATGCATATGGTTTTATACAGACTTTTGGAGTAGCCTGTATTTACAAGAAAGTGAGTGGGAGCTCTGTAGCTTTTCTGATATTATATGTAGATGACATATTGTTAATTGGAAATGATATAGAATTTCTGGATGGCATAAAGGGATACTTGAATAAAAGTTTTTCAATGAAAGACCTCGGTGAAGCTGCTTACATATTGGGCATCAAGATCTATAGAGATAGATCAAGACGCTTAATTGGACTTTCACAAAGCACATACCTTGATAAAGTTTTGAAAAATTTCAAAATGGATCGTGCAAAGAAAGGGTTCTTGCCCGTGTTACAAGGTGTGAAGTTGAGTCGGACTCAATGCCCGACCACAAGAAGATAGAGAGAAATGAAAGATGTTCCTATGCTTCAGCCATAGGCTCTATCATGTATGCAATGCTGTGTACCAGACACGACGTGTGCTTAGCAATAAGCTTGGCGGTAGGTACCAAAGTAATCCAGGAGTGGATCACTGGACAGCGGTCAAGAATATCCTGAAATACCTGAAAAGGACTAAGGATATGTTTCTTGTTTATGGAGGTGACTGTCGGTGTCAAAACCGGCGGATCTCGGGTAGGGGGTCCCGAACTATGCGTCTAGGCGGATGGTAACAGGAGACAAGGGACACGATGTTTTTACCTAGGTTCGGGCCCTCTCGATGGAGGTAATACCCTACTCCTGCTTGATTAATATTGATGATATGGGTAGTACAAGAGTAGATCTACCACGAGATCAGAGAGGCTAAACCCTAGAAGCTAGCCTATGGTATGATTGTTGTTCGATCCCACGGACTAAAACCCTTCGGTTTATATAGGCACCGAATAGGGTTAGGGTTACACGTAGTCGGTTACAATGGTAGGAAATCTACATATCCGTATCGCCAAGCTTGCCTTCCACGCCAAGGAAAGTCCCATCCGGACACGGGACGAAGTCTTCAATCTTGTATCTTCATAGTCTAGGAGTCCGCCAAAGATGATAGTTCGCTATCCGGACACCCCTAGTCCAGACTCCTCAAGAGCCCCTGAACGAGGCTTCAATGACGACGAGTCCGGGCGCGATATTGTCTTCGGCATTGCAAGGCGGGTTCCTCCTCCGAATACTTCATAGAAGGTTTTGAACACAAGGATAGTGTCCGGCTCTGCAAAACAAGTTCCACATACCACCGTAGAGAGAATAACTTTTTGCACAGATCTGCTGACGTATTTCGCGGCGTGACATCACACCACGGCCAGGCCTTTATTTGAATCATTTTTTACTGTCCCACCTCAGCGCATTTTAGCGAGGCGGTTCCCTTGGCACGTCTTATCAAAGCGTAGATCGTGCCCCCTTATTCCGGGATTCTCATCAATACGGATGTGGGTAACCCAACCGCGCCATTGATTGCGGCGCTTGGGAGATAAGCGAGTTTTATCAGGCTGGTGGGGGACACATAGCTTCGTCCGTCCATATGAGGGGATAAGGATCCACCCTTTTCACCTACGCCTTCCTCCTCCCTTGCTCATCCATTTCACAGACTCTGAGCTCCAGTAGCAAGAAGTCCGCACATCCTTCCTCAACCATCTCCAGCCATGTCCGGAGCGGGAGGCAGGTGGATGGTCTCCTCCGTCACGGAGGGCCAAGTAAAAAAGCTGCGGAAGGCCGGTTACTTGTCCGAGGACGTCGCACATCGGCTGCCCGACAAAGGGCAGCTCATCCCCTCCCCCAGGCCCCATGAGAGGGTGGTGTTCCTCCCCCACTTCCTCCGCGGACTAGGGTTTCCACTTCACCCATTTGTCCGGGGGCTCATGTTCTACTACGGCCTAGATTTCCACGATCTGGCCCCGAATTTCATCCTCAACATCTCGGCGTTTATCGTCGTGTGCGAGGCCTTCCTCTGCATCCAGCCCCACTTCGGCTTATGGATGAAGACCTTCAATGTCAGGCCGAAGGTAGTGGGCGGCCGCCAAGCGGAGTGCGGAGGTGCCATGGTTGGCAAGATGGCCAAAGTCCTATGGCTCGAGGGCTCCTTTGTGGAGACCATAAAGGGGTGGCAATCGGGTGGTTCTACATCACCGAGCATGCGACTCTCAATGGGCGGCGGCCCCAAATCTGATCTCGCTTCCCACCCGCTCACATCATGGAAAGAGACGGGCGGGACGTGGGGAATTCAGATGAGCTGTCCGGACTCCAAACTTGCGTCCAAACCGGTGGACAAGAATCTCGGGCTTGTCAACATAATCCAGTGATGCTCATCCGCCGGATTCTCCCATGCCAACAACGGGCCTTCAAATTGTGGGAGTTTGATCCGCACAAGCACCCAACTCTGAAAAGGCTCTTGACACTACGTACGAAGATGCCTGGAAGGTGCTGTTCAAGGGCGCCGAGGCTCCCACATCCGCTACCGAAGATCGCGGATTCAGCTCGCAACATCAAGCCAGCGAGGTAAGTTATTTTACCCTTTATGGGGGTTCTTTTTTCATAGTTTGACTCTATGTGGGATCTAAAACTCCCTAACCTTTGACAGGACTGGCTGAAGACGTACGGACAGATTAACTGTCTAGCCCCTTTGCCAGAAGACCCAGCGGACGCCCGATTGGCGGGGCTGCTGGTTCCGGCACCTCGCGTGGTGGCGGATAAGAAGGCCAATAAGGAGGCCACGGGAACTCGAAGGAGCTCCCGGCTCCAGGGGCTGCCGGACTCATCGCCCGACAACCCTGAGGCGGAATCCTCCTCGAGGAAGAGGAGGAGGAAAAAGCCTCTCCCAGTGAGGGAGAGAAGAAAAGGAAGGCCGCCTAACCGGGAGGTCGGAGGGTCCAAGAAGGAAGGACCCTTCCTCCGACTTCTCCACCAACACCGACAATGACGAGGAGGAGTGGCCAACAAGGGCCAAGCCCCTGGCGAGATCGTAAGTGTCCGGATACCCATGGCTTTTTTTTCATTGCATAGTGTTCTCTAATGCCGAACAATCATGCAGCCCGCTCAAGGACGAGCTTGCCGCTTCGACGGGCGGGTCCCTGAATTCATCGGAAGTGGATAGTACTTCACTTCCGGCCGCCTCCTCACCTCACGCTGCTGACGACGCTGAGGTGGGGCCAAAGGGGGGCCTGGCCAAGAGGAGGTGGCACAGGAGGCGCCGCAAGGCAGCCTCCCGGACTCCAGGCGCGAGGGGAGCGAGACCCCCAGGGGCTCTAAACCCGACCCTTGTCCGGACTCCATACCGGAACCTTCAGCAGTTTTGAAGTCCGGCAAGCGGCCCCTTCGTAGGAAGGGTAAGACGCCGGTGTCCTTCGCCCAACCGGAGGCACCAGATAGCTTACTGGAGGCGCTTAACAGCGCCTCCATCAAGGAGGAGCACCGCACTGTTATGAGTGGGGTGATCCAGAAAGTTCAGTCCGCCAAGAGCGGGCCGATGAAGCTTATGCACTGGCCTTCTAACGAAGCTTTGAGGTAAGTTTAGAATATGTAAAAATATTACCGCATAGACAGTTGCCCCTGATGCTTAGTTTGGTGTTCGGAAAGAAAAGCCGGACTGAGGATCTAAAAAGATATACGCATGAGTCTAACATAATTATGTCAATATGGGAATGCAGGCTGCCTGTGACCTCTGCCAGACCGATCATGGAGGTCAATGCATTGAAGGAGAGCCTCGAGCGGTTCGAGAACGAGCTCGGCCAAGCCAAGAAGCAGCTCGAGGACAAGGAAGGTAAGTAATACCTTATTAAAGAAATACCTTATAGAAAGGATTCGGTTGCAAAAATGACAGAATAACGTGGGTATTGTAGGGCCATGAACGAGGTGGCGACCACAAGGAAGCGGTGTCCGCGGCCAAAGCAAAGCGGCCATGAGTGCACCGAGCGAGAGAAGCAGGAGGAGCGGGTGGCGGAGGTGCGGCAAGAGCTCCGTGCTCTCGTGGAAAACACGAGTTTGGGCGTGACTCAAGACTCGAGAGTCCGAGTCGCCTCGGCTCTTGAGAGTGCCAAAGCCGCCAAGGCCAAGCCTAAAAAGCCCTCCAAGAAATTGAATCATTAAAGAAGATAGCGGCGGTAAGGCATTCTTTATGCAAAGCAAGCATGTGAAAGTGAATTACCTATTACTTACCCGGATTCGAGCTCTCCAGAGCATTCGCAGATCTGCCCGTAGTGTATACGATGCTGCCGCTTCTACCGCGCCAAGGAGGGAGCTCGACGGAGAAGGTGTTCGGTCTCAAGATCTCGAGGCGGACATCCGGTGCCCCTAAGCGACCAGCTGAAACAGCTGGTCGAGCTCCTAAGGTCGCCGAACAGGCCATGAAGGGCCTTATAGTTCGGTGTGGCCATTGGAAGCCATGCCTAGGAGCTACTTTGGGCTAGTGCGGGGCCGGTGGACCTTTGTCCATGGATTGAAGTCATGAAGCGCTCCGTCTGCATTGAAGGTGCCTGTCGGGCCTTGCCCGTGCTAAAGTGCATCGGGCAAGCTGGATGCGGAGAAGCTTGTGACGGACGGGCCACCGAAGGGCAAGGAGCATCGCACGCCCGAAATGTACTATGAGGGCGCCTGAAGGGTGCCCGCCGATAGCGGATGAGTGCTACAAAGATGTAATTTTTAATAGACTCGCATTTGTTATCCCGTCTTGCTGAAAACTTGTTCATATGCGCTAAGCAACGCTTGTTAATTTAAAATATTACCTTCAGGCGGCCGTTTATCAAATTTGAGAGATGGCAAGTCGTTGGCTTCACCCCCATGCCACGAAAGTGCCGGGGTGTTCGATAAACTTGAGCGCTCTTGTTCCCATTCTTGGGTCCGTCGAGGAGGCGCTCAACGCAACGAACAAGGCAACCGGACTTATAATGCTTGAACACTCTCACTTAGCCATAGAATTCTATAATTTTAAATTTCGGCGAAGCCCCTAGTATTCGGAAGACCGAGTTTGGGGCGCTATCCACGCCTTGGCCGGACAATGCCGACTCCTCGCTCTAAGAGCATTACTAGTAGTACCCCTAAACCCTCAAACCCTAAAAAATAACCACTTTTTTACGGGTTGAGACGAAAAAATCGCAAAGAATAGAACCCCTTAACCCTTAAACCCTTAATTTTTTTAGAGGCTCAACCCTATTCTCCTTCCCAGCCTGTAGAAACAGGGGTTGGCAGCCCAACCCCTCCCCGACCCGGTTATCTCTTCTTGTTCGCGCGGGAGGGAGTTTTCAGCTCCCCTCCCAGATCCGGCCGCCGTCGCGCCTCCGGCCACCCCTGCCCGGCCCTCCCGCCCGCCCACGCGCCTGTCACAAGACCGCCCGCCGCCCTCCGCCTCCCTGCCCGTCCCAGCCCGCCCGCCGCCTCCCGCCCGGCCTGCCGCCTCCTCCTCCCTGCGCCCCCGCCCCCCTCCCGCCTCCGCCTCCCCTCGCCCTCCCCTCCGCCCTCCCTCCCGCCCTCCCTCCCGCCGCCCTCCCCCGCCTGCCACCGCCGCCTCGCCTCCCGCCGGGCGTGGCTCCCTTTGCCCGGCCGTCCTCCCGCCGTCCAAGCCGCGCCCCCGGCCGCCCTCCCGCCCTGCCCCGGCCGAGGTGAGGTATGTGATTTTTTTTCATTTTGTTTCATTTTCTTTTTGTTTCATTTTTTAGCACTAATTAGTGAATGTCCTTTGCAGATGGAGATGAACAATGAGGAGATTGTCATGTCCGATTCGTCGGATTGGTCGACATCCGACGATAACGACATTGATGAGTTGTTGCAAGATGACGACGTCGAGATGATGAGCCTCCTCATCGATGTGCAATCGTTTGAAAACCGCGTGAAGCTGATGGATCAGAGGAGAGGGTCGAAGATGGGCCGAGTCACCATCTACCGGAACCGCGCTCTCAGACACGAACATTTGATGGAAGACTAATTCTCGGACACGAACCCTTCTCGCATACACGCTTTTCTTCAAGCACATCGTCAGATTGAGGATGCAACCACTCATGGTCAGCTCCGGGATGATCTAATAGAGCACCACTGGCAGTTGGATGGGCGGCGCATTGGCCCATGAAGTATCTTTTTTTCCTTTTCTATGTCCTATTTGATTCGAACAATTAGTGTTATTTGCTCAAACATTGTTGTAATAATTTGAATGATATTGTTTTATTCGGTGTTGTAATAATAACTAGAATGATTATTGTTTTATGTCAATTGTGATGGAATTTGTGATATGTCATATGATGAAATGTGATGAAATGTGTGATATATGAAATGACAGTTTTAAAGGTTGGGGTTGAGGCAAAGAGTAGAACCCTCAAATCCAACCCTTAAAGCAGTTTACGGGTTGGGTTTGAGGGTTCTAGTCTTTGGCCCTGTTTTTCAACCCTTAAAAGTGTCAAAAACTGGCACTTCTCAACCCTTAAAACTGCTATAAGGGTTTCAGGGTTTGAGGGTTCTACTAGTAATGCTCTAAGCGGCATAAGTCTTTAGGGACCCGAAAAAACCTCTCGAACAGCGACCGGCTCTCACCCTATCATGACGGTCGTTTTAGCTTTCTCCACCGAGGTGCTCAACCCAGCTCAACCGGGCACAATCGCAGTGGTTCTCCTAGTGCCGCGTTAGCGATAGAACGGAACGTAAGGCAGCAAAAAGCAGAGCCGCAAACCCAACTATTGACCCAAGACATGATTCGAGCCGATGCATATAATGCTATAAGTTCGGGGTGCCGCTTTTCGTGAGAGTGTTCGGACTTCTAACACCATATTCGGGAACTTAAGCCCCTCGTGTATTGGTCGTACTAAAGTGTACGGGTGCAACATGTCATGAAATGAACATATATATAGATAAAGAAAGGAGTGCAATAATAGGCAAAAGCTGTGTATTGTTTATTTAAGAAAAACTGCAAATAAAAGCGAGCGATACAAATTGTGCGATAAGCAAGGGATGGGACTATTTAACATGTCCCCTCCGAGGGTAAGCTGGGATGGTATGTAAAATAGGTATAATGCTCGTAGTAGAGACCACCGGACACTCGACGTAGCTTCGCTTCCACAGCTGCTGCATCGTGAGTTCGGCGCGACGCCGACAGGCTTCGGAGAACAGTCTGAAAGTAAGAAAAGGAAAAAGAAAAAGAATGACACAATCGGGGCCCCAGTGCGGTTGAGTCGCATGCAGGCGTCAGCCGTGGTCGTGCCCCTCCCCTTATGCCCATGGTATCTCCAAAGCGTAATTATGTACGCGTAGTACTGGCTTCGCAACTTCGTGAGGGCTGGGGTTGGGGCCGGATTGCTACGCGTGCTTGGATCGTGCCAGGCGGTCTTGTTGTAGGTTACTCCGGGCGCGCTTCACAGTGTCCGGACGTTTAGTGGCCGGACTCGAGAATTGTTGTGAGAGGCTGCCTTGCACCTCCGCCGCGAGGGCCGCCGTGTGCTCCTCCGTTCGAAGAGAGCGTTCGGTGTTTCCATTGACCGTGATTACTCTTCGAGGGCTGGCATCTTGAGCTTGAGGTATCGTGGTCGGCACCGCATTGAACTTTGCAATGCGGTTCGTCCGGCGAAGGCGTGATAGCCGCTGCGGAACGGGACTATGTCGAAGATTAACTCTTCGGTTCGGAAGTTATCCGGGGATCCGAAGACCACTTTGAGTGTAACTGAGCCTGTAAAATTGGCCTCTACACCTGGTATGACGCCTTTAAAGGTCGTCTTTGTGGGTTTAATCCTTGAGGGGTCTATGCCCATTTTGCGCATCGTATCCCGATAAAGCAGTTCAGGCTGCTACCGCCGTCCATCGAGGACTCTAGTGAGGTGAAATCCGTCGATGATTGGGTCAAGAACCAATGCGGCGAATCCGCCGTGGCGGATGCTAGTGGGTGGTCCTTCGATCAAAGGTGATCGGGCAGAGGACCATGGGTTGAACTTGAGGCGTCGCTCCATTGATATACGTCCCTTAGCGCACGCTTCCGCTCCCTTTGGGTATGTGGTTTGTGTATATCATGTTCACCGTCCGCACTTGTGCGGGAAACCCTTCATCCTCTCTTCGTTCGGGCGGGGGCTCTTCTTCGTCATCGCTATGCATCCCCTTGTCATTGTTTTCGCGCTTAGCTTGCTCGCTTGCTTGAACACCCAATAATCCTGTTGGTGTGGTTGGCTGGTTTTGGGGTGCCATGTATCCGCACAAGCGATCGAGTATTCGGTCCAAGTTGGGCGGGCCCGGGTATTTCTTTTGAATGGCTTCTTCCACGACCGGGTTTAGAGCCTTTGAATCCGGCATTTACCGTCAGATCTTGATATTATCACCGCACGCGGCGTTTATTCTTGTTGCGACGCGACCTGCCATTGCTGTCCTTGGTATCCGAACTACCGGGTGTTTGGCCAAGTTGTTGCTTGAGCTAGCCAGCTGTCCTCTCCGCGCAAAAGCGGGTCATGAGTGTGGTAAGGGCTGCCATGGATTTCAGCTTTTCCTGTCCTAGGTGCGGGCTAGCCACTCGTCGCGGATGTTGTGTTTGAAGGCTGCTAAGCGCCTCGCATCCGGACGGTCGACGATCTGATTTTTCTTTGTTAGGAACCGCGTCCGTAATTGTCCGGCCGATTCTTCCGCTGCTGAATTATATGGCTAAGGTCATCGGCGTCGGTGGTCGCACATATGTGCCCCGAAGTTATCAAGGAATGCGGCTTCCGTGTCCTCCCAACAACCAATTGATTCTGGCGGCAAGCTGTTAAGCCAATGCCGAGCTGGTCCTTTAAGCTTGAGTGGGAGGTATTTAATGGCATGTAGATCATCACCGCGGGCCATGTGGATGTGGAGGAGATAGTCCTCGATCCAGACCGCAGGATCTGTGGTACCATCATATGATTCGATGTTTACGGGTTTGAAGCCCTCAGGGATTTGATGATCCATTACTTCATCTGTGAAGCATAGTGGGTGTGTGGCGCCTCAGATTAGGATATATCACGACGTAGCTCATATGAGCTTTGTCTCATCGTGTTCGCCCGGCGGGTTTGTCAGTATCCGTGTGACGGTAATCGTCCCGAGTCGTTACGCCCACGCGATCTGTAGATCGATCTTGTATGCTTTGCCTTATCCTCCAATATATCTCGCAAGTCCGCGCGTTTTCCGTGCCTTGGTACTTTTTGAGCGTCGCCGGGCGTGGCTTGAGCGGAGGGCCGAGAGGCTTCTCATCCACGGCCACGGGTGGCGGTCTGCCATGTCGTCTTGCCGGTGACTTGGGTGCTTCCTCCTCTGATCGAGGCAACGGCCTGCGTTTGGGGTAGCTTTTGGTGGTGTCCCCGAGGTGGTGTCCAACCAACCATCCTCGATCGGCGAGATCGGCTCCGAATCAATGGTCGGAGCGGACACTAGTGCGGCCTCCAGGACACTGTTTGGCGGCAGAGTTAGATCATACCCATCGAGGTAGTGCGGTGCGCTTGGCTGCGGCTCGAATCCGTCGAAGATCAAGTCTCCGCGGATGTCGGCCGTGTAGTTTAAACTTCCAAACCTGACCTGATGGCCAGGGTTGTAGCTTTCGATCTGCTCCAGATGGCCTAGCGAATTGGCCCGCAGTGCAAAGCCGCCGAATACGAAGATCTGTCCGGGGAGAAAAGTCTAAACTTGGACTGCGTCGTTGCTGATGATTGAAGGAGCCATCGGGCCTATTGGTGACGACACAGAGGAACTCTCAATGAAAGCCCCACTGTCGGTGTCAAAACCGGCGGATCTCGGGTAGGGGGTCCCGAACTGTGCGTCTAGGCGGATGGTAACAGGAGACAAGGGACACGATGTTTTTACCCAGGTTCGGGCCCTCTCGATGAAGGTAATACCCTACTCCTGCTTGATTAATATTGATGATATGGGTAGTACAAGAGTAGATCTACCATGAGATCAGAGAGGCTAAACCCTAGAAGCTAGCCTATGGTATGATTGTTGTTCGTCCTACGGATTAAAACCCTTCGATTTATATAGGCACCGAATAGGGTTAGGGTTACACAGAGTCGGTTACAATGGTAGGAAATCTACATATCCGTATCGCCAAGCTTGCCTTCCACGCCAAGGAAAGTCCCATCCGGACACGGGACGCAGTCTTCAATCTTGTATCTTCATAATCTAGGAGTCCGGCCAAAGATGATAGTTCGGCTATCCGGACACCCCCTAGTCTAGGACTCCCTCAGTGACAAAGAGCTAGTCGTAAATGGTTACGTCGATGCAAGCTTTGACACTGATCCGGACGATTCTAAATCGCAAACCGGATACATGTTTATATTGAACGGTGGAGCTGTCAGTTGGTGCAGTTCTAAACAAAGCGTCGTGGCAGGATCTACATGCGAAGCGGAGTATATAGATGCTTCGGAAGCAACAAATGAAGGAGTATGGATGAAAGAGTTCATTTCCGATCTAGGTGTCATACCTAGTGCATCGGGACCAATGAAGATCTTCTATGACAATACTGGTGCAATTGCCTTGGCAAAGGAATCCAGATTTCACAAGAGGACCAAGCACATCAAAAGACGCTTCAATTCCATCCGAGACCAAGTCCAGGTGGGAGACATAGAGATTTGCAAGATACATACGGATTTGAATGTTGCAGACCCGTTGACTAAGCCTCTTCCACGAGCAAAACATGATCATCACCAAGACTCCATGGGTATTAGAATCATTACTGTGTAATCTATATTATTGACTCTAGTGCAAGTGGGAGACTGAAGGAAATATGCCCTATAGGCAATAATAAAGTTATTATTTATTTCCTCATATCATGATAAATGTTTATTATTCATGCTAGAATTGTATTAACCGGAAACATGATACATGTGTGAATACATAGACAAACTTAATGTCACTAGTATGCCTCTACTTGACTAGCTCATTAATCAAAGATGGTTATGTTTCCTAACCATAGACATGTGTTATCATTTGATTAAAGGAATCACATCATTAGGAGAATGATGTGATTGACTTGACCCATTCCGTTAGCTTAGCACTTGATCGTTTAGTATATTGCTATTGCTTTCCTCATGACTTATACAAGTTCCTATAACTATGAGATTATGCAACTCCCGTTTACCTGAGGAACACTTTGTGTGCTACCAAACATCACAACGTAACTGGGTGATTATAAAGGAGCTCTACAGGTGTCTCCAAAGGTACATGTTGGGTTGGCATATTTCGAGATTAGGTTTTGTCACTCCGATTGTCGGAGAGGTATCTCTGGGCCCTCTCGGTAATGCACATCACTATAAGCCTTGCAAGCAATGTAGCTAATGAGTTAGTTACGGAATGATGCATTATGTAACGAGTAAAGAGACTTGCCGGTAACGAGATTGAACTAGGTATTGGATACCGACGATCGAATCTCGGGCAAGTAACATACCGATGACAAAGGGAACAACGTATGTTGTTATGCGGTTTGACCGATAAAGATCTTCATAGAATATGTAGGAGCCAATATGCATCAAGGTTCCGCTATTGGTTATTGACCGGAAACTGTTCTTAGGTCATGTCTACATTGTTCTCGAACCCGTAGGGTCCGCACGCTTAACGTTACGATGACAATTTTATTATGAGTTTATAGTTTTTGTTGTACCGAAGGTTGTTCGGAGTCCCGGATGTGATCACGGACATGACGAGGAGTCTCGAAATGGTCGAGACATGAAGATTGATATATTGGACGACTATATTCGGACACCGGAATGGTTCCGGGAGTTATCGGATATATCTGAGTACCGGGGTTACGGACCCCGGAGGTTAATGGGCCTCATGGGCCCAAGTGGAGGAAGAGGACAGGCGGCCAAGGGGCAGCCGCGCGCCTCCCCGCCCCAAGTCCGAATGGACAAGGAGGGGCCCTCCTTTCCTTTCCCTCTCTCCTTCCCTCCTCTCCTACTCCAACAAGGAAGGGGAGTCCTACTCCTGGGAGTAGGACTCCTCTGGCGCGCCTCCTCCCGCCGGCCGCACCTCCCCTTGCTCCTTTATATACGGGGGCAGGGGGCACCCTAGAGACACAACAATTGATCCTTGAGATCTCTTAGCCGTGTGCGGTGCCCCCCTCCACCATAGTCCTCGATAATATTGTAGCGGTGCTTAAGCGAAGCCCTGCGACGGTAGAACATCAAGATCGTCACCACACCGTCGTACTGACGGAACTCATCCCCGACATTTTGCTGGATTGGGGTCCGGGGATCTTCATCGAGCTGAACGTGTGCTAGAACTCGGAGGTGCCGTAGTTTCGGTGCTTGATCGGTCGGGCCGTGAAGACGTACGACTACATCAACCGCGTTGTTATAACGCTTCCGCTTTCGGTCTATGAGGGTACGTGGACAATACTCTCCCCTCTCGTTGCTATGCATCACCATGATCTTGCGTGTGCGTAGGAATTTTTTTAAAATTACTACGTTCCCCAACAGTCAGATGTAAAAACTTGTTGAGCATCCGGTGCTTTTTTTGGTTGTGATGCATATGTTTGTACCTATTTTTACATATGCAAAAAATGCTATTGATTCAAGATATACAACCCGGAACGGGCATTTCGTGAATAGGGTTGGATGCTCGGCTTCCGTATCCGTGTCCACAGGCATTTACTGTGTTCAATTAGGGGTACGACATTGGAGATGCCCTGATGCTACCAAGTACCATATGTCCTTACTACCGTACGTGACTACTTACATAGAGCACTGCGCAATCCAATATTGGACATAGAATGAGCCCTTAGCCCACTTGCATCGGAGGAAACATAGTCGGAAGCAGAAGTAGGTCATTGGTGAAATATATTGTTGCATGTCTCCATCGGTCCAGACTTTGAAGCAACTGGATAGGGCATGAATTCAATATGGTACCAAAGCTATGTAATCTCAAATCTAAGACCTTGCCAATGCACTTAAAATTATATTTGTGGCTTACATCAATCCCATGTCTAAGTACTAATGAAGCCTATACATGGGGGGGGTAACATATAATGCCCGCCTCTTTCCATGAGTTCAGACTTTTGGAGTAACTGGATGGAACATGAATTCTATAGTTGTCACGTGTATTGAATTTGCATTATCATCGCACCAACTTTGCAGATCACCATCCTACCATTTCCTATCAAACTTCAGGTCGACAGGTAAGATCCCAAGGCCACAACACCGGTACCACGAAGGACCAATGGAAAACAAACTAAGGTGACATGTTGGATGTCGATACCAAGTCGTCCATGCCTACATCCGTCAACCATCATACAAAAGACAAGCTGAAGATCACCGCCCACGCTGGTTTGGGCAGCGACCTGTCTCGATCGAATAACTTGGTCCCATCCATCGTCGTGGTTGCTAGAGCTGGCGCTTGGCAGACCCATCACATTGCGCAACACAACAACCGACATCGGAGCAACTATTTTCGGTCGCCATCGCCTCCGAGAAACGCATGATGCGTTGCAGCGAACACATCAAATGGAGTAACACTATCGGAACACTGTCGGGACGTTGCCATGCAACTGCGTCTGATGATCTATCGCGAAAACCTA
This sequence comes from Aegilops longissima, assembly GCA_021605205.1. Classification (NCBI taxonomy): domain Eukaryota; kingdom Viridiplantae; phylum Streptophyta; class Magnoliopsida; order Poales; family Poaceae; genus Aegilops; species Aegilops longissima. The sequence continues at coordinate 576,251,706 of CM038677.1, forward strand.
TCGCCACCATGACGACAATGACAATGCAAGAGGTCGCATGTAGGATGTGGTGGCTAGGGTATGGGGTGAAACAAGAGTTGGTTTATCTTTCATTTCCTTTGAGCACCTTATCGCAGTGTTTCCCCATGCAACTCATATCGGCCACCATGTGCTCCTCGTTGCCTCACTGTCAAGGGGACATGGGATGAGTGGTACGACGCCTACACGTCGTTCATCTGCCCCGAGAAATCTTCAAGAAGATCGTCGTTGGGCAGGCGTTGGCAGTGGAGAGGAATCGTATCGTGTGGCTCCATTACAAGGAGAAACATGCGTATTTGATGGCAGAGAGGGAACACACAGATGGTACAAATTCGACATGAACATGGTGACATTCACCGAGACGAACCACGCCATATTGCCCCCTCCCCCGACCTCGACAATGGCGGGTGGGAATGGAATGATGACAAGGTTGCTGACCGTCACACCACCGTACATAGAAGACAAGTGGAACCGTCACATATGCATATGTCCCGTACACAACATTCACCATCACCGTGATGGGAGCATCCATTGCTTTTTTTTCTGAGATGCCGGTGCTTCTTTCAAGACGTAAACGGTCATTAGATTATTAGTATACAAATATTGTCAATTGACTTTTCAATCCAATGCACCAACTTTCTTTTGACAATACACCCCATATAACACTTTGTTATGCAATCTTATCGCCAATTCGTATTTTAATCTCTCAAGTCGTGTGTGTGATTGTTACGTTAATGCAACAAAAAAAAGGTTATGAAGAACATATTATGGAGATTTCGTGTTTGCTCACAACCGTCACAATCTGTAAAATCATATAAAATGCTCTTCATATGACGACGACTACTAGGGTCACCCGAGAAAAGAAATGTACTATGAATAAACAGCTTGTACCACTCCCGAAAAACACAGAGAGGGAATCTTTGGTCGATTCAGCCTTTTGGCACGTGATATGCTACAATCATGGATGTTTGGGTGATGGTAGTGATTGCTTTAGACTTCTCTTGGAAAGTGCAAGCGTCATTTTAGACTAATTATGACAGCGTATCATGGTCAGAAGGACACAGAGTAGTTTAGGTTAGCGCAGCTCTTTGAGGCCTCATTGGTTTTAAAGGATTTTTACACGAAAAACATAGGAATAAAGATTCCAGAGAAAATTTTTCTACATATGCATTCGGTTTGTAGGAAACATGTACGGAAATTTTGTAGTAATACTATTCATTTTCTATGTTTTTTGTAGGTCAAAGCTTATTTTGTGCATAGGAACGAGGCAAGACAATTCGTTAGGATGGCAAGTGTCATCCTATCAACTTGTTGTACTATTCCTAAATCCTACATTTTGGCCTCCTCCAAACCGAATGAGGCCTGAGTGTTTTTGTGTCGAACATATTTGGTCGAGTCGAGTACAAGCTATAGATGAAGACGATGGAAATCTCTTGATATTTTGGTTGTTTACATCTCAAACCCCTATATATTGGGTGGACGATGCAGTTACTGTTCAGTAAAAAAGCTCAATCCAGATGGACATCTTAGACCGACCTTTTACACCCGGGCTGACTGACACCCTTCATATCCAGACCAAATATAAGGCAGATACAGAAAGGTCCGGGCACTGATAATGAGAGGATGTGGGTGGCCGAGGCCCGCCTCACTGCTGACATGGCAAAAACGAAGGCGGCGGATGCGGCGACGTGCGTTGCCTTGAATGAGGAAGCCGTCTATGCCCGCATGCAACAGAAGCGGCAGAGGAAGAGCACGCGCACCCTCGTTCGAGAGCAAAACGGGTGGCCGAGGCCCGCCTCGTTGCCGACATGGCGAAGCAAAGGTGACGAATGCGGTGGTGGGTGCTGCCTTGAAGGAGGAAGTCGTCCGTGCCCACGTCCTACAAAAGCGGCAACGAGGAACACGCACGCCCTTGTCTGAGAGCAAAACGGGCGATCCGTGCCATGGCCGAACTGCATCCAAAGAGGAGAAGGTGGATAGTAGCTCCAACGATGAGCAGATCCAGCTCGATCCATTTTGCGTCTTTGAGTGCTACTTTTGCGACAAAAACGACAAGGGCGCCGGTAAGGACAAAGACAATCGTTGATGATCTTTGCCATAACTGATATGTACATAGAACATGTCGATTTTTGATAGCCCGATGGCATATGTTGATATAATAGCCGGGCGCTTTTTGTTGCATCGTAGAGATAGTTTACGATGCATGTGGTAGTATAGATTTGAGGTATGCTAAATAATGTAATGAAATGAAAATTTGGTGATCGACCACGCGCACGTTTGAGGTGGTTGAGTTTTTTTTTTCTTTTTGAAACTTTTTGAGGTGGTCGAATTAGTTGTGTGCGGTTGTACATGCCCTAAGTAGTAGCTCCTTATCAATCACCGTGATTCTTGTTAGATAATCATCTACTAGGTGATATTTCTCAATTATTCTTTAGTTGTACTTCTTGACTATGAGTGCCAATATCGTTTGAAAAATATATATGTATTTAGATTGGAAATTTGAAATCATATCGATAGATTTGTCTGGAAAACTATTTCTAAAATATTACTATGAGATTGTTTCGATCTAGTTTTCTTTATAATCTAAATTAATTCTTAGAGCATGAACATTTTTATGTACTACCAGATTTAAACATATAGCGGCCGCAGATATTTTTTCCACGACATGTAAAACTACAAAGGATAAATATCTGTTTATAACATGGTGTGCTCGTGTAGGTAAATTGGTAAAACGGACCACAGTGCGGCCCATTTTTAACATGTTAGTTTTTTCCATTTTAAATATTTGTAAAAAATCCGTAAATTAGAATCGTGTGTTATAAATAATATTGATATAATTAAAAAAAGTAAAATAAAAAACTCATAAAATATCTACGCAATAGTTAACAAAAATAAACATTGTTAAATTACTAATTACGAAAATATTTAATATTTTTAAAAAGTGATCGATTCTTTTAATAAAATATTAAAGTAATTTTAGAAAGTTCTGTATATTTAAATAATTCTCATGTGAGATCATAATTTTACACCTTTTAAAGAAAACATTCATGTAGTACATAAAAATGTTCATGCTCTAAGAATTTTGTTGTGTTGTTTCCATATTTTATATAGTATAAAAAGTTTGTGTTTTTTTCCAAACGAGCCTAGTGTGCCCTCAGATCGCAGATTCTCAAATGAATAATATTTGAATCTTATAAAAAATATAATTCATAAATATTATAAACTCTGTGAATATGATTTAAAATAACATGTGAATTCTTTGTAAAATAACATGCAAATTTTCAAATTATGTTTGTTATACGGTCATAGATACTAATTATACTTCAGAAATGTGCGACCTTTTCTGCCGGAGTGGTATCCGAGGATACTATATAACCTTTGGTCGGATGTTTGAATCACATACCCGACACTATTTTTGCTGGAATGAATTTCTTCAATTTACGTTTTTAGAGCAAATAAACTTTATTTCTCATATGATGGTCATGTCGTTTACAAGTAAATTAGAAACAAAATCAGGTATTACATCATCCCGGTTCGTCTTGTGTGTATATAAATATTATGAATCTTTTCATGACAACATGTTTGAATCAGTCGACTAGCTAGCGACATGTGCATGCTAAAAGCAGGTCGCACGTCGTGTGATGTTTCTCTCCGAGGGCCTACTGATAAGAGCGGGTTTTGCGAAAAACTAGGCCACGCGCCCAGTTTCCTGCCGACCAGTCGCTGATAGCGGGCCCCATGGCATGCTGAAACGCCTCGTCGGCATTGTGGACGTATAAATATGTGATTTGAACCGCATTTGCACTCACATGCCAAGTTATGAAACCGGTACTCACCCTATTAAGAAGATTGAGCAAACCCTAATGTCAAGTAGCAAGCCAGTAAAAAACATAATAATTGTGTTTCTATATCGCGTATCGGAGCGGCTATTAATGCTAAAATAGCTTTAACAACAATAACAACAATGAAGTGTATAGTCACACACAAGTTGGGATAGGCTAGAGCTAAAACCCATAACATCTCGCAACCAACTTATGGTTCTAATACATGGATAAGAAGTTTTCACGCATCCCTGTCCATGGCTAGTTATTAGTGATACCCCAGTCCTTCAGGTCTTTCTTTACGAACTCCTCTCATGTCAAGTACGGTCTATTCCGACCTCTCTTGACATTATCAGTATGTCTTAGCTGTTCGCTATGCACTGGAGGTTCTGAAGGCCTACATGAAATATGGCCAAACCATCTCACCCGATGTTGGACAATTTTTTCTTCAATCAGTGCCATCCCAACTCCGTCCCGCATATCATCATTCCGGACCGATCCTTCCTCGTGTGGCCATACATCAATCTAAACGTGCACATCTTCACTACATCTAACTGTTGAACATGTCATCTTTTAGTCGGCCAACACTCAGTGCCATACAACATTGCGGGCCGAATCGTTGTTATATAGAATCAATCTTTTAGCTTTTATGGCACTCTCTTGTAACAGAGAACGCTAAAAGCTTGATGCCACTTCATCCATCCAGCATAAATCAACCTTGTGCGAATGTACTCCCATATCAAATCAAGGTCAAAATAGTGCACCATGTACATCACGGGCTTGGCAATTCATAAGAAAACATACTGCCACAAATGTGACGTGTACAAAAAATGCAAAAGCTAAATGGATAGTGTTGCAGTAAACTACTTATATTTTTTTTGTTGGTGTATGCCATACATGTTCATTTTCTTTGGGAGTACATGGTCATAATTCCATGTGAAATTTTATATGTTCACATGTTATACCACGAAGTGCATCACGCATGATTTTTCTTGTATTCGCTTAGAACTTCAAATGGCATGAATCACATAATTTTTTAGTAAGGTCAATAAAATTATGTTTTCTTTAGCAAGCCTATATAAATGCTTACTACTAGCAAACAAGGATTACAAACAAAATTTTATTTTTGCACAATCAAACTTTTTTTTTGCGGGAACACAATCAAACAAAATTATGTTTTCTTATAAATTAACATGTTATACATTGCGTTTTACTTTTAAGGATAAATTGTTTTCGACAAAGATGTCTAATATGTGCTGTTATGCGCATGCTATAATTTAGTACTAAAATGTACTTTGATACTTTTAACCTAATGCACTATTTGTTGGGCATCACCGAGGAGGAACGTCAGCAAAGACATGAATTGATAACGAAACCAAGGTAGATATTTCTGTTGTCTAATAAACTGGACACACCTTCAATACACTTAAAAATCGTCAAATTTGTGTCTTTACGCAACACCATTTATCATGTTATTTCTCGTATGACATCGTGAAATATTTGAAGGGATTTGCTGATGTCGTCTAATGTGTCTATGGGTGATGATTTTTTTTCTCCCATTACAACGCATGGGCATGCTTACTAGTCAAACTAACATGAGCGGGCAATCACGGACTAAACTATTATATTTATACATTTTACTAGAAAAGAAAAGCTAATATATTTATACCTCTGCTGGCAATTATCTAGCGCGATTTAAAAATTATATACACTGCATTTTGCATAGTACTACTTCCTCCGTTCAGAATTACTTGTCGCAGAAATGGATGTATCTAAACGTATTTTAGTTCGAGATACATCCATTTTCGAGACAACTAATTCCGAACGGAGGGAGTAGAACGGAGGGATTGTTTTCTGGTGAAGAAAGTGCAAGAGCTTTCCATCCATGATATGAGGCCGGATGTTGATTGGACGTCCTGTGATACTCCCCTACTACCCTACTCACTGTGGATGCAATCACAGTCTCTCTCTCTCTTCTAGCCTTTCATCACGGTCCAAAAAGCGAGACAGCGTGCATACACGTACTACTACTGCCAGCAAGAGTAGAGTACTACCACCACTCCTACTATACACGTCAAACGAAGATTTTTCTCTTCCCTCCTCTCGTCCTTGTCGAAGAAAATTTTGCTGCCATATTTACGGCACGCATTTTCTGCGGGCCGAGATCTCGGGGGCCGTGCACTCACGCTCGACACGACACAAAACGATAGTTTCTCCCCCTCGTCTCGCAGTCCTGTCTCGTCATGGCAGCTGTGATGTGAGCAGCACTAGAAATTCGTTGACCTGTTGAAACTTGACGTCTGGACCCTCCTGGCACGGCGTATTCGGAGGGAGGGCTCGGCCCACTGTTGCCCCGCGGTGCCATTTGCAATTTCACTTAACAGAGAGGTGCGGGTGCCAAGAAAAGCTCTACCTCCTCCGAAATCCTCGTTATTAAAGAGAAGAAAACAAAAAAGGCTATCGGCCTTTCTCTCTCCCCCTTCTCCCCACAAGTGCACTGCAAGGCTGCGACACCGCCCTCCGCCGTGGAGCCAAACCACGGAAACGCCATCGCCTCGGCACCAGCGACGGCCCAGTGCCCCACACCACACCCATGGCCACGGACACCATCACAGCGACCGCTGCGACGCAGCATTTCTTTAACCCCTCAACCTGAGCCTTTTCTTGGCCATTCTGCCACTGAGCACGTGACCACGCTGCCCGTTGCTCACGCCCTCACTCTCTCTCTCTCTCTCTCTCCTACAGCTGCGCTCTGCGGAGCTAAAGCTAATTGTACTCGCAGCGTACCAGAGGACCTCACTCGCGTCGAGACCTGCCTGTTTTTTCTTGCCGTGCGGGTGCGGTCACCGCCGCCGCCGCCGCCGCGCTCCGTGCCGTGTCCGTGATCTGCCATCCAGCCGTGCATGCGCCGAGGCTTCGACCCCTGCGGTGAGATGCCATTATCCCTTTCTTTCCCTGCCACCCCTGCTCCTCACGAGCGCCCCCCTGTTCCTGGCTGCTCCTGCTCTTGTGAGTGCCTTCCTTTTGTTCTTCCATCTCGCTCTGGATCTTGTGGTTCTTGCAATGCGGTCGATGGGCAAGGGGATAATGCAGCCGAGGGTGTGTTCTTGGCTTCAGCTCGGCTTCTTCGCATCTTGTGTTTTTTTCCCTCCTTTATTACATCTTGTGTGTATATATGACAGGAGGACTATGAGCTCTGTGATATTTACGCGATACAAAACTAACCGGGTGTGAGTTGGATTTTATTTATTTTTGGAAATGGAGGCTTTAGTTGGATGGGGAATGGGACCAAAGATTTGGCCCATTTTTGTAGTCCCAGATGGATGCTTCCATTGCTCTGGATTTGATTTTGGTGATTGCTGCTTGTACATACAGATACGGTTGGGTGGCCAAGATTTGATTTGACCTTTTTTGGCTTCTGTTTTCTCCACATTCTTTCTTTTTGCTGTCATGTTTGTTAGAAAAGCAGAGGCTGTGTGGATTATTCGTGTACTGCTTTTTTACTTTATGTTCTTTCAGTGAATAGAAGAAGTGACGGCCGATTCTTCGGTCCATTTTATTTCGCATGGTAGCTGAACAGAGCATTTTTCGGGTTGCCACCTTCTTTCCTTTAATCTGCATAGAAATGCTCATAATAAGATGGAGCATTTTGGGGCCCGGGTTTATTTTCCAATCTTCTTCTTGTGTATATAAATGCTCCAGGGTTACTATTACAATCATCCTATCTTTGGGGTCCCGGGTTTAACTGTTGTAGGGCGTCGTACATGTCTCTCAAATTATCTTTGGAAACACGAAAATGTCAATATCCATTTATTACTTCTCGAAGATGCCTTGCAATGTAGGGTTAAGCAATGATTATGGCATCTCATTGTTTCCTTTGCATGGAGAGATCAAAATGAAATTTATAATCTCAGCGTTTTTACTGATCCTGTTTCTGAATTACTTCAGGTCCCAGCGACGCGGTTATAATGGAAGCAGCCACATTCAAGGAAACAACCAGAACTGAACTATAATCAGATATTGTTGCTGTGTGATACAGACTCAAAATGACTGACATGAGGCGCCACTCCGTCTCCGTGGATGTTCCACTGTCAAGAACCCTGGTGCAGCTCAAGCGAGTGAGGTCGCTGCGGGATCCAGCAACAAACTCTATGAGCAAGTATGCATCTCCTTCTGACAGTATGATCTGGGAGACTGCTTCTAGCAATGGAGCGATGATGGAAGGAAGCAGGTCAGCACACCATCATTTGATTGAAGAGGATGTGGATTTGGAAGCCGAGGCTACCATGGGGTCAGAACGAAGCTTCCGGGCACCAAATGCCAGAACTGCATCTTACAGGAAATCTTCAGTTGTCAGGATCAGAGGCTTAAACCCACCAAGAAACAAGCAAGTTCATCGTGTCCGCGGAGATGGTCACAGGAAATCAGTGGATTCTAACCACTCTAATCATAGCTCTCTTCGGCAGTTGGCAAACAATATAGTTACCAACGTGGTGGAGGAGAAGGAAGAGGAGGAAGTGAATTCCTATGAACGGGCACATCTTGCGTTGCCGGAGAAGAGCGAGGAAGAAGTGAAAAGGCGTTCCAAATTCAAGGGCAAGTCTTCTGCTGCAATGAGCCGCGTCGGCAGCCCTTGTATGTCTGGCAGTGAAGCACGCTCAGTCGGGTCAAGAAGAAGCACAATAGGGCATGGAACTGAGGACACACGAGTGAGGTCGAATGATGTTGTAGGATCAAACTTCAGTGGATGCGGTATAAGCTACTGCTGGTCAGGAGCATCAAAGTACCGCGATCTTTATTCCGATAGCGATGGTCCAGAGCAACCTCTCCTATCCCCAGAGGGGACTGAGGTACCGTTCCAAGAAAATGTACCATACACTGAGACACCAAGGTGTTTAAGCCAAAAGTTTCGCCCTAGATCCTTCAGTGAACTGATTGGCCTCAATGTGGTTGCTCAGTCCCTCTTGTATTCCTCTTGCAAAGGAAAGATTGCTCCAATGTACTTGTTCCATGGCCCCCGGGGTACAGGCAAGACGTCTACGGCACGCATTTTTGCTGCTGCCCTAAATTGCCTCTCTCTCGAAGAGCAAAGGCCATGTGGGTTCTGCAAAGAGTGTGTCATTCTCTTCTCTGGGAGGAGCAGGGACGTAAAAGAAATTGATGCAGCAAAAATGGATCGCTTGGGTCGTGTAAAGGCACTCGTCAAGAGTGCATCTCTTGTCCCGTACTCGTCACGCTTCAAGGTTTTCATAGTTGATGAATGCCATCTGTTGCTAGAAGATGCCTGGTCCGCAATAGTGAAGAGTCTTGATGAGCCATACCGGCATGCTGTCTACATTATGATTACTTCTGATCTAGATAGCTTGCCTCGCACTTCCGTCACACATTGCCAGAAGTTCCATTTTCCAAAGATAAAGGTTGCAGATATTGTCAACAGGTTGGAGAGAATCTGCGTAGATGAAGGGTTAGAATTTGACCATGATGCGTTGCACTTCATTGCTGCAAAGTCTAATGGTTCTCTTAGAGACGCTGAAATAATGCTGGATCAACTTAGTTTGCTTGGGAAGAGGGTCACAATTTCTCTTGTGCATGAACTTGTGAGTAGTACTACCTTTAGTAATTACTATTGCCAGTTATACAGTATAGTAATGTTTCTACATTTGTTATTTGCAGGTAGGATTGGTGTCTGATGATGAGTTGATTGAGTTGCTTGATCTAGCACTGTCATCGGACACAACCAACACGGTTAGACGAGCTCGGGAACTTATGGCGTCGTCAGTTGATCCTCTGCAGCTGGTCTCTCAGCTGGCAAACCTTATTATGGACATTCTCTCAGGACGATGTCAGTCCGCGGTCACTGAAGTCAGCAAAAGTTTCTTGGGAAGATATGCGTGTATGTATTCTTTCCTTGAATGAATTTTTCTACTTTCACATATTATCATTAACGACTGCAGGCTCAATGCATCAATGATAATATGGAATGTTTTATGTTCTCATTTTTTTACCGTCTATATTGTAATCAGTAATGCTGTTGCATGTTCTGATAACCAGTGCATTTTGAACTATGAAAAGTTTGCTGTCTACATACCTTCTGTTCCACTAAGTTTCTTTATCCTTACTATTTTCCAATGATCTTGCAGTGGCAGATGTTGGTATAGAGAAACTAAGACATGCACTGAAAATACTGTCAGAAACTGAAAAACAATTAAGGACATCAAGAAATAAGGCAACTTGGGTTACCGTTGCACTTTTGCAGTTTGGCAGCACTGAATCTGACATAGTAGCAGAAACAAATGACATGCATGCACGTTCAGCAACAGGATATACAGGTAAGCACACAAATATATTATGGGTACTGGTCCCTGCTCAGAATGATATAATATTTCTGATATCATGTGCAGATGACTGGGTATCCAAGGTAAACTCAAGCTCCAATTTCTGCGATGCGTGTAACAGCAACAAGTCCAACTGTTCTGAGAGACACTGTAGACGGCTGAAGCTTGAAAACATCTGGAGGAGAGCCACTGGGAAGTGTCAATCAAGATCAGCCAGAAGTTTTCTCAAGAAAGAAGGAGTCCTATCATCAGTCCATGTTACCGAAGGTAATTCATGCGTGCCATGTTTTTCTTGAATTGGCCTTCTCATGGGTTTGTGCTGATTATGACACACTAAATGTGAACATTTGCAGAGGTGGCTATAGCTGAAGTTGGATTTAGTCACCCGGATCACCTATCAAGGGCAGAGAAAATGCAGAGCCTGATACAAGGAGTACTACAGCACGTTCTCGGTTTCAATGTGGAGATCAGATTCAAACTTGTGCCGTGTGCAGCGAGGAAAGATGCAAGGTCGAAGAGACACTCATTCAGTCTGCTCGGCTGCTCGGGACGAAAGCAAGAGCTGTCAGATTCAACAGTGACAGATGAGGATGAACCTGTGAGGCATGGAGCAAGAGAAACACCTCTGAAAGGCTACTCCTCTAGTCAGCAGCCATCGCCATTCATCGTGCAACGTGTTGATTCTAAGCCAACAGTTCATGGCTCCGAGGACGATGCCCGGAGCACCTTGACATCAAACAGATCCATGACTGATGACCTGACAAGGACATGTAGGTCGGAGACTAACTACTCCAAGGGCGCAAGTGAGCAGGGTCGTTTCGATAGCATCCAGGAGCCTGACCTTCAGCCGAATTGCTTCTCACGAACATTGAAGCTGCAAAAGAGGTTCTTCTCGTCGGATGCAGCACACACAATCTGTTTCAGGATCCAGCCACACAACAAAATGGGTTTCCTACCTAAGAAAGAATTCGATACATATTTCTGCACATATGGGCCCTATGAGCAGTGTCCAAGATCGAATTCAAAAGCTACTTACGGTTCAAGAGATGAGGACTTGTAAGTTATCTGAAAGTCCTTGACATTTCCTAACAGTTTTCTTTACTTCTTCATTAGTACATGTTCGGCAGGAAACGTTTAGTCAGAGAACTGTATACTCAATCACATTACTGTCTCCAGATTTTACAGTGCAGCACCATACTCATTGTTTCTCCTGCAGGTCCATCAAGACTTCTTCTGGGTTCGGTTCGAACCTGCTCTGCTGGAAGGGCCCTAAACAGTCAATCTAACAGGTACATTGCCCTGTATTTGAGCATCACTGCATCAGTAGGCCATGCAGTTAGAGGTCTTGCTGCTCTGTTACTAGTGGCCATGTTGTTTGTTGACCACATATCAGCATGTACATGTTTGAGCAGTACCCCCCACACACACACACACACCCTGACTTGCACATATAGTGTCTTGTATCCTCAATATGCTGTACATTTTAATGAGCCTTTTGTGTCCTGGTAAAAATAATAGTAATCAAATTCCCATGCTCTAAAAAGCAAAAAGGTTGCGCACCAAACTTGTTTTCTTTCATAGGGCGCACAACTGATCGGTTTTACATGAAAATTTACAAGCACATAAAGGGCTCAAACAATTGGCATGAGTTTGTTTTTTTAATGCGTCGGAAAAATAGTTTGATATGTTTTTTTGTTGAGAGAAGTGCATATTTCAACCCTGAACTTTTGCCCTAGTCTATTTTACAACCCCGAACTCCAATACCGTCTAAATTACAACCCCCAACTCTGAAAACCAGCTAGGATTCAACCCTCCCCTCTCTGTTGACCGGTTTTGACCAGTCAACAGGTCCAGTCAGCATGCCAGGTCAGCAAAAAATGCAAAATTTCCAAGGAAACAATTTGTAAAATCAAAGAAAATCCAGGAAAACAAATAAGAAATCCAATTTCCAAAAAAGGGAAATAAAAACATGAATTTCCAAAAAAATCCAGGAAAAACCCAAAAATTCAAATTCCCGAAAAAAATATTTCCAGAAAAAAACAAAAAATCAATTTTTTATTTTCCCTAGCTTTTTTCGCGAACAAGTTTTTCAGAATTTTGCTTTTTTATTTTTTTCCTGATCTTACAGTTCTTATTTACTTTTCTTGAAATTTTGAAAAAAAAACTGACGTGGCATGCTGATTGGACCCGTTGACTAGTCAAAAAACTAGTCACCCCAGGTCAAAACCGGTCAACAGGGAGGGGAGGGTTGAATCCTGACCGGTTTTGAGACTTGGGGGTTGTAATTTAGACGGTATTGAAGTTCGGGGTTGTAAATTAGACTAGGGCAAGAGTTCGGGGTTGAAATATGCACTTCTCTCCTTTTTGTTCTACTACATTCAGCTTTTTTTGAGAGTGTGGCCTTTGTAATGCAGAAATGGGTGATCAAACAAGATGAACCACAATCACATAAATTCTGCGAACTCAAAATTTTGCCCGAAGCTGGAGAGTTGGCAACCCTTTGGCAGCAATTTTTTAGGAGAGTCTGTGGACAGCATTCGGTCTAAATGCATTTGCACCGAGCGAGTTCTTGTTATTTGTAAAACAAATGATGAAACTTGTTGTCTGTAGGCTGCATTTAGTCAAATTTTTTAGGTAAGCAGATTTGATAAGAGACCTGGAGAGGCTGTTTCCACTTCTTGTATGAAAGAACTAAATAATGCTAGTGATGATTTGTACAGCATGCCGATGATACATCCAAGTTTTTTAAATTTGAACACCTTTTGTAGCAGAAGTGGAAAATGAAGCGAGCGCATCAAACAAGCCACTCTATACCTGAAATGTCTTGCGAATTGCCTTTTCAAATTCAATGGTTTTCTGAGATACTATTTACTACACTTTTATCCTTTTTTTTTCTTCTAAAAAATAAATATTTCAAGCAAGCCACCTGTCAAAAGATATCCTTAGGGACATAACATGAAGAATGAACAGTTACCGTTTGAAGAGCAAGCCCAAACAAACACACCTTTAGGCCAACTCCACCGCGCGACCCCAAACGGACGTCTGTTTTGTTCGGATTCTGTCCGTTTGGGTAGGGCAATGGGGTCGTGTCCGGACGTGTCTTGGGTTATGATGGCCGTGCGCCCAGCGCGCGGTCACATCCGTTTGCCCCGTCCTGTCCGTCAGGGCAAAAAATGCCCATATTTTCATCAAAACTAGTTTGCACGTCCAAATATTTGTCTGAAAATTAAAATAGTTTTACAACCCAATTGAAATTGTCTCTAATAAAATAGTTTTACAACCAAATCGAAATTGTCTTGACTGAACATAAAATGAACCAACACATCTATTGGTTGCCAATGTGATCCCACACGTGCTCAACCAAGTCATTTTAAAGATTCAAGTGAGTGTGCCAATCACGCAGCTCACGGTGGAAATGGACAAAACTGTTCAAATGTGGCCGGGTCTTGGTGCGGGGCTCAATATTTTCACCTTGATAATCAAATCCTTGGTCGAAGATACTCTCACGCTCGTCCTCGACGATCATATTGTGCGTGATCACACAAGTAGTCATCACCTCCCAAAGCTTCGTTTCATCCCATGACAGTGCAGGGTTTCGAACGATACCCATCGGGATTGAAGCACACCAAAAGCACATTCCACATCCTTTCTAGCACTCTCTTGCATTTGGGCAAATCTCTTTCTCTTTTCACCTTGGGGTTTCGAGCTTGTCTTCACAAAAGTTGATCACTGAGGATATATACCATCAGCTAGATAGTATCCCTTATTGTACTGGTGGCCGTTGATCTCAAAGTTGACAGTGGGGGTGGCCTTCGCAAGCCTTGCGAAGATCGGAGAACGCCGCAAGACGTTGATATCATTGTGAGAACCTGCCATGCCAAAGAAAGAATGCCATATCCAAAGATCCTGTGAAGCCACCGCTTCTAATATGACAAGGCACGCTGACATGCCCCTTGTATCGCCCCGCCAAGCAAATGGACAGTTCTTCCACTCCCAAGCATACAATCTATGCTGCCAAGCATGCACGAAAGCCTCTAGTTGCGTTGATCGCCAACAATCTCTCAGATCGGTGACAATTGGCTGCCTCAAGTACTCTGGACCAAACACCTCGATCACAACTGGCGAACTTGTACATTGACATCGACATGTTGTCTCACTCATACGCACATACTTATCCACCAAATCGTCTGAATTCCATATGCAAGCATGCGGATGGCATGCGTGCATTTCAGTAAGAGGAGAATCCAAGCTTGCCAAGGGCATCCGTGTTGCACTCGGCACGGGTCATGAGCAACCACTCCTCTCGGATACGATTGAACACATGCCTAGCCATTCAAAAACGGCGACGGAATTTATCCGCTTGAAGAGCGGGTGTTGGAAAAGTAATCGGCATAGAGCGTAGGCGTGGCCTCTCTCCCTGCGATTCAGTTGGGAGCACGGCCAAGGACTGACCCCATCGAGGAAGCTGCCGTTGAATGTGGTCGTGAACGACCAGTGCAGCCACCACAAGATCTTCATCATCCGATGACGAACCGTCCGATGAACAAAGGAAGTGATGGAAGAAAAACTCATCTCCACTGTCCATACCTTTGTGGGCAAAATGTCGAACACCTTGCGGTCGTGGTGGCAAAGAGGCCGCGATGATCACCTTGACGCGGCAGGGATGGTTGCCGGCCGGCTACTGGCCGCTCTGGAGCTCTCGTCGGAAGCTGCCGCGGCCGCCGTGGTACGTCGGCGGCGGTCGTGTCCCCTCTGCCACCGGCAAAGACGGCGACGGCCAAACCTCCTCCGATCGACGGCCAAAACTACGGTGAAAGCTCGGGCGTGTTGGCGGCCATGTCGAGACGTTGTTTGGTATGGACGCCCATGGCAGGAGGTGGCCGGAGAATAGCGACGGCGCCGGCAGGGGGCGGGGCGGGGAGAGGGGTGGAGGCATTGGAAGCGAAGGGACTGCTAGTGTCCCCGACAACCGGGCCACGGGAGGACAAGGGCATGCGGTGAGCCCGTCCGCGTGATGTCCGTTTGACCCCAAACTCGGCGCAAGTTTGGGCCGGGGATGGGTCAAAAACGGACGGAATTCGGACATTTGTCCGTTTGGGGCCGCGCGTTGGGCCGCGCTATTCGTCCGTTCTACCCCAAACGAACACACCGGACAAGATGGGGTCGCGCGGTGGAGTTGGCCTTAGGTTCATCCAGTGTGTCTCGCGCCTGGCAGGTCATCCTGGATGGGTGAGGCAGTTGCATCAGGCGGACGGCCGGACGGGTCTCAACCTGGATGTACCGCCACAACGCCGCGGGTAAGAGCATCTCCAACAACAACAGATAATGTAAAATAGGGCAGCTGCTCAAAAAACCATATTCAGGGCGTTTGGACCCAAAAATCATCCTCGCCGCCGTGACCGAAGCAGCTCCTATGGTGGTTTTCGCCTCTTCGACCGTCACCACCAAGCGAAAGCTTCCGTTGTCCTCCGGCAAGTTTTTGCGGCTCCACGAGCCGCCATCGCTGTTGGAGGGGATGCGTCGGGCACGCCGTCCCTCCCAAGAGCAAGCCCTCACCCCTCACCCATCTTTGGCCGCGGACTGGCCTCCCACTATCTGCGGACAGTTGCGGGAGCAAATTTCCGGGCAGACACCGACGGCCCTATGGGGGGCCCTTGACTACGCCTACTGATGCGAGCCAGGCGGCAGGAACAACCATGGATGCCCAAGCTCTAGTTTTGACCGGGCACACAAACGACACAAACAACAACGACGGTCAGATCGTCTCTCTAGCCATGAAACGTGCAGGCCTTTGCCATGATACGAATGGAAAGAGCCTGTAAAAATGTGGGTGGGCATGGGCAACTCGGGCAACCCTTGCGACGAGACGGACCTTGATTTATTCTATGCTTCCACCGTCATCACCATCGGCAATGGGGCTCGGGCTCTGTTTTGGGACTCCCCTTGGCTCAATGCCAACCAACATCGCCCTGTTTGTTTATGAGGCCTCCACCAGGAAGTGCAAGGCGCATGAGGCCATGGAGGATGAGGGGGCTATCAAAAATTAAACTCCCGTCGCATTGGTCCTTCGACAACATTTGTTAGGTCATTCCTCTTTGGGATATCTTGTGTTGACGTCCATCTTGACACTCACACTGAGGATGACATCACTTGGAAGCATACGACTTCCGGGCATTACTCGGCGCAATTCCTTATGCCATCAGATATGTCATGACTGCTGCGGTGTGGAAGGCTTGGGTGCCCCCTAACTGATTTTTTTTGCTCGTTTGTCCATCTAAAATTGCATTTGGAGGGGCGACAGACTAGCCAAGCAAGGGTGGCCAAATTGCGGTTTCTGTCCGCTTTGCAAGCGTGAGATCGAAAGCGTTGACCACCTTTTCTTCAAGTGCCGGTTCATGCTCTGTCTTTGGGATATGATCCAGGAATGGCTCCAACTGCATATTAGGCATTTGAAGAGTAACGACCTTTACTGTAATGGGAGACTATGTAACAAATTCTTTTCCTTCTTTTAATTGATGGATGTGGCAAAATTTTTGCCTTCGTTAAAAAAAAAGAGTATGAAGAATGAATAGCTAAGCAGTTGAGATTTCGGTTCAGTTTAAAACCCATAACTCATGGCATCATCATATATCTGTCCACTACTCAAAAGTAACCAACCAAGGGTCCAAACACTAGAACGAGCTAAATTTACGGTCTAAAAAAGAGGGGGTTTCTTTCTTTCTCCCTTTACAGTATGAAGGTGTTCCAGGCAGATGCTGCAGGACGAACTAGGCGAGATCGACGTCAACCTGGAGAGGGGGCATGGCTTCTTTGCCCTCGGCAAGCTTGAGGCCAAGCTGACCCGAGCCACCTCCTCCAAACGCGTACACCTTTCCGGATTCGGTGAGGGCAACCGTATGAGACACCCCCGTTCTTCTGTTGTGCCAATCATAGGCATTCGTCGGGCTGATTTGCACAAACCTTTCGTTTAGCCCGGTGAGTGAGGCGACCAACTTGGGAGCCAGGACACCCTGGTTCTCGTCCTCGTCCTCGTCCTGAAACCAAAGAGCGATCACATCTACATTTGAGTACTTTGACAAGATGAATAGTTGGGTGCTACTCCCTCTATAAAGAAATATAAGAGCGTTTAGATCACTACTTAGTGATCTAAACACTCTTATATTTCTTTAACGTAGGGAGTACAAGTTCACATGATTCATTCATCGCACCTGCCAGCCTAGGTTGTAGTACCCCTTCCACCCAAAGGAGTAGACATCACCATTATCCGTCATGACAAAGGTGCAGTACTGGCCAGCTGAAACGTAGACAACATTGGAGATTTCCACCGCCATCGGGAGGGTCGCGCATTCTTCGGCGTGTCCATGTCCTAGGCAGCCTTGGACCCCCCATCCCCAGGTGAGCACGCGCCCGTCGCTGCTCAGGACCGCGGCGTGCCAAGCACCGGCTGAGACTGACACTGGCCTTGCGTCGATTCCCGCAAAGTGTGCGATCAGCTGAGGGACGCCCTCGCTGTTCTTGTTCCCATGCCCAAGCTTGCCTCCTTGACCACAGCCCACAGAGTACACCGACCTGCATATATAGCAAATATAAGAGACATCAAGAATGGTTGTTCAATTATTTGAATGGACATGCATGCAATTGGATAAGAAAAGCATAGAGACCATAGGAACAAATGCTTACGTTCCGGTGGGCTGGTAGGCTAACATAAGGAGGTAACAATTGCCGGCAGCAATCTGCGCAACAAGTACATTCTCAAGGGGCCCAGAGAGAAGACGAGGCTCGACATCGGCGTAATCTGTATTATGGCCTAGCCTCTCCTCGTGGCCCCAGGAGAAAGTATAAACCCGACCCTCTCTGGACAGAACCGCCGAGAAGAGGCCTCCTATGGTTGCTTGCACTACAAAGATGCCCTTCAGTGACTCCACTACCTTGGGACTGTTAACGTAGTCAGTAGCAGGTATTCCATTCAAACTATACCCCCCAAAGGTGTCGATTCCAAATACGTAGACACTTCCTGTGTCGCTCACAAGCATTGTTCGACTCGATCCAACCGCGGCATGTGTGATCCTGATGCCTTGCAGAGACCTACAAATGCAGCAACAGTTTGTTACATCGGCAGACAAGATTCCCAAAATTCAACCAAATCAACGTGCTCTACCTGATAAGGCATGGCTTGAACTTGTCTTCTGTGTCCCCAAGGCCAAGCTGGCCCGAGGAATTCATGCCAAATGAGTATACGGCCCCACTTGCGGTGACAACAATGCTGTGGCCTGGTCCAGCAGTGACCTGAGATTTCCCGCGGCGGCAATTCTTCTCGCCGACCAAAATGTATCCAAGAACAAGCTTCCAAGAGCTCCCACACCGTTGCTTCAGCCACTCCTTCTCTTCTGGTTTCATTAGGTTAAACATGGGCCTTTGCTGGCACATATCGAATGCTGCAAGTTCTGGAAGTGATAATTCCAAGTCTGGTGGGAACTTTGCGGGGTTTCTGAAGAATTTACATGTAGTCTGAAACAGCACAATATCTCCACATCATTGTGTCGTCACAATAATTCATAAGCAGCATTTTAAAACCCAAAAGTCGTGAGAACTAAGAATGTGATTGTACAACTTGCCTCCAAAGCAGCAAGATCTTTAGGATCCAGGTCAGAGGATGAGAGCACATGGAGGAGAATGGATGGGATCACGGTTAGGGGGAATTGCGCTATGGCTTCTTCTCCAGAGAAATTGCGCTTCATAAGTTCAGCTTCTGGATCCGGCGAAGGAGAACACGGGGCAGCAGCATCATTCACTATGTTGTGGAATTCTATAACCAGCGCGGCGTTGCTTGCTGTAGTATCCATTGGGCACTCCATGATCTGCAGCTATTGAGAGAAAAAGTATATATATTTTTAGTAAATCATACATACTGAGTTGTCAAATGGCTATAAATGTATAAACCCAGTGTCCTTGCAAACAAGGCAACTGCATTCTTGTAGAGAAAGTAACTAAGCCATGCATTGCTTTTTTTTTAATTCAAAACATGAACATTCTTGTAGAGAAGGCAATCAGTCAAATCATACATTGTATATTATGTTAAGAGTACAAAACAGTAACCAATTATATACATGGTAATGTAACTCATGCTGCAACTTCAATCTTGAAGACGTAATAATAAGGGTAATAACATGATGATCATAGAGCATGACTGGAGAGATGTGAATATGTGATCCTAAGTTGAGCCATTCTGAATATGAAATTGGTTACGATGGACCCACACACACCTCTGATCTTACAGGTCTATGGTCATAGCATCGCATACTAGAATCAGAATCCAATGCACTAGGTGAAACACCATAGACCCTAACAAGGTGAACTGATCATCTGTGATCAGTGACATCAGTCACCGCCAACGTGACCAGTCAACTAATCAATTATATAGATGGATCCCCTATCAAGGATCCGTCAGCAGCATCATAGTGGACTACAAACTCAACCAACTAAGGAACAAAGCAAAAAAAAAGGACGATCCATGTTCGTCAATCACAGTCCAATCAAGGTCAAGATAAAAAAGTGGAGGCATCCACCATCTGTACTGCAGTACCGATATCCATCGCCTAAAAACCCCCAACTCCACACTGCGGCCGCAATCACCAACCAAGAACTGATGAAGAAACTAATGCGGAAAGGGTAGAAAAGGAAGGATCTTCCGTTTTTGTACATGAAAAATCCTATACGAAGACAATGGACCGAAACTGATCTGATAACCACCCCATCTACCAAACGGCCAAACCTTCCGAACCCCACGAACTCCACCCTAAAAGACTCCGGACAAGATACCTGAACAGATTACAAGGTCAGGGGTGCTGGGATCACATGGAATTCGGGCAAGGCGAAGCCCGATCAGGCGGGGCTGTGCGATCGAACTGCCGCGGCCCCGGGTTTATGTGATCTTGGCAATGTGGCAGAAGTTGGGTTTTGGGGGATGGAGGAGGAGAAAGTTTCCAGGGAATCGAGAGAGAAAGAATTGGGAAACCACCACCCCGTATATATACGCATGCAGGTTGGGGGCGCCACATCAGCAAATGCGGCCTCCTCGCCCTGGATTCTCTGCGTGGATCCTAACAAACCCCCTCTCGTGCTTTTTTTCTTTTTGGAAGTACAAACCCCCTCTCTTGTTGGGATGGATGGTAATCACAGGGTAAAAAATCCTTTAAAATCCGCAGTGATGGGATAAAACCCCACCTTTGCACGGCAGTGCATAGCTCCATTCTTTTGGTTTGTTTGGAATGTTATATCAACTGTGGATCTGTCTGGGGTGCCAGAGCCCAAAAGTGCAAGGACCCTGATAAATGTCACACGTGTGACACGAATACATGGCAATTTTGAACGTTTTTTATGGCAAATTTAGTGACGCGAGAATGACAAGTTTAGTTGTCAAGCATGCCAACTTTCGTTTTGAATGGCAGGTTTCAGTTTTTTTCCTTTTCGGATGGCAACTTTAGTTGTAAAAAAAGTCAGGTCGGATTGCTCCATGCCACATGTGCGGCACTTATCACTAGATCATAAAAGCGCGCGTTGCCGCGCCCGTCTATCTTGAGGACATTTTTACAAAAGAATGGTAGAAATATCTAAGATAACCTAGAAATTGTACTATTTGGAACCATCGCAATTTAGCTATATCTCTAACCAAAGTATTTATTAAGTACGGAGTAATATGCATCTAATTTAGGGTACATCAATAAGTTATACCGTAGTGTGCCATGCCACATAACAGAGCTGGCTACAGGTTATTAGAATGAAGCCATCCAACTTAACATGACATACAACAGTACTTGTGTAATAAACTCTAAGGATGATCCTAAGTAACCAAGGAATAGTTAAACTGATTACAAGCATGCAGGTTGTCATCAGTTGGCGATGTCTGTCTGATACAAGCTGTAGCAGCAAGAATACCAAACACACATGTAGAAAGGCTTGAAAAAAAATGCTAATAGGCAAATTAAGGTTGCAGCATGTTTTGCAACATCAGTGACAGTGAGTATAGAGAAATGAGCTGTAATAGCTTACATGGTGCTCAAAGCCCCAGCTTAGGAGAACAAATACAGAAAACTCGTGTTCTAAGGTCAACTAAATGAAACAAAGTGCATTCATTAGAACTTCAGCACGACCATTTATTAAATGGTCTACCTGTTAGACCAAACATCCTGAACCTATGGAATACAGCTTCTGAAATATTGGGGTTCAATGTATTTCATACTTTGTGCAAAGAGGGAAAGGACTACCAAAAGAAAATGAACACCACACACCATACTTCTGAGCATGTATTCAGTTCTGCAGATTCAGTTGAATTGATGAAATAATATCATGCTATCAGAAATACTTGCAGCTACTAAGACAACACGTTATGCAAGAAAAAGTCATTCTATATAGATCCGCCATGTCCATAGGTAAGGTAGGCAACCAGTCATTTACCTCTTCTAGTGGTAGTGTGTATGGACGAAAAAATAGGCGTTATCTTCGATCTGGATGCAACTCGATGTCGCGACTGGCCGCCTATCTGGGTGGCTACTGCGCCATCTTCTCGCCCTCCACGGTGTTCCTCGATCCTCGTCAATCAAGAAGGTCGCGGTTGGGGAGACAGCAGTTGCCACCGCTGCCACCACCCGCACTCCTGCTAGCCCATTTGATAAACAAGAGAAGCGATGGGAGGTCAATGGTGAGACAGCGGCGCCACCATGGCCTTCCCCTGCCGCCCCTCTGCCTTCTCGATTGGAACAGACGAAGAGATGAGAGAAAAACACTGAACGGGCCTCCCGTACACAGTCGTAGGCCTGATTAACGTGTTTCAACAATTAAGCCCAATTAACGTCAGAGCGCTCAGGTCACTCTGCAGAGCAGCGGCCTATTTACCGTGAGGAGCAGGCCTAGTTACGCTAGATAATGGACAGATGAGTACGGTGGGACGACCAAAAAGAATAAGACATCTGGTGCGTTTGGTAACGTAATCGGACGGTTAAGGAGTCTAAATCGCTGTGAGGGCTCTTAGCTAGCTCTGTTTTACTGTTTAGTAATTTGGGAAGAGCAATTGCTTGGCAGAGATATCATCATCGCAAAAGATACAAATAGGAGCACACAGAAACGTTGAACCTAGCCAGGCGGATGCTGTCGATGTCGAGATCGCCGATACGAGCGGCACAGACGTTGTCGAGGAACCCATAGTAGGGCACCTCGTGGAAGAGCGCACCCTTCCTAGACATGAAACTTGCTGCGCGGGGCATGTGGAGGAACGAAACACAAGAGGTAGGGTCGGGATTGACGAAGTGCTTGGCGCGTCCCTAGTCGCGCGTGCGTCCCCGGTGTTCCAACATGGGTCCAATATGGTGCCGAGCATGGTTCCCAAGACCGTGTCTATGAGCGTGTTGGTTGTCATCTCCAACATATGTCTATGAGCGTGTTGGTTGTCTGTGGCGTGCACATAGCTGGCTGTGTACAAGACTTTCATTTGGGCGTCGTCTTCGATGGAAACTCAACGTTTGAGTTGAATAAGCAAAGCCCTCGCCCAGTGAAAAGTCAGGAGGCTAGCCCTGGAATGAAGACGTAGTGGGGACTTTTCTAAACAACCTTCGCTTGCGGTCTCATCTTGAAGCGTTACCAAGACCTTGTAATTAGCTAGGAGCAACAGGGCCTCACGAACCTCCACTTGCGCATTGATGTCTATGTGCCCGTGCGGCCACCCCCTAACTGCACCGCTTGGCTATGTGGGGCTCATAGGACTCCCTCAAGTCGGGCCAGATGCCTAATAGCTTTTTACCTAAAAAACTGTATTTTTCTTAATTCTTTAGCTCTGTAATTTTTTTTCTTGAAAAGTAAAAAAATGCAGAAAACAACACCCGAGTCCCTTTCTTCTGTATATATTTGGTGAACATCTAGAACATATCAGTGCCAAATGTCTGGTGGCCATCTAGAACGTATCAGTGCCAAATATCTGGTGGCTAATGCCAATTTTTCTTGGTGCCCCTTGAGTCCCTTTCTTCTGCATATATCTGGTGGTCATAGTTAGCTAGCCCGGCTGAGTCCCTTTCTTTTGCATATATCCCAAAACTTGTGTAGATATCAAAGTAGTATATTTAGCCCAATAGAAACCAACACACATATTTGACACAGTTGCAACACAGAAAATGACCAGTGTGCCGGAGGCAATAAAAATGGATAAAGGACAGTAACTTAAAATTGTTATAACAAAAATTAATAGTTTCAAAGGTAAGCTGACTACTTAACAAATACAAGCCAATAATATTTACTTAGAATCACACTGATGATGACATCTTCAAAATTGGCCACAGAGGAGATACATACTAGTAGATGTTGGCATGCTTTCCCAGTTGAAATTTAATTTCTGCCGATAGTTACTTCCACTTTTTTGGCATGCAATCTGGCACAACAAGTTATTCCATGAGCTCTTATTCTAATGTATGCATAAAGGTACAATGCAACACATATGAACATCTACTTTTTGGATCTATATATGTGTAGCCTTGGAGCATACATGTGGAATAGCCTTGAGCAGTAGGTCAGTCCTTCTACGGACAGTGAACCCGAATTTCTCAGACATATCCAGTGACACTGAGTTGACATCGCCAGGAAGCATCCAGTCAAAGTGATAGAGGAAGTTTACCAAGGTAATCTCCAAAACTGATGATGCGAATGCTATTCCAGGGCATTGTCGTCGCCCACCTCCGAAAGGAGTGAATTCAAAACTTGTCCCATTATAATCCACATTGTTGTTCTCAAATCTCTCTGGATTAAATTCTTCTGGATTGCTCCAATACTGAGGGTCCCGGGAAATTGCGAAGACATTGATGTATATATTGGTATCTTCAAGGATGTCATAACCCATAATTTTGCAGTCCTCTCTAGTCTTGCGTGGGAGTAAAGCGGCAGGTGGATGCAATCTAAGAACCTCCTTGATGACCATCTGCATGTAGTGAAGTTCTGCAAGATCGCTATTGGTAATGATAGTTCGCCCTTGACCTAGTACCTCTCGAACCTCTAATTGTGTCTTAGCCATAACTTTAGGATGACTTGTGAGTTCTGACATGGCCCACTCCAAAGTGGTTCCTGTAGTCTCCGAAGCAGCTGCAAACATGTCCTGAAAATAATAATGTAGTAACATATATGTATAATTAAATACTATATAAATTGTCAAAACAAACATGATATGAAGTACCACCCCCATACCAAAATATGAACCGTCTTTGTTGGTTAAACTATTTAAAACAATATGTAGTATGCAACTATTTCCTCTGGTGTTGATAAAAGATCAACGGTTAACAAGTCAAAGCCCAAAGTTCAGAAAAAACTATATATACTCGAGTACCTTTTTTGTGAGAAACCTAGCTATGATGTTTTTTTTTTTTTGCGAGATAACCTAGCAAAGATGTTAACTTGCCTCTCATGAAGTAAAGCGGTAGAGGTCACATAGTAGATCCAAATGATTAGAAAGTGACTGAAAGGAAAATACTCACCAACAAGACAGTGACTATAATCTCTGTGGTTAGAGGGTACGCCGAGTCCTCCTCCTGCAGCCTGAGCAGCACGTCCAGCAGGTCCTCATCGTCGGTGCTGCATGCGCCGTGACCGGCTGCTCGCGCCACCTTGCGCTCGTCAAGGATCTCGGTGATGATGTGCTCAATGAGGTCCCGGATCCTCTTTATGCGGCGCTCGCCATTGCTGAGCCTCCGCACAAGTCGAGACGACGGGAAGAGGTCGACTAGGCAGAAGCCCCCCAGCAGGTCCATGATCTGGTCCATGGCGCGGAGGAACTCCTCCTGCCGCGCGAACTTGCCGCCGAACGCCGCCCGCGCCACCACATTGTTGCCAAGCGCCGCGAACATCTCGCTGAGGTTGGCGGCGGCGCCCGCGGCCGTGGCCGCGGCGATGGAGCGGAGGAGGCCGCCCACCTCCTCGGCCCTGACGCGCTCCATGCGCTTCACCTGCTTGGAGCTGAGGAGCTCCACGATGCAGACCTTGCGCATCTGGCGCCAGTGGTCGCCGTAGGGGGCGAAGATGATGCCCTTGCCGCCGAAGCCCATGATCTCCTGCAGCTCGGTGGTCTGCCGGTTCGAGAAGGCGACGTCGTTGGTCCTCATCACCTCCGCCACCGCCTCGGCGCTGGAGACCACCACCGTGGGGACCTCGCCTAGCTTGAGGAGCATCAATGGCCCGTGCCGGCGACACAGATCGGTGATGGTGCGGTGAGGGAGCGTGCCGAGGATGACGTGGTGGAGGCTGCCGATGATCGGGAGAGTCCATGGCCCGGGAGGCAAGTGCTTCTTGGGCTTGCCCTTGCCGCCGGAGAACCAAAGGGCCAGCAATGTGGATAGGGCTATGAAACATAAGGCTAACCAACCCTCCATGGCAGGCAGCTTATTTGCGAGTGGTCAGTTCGTCGGCAGCTGAGACGGATATATAGCCGGGCTAGGTGTAGGCGGAACATGAGCGGAAGCCGCCGGCCGGCCTTAGCCGCCACCCAGGATGAGTATGGGTAGTAGCCCCCGTCACGCTCCCTTGGATGACTATTTGCCTCACTTGGTCAGAAATCCAGGGTTGCCTGAAGGATCACGTTATCACAGGAATTTGCATCACAGGAGAACAGTGAAGAAAACAACAAACACATCACACTGAGAATTGACCAAGATAACAGCGCATCACGTGTATTGCCAAAAGTGATGGGCATTTACTATCTATCGATCTGTTACGTACCAAATATATGTCTCCCTCTCAAGTGCCTGGCCGTGAACAAGTATTCCGCTGGAGAAAGATAGATGAGCAGGTCTGCCCTAATTAAAGTTGTAATTAACTGTTTCGGATGACATTCTAATTAACTACTCCCTCCATCCGAGTAGTGATTATACCCGCGCGGTGCCTCGAAAGATTAGTGGGCTAAAATTGAGAGATGATGGCGCTCTTTGGGAATTTTCTTTTATATAAGAACAGAAAAGGAAAACAGATGAGTTGTACCACTGAACTACTATTAAAGATGTTTTTTTAGTCTCCGCAGTAAGATGTTTGAGAGCTCTAGCAAACCGTAGCTATGAAATGTACAAGTACTGCCATACTAGATGATAATTGCCTCCCCAGTATTATCTTGCATCGGGCTTTGGTAGGCCCAGCCCGACGCGACGGATGGCCAGGTATACTAGGGAGTAGGGAGGCATCACCGAGGAGGGCGGTGGGAGAGAACCTTCCGCGGTAGCTTCCGTATTGTGAGCTAGCCATCTCACCTTGGACAGCCCTATCCCAAGGCCACGAAAACATATTACTCAAAACGCACAAAGAACTTCAAAAGCAGAAAGCCATGGACAGCAATTTAAAAACAACTCCACTAGTCCTGAAGCCAAATGGCGTTATTCCTTAAACTCTCCAAGTCACAGACCAATACACCAACAACCCTATCACACTCCGGTATACCATACCATTTCGGCTCAGAAAAGACTAGGAACAGGAGAAAAAGAAGTTCGGTATGGTGGTAAAGACAGCATGGGTGTACGATATACAGAGGTATATTTCTTCAAGCTCAGCCGTCTGTTGGGGAAGAGCTCAGGGAAGGGAGGCGAAGGAAGGTAGCAGCCAGCCGCGCTCTGTCGCGAGCTCCACATAGCCTCTGAACTTCTCCTGCGCGTTCGGGATGTCGAGGGTCAGATCATCAAGGCCTTCCTTGACGCGGGCGAAGCCGTTGGTCATCTGGTTGATGGTTATCAGCCCCTCGGCGGCGCACTCCTGCAGCAGAGCCAAGATGCTAGCTTCATTCTGCTTCTCCATCGCCATCACCAGCGCTTTCTTCACCACTTCATGGTTGAAGAAGGGCATCCCGAGGTCGCGGATGCACTGGCAAGCTTCCTTCAGGTCGCCGCCTGTGTTGTACTCCTCAAGGAGCTTGGAGATCTTGTCCTTTGCATCTTCCACAGCCCAGCCAGTGCCCCCACCCCAGCAGCGCAGTATCCTCTCCCCAGAATGGCGGGCCGCAAGCAGAGAGCTGGCCATCTGGACAGTTTGACTACCACTGCTGTTTGGGCGCAGCTTGCTACTGATGTCATCCAAATTCAGTGGAAGCAAGACTTCATCGATCACTGCCCTGGCCAGGAAGAGGGCGAGTTCACTAGGAGCATCCACAATGTCGAGGGCGGTGTCTTCTGCTGACTGCAGGAGCATTATGAATCCCTTCATGATATCACCTGTGGAAAATAGTTCCAAGCTGAGTGAAGAAAGAAGTACAGAAGCCATCTCCTTCTCCCTGTTCTTCCTGTCCATAGCAAGCGTGATGAGCTTCTTAAGGAAAATGGCGTTGTATTCAGGGGCAGAAAGCTCTTGAAGGCTTCTAATGAGTTCCGGGACGTCATCTGAGAGGAAATACTCCTGAATTATGTGACCAGACTCTTCTTTAAAATGCTTCACCTTTTCACTGCTTGCATTCCACATATCTTCACCAGGGGCAGCAGATTTACAGAATGAAGCATCAAGCCACCCTTCAGATATGGCTGTGGAAAGCAGCTTGTCAAAAAGTGTTTTGGCTGAAGGAACATCAAGGCTCAGGTCATCAACAGTGTCAGCAACCCGAGAAAAACCCTTCGACACTTGATTAGAACTGATCAAACAGCCCGTTGTTGATTCCTTCAACAACTTCAGGATTAATGGCTGTGACGACAGATTCTCCATACCAAGGATGAGAGCACGTTTCACAACCTCATGATGGAAGAATGGGAGGCCCAGCTCCCTTATGCACCTAAAGGCTTCATCTGTATCTCCACTCTCAATGTACTCCCTCAGAATATCCTGGATCCTCTTTTTCGCCTCTTCTACAGTAAAGTGTGTGCTCCCGCCCCACTTGCGTTCAACTAACTCCGCATGGTGAGGAGCTGACAAGTAACTCTTCTCAGCAACCTGCAGAACTTCAATACCTTTTGAAGATTCTGGAAGCAATGCTCTAGCTCGAGTGAGAAAAACAGGAGGCAGTATTTCATCAACAATGGCACGTGCCACAAAAACAGCCAAGACATCAATAGCGTCCGGTATATCCACAGATAGATCTTCTGTTGACTCCAGAAGCATCATAAAACCTTCACTCATCCTGGAGGAGTCCAATAGATCAGCATACAAGGCAGACAGCAGAATTGATGCCATTTCTTTTTCTTTATCATGGCGGTCCATTGCCATGGATATGAGCTTCTTCACAAAGTAATTGTGAAACTGATTGGATCCAAGACTCCTTAGCTCGGAAACTGACAGTTCCACATCTCCTGTACTAAAATACTCCTCAATTACTGGAACTACAAGCTTCCTGTAGTCATCTAATGTAGCAGGAACCTGCATTTGCAGAGAGGCATTGTTAGATTATAAAGTCACATCAACAGAGAACGAAATGTTGGTAAATACCATTGAGTGTAGATAGTTCAAACCTTTTTAGTTCCATTAACTAATTTGCCCAACTCTTGGGATGGTAACGGATTTGCATCTCCAAGGTTGTCTTGTTCAATTTTCCCACCATCTTCTGAAAGCAGCATTGACAGAGTTACAACAATATCCGTAGGAACTATGAAGAATAAGATAGTATCTCCAAAAAAATAACCCAATGCTAAATCTACGCAGAAGTAACAGTAGAAAAGAACTAAATATTGTTCTCTCATTGAACTGTGGAAGCAAGCAAACTTCTACATCTTTAGATGTCCGCAGTTAATATCACAAAAGCAGACACATGACGTATGGAAATGGGAAATTATGGGAAATTATCACGGTACCAAATCAGATACGCTAAAGAAAAGAATGGAATGGAACTCCAAAAATGAATTTATTATACACAACAATAATTGCCTAAACAACATCATCAAGTAAAAAACTGATGACTTGAGAAACAAGCTAAACATACTCATAGCATTTTACTTATGAAGTATGGATATATAGCGTGAGCTGCTCAACATTTGGCAGTTGACATTTATGGAAAATAATAATCAGATCCCACAACTGGAGATTGCACTTTGAGCAGCTTTAAGCTTTGACCACATGCTTAAACATATAGGGAAATAGAAACCAGTAATAGAAACAAAGGGCAGTAACCACACCAGACTATCGAAACCAACAAATGCATATTCCGCTGAATCCATGAGGATATTGAGCACTAAATAATTTATAGCTTTCCAGTCAAGAACAAGCAACCAAAAATTACCAGAAACTGTCACATACGTAGGCTTAGCCCCTCCAGAAGATAACCATAATACCGACCAACCATGGAGCGCAAAGACAATGCTCAGAACAACATACCGAAACCAGCAAATCCACTACCAATTGCATGACTGAACCGGACAGCAAGCACTGAAGTCCAATAAAATCAAGCGGTGTCGTATATCGTTGTTGTCAACTTTAGATAACCATAATACTGAGTTACCGACCAACCATGGAGCGCAAAGACAATACTCGGATCAACATATCGAAACCGACAAATCCACTACCATCAATTGTATGACTGAACTGGGCAGCAAGCACTGAAGTCCAATAAAAACAAGCGGTGTCGTATATCGTTGCCGTCAACTTTAGATAACCATAATACCGACCAACAATGGAGCACAAAGACAATACTTAGATCAACATATCGTAACCGACAAATCCACTACCAATTTCATGACCAAACAGGGCACTAAAGTCCTATATAAACAAGCAGTGTGTATCGTTGCTGCCAACTTTGTCGGCCACCCATACGACATATGTCTTGTTGGGTTCAACCCCTTTCAGAGGAAAAAAAATAACACCTATAACTTACCAAAAACCGTATCGAAATCGACAAATCTACTACCAATTGCATGACCAAACTGAGAACTTAACTCCAATAGAAATAAACAGCGTGTATCGTTGCTGTCACCTTTGTCGGCGACCACTACAACATTTTGGGTTTTAACCCCTTTCGGCAAAAGAAACAGCCACCTATAACTAACCAGAAACCGTCGCCTACGTACAAAATCAGGACTCCACCGACATCAAACCGAACAAAAATCAAACAGCATCGGCTTTTCCCGCCACCATGAACTATACTCGATAACGGTCTTCTACCGCTTACAGTGCACTGAAAAACTTGACACAACATCAAACCATCATCATACTTGGTAACTGTTGTACTCCCAAAAGCCATGCTACTCCATCAGGCATGTATAGCAAGTTAGCAACAGGCAACCCTAGGAACAAAATTCACGTACGTGCATCCTCAAATCACCCTCTAGAGGACAGCAGGACCCCAGCAAAAGCAGAAGTGAACATTTACACTCCCTACGATTCTAGCCCCATCTACCAATTCCCAAACCGACTCCCTACTCCTACGGCATAGCATAATCCAGCACTACTATAACATAATTCAGCAGTACAGACAACATGGAGGAGTACACAAGATAGCCGCAGCGAGCTTAGCAGTCAGTCACCTTTCTTAGCGGTGTGGTGGTGTGGGATGTGGCGGACGGCGATCCCGCCGTCCGCCGGCGCCCGCCCGCCTGTGGCGATCCGCAGATGCCCCTCCGCCAGCATCCTGGTGGGCGACCTCGCGCCGTCCTCCGCCGCCATCTCCCTCTGCCTCCTCCGCGCGCCCTCCTGCACGCACGCGCACGCACACAGACCCAATCAAATCAGCACAGAAAACCGAGCGCGAGCAAGGGGCCGAATCGAACCAACCGCCCCCCGGGGCTGATCGGGAGGAGCTGCTGCCGTGGATACCTGCCGAGATCGGAGGCGGCGGCGGGGCAGCGGCGGAAGCCGGCGAGGCGGATCACGGGCGTGCGCCGCGCGGTGAGTGCGAGCGGAGAGGCGAGGCGAGGCGGGGCAGGGGGGAGGGAGTTTTTTATTTATCGGGCTACTATCCCGCTCTGACACCTATCGTTTATAATGGGCCGCCTTCGCTAATCACATTTACCCCCGGGTATGTTAAGCTAATCTTGCTGGCTTAATCGGACTTTTTTTCAAGGAAAATCTGGACTTTTTTCACGGCTTTTCTTTTCTTACTTCCCAAGCACCACCGCCGTGAGACCGATGGAAGAAGAGGTCGGCGCGCTGTCGTGCAGGACCCGCTAACCCTCAGTGACATAATTATATCCCTAAAAATGCTCTCAGTGACATTAAGGCGGGCCCACCTGCCAGTCATGCCTCACGGCCTCGCGGCGTGTCCTTGTCGCGGGGCGGGGGTTGGGTCCGTGGAACAGGCGCATGGGCCGGTGGGTGGTGGGGCGCGGGGGGACGGACGGCTGGGGGATGGACGCGGCGGGCTCACGTGGATCGGGCGGATGGCTTGCGGGGAGCAGCGGATGGGGATGGACGTGTGTGGTGGTTCGGGGCTAGGCTGACACGTCAGGGAGGCGTCGGAAAAGCTGGCCGTCCCTTTCCAGCCCGCACGCGGCGGCGACGACGAGGAAGCGGCGGTGCCCTCGCCTCGCCGCACCGGCTGTATCGATCGCTGACAAAAATCCACCTCAGGTTCACTGGCCGCACCTGTAACTGACTGGCTTTACTTCATTTTCTGGAACGGAAGGACTCGTCGCTTGTGGCTTTGCTTCAGTTGCAATCACATGGATGCGCGATAATATGGCATTCGTTTGCATCTTTACAGCCTGTGTGAGTGTTTGCTTGTCATCTTGATGGCTTTTTCATTTTTTTTTGTGGCGTGGTACTTATCTTGATGACTGGATCCGTGGCTTCGTCTACGCAAGTCGACAGGGGCGTGCCTGTGGTGCGACAAAAGGCGTGTGTAATTTAGCATCGTCATCGCGTTTTGGCGGGCTCCTGACTCGGTGGAGTGAACGAGTGACTGAACGCGGGTATGCACCGCTTTACGATCAGTAGCTGTACTCAACTTGATGTTTGTAAGCTATAGGAGTAGTTTTGTGGATATACTGAGAGGATATACTCGAAGCAGCATCTCGTCCGTGGGGCGACGTAAAAGGGTGCGTTTGGTAGCCTGTGCCCAGTGAAGCCCGTGCGATGCAGTTTTGGCCCATTTGTAGCCGGTTCTGCATCCAAATCTTTTCGGGAAGCGAGAATCCTATTTCCCGCGTGGGTAGGGAGATGGCAACCAAACACCATTTCTTATGTTTTCTTTTCCCCCTCTGGTTCCATCGTTTTCCTGAGTTGGTTTCTCTTTTTTTGTTTCATTTCTTCTTATTTTCTTTTATACTTTTATTCATCTTTCTAATTTTTGTGAAATTTGAAAGTTTGGAACAAAGTTGAATTTCATGAGCATCTTTTCAAGTTCAGTAACATTTTTTAAAATCCATTAATATTTTTTGAATCGGCAAATATTTTTCAAATTCAAGATGGCTTAGTGAACATTTTCTAAATTGATGAATAATTTATGAAATTCATGAAGATTTTGAAATTTGAAACATTTTAAAATGAATGAACTTCTTTTGTACTCATGAGCATTTTAAAATTGTGTTTTAATTCAAAAGATTTTCCAAGTTTGCGAACATTATAAGAAATCCGGAAATATTTTTCAAATTTGTGAACATTATTTTAAACTAGGAACGATTTTTAAATTGAACATTTCTTTAAATGCAAAACATGTTTCTAAATTTGTAAAATTTTAAAATCTAATGAACATTTTTGAAATTCAGAACTTTCTTTGAAATCATGAAGATTCGTTGAAGACGCGCAAAAATAGAAAACAAAAACAAAAGGCAAGAAAGAAACGAAAAAAACAGGGAATACCCTCCCTACACGTGGGCCGCCCAAGATTCGCGCGTGGGGGAGCATGGGTTATGTGTTAGCTTGATTTCCGCCACCGGTCAAGGAATAGGAGCTCCTGTCAGGAAGGAGTTGCTCTACCAAAGAATCTTAACCTTACATGAACTAAGATCGTGTCTCATTGTCGGGTGGTGGTGAAAGATATCGAGTAGGGAACAAGTGAATCCTATGGTGCAAGAGATTAAGGCGCGGAAGACATCTATGCAAAGTCATCATTTTATGTATGAACGCGGAAACTCTAATCGAGGCTCATACCCTTGCAAAAAGCACGCCTCTATTTTAGGTATTGGCCGTCATGTTTGGCTGGGTCTCCCATGCAATCCTATCATAGTACCTGTAACATTCTTACCGAGTAATAATAAAGTGTGTGTTTGCCTAAAAAGTCCAAATATTGGCTCGTGCGATGTTTAGAGCACCTTTTAGCCATGCCCATTAGGGACGGACGAATAGGCCATTTCCTTTCATCTACGCTCGCGGCGAGTAGGGGAGGGGAACACAACGTCAAGCTCATGTGAGTAGGGAGATGGCGTGAGCTCATGCGCATCCCCGAAAAAGCGACATGAGGAATTGGGTCACCTTCTGTCGAATCGGTCGCCCTATTTAGCCACATTAGCCTCACTCTAAAACCTATGCCACCATCCCCCCTTCAAGCTCTCCATCTTGCGCGGATCCTTCGCCGATGAGCAGGTAAGTCATCTTCTCCGACATGTGGTAGACTACAAAGGAGAGTTGTCTTTCTCCACTTCTCCACCCCGTTTCAATGGCTGTAAGTTCGATCACTGCCTCCTCCCTACTCGTTCGAGCTTAGATCTCTAAGCATGTGGTAGGAGTAGATCTCTGAGCATGTGGCAGCATTATAGGTTATCGATCTATGAGCATGTGATATTATGATCGCTAGTAGTGATGGATTGGTAGCATGCTACGCTTTGCTTCTAGGATTTGAGGATCTTCATGTCGTTTTTGATGATTCTATGGTAGAAGTGGTACTAGCTTGTGAATCAGAGCATGTGTAGTATGCTAGTTTGCAAGTATGATCGATATGCATGTGCGGTAGTGTGCTGAACTCCATGGTATGCTTTGAGATTGAAGATCGGTCATAGGGTGTTGTGTTGAACTTCATGATCCATGTGTACTATGTTTACTATCCATGTGTAGTTGTCTTTCTTACTGTTCATGTATAATATGTTCCACTAGTCCCGATGCTAACGCTTGTAGAACATTTGCATGCAAAACTTTAGTTAGGCCATTGCCTTGTCCGGGAACTAATTCATGACATCCTATGTTAAGGATTCCCAGCCTCCAACAGATGAGCACATGCCTCCATATTCATCTTCCAGGGGCTTGGTAGGCATCCAACATTTGTACTAGCGGTGCCTAATGTTGTCGTGCTGCACATAAGGCAGACATCATGGCTAGGAGGGAAAAGATGTCTGGGAGGGGAACTCGATGAAATGAGAGTCGTTCATGTCCAACTTCATGCTTCACAAGATGTGTGAGCTCATATTAAGTGGGGGTGAGGACCGACAAAGGACATTAAGGAGGTGCATAATCACCCACAAGTATGGGGGATCAATCATAGTCCTTTCGATAAGTAAGAGTATCGAACCCAACGAGGAGCGGAAGGAAATGACAAGTGGTTTTCAGCGAGGTATTTTTTTGTAGGCACTGAAATTGTCGGTAACAGATAGTTTGATAGCAAGATAAATTGTAACGATCAATAAATAGTAACGGTAACAAAAGTGCAACAAGGTAGCCCAATCCTTTTTGTAGCAAAGGACAGGCCGGAACAGTCTCTTATAATAAGCAAAGCGTTCTTGAGGACACATGGGAATTTCATCTAGTCACTTTCATCATGTTTGTTTGATTCACGTTCGCTACTTTCATAATTTGATATGTGGGTGGACCAGTGCTTGGGTGATGTTCTTACTTGAGCAAGCCTCCCACTTACGATTACCCCCTCTCGCAAGCATCCACAACTACAAAAGAAGATTTAAGATAAATCTTACCATAGCATGAAACATATGGATCCAAATCAGCCCCTTATGGAATAGCACATAAACTAGGGTTTAAGTTTCTGTCACTCTAGCAACCCATCATCTAATAAATACTCCACAATGTCTTTCCTTAGACCCAAAGATGGTGAAGTGTCATGTAGTCGACGTTCACATGACACCACTAAATGAAGCAACAACATACATATCATCAAAATATCGAGCGAATACCAAATTCACATGGTTACTTATGACAAGACTACTCCCATGTCCTCAAGAACAAAGGTAACTGCTCACAAATCATATTCATGTTCAACATCAGAGGGGTATTGAATATCATTAAGGATCTGAACATATAATCTTCCACCAAAATAAACCAACTAGGATCAACTACAAGATGTAATCAACACTACTAGCAACACACAGGTACCAAACTGAGGTTTTGATACAAAGATTGTGTTGGGGAATGCAGTAATTTCAAAAAATTCCTATGATCACGCAAGATCTATCTAGGAGAAGCATAGCAACGAGTGGGGAGAGTGTGTCCATGTACCCTCGTAGACCCAAAGCAGAAGCATTATATCAACGCGGTTGATGTAGTCGTACGTCTTCACGATCCGACCAATCCTAGCACCGAACGTACGACGCCTCCGTGTTCAGCACACGTTTAGCTCGATGAAGTCCCTCGAACTCTAGATCCAGCTGAGGCCGAGGGAGAGTTCCGTCAGCACGACGGCGTGATGACGGTGATGATGAAGTTATCGGCGCAGGGCTTCGCCTAAGCACTACGATTCATCGATCTCAACAAACACACCGCAAAAAGAAGATTACACCGAATAGATCTCCACGAGAGAGGGGGAGAACATTGTATTGAGATCCAAAAAGAGAGAAGAAGCCATCTAGCTACTAGCTATGGACCCGAAGGTCTGAAGTAAACTACTCACACTTCATCGGAGGGGCTATGGTGTTGATGTAGAAGCCCTCCATGGTGGATGCCCCCTCCATGAGCTCGAACAGGCCCCAAGATGGGATCTCGTGGATCAGGAAGTTGCGGCGGTGGAATTAGGTTTTGGCCCTGTTCGATCGCTTGGGGGTAATGTAGGTATATATAGGAGGAAAGGGTGCGTCGGTGGAGCTTCAAGGCCCACGAGGCGGGGCGCCCTAGGGAGGGGCCCCCACCTCGTGACCGCCTCTCGATGCCTTGGCGTGGGGTCCAAGTCTCCTCGATCACGCTCGGTGAGAAAATCACGTTCAAGGTTTCATTCCGTTTGGACTCCATTTGATATTCTGCTTCTTCAAACACCAAAAAGGCAAAAACAACAATTACGGGCTGGGCCTCCGGTTAATAGGTTAGTCCCAAAAGTAATATATAAGTGGAAAATAAAGCCCATTATAGTCCAAAACAGTAAATAAAGTAGCATGGAGCAATAAAAAATTATAGATACGTTGGAGACGTATCGCATCCCAAGCTTAATTCCTGCTCGTCCTCGGTAGGTAAATGATAAAAGAGAATTTTGATGCGGAGTGATACTTTGGCATAATTTCAATGTAAATCTTCTTAATCATGGTATGAATATTCAGATCCGAAAGATTCAAGACAAAAGTTCATATTGACATAAAAATAATAATACTTCAAGCATACTAATCAAAGTAACTGTGGAGGGGGGCACCACACACGGCTAAGGCAAATCTTAAGCGTCTTTGGGGTGACCCCTGGCCACGTATATAAAGGAGGGGAGGGAAGAGGTGGCCGGCCCAAGGGGGGCGCGCCAGGTGTGGGAATCCTACTAGGACTCCCAGTCCAAGTAGGGTTCCCCTCCTCTTTCCTATTTGGAGTATGAGATAAGGAAATAGAGGGAGAGGGAGAAGGAAAGGGGGGCCGTGCTACGTCTTGAGCTTGCGTTGGTTTTCCCCGAAGAGGAGAGGATGATGCAGCACAATAGCGTAAGTATTTCCCTTAGTTTTTGAGAACCAAGGTATCAATCCATGGGAGGCCACGCCAAGTCCCGTGACCTGCACAAAACGATAGCTACTCGCAACCAACGCGATTAGGGGTTGTCAATCCTTCACGGTCACTTACGAGAGTGAGATCGATAGAGATAATATTTTGGTATTTTGGTATAAAGATGCAAAATGAAAAGTAAAAGCAAAGTAAAAACAAAGCAAGTATAAAAGTGATGGAGGTTGATATGATGAGAATAGACCCGGGGGCCATAGGTTTCACTAGTGGCTTCTCTCAAGAGCATAAGTATTCTACGGTGGGTGAACAAATTACTGTTGAGCAATTGACAGAATTGAGCATAGTTATGAGTATATCTAGGTATGATCATGTATATAGGCATCACGTCCGAGACAAGTAGATCGAAACGATTCTGCATCTACTACTATTACTCCACTCATCGACCGCTATCCAGCATGCATCTAGAGTATTAAGTTAAAAACAGAGTAATGCCTTAAGCAAGATGACATGATGTAGAGGAATAAATTCATGCAATATGATAAATACCCCATCTTGTTATCCTCGATGGCAACAATAAAATACGTGCCTTGCAACCCTTTCGGTCACTTGGTAAGGACACCGCAATATTGAACCCAAAGCTATCCACTTCTCCCATTGCAAGAACTAACAATCTAGTTGGCCAAACCAAACGGATAATTCGAAGAGACTTGCAAAGATAACTCAATCATACATAAAAGAATTCAGAGAAGATTCAAATATTATTCATAGATAAGCTGGATCATAAACCCACAATTCATCGATCTCAACAAACACACCGCAAAAAGAAGATTACATCGAATAGATCTCCACGAGAGAGGGGGAGAACATTGTATTGAGATCCAAAAAGAGAGAAGAACCATCTAGCTACTAGCTATGGACCCGAAGGTCTGAAGTAAACTACTCACACTTCATCGGAGGGGCTATGGTGTTGATGTAGAAGCCCTCCATGGTGGATGCCCCTCGTGAGCTCCTAACAGGCCCCAAGATGGGATCTCGTGGATACAGGAAGTTGCGGCGGTGGAATTAGGTTTTTGGCTCCTGTTCTGATCGTTTGGGGGTACGTAGGTATATATAGGAGGAAAGGGTACGTCGGTGGAGCTTCAAGGGGCCCACGAGGCAGGGGGCGCGCCCTAGGGGGAGGGGGGCGCCCCCCACCCTCGTGACCGCCTCTCTGATGCCTTGGTGTAGGGTCCAAGTCTCCTCGATCACGTTCAGTGAGAAAATCACGTTTCCGAAGGTTTCATTCCGTTTGGACTCCATTTGATATTCTGTTTCTTCGAAACACTGAAAAAGGCAAAAAACAACAATTCTGGGCTGGGCCTCCGGTTAATAGGTTAGTCCCAAAAGTAATATAAAAGTGGAAAATAAAGCCCATTATAGTCCAAAACAGTAAATAAAGTAGCATGGAGCAATAAAAAATTATAGATACGTTGGAGACGTATCAGGCATCCCCAAGCTTAATTCCTGCTCGTCCTCGAGTAGGTAAATGACAAAAAGAGAATTTTTGATGCGGAGTGATACTTTGGCATAATTTCAATGTAAATCTTCTTAATCATGGTATGAATATTCAGATCCGAAAGATTCAAGACAAAAGTTCATATTGACATAAAAATAATAATACTTCAAGCATACTAATCAAAGTAATCATGTCTTCTCAAAATAGCATGGCAAAAGAAAGTTCATCCCTACAAAATCATATAGTTAGGCTATGCTTCATTTTCGTCACACAAATATGTTCCCAACTTCTATACCCCCGATGAGAAGCCAAGCAATTGTTTCATACTTAAATAATCTCAAACTTTTTCAACCTTCACGCAATACATGAGCGTGAGCCATGGATATAGCACTATGGGTGGAATAGAATATGATGATGGGGATTGTGTGGTCGGGCTTTGAGTCTTACTCAGCTTCACACCTTGCAACACAGGCAAGAACTCTTTCTTTGACTGTTCCATTTTGAACTACTTCAAAAACTTGTCAATGTATGAACTCATTGAAAAAACTTATCAAGCGTCCTGATTTATCTCTATAGATCTTGATGCTCAATATGTAAGCAGCTTCACCGGGGTCTTTCTTTGAAAAACTCCTTTCAAACACTCCTTTATGCTTTCCAGAAAATTCTACATCATTTCCGATCGACAATATGTCATTCACATATACTTATCGGAAAGGCTGTAGTGCTCCCACTCACTATCTTGTAAATACAGGCTTCACCGCAAGTCTGTATAAAACTATATGATTTGATCAACTTATCAAAGCGTATATTCCAACTTCGAGA
Source organism: Aegilops longissima (assembly GCA_021605205.1). Lineage (NCBI taxonomy): Eukaryota > Viridiplantae > Streptophyta > Magnoliopsida > Poales > Poaceae > Aegilops > Aegilops longissima. The sequence goes on from CM038677.1 coordinate 576,290,897, forward strand.
TGCTTGCACCAGTCCATATAAGGATCGCTGGAGCTTGCACATTTTGTTAGCACCTTTAGGATTGGAAAAACCTTCTGGTTGCATCATATACAACTCTTCTTTAATAAATCCATTAGGGAATGCAGTTTTGTTATCCATTTGCCAGATTTCATAAAATGTGGCAATTGCTAACATGATTCGACAGACTTAAGCATCGCTACGAGTGAGAAGATCTCATCGTAGTCAACACTTTGAACTTGTCAAAAAACCTTTCGCGACAAGTCGAGCTTTGTAGATAGTAACACTACCATTAGCGCCCGTCTTCCTCTTGAAGATCCATTTATTCTCAATGGCTTGCCGATCAACGGGCAATTCCACTAAAGTCCATACTTTGTTTTAATACATGGATCCTATCTCAGGTTTCATGGATTTAAACCATTTTGTGGAATCTGGGCTCATCATTGCTTCCTCATAGTTCGTAGGATCGTCATGGTCTAGTAACATGACTTCCAGAACCGGATTACCGTACCACTTTGGTGCGGAACGTACTCTGGTTGACCTACGAGGTTCGGTAGTAACTTGATCTGAAGTTTCATGATCATCATCATTAACTTCCTCGCTAATTGGTATAGGCATCACTGGAACTGATTTCTGTGATGAACTACTTTCCAATTTGGGAGAAGGTACAATTACCTCATCAAGTTCTACTTTCCTCCCACTCACTTCTTTTAAGAGAAACTTCTTCTCTAGAAAGAATCCATTCTTAGCAACAAAGATCTTGCCTTCGGATCTGTGATAGAAGGTGTTGGAAATATGCCCTAGAGGCAATAATAAAATGATTATTATTGTATTTCTTGTTCATGATAATTGTCTTTTATTCATGCTATAATTGTATTATCCGAAAATTGTAATACACGTGTGAATACATAGACTACAACATGTCCCTAGTGAGCCTCTAGTTGACTAGCTCGTTGATCAATAGATAGTCATGGTTTCCTGACTATTGACATTGGATGTCATTGATAACGGGATCACATCATTAGGAGAATGATGTGATGGACAAGACCCAATCCTAAGCATAGCACAAGATCGTGTAGTTCGTTTTGCTAGAGCTTTTCCAATGTCAAGTATCTTTTCCTTAGACCATGAGATCGTGTAACTCCTGGATACTGTATGAGTGCTTTGGGTGTACCAAACGTAACAACGTAACTGGGTGACTATAAAGGTGCACTACAGGTATCTCCGAAAGTGTCTGTTGGGTTTTCACGGATCGAGACTGGGATTTGTCACTCCGTATTACGGAGAGGTATCACTGGGCCCACTCGGTAATGCATCAACATAATGAACTCAAAGTGACCAAGTGTTTGGTCACGGGATCATGCATTACTGATGCGAGTAAAGTGACTTGCGATAACGAGATTGAGCGAGGTATTGGGATACCGACGATCGAATCTCGGCAAGTAACATACCGATTGACAAAGGGAATTGTATACGGGGTTGCTTGAATCCTCGACATCGTGGTTCATCCGATGAGATCATCGAGGAGCATGTGGGAGCCAACATGGGTATCCAGATCCCGCTGTTGGTTATTGGCCGGAGAACTGTCTCGGTCATGTCTGCATGATTCCCGAACCCGTAGGGTCTACACACTTAAGGTTCGGTGACGCTAGGGTTATTAGAAAGACTTGTATGTGATTACCGAATGTTGTTTGGAGTCCCGGATAAGATCCCGGACGTCACGAGGAGTTCCGGAATGGTCCGGAGGTAAAGATTTATATATGGGAAGTTGTCATACGGTCACCGGAAAGTTTCGGGGGCATATCGGTATTGTACCGGGGCCACCGGAGGGGTTCTGGGGCTCCACCGGGAGGGGCCACCTCTTCCGGAGGACCTTATGGGCTGTATGGAGAAGGGAACCAGCCCAAGTGGGCTGGGGCGCCACAACCCCCTAGGGCCCATGCACCTAGGGTTTGGGGGAACCCTAGAGGGGCGCCCCTTGCTTGGGGGCAAGCCCCCTCCCTTGGCCGCCCCCTCTAGATCTCATCTGGGGGCCGCCCCTTCCCCTTCCCTATAAATAGAGGGGGGGGAGGCTGCACACACAATCAAGGCGCAGCCCTCCCTCCCAACACCTCTCCTCCTCCGCGTGTGCTTGGCGAAGCCTGCCGAGAATGCCACTCCATCACCACCACGCCATCGTGCTGCTGTTGGAGCCTTCTTCCTCAACCTCTCCCTCCTCCTTGCTGGATCAAGGTGCGGGAGAAGTCATCCGCTCCGTACGTGTGTTGAACGCGAAGGTGCTGTCCGTTCGACACTTGGTCATCGGTGACTTGGATCACGACGAGTACGACTCCCTCAACCCCGTTCTCTTGAACGCTTCCGCTCGCGATCTACAAAGGTATGTAGATGCACTCCTATCACTCGTTGCTAGATGAACTCATAGATGGATCTTGGTGAAACCGTACAATTTTTTTTCTTTTCTGCAACATAACCCAACAGTGGCATCATGAGCTAGGTCTATGCGTAGTTCTCTATTGCACGAGTAGAACACAAATCTGTTGTGGGCGTAGATGTTGTCAACTTTCTCGCCGTTACTAGTATTATTTTTCTTCAGCGGTATTGTGGGATGAAGCGGCCCGGACCGACCTTACACGTACGCTTACGTGAGACAGGTTCCACCGAATCGACATGCACTAGTTGCATAAGGTGGCTAGCGGGTGTCCGCTCTCCCACTTTAGTTGGAGCGGATTCGACGAAAAGGGTCCTTATGAAGGGTAAATAGAAGTTGACAAATCACGTTGTGGTTTTTCAGAGGTAAGAAAACGTTCTTGCTAGAACCCTATTGCAGCCACGTAAAAGATGCAACAACAATTAGAGGACATCTAACTTGTTTTTGCAGCAATTGCCTTGTGATGTGATATGGCCAAAAGTTGTGATGAATGATGAATGATATATTGTGATGTATGAGATCATGTTCTTGTAATAGGAATCACGACTTGCATGTCGATGAGTATGACAACCGGCAGGAGCCATAGGAGTTGTCTTAATTATTGTATGACCTGCTTGTCATTGATTCAACGCCATGTAATTACTTTTCTTTATTGCTAAACCGTTAGCTATAGTAGTAGAAGTAATAGTTGGCGAGCAACTTCATGGAGACACGATGATGGAGATCATGATGATGGAGATCATGGTGTCATGCCGGTGACAAGATGATCATGGAGCCCCGAAGATGGAGATCAAAGGAGCTATATGATATTGGCCATATCATGTCACTAATATATAATTGCATGTGATGTTCATTATGTTTATGCATCTTGTTTACTTAGAACGACGGTAGTAAATAAGATGATCCCTTATAATAATTTCAAGAAAGTGTTCTCCTAACGTGCGCCGTTGCTAAAATTAAATCGTTTGAAGCACCACGTGATGATCGGGTGTGATAGATTCCTACGTTCACATACAACGGGTGTAAGACAGTTTTACACATGCAAAACACTTAGGTTAACTTGACGAGCCTAGCATGTACAGACATGGCCTCAGAACACAAGAGACCGAAAGGTCGAACATGAGTCGTATGGAAGATACGATCAATATGGAGATGTTCACCGATGATGACTGGTCCGTCTCACGTGATGATCGGACACGGCCTAGTCGACTCGGATCATGTAACACTTAGATGACTAGAGGGATGTCAAATCTGAGTGGGAGTTCATTAAATAATTTAATTAGATGAACTTAATTATCATGAACTTAGTCTAAAACCTTTGCAAAAATGTCTTGTAGATCAAATGGCCAACGCTCATGTCAACATGAACTTCAACGCGCCTAGAGAAACCAAGCTGAAAGATGATGGCAGCAACTATTCGGATGGGTCCTAACCCGAGGATCATCCTCATAGCAGCCAAGAAACAATATGTCCTAGAAGCACCGCTAGGTGAAGCACCCATCCCAGAGAACCAAGACGTTATGAACGCTTGGCGGTCTCGTCTTGATGATTACTCCCTCGTTCGGTGCGGCATGCTTTACGACTTAGAACCGGGGCTCCAAAAGCGTTTTGAGCAACATGGAGCATATGAGATGTTCGAGGAGCTAAAATGGTTTTCCAAGCTCATGCCCGGTCGAGAGATATGAAGTCTCCGACAAGTTCTATAGTTGTAAGATGGAGGAAAATAGTTACTCGGTGAGCACATACTCAAAATGTCAGGTTGCACAACCGCCGTCCCATTGGACATTAACCTCCGGACGAGGCGGTCATTGACAGAATCCTTGATCGCTCCCACCAAGCTACAAGAGCTTTGTGATGAACTACAATATGCGGGGATGGTGAAAACTATTCTGAAGTATTTTCAATCTCAAGTCAGCAGAGGTAGAAATCAAGAAGGAACATCAAGTGTTGATGGTCAATAAAACCACTAAGTTCAAGAAGGGCAAGGGTAAGAAGAACTTCAAGAAGGATGGCAAGGATGTTGCCGCGCCCGGTAAGTCACTTGCCGGGAAGAAGTCAAAGAATGGACCCAAGCCTGAGACTAAGTGCTTTTATTGCAAAGGAAAGGGTCATTTGAAGCGGAACTGCCCCAAATACTTAGCGCACAAGAAGGCCGCAACACTAAAGGTATATTTGATATACATGTAATTGATGTGTACCTTACCAAGACTCGTAGTAACTCCCGGGTATTTGATACCGGTGCCGTTGCTCATATTTGTAACTCACAGCAGGAGCTGCGGAATAAGCGGAGATGGCGAAGGACGAGGTGACGATCTTGCGTCGGGAATGGTTCCAAGGTCGATGTGATCGCCGTCGGCACGCTACCTCTACATTTACCTCACGGATTAGTTTTAAACCTCAATAATTGTTATTTAGTGCCAAGTTTGAGCATGAACATTGTATCGGGATCTCGTTTAATCTGAGATGGCTACTCATTTAAATCCGAGAATAATGGTTGTTCTATTTATATGAGAGATATGTTTTATGGTCATGCTCCGATGGTTAATGGTTTATTCTTAATGAATCTCGAACGTGATGTTACACATATTCATAGTGTGAATACCAAAAGATGTAAAGTTGATAACGATAGTCCCACATACTTGTGGCACTTTGCCGCCTTGGTCACATTGGTGTCAAGCGCATGAAGAAGCTCCATGTTGATGGACTTTAGAGTCTCTCGATTATGAATCATTTGACACATGCGAACCATGCCTTATGGAAAAAATGACCAAGACTCGTTCTCGAAACAATGGAGCGAGCAACCAACTTATTGGAAATCATACATACCGATGTATGCGGTCCAATGAGCGTTGAGGCTCATGGAGGATATCGTTATGTTCTCACTCTCACCGATGACTTGAGTAGATATGGGTATGTCTACTTGATGAAACACAAGTCCGAGACCTTTGAAAAGTTCAAGGAATTTCAGAATGAGGTAGAGAATCAACGTGACCGAAAAATAAAGTTCTTACGATCGGATCGTGGAGGAGAATATTTAAGTCACGAATTTGGTACACACTTAAGGAAATGTGGAATCGTTTCACAACTCACGCTGGAACACCTCAGCGTAATGGTGTGTCCAAATGTCGTAATCGCACTCTATTGGATATGGTGCGATCTATGATGTCTCTTCTTGATTTACCGCTATCATTTTGGGGATACGCTCTAGAGACAGCTACATTCACTTTAAATAGGGCACCGTCTAAATCCGTTGAGGCGACACCGTATGAATTATGGTTTGGGGAAAAACCTAAGTCGCGTTTCTAAAAGTTTGGGGATGCGATGCTTATGTCAAGAAACTTCAACTTTGAAAAGCTCGAACCCAAGTCGGAAAAATGGGTCTTCATAGGATACCCTAAGGAAACCATTGGGTATACCTTCTACCTTAGATCCGAAGGCAAGATCTTTGTTGCCAAGAACGGATCCTTTCGGAAAAAGAGTTTCTCTCGAAAGGAGTAAGTGGGAGGAAAGTAGAACTCGATGAAGTACTACCTCTTGAACCGGAAAGTAGTGCAGCTCGGAAAATGTTCTGTGGTGCCTACACCAACCGGAGAGGAAATTAATGATGATGATCAAGGTACTTGGATCAAGTTGCTCTTGAACTTCATAGGTCCACAAGGACACGTTCCACACCGAATGGTATGGCAACCCTGTCCCGGAAATCATGTTGTTAGACAACGGTGAACCTTCAAACTATGAAGAAGCGATGGCGGGTCCAGATTCCAACAAATGGCTTGAATCCATGAAATCCGAGATAGGATCCATGTATGAAAACAAAGTATGGACTTTGACAGACTTGCTCGATGATCGGCGAGCGATAGAAAACAAATGGATCTTTAAGAAGAAGATAGATGCGGATGGTAATGTTACCATATATAAAGCTCGACTTGTCGCTAAAGGTTATCGGCAAGTTCAAGGGGTTGACTACGATGAGACTTTCTCTCCCGTAGCGAAGCTGAAGTCCGTCCGAATCATGTTAGCAATTGCCGCATACTATGATTATGAGATATGGCAAATGGACGTCAAAACGGCATTCCTTAACGGCTATCTTAAGGAAGAACTGTATATGATGCAGCCGGAAGGTTTTGTCGACCCTAAGAATGCTAACAAGGTATGCAAGCTCCAGCGATCTATTTATGGGCTGGTGCAAGCATCTCGGAGTTGGAACATTCGCTTTGATGAGATGATCAAAGAGTTTGGGTTTATGCAGACTTATGGAGAGGCCTGCATTTACAAGAAAGTGAGTGGGAGCTCTGTAGCATTTCTCATATTATATGTAGATGACATAATTTTGATGGGAAATGATATAGAACTTTTGGACAACATTAAGGCCTACTTGAATAAGAGTTTTTCAATGAAGGACCTTGGAGAAGCTGCTTATATATTAGGCATCAAGATCTATAGAGATAGACCGAGACGCCTCGTAAGTCTTTCATAAAGCACATACCTTGATAAGATGTTCAAACAGTTCAAAATGGATCAGTCCAAGAAAGGGTTCTTGCCTGTATTACAAGGTGTGAAATTGAGCTCGGCTCAATGTGTAACATCCCAAAATTCTAAATTTTGGAATGTTATAAACAAATAGATAGTTTTGATTGATTGTTTTATTGATTGACTGAAAGTGAGTGAATTCAAAACTTTTTGAAAGTTAAATGAGAGGGAATAAAAGGACTTTCCCAAACTTTCATTTTTTCTTTTATGTTCTTCGGGAATTCAAATTCTTTTCATCACAAAACCCTGGAGAGAAGATGACATGACTTCTTCCATTTATTTAAATGACAAGGGGTGCTGAAAATATTTGAACTTCATTTGAGAATATTTCCAATTCTGAAACTTTAAGCAACTCAATGATTTTCACGAGCGAAGATAAAATGACTTCTTCAAAACATATGAAATATGAGTTGGGAGTTTCAAAGAATTAAATTCAAAGTTCTTTTGAATTTATTTTCAATTTGGAGTTATTTGAGTTTTATTCAAATTATTTTTCTCCAAAAATAAAATATATGGAAAATAGGGTAACATGATTCCCTACCTCAGAAAAATGGAGAGAAATAAATTTGAAACCATTTTGGTATTTTATAAAAATGATTTTATTGGATTTTATTAGAGCTAAAGCACTCTTTTCTTTATTTGAATTTGTGTGTATTTTATTTAAAGCTAGAATTATGTCCATGTTGTAGGAAATCTTTTTCTGAAAATTTTGATATATAATATGCCTATATAGAATTTTATTTCTTTTGTTTTATTACTTTTGTTTATGCATGTTAAAAAAATGTTTATAAAAAAAAATTAGGCCGGCCGATCGAGCCAAGCCGCCCAGCCAGAGGCCGAGCCAGCCAAAGACCGCTCCCGCCCAGACGTCCACCCGGCCTTCGGCCCAGCAGAGGCCCAGCCGACGCGCCAGCGCTCGTCCCGAGCTCCGCTCGAGACCGCCGCCACCTACACCATCACGCCGACCTCGGCGTCCGTGCCCGCCTTGTCTCCTCTGCCCTCCCCGCGCCAAGTCGCCGCCCCCCTTAAATACTGGGCCCCGACGCCTGCTCTCCTCTCTTCCTCGCTTCGCCCCCTTCGCAAGCCCGCCGCGAGATCCACCTCACGCCCAAGCGCCACCCGCCGCCCATGCCCACCGCCGCCGCCACCACCACACGCCCAGCCGCCGCCCTCTCAGGCGCCTCGCCGTCTCTCCGACGACCGAGCCGCTTTCTGGAGCCTCAGCGCCTCGCCCGGACTTCATGGAGTCAACCGTCACCGCCACCGCGGTTTCCCTCTCCGAATCAGATAACCCAAAACCGATCCGGTTTTCTTTTAATCTCGGTTTTATTTTAAAAACCCGGTTTTCTGTTTTAATCTAGTTATTCAGAGAGCGTTCACTGGTTAGAGTTAGAAAGCGAACGTTCGCTCGGTAGAGTTTTCTTTTATAAATAGATTTCTGCCAGGGACCCGTATGTAATTATTTTCTTCACAGATTAGTCCCTAATTTTCAAACGACTATAACTTTTTACTCGTTAGTCCAAATCCAACGAAACCAACGCCCACTTCTTCGTTAAGATCTCCTCTATCCAGTAATCCAACTCAAAAATGTTTTTGAAAGTTTAAAATTTGAATTACATCAGATTTGAATTCAAACTTCGTTTGATCATAACTTGAGTTTTACAACTCCGTTTGAGTTGATTCTTTTTGCAAATCGAAGCTCTTGACATAAACTTTCTGATAAGGCCAAATACACACAATTTTGGTACTGTTAGAAATTGTTTTATGTTGCGATAGTTATTCGCTTGGTTTTGAAGTTTTCCTAATTGTTTCTTCGTTCGGTCTGATGTTTAGATTGATTGCTTATGTGTGGTTACTATTGCTTGCTTACGATAGATTGACCGGAGTGTGACGAGTAGAACTATCAAGAATTTTGAGTGCGAATCATCTTCATCAACTTTGCAGGCAAGTAACACTTGATCATACCTTTTCATACCCAATTTTTATGCATTAGCTCAACCCTCCAACATTGCATGATTAGGATGTCATTAATTTGTGGGTTGGGAAGTAGATGATGAGGTAGGAACCTATTGCCCTGTTGCTATCAAACCCTTGGGAGTTACTTCTACGTGTTGCTTATATTGCCATGCTATGCTCGTAGACGTGGTTTGGGTTTGAGAGATATTCACGACAGATGTGAGATTGTTAATTAATGGTTTACTTTAAGGTGGCAACTTAAATACACATCTGGGTGGATTGAGGCACCTGGGGAACCCAGTGTTGTCTGTTTTATTTTTGGAAATCCCGGGGTATCCATGTGATCTTCCTAAGGACCGCCACCCAGGCTCAAAGGGAACTGAGATTATTCATGCTAGAAACTTCCATGTGCAGCCACAAGCTATTATGGGCTCTAGCATAGTTGAGTAAGTTACATGAAGCTCTCGAAGATGTAGATCAGCAGGTAGTGGGTTTTATAGGTTTGGTATGATCTATCCGGAGTAGAGAGTTAATGTTTCTGAAAGACTGTGTCTCGGTCATCCGTCTCTCAAACACCATGCAGTGCGAGAAACCAACGGAGGCGATCGAGTCTTGTGGGGAAAAGTCGCAAACCTCTGCGAGTGTACAATCTAATCATGGTTAGCCGTGTCCCGGTTATGGACAATTCGAGTATCTAGTACTTGAGTATTCACATGTATCTCATCACTCTAAATTAATATTGTTGGGTTGTTAATCACTTTAATTGGGATTGAGTTGGGGTTATACCTTCTCAATGATGTTTCAACTACCATGATAGTTAAATTAAAATTTATTCCTTTGATGTAGGGAAAAATTGGCTTTTCAAAAATCTGTAACCATAGAGCTTTCCTCCACCATATATGCATGTAGTATAGCTTATTCTTTCATTACTCTCTATGTGTTACATTGCCAAGATATTCCATGTCTTTGACCCGTTTCGAGTTGCAACTTTTCATGTTGCAGACTTTTCAGACGACGAGTAAGTGATACGTTAGGGTTACGATTTCCTATACTCAACTTTGCCGTTGGTGTTGATGGGAATCCACAACCTTGTTGCTTCCGCTATATTATGGATCGAGGTAATAGTATTTACGTTATTTATACATGTGATTTACCTCTGTTATAAATCCTTCGAGTACTGTGTGTGTCAGCATACCGATCCAGGGATGACACGAAAGCACAGAGACTTGATCCATTCGGGCCGGGTCGTTACAAGATGGTATCAGAGCACATGTTGACTGTAGGATGTGACCCTAGAAACTGGCAAGCCCATAGGAAAGATTTTTCTCTACAACTTCATTTTCAAAAATATCTTTTACCTCTCTTCTCTTTTGAGCTTATTCAAATATTCCTTTTTAGTGAGACCATACCCCTTTTCCCTTTTGACCACTCGAAGATTTGACTGATGAGACCACTCCAAGGAGACAAGATATCGGACAACTAAGACCATTTGGAATGAAGAAGATTTTACTGTGTAAATGGAAACTACAACTGTTGAAGACTCCGAAGACTAGTAGAATTTGAAGGCTCTGAAGAATTCCTAGATCAAGGTGTATCGGAGAAAGACCGGAACATGGATAGTTAGAACTCAAAGTTTTTGTCAAGAAAACCCTCAGCCAGGAGATATCAATTATGGAATGAAAGCTCATGGCAGTAACATGGGCAGAAACATGGACATTCATGATGTTATCGTTCGCCTATGCTATTGTCACCGTGCTGAGTTAAGCATGCATATGCATGGAATGATTGGATGGTAGAAGGCTGATGGAGCACCTATCGACAATAGATGCAGTTTTAACATAGCTGGTGTATCACCGGGATCTGAGTATTACATCAAGGAGTTTAAGATGGATCTGCAGAAGCCGTATTTGACAAGGAGGCAATTCATGAAGAATTCAGAACCTGAAACTGAAAGTAGACAAGCTGAAGGAGAAAAACATCAAGATACCAGAGATTAAATCGAGGCGAAAGGACAGTAGGACCATGGTTCATGTCAAGGATGTTGAAACCGAGATGTTTGGAACGTAACTCCAGCAATATTGAAGGATGCCCTGATAGACTTTACGACAACAAAGATGATTTGGCAAAAGAACTTGAGAAGGACAAGCATGATCAGCAGGAGCCATCGGAGACATGAACAAGAATCCAAGAGTTGAGGACTTTGACCTTTATAAGACCAAACCCCTATTATATACCTTCGTTAGATGCGACGATTGTGAGCTGTCATTTGTTTGATGTGTTTCCGACAGCCACAATAAAATCTGTCTTTTCAAAACAATTGTTTGCATTGTGTGTATCCCTCTCTATCCCTCTTATCCCACCCCAAACCCATGGACCCAATAGAGGACGAATGGAGAAGAGCTTATATTTTCTGGACCGATGAGTCAATTGGAGATGGACCGATGGATTCAGAACATGGAGGATCATATGGAGAATAACCCTATAACCGGAAAGGATATGACCCAACATGCCCTTCAGTGCTTTGAAAGAGGTGTTGCTACCTGGTGGAGGATGTACCAAACCATCAACGGATGGCAAGGAGTAACCACTTGGGGAGAAATTAAGTTGACTTTGCTAAATGTCTCGGTTTGTGTCCCAGAAATTGAAGCCTTGGGAAAGGATATGAAGAAACCTTGTGCATGCAAGCTCTGTGGAGAAATAGGACACACCCATAAGGAACACAAGGATGAATGCCCTAATTGTGAAGGAAGTCACCCAACCAAGAATGCCCAATTAGACAGACACTTGTTTCTTGTGTGAAGGAACTACCCACTACCACCTTTCGGTGTCACATTTACACTATGGTGCAGAGAACCATCCAGCAGAAGAAAGAAGAAATGAAAGGAGCCATCATGGAGATGTTAGAAGAACACATGACGAAGGAAGATGTTGAGGACACACACAAAGGAAACAAAATTAAAGCCCGCACCAAGTCATGCTATTCATGTGGAGAAGAGGACACATCTCCCAAGATTGTCGAATGGAGATCTAGTAGAATTCCGATAGAGGAAGTAGAGTATGACCCACAGGAAATAGAAGCCCTGATTGGAGCAGAAAGGTCCAGAAGAGGAATAGATTGGATTCAGGAAGGACTGAGTCATGTCACCGTTACAAATGCAAGGAGTCGTGGCACTACATCAACACTTGCCCAAAATGGACGCCGAGGACCCAAGGAGGCTATGTGATCATGAGGAAACCTCGAAACCCGTCGAAGTAATATGTTTCCGTTGTAATGTAGCAGGGCACTTTGCCGAGATTGTCCAGAAGGAGAAGGAGACTGTGATATATAGTTGAATTTGTAATGTAATAAATGTAGTAGTAGAAGTGAGAGCTTTTCTTTTATATTGAGGTGTTAAGTTGAGACATGTAATAGAAGAGCGAGATGATTGTAATAATTTAAGAATCAATAAAGTTAGCGGTGTTGGTACTGCTTTGGATTTTATGAGTTACCCTATGAGGAAAGATGTTGACCAATTTCGAGGATATGAGAAATATGGTCTATGGAATATTGGAACATTTTAAGGGTGGTAGTACCTGTAAGAACCGTTGACCCTGGAAAGATAAGGATACCCACTGAATGGATTTAAGACAAAATGAATATGAGTTTTGTCCCGATATGTTTGATACCCCAAGAGAGTGTGGGATGACGTTGGAGACCGTCAGTTGTTTGGACCAAATGTGATCAAGGAGTCAGAAGAGAATGTTAAGTTGCTTGAGATAGATGAAGGTAGCTCAGTCGAGCGAAAGATTTATGCCGACTCAAAACACAAGGAGGTAGTCTATGAAATTGGAGATTTGAGCATGTCTTCGTGTGTCAAGTTGGAGTCACCGAAGGACTGTCGGGAGTTCATGAAGTGTTTCACGTTTCCCAGTTGAAGAAGTGCCATGCAGAGATGGCCAATATTCCCCTGTAAGGACGCTTGACCCTGGAAAGGATAATGACGTTCCACGAAGTGGAGTATTGACTTCATAAGTATAAGTCTTCATCTCGGTAGGTGGGATATCCCATGAGGATGAAGAGATGAATTTACTATTGGATATAAAGGAGGTATGATGTTGGAAGTATGGATCAATGGAAATTCCATGAAGAGTTTGAGTAATCATGTCCCCGTTTGGTGCAAAAATAAGGAAAAGAGACAGTACATTTGGATGGATTTCAAGTATGCCAGGAAGTTGGATGTTGGGATAATGATCAGTTGCCCTGATGATTTGTTCAAGGATTTTAAGTGATGATATGGGCCATAACCCACAGGCTCCAGGACCTGCCAGGAAGCAAGCACACTCTTGAAGGAAAACCCTGGAAGAAGTTACGATTTTATCGACAGACGATCATATAGGAGTTTATGCAAAACCTGAGAGTTGTGAAGAAACGATAGATGTTTGTTTGGCTTGCAGAAATCAATGGATTTTCCGAACTTGGTTCGTCGACAAGAGAAATTCTGCAATGCTTGTGAGGATGACCGAGTGTTAGAATGCGAGATTCGCTAAACCATGTACAAGGTAATGATTTGGGTGCGGGATGGATTGATCACCATACCGACTTACTCTATTATTCGCGTTGCTATATGGGATGGTAAATCTGAATGACTTACCTATAGTAGAGAGACGCCGATCAAAACCCTGTTTAAACCTTAGAATGGTATAAGAAATTTTCCCCTTGTACAAGGCAGCTTTAGCCAACCGTAGGTTATACGGTGAGGTTCAACCCAGACCCATTTCCTGCAGGACAAACCATAAATTGATGACCACCATGAGATATCGATAGTTGTTTAGAATTGGCGCCAGACCCGTCAGCTATGAAGACCCAATCTCGGAATAACCTTACCAAGAGGAAAGGACGAAGGAATTGAGGAAAAGGTTATGCCACTACCGGAAGAGCCCAGAGAAGGAATTATCCTTCCGACACGAGAAGACCGACAATTTGTCGAATAAGGATGGAGTATATGAGTTTTGATGGAACCGTAACCAAGCTTCTAAGGGTGGTAGCACCCGAGACCCCGGAGATGATCGATGGATTTTGAGAAGACCCCCAAACCTAACCTATTTCTTGCTAGCCTCTCCGAATCTCGAGGACGAGATTCATTTTAAGGGTGGTAGTTTGTAACATCCCAAAATTCGAAATTTTGGAATGCTATAAACAAATAGATAGTTTTGATTGATTGTTTGATTGATTGACCGAAAGTGAGTGAATTGAAACTTTTGAAAGTTAAATGAGAGGAATAAAGGACTTTCCCAAACTTTCATTTTTCTTTTATGATCTTCGGGAATTCAAATTCTTTTCATCACAAAACCCTGGAGAGAAGATGACATGACTTCTTCCATTTATTTAAATGACAAGGGGTGTTGAAAATATTTGAACTTCATTTGAGAATATTTCCAATTCTGAAACTTTAAGCAACTCAATGATTTTCACGGCGAAGATAAAATGACTTCTTCAAAACATATGAAATATGAGTTGGGAGTTTCAAAGAATTAAATTCAAAGTTCTTTTGAATTTATTTTCAATTGGAGTTATTTGAGTTTTATTCAAATTATTTTCTCCAAAAATAAAATATATGGAAAATAGGGTAACATGATTCCCTACCTCGGAAAAATGGAGAGAAATAAATTTGAAACCATTTTGGTATTTTTAAAAATGATTTTATTGGATTTTATTAGAGCTCAAGCACTCTTTTCTTTATTTGAATTTGTGTGTATTTTATTTAAAGCAAGAATAATGTCCATGTTGTAGGAAATCTTTTTCTGAAAATTTTGATATATAATATGCCTATATAGAATTTTGTTTCTTTTGTTTTATTACTTTTTGTTTGTCTGTGTTAAAAAAAATGTTTATCAAAAAAAAATTTAGGCCGAAGCCGACCGAGCCAGGCCGGCCCAGCCAGAGGCCAAGCCAGCCCAGCCGCCGCTCCCACAGACTGCCCGCCGGCCTTCGCCCAGCAGAGGCTCAGCCGACGCCAAGGCTCGTCCCGAGCTCCGCTCGAGACCGCCCACCACAGCCGCCATCGCGCCGTCCTCGGCGTCCGTGCCCTTGGTCTCCTCTGCCCCCCCCCGCGCGCAAGTTGCCGCCCTCCCCTTAAATACCGGGCCCCGGCGCTCTCCTCTCCCCTCGCTCGCCGCCCGCCGCCAAGTCGCCGCCCTTGGCGAGATCCACCAGCCTCAAGCCGCCGCCTTGCCCGCCCATGCCCACCGCCACCACCACCACTGCACTGCCAGCGCCGCCCTCTTCGTCGCCTCGCCGTCTCTCCGATGATGGAGCCGCTGCCGAGTCCGCGCCGCCTCGCCGGACTTCGCTGAGTCAACCGTCACCGCCGCCGCCAAGTTTCCCTCTCGAACAAGATAACCCAAAACCGACCGGTTTTTTTTTAATCTCGGTTTTATTTTAAAACCGGTTTTCTGTTTTAATCTAGTTATTCAGAGAGCGTTAAGCTGGTTAGAGTTAAGCGAGCGTTAACGCTCGCCGTAGAGTTTTCTTTTATAAATAGATTTCTGCGAGGACCCGTATGTAATTATTTTCTTCACAGATTAGTCCCTAATTTTCAAACGACTATAACTTTTTACTCGCTAGTCCAAATCCAACGAAACCAACGCCCACTTCTTCGTTACGATCTCCTCTATCCAGTAATCCAACTCAAACATGTTTTTGAAAGTTTAAAATTTGAATTAGATCAGATTTGAATTCAAACTTTGTTTGATCATAACTTGAGTTTTACAACTCTGTTTGAGTTGATTCTTTTTGCAAATCGAAGCTCTTGACATAAACTTTATGATAAGGCCAAATACACACAATTTTGGTACTGTTAGAAATTTTTTTATGTTGCGATAGTTATTCGCTTGGTTTTGAAGTTTTCCTAATTGTTTCTTCGTTCGGTCCGATGTTTAGATTGATTGCTTATGTGTGGTTACTATTGCTTGCTTACGATAGATTGACCGGAGTGTGACGAGTAGAACTATCAAGAATTTTGAGTGCGAATCATCTTCATCAACTTTGCAGGCAAGTAACACTTGATCATACCTTTTCATACCCAATTTTTATGCATTAGCTCAACCCTCCAACATTGCATGATTAGGATGTCATTAATTTGTGGGTTGGGAAGTAGATGATGAGGTAGGAACCTATTGCCCTGTTGCTATCAAACCCTTGGGAGTTACTTCTACGTGTTGCTTATATTGCCATGCTATGCTCGTAGACGTGGTTTGGGTTTGAGAGATATTCACGACAGATGTGAGATTGTTAATTAATGGTTTACTTTAAGGTGGCAACTTAAATACACATCTGGGTGGATTGAGGCACCTGGGGAACCCATTGTTGTCTGTTTTATTTTTGGAAATCCCGGGGTATCCGTGTGATCTTCCTAAGGACCGCCACCCAAGCTCAAAGGGGCGAGATTATTCATGCTAGAAACTTCCGTGTGCAGCCACAAGCTATTATGGGCTCTAGCATAGTTGAGTAAGTTACGTGAAGCTCTCGAAGAGGTAGATCAGCAGGTAGTGGGTTTTATAGGTTTGGTATGATCTATCCGGAGTAGAGAGTTAATGTTTACGAAAGATCGTGTCTCGGTCATCCGTCTCTCAAACACCATGCGGTCACGAGAAACCAACGGAGGCGATCGAGTCTTGTGGGGAAAAGTCATAAACCTCTGCAGAGTGTACAATCTAATCATGGTTAGCCATGTCCCGGTTATGGACAATTACGAGTATCTAGTACTTGAGTATTCACATGTATCTCATCACTCTAAATTAATATTGTTGGGTTGTTAATCACTTTAATTGGGATTGAGTTGGGGTTATACCTTCTCAATGATGTTTCAACTACCATGATAGTTAAATTAAAATTTATTCCTTTGATGTAGGGAAAAATTGGCTTTTACATAAAATCTGTAACCATAGAGCTTTCCTCCAGCCATATATGCATGTAGTATAGCTTATTCTTTCATTACTCTCTATGTGTTACATTGCGGCATATTCCATGTCTTGACCCGTTTTGAACTGCAACTTTTCATGTTGCGACTTTTCGAACAACGAGTAAGTGATACGTTAGGGTTACGATTTCCTATACTCAACTTTGCCGTTGGTGTTGATGGGAATCCACAACCTTGTTGCTTCCGCTATATTATGGATCGAGGTAATAGTATTTACGTTATTTATACATGTGATTTACCTCTGTTATAAATCCTTGAGTCTTGTGTGTCAAAGATACCGATCCGAGGATGAAACGAAGCAGCAGAGACTTGATCCATTCGGTCGGTCGTTACACAATGTCCGACTACTGGCGGAAGATAAAGAAGAGATGAGTGTCATCCCTATGCTTCAGCCATAGGATCTATTATGTATGCCATGTGTACGGACACTGATGTAAACCTTGCCGTAAGTTTGGTAGGAAGGTACCAAAGTAATCCGGCAAGGAGCACCGGACAGCGGTCAAGAATATCTGAAGTACGAAAAGGACTAAGGACATGTTTCGTTGATGGAGGTGACGAAGAGCTCGTCGTAAAGGGTTACATCGATGCTAGCCCGACACGATCTGGATGACTCAAGTCACAAACCGTATCGTGTATATGTTGAATGGTGGAGCAGATGGCTGGTGCAGCTGCAAGCGAAGCGTTGTGGCGGGATCTACATGTGAAGCGGAGTACATGGCAGCCTCGGAGGCAGCGCATGAAGCAATTTGGGTGATGTAGTTCATCACCGACCTAGGAAGTCATACCCAATGCGTCGGGGCCGATCAAAATCTTCGTGACAACACCGGAGCTATTGCACTTGCCAAGGAGCCAGGTTTCACAAGAAGACCGAGCACATCAAGCGTCGCTTCAAATCCATTAGTGAAAATGTTCAAGATGGAGACATAGAAATTTGCAAAGTGCATACAGATCTGAATGTCGCAGATCCGTTGACTAAACCTCTTCCGTGAGCAAAACATGATCAACACGTAACTCTATGGGTGTTCGATTCATCACAATGTAACTAGATTATTGACTCTAGTGCAAGTGGTAGACTATTGGAAATATGCCCTAGAGGCAATAATAAAAGGATAATTATTGTATTTCTTGTTCATGATAATTGTCTTTTATTCATGCTATAATTGTATTATCCGGAAATCGTAATACACGTGAATACATAGACTACAACATGTCCCTAGTGAGCCTCTAGTTGACTAGCTCGTTGATCAATAGATAGTCATGGTTTCACGACTATGGACATTGGATGTCATTGATAACGTGATCACATCATTAGGAGAATGATGTGATGGACAAGACAATCCTAAGCATGGCACAAGATCGTGTAGTTCGTTTTGCTAGAGCTTTCCCAATGTCAAGTATCTTTTCCTTAGACCATGAGATCGTGTAACTCCGGATACCGTGGGAGTGCTTTGGGTGTACCAAGCGTCCACAACGAATCGGGTGACTATAAAGGTGCACTATAGGTATCTCGAAAGTGTCATTGGGTTTTCACGGATCGAGGCTGGATTTGTCGGTCCGTATTACGGAGAGGTATCATTGGGCCCACTCGGTAATGCATCATCATAATGAGCTCAAAGTGACCAAGTGTTTGATCACGGGATCATGCATTACTGATGCGAGTAAAGTGACTTGCGTAACGAGATTGAGCGAGGTATTGGGATACCGACGATCGAATCTCGGGCAAGTAACATACCGATTGACAAAGGGAATTGTATCTGGGTTGCTTGAATCCTCAACATCGTGGTTCATCCGATGAGATCATCGAGGAGCATGTGGGAGTCAACATGGGTATCCAGATCCCGCTGTTGGTTATTGGCGAAGAACTGTCTCGGTCATATGTTCATGATTCCCGAACCCGTAGGGTCTACACATAAGGTTCGGTGGCTTAGGGTTATTAGGAAGACTTGTATGTGATTACGAATGTTGTTGAAGTCCGGATAAGATCCCGGACGTCACGAGGAGTTTCGGATTGGTCGGATGTAAAGATTTATATATAGGAAGTTGTCATACGGTCACCGAAAAGTTTGAGGGCATATCGGTATTATCTGGGGCCACCGGAGGGTTCCGGGGTCCACCGGAGGGGCCACCTCTTCCGGAGGACCTTATGGGCTATATGGAGAGGAACCAGCCCAAGTGGGCTGGGTGCCACAACCCCCCAGGGCCCATGCGCCTAGGGTTTGGGGGTGGGGGGAACCCTAGAGGCGCCCTTGCTTGGGGCAAGCCCCTCCCTTGGCCTGCCCCCCTCTAGATCTCATCTAGGGGGCCGCCCCTTCCCTTCCCCTATAAATAGAGGCGGGGAGGGCTGCACACACAATCCAAGGCGCATCCCCTCCCCTCCCCAACACCTCTCCTACTCCGCGTGTGCTTGGCGAAGCCCTGCCGGAGAACTGCCACTCCATCACCACCACGCCGTCGTGCTGCTATTGGAGCCTTCTTCCTCAACCTCTCCCTCCTCCTTGCTGGATCAAGGTGCGGGAGAAGACATCCGCTCCATACGTGTGTTGAACGCGGAGGTGCTGTCCGTTCGGCACTTGGTCATCGGTGATTTGGATCACGACGAGTACGACTCCCTCAACCCCGTTCTCTTGAACGCTTCCGCTCGCGATCTACAAAGGTATGTAGATGCACTCCTATCACTCGTTGCTAGATGAACTCATAGATGGATCTTGGTGAAACCGTAGGAAAATTCTTATTTTCTGCAACGTTCCCCAACAGAAGGTGTACCCAACATTTCTTTTGGGTATCCTATGAAGACGCATTTCTACGATTTGGGTTCGAGCTTATCAGGTTGAAACTTTTTCACATAAGAACCGCAGCCCCAAACTTTAAGAAACGACAACTTAGGTTTCTAGCCAAACCATAGTTCATATAGTGTCGTCTTAACGGATTAGACGATGCCCTATTTAACGTGAATGTAGTTGTCTCTAATGCATAACCCCAAAACAATAGTGGTAAATCGGTAAGAGACATCATAGATTGGACTATATCCAATAAAGTACGGTTATGATGTTCGGACACACCATTATGTTGTGGTGTTCGAGGTGGCATGAGTATGTGAAACTATTCCACATTGTTTTAATTGGAGACCAAACTCGTAACTCAAATATTCGTCTCCGAGATCAGATCGTAGAAACTTTATTTTCTTGTTACGATGATTTTCCACTTCACTCTGAAATTCTTTGGACTTTTCAAATGTTTCAGACTTATGTTTCATCAAGTAGATATACCCATATCTTCTCAAATCATCTATGAAGGTCGAAAAATAACGATACCCTTGCCATGAGCCTCAACACTCATCGGACCGCATACATCGGTATGTATTATTTCCAATAAGTCGGTTGCTCGCTCCATTGTTACGGAGAATGAGAGTCTTAGTCATCTTGCCCATGAGGCATGGTTATAAGCATCAAGTGATTCATAATCAAGTGATTCCAAAAGCCCATCGGCATGGAGTTTCTTCATGCGCTTTACACCAATATGACCTCAACGGCGATTACCACAAATAAGTTGCACTATCATTATTAACTTTGCATCTTTTGGTTTCAATATTATGAATATGTGTATCACTACGATCGAGATTCAATAAACAATTTATATTGAGTGTATGACTGAGGGAGTCCTGGATTAGGGGGTCTCCGGACAGCCGGACTATATCCTTTGGCCGTACTGTTGGACTATGAAGACACAAGATTGAAGACTTCATCTCATGTCTGGATGGGACTCTCCTTGGTGTGGAAGGCAAGCTTGGAAATACGGATATGTAGATCCCCTCCCTTGTAACTGACTCTGTGTAACCCTAGCCCCCTCCGTGTCTATATAAACCAGAGGGTTTAGTCTGTAGGACAACAACAATCATACCATAGGCTAGCTTCTAGGGTTTAGCCTCTACGATCTCGTGGTAGATCAACTCTTCTACTACTCATATCATCAAGATCAATCAAGCAGAAAGTAGTGTAGCGACCCGACCTCAGATGGTCAAGTCTCTGTGTTTCAGTGTCATCCCGGGATCAGTAATGCTGACACACACAGTACTCGAAGGATTTATAACTGAGTAGCAATCATACACTTATTACATCGAATGTCTCACAAGAGAACTTATTACAATAATATGGCTAAAGGCCATCTAATGCGATAACAACGGAAGGCTTGGAAGATAAAGTGAGTCCATCAACTCCAACAACATAGCTGAGCTGCACGGCAACGACCTATCGAACCTTACTCCTCGTCTGAAAAGTCTACAACATAATACGTTGCAGCCCGAAAACGGGTCAGCACATGGAATATGCTGGCAATATAACACAATAGAGCTGGAACAAAATAATGCTATCACTGCATGCATATTTGGCTGGTGGAAAGCTCTATGGTTATAGTTTTGCGAAAAGCCAATTTTTCCCTACAACAAAGGAATAGATTTTAATTTAACTATCATGGTGGTTGAACCATTGAGAAGGTATAACCCCAACTCAATCCCAATTAAAGTAAATTACAACCCAACAATATTCGTTAAGAGTGATGAGATACATGTGATAACTCAAGTACTAGATACTCAAAATTGTACATAACCGGGGACACGGCTAACCATGATTAGATTGTACACTCTGCAGAGGTTTGCGCACTTCTCCCCACAAGACTCGATCTCCTCCGTTGATTTCTCGCACTACATGATGTTTGAGAAACGGATAACCGAGACATAGTCTTTCAGAAACATTAACTCTCTACTCCGGGTAGACCATACCAAACCTACAAAACCCACTACCTGCTGATCTACCTCTTCAAGAGCTTCACGTAACTTACTCAACTATGCTAGAGCCCATAGTAGCTTGTGGCTGCACACGGAAGTTTCTAGCATGAATAATCTCGATTCCTTTGAGCACGGTGGCGGTCCATAGGAAGATCACATGGGTACCCAGGATTTCCAAAATAAAAGCAGACAACCTTTGGGTTCCCAGTGCCTTAATCCACCCAGATGTGTATTAAAGTTGCCACCTTAAATTAAACCATTAATTAACAATCTCACATCTGTCATGGATTCACTCAAACCCAACCACGTCTACAAGCATAGCATAGCAATATAAGCAACACGTAGAAGTAACTCCCAAGGGTTTGATAGTAATAGGGCAATAGGTTCTACCTCAACTACTACTTCCCAACCCACAAGTTAATGACATCCTAACCATGCAATGTTTGAGGATTGAAACTAATGCATAAAAACTGGGTCCGAAAAGAGTATGATCAAAGTGTTACTTGCCTTGCTGACAATCCGCGAATCCTAGAGACTCGTGGTAACACGCTTCGCACTCCGGAAATTCTATCGCAAGAAAACAATAACATACATAAGAAACAAGCAAAGATGCACAAGCAAAACTTCAACTAAAAGAGGCTGACCAGAAAGTTCAACTTAAGAACTCCGGTTTGCAAAAAGAATCAAACCAAACGAAGCAACAAAACTCAAACGGCGAAAGAAACAAGGTCTGTTTTACTAATCTGAACTTAGGTCAAATTTTACA
This sequence comes from Aegilops longissima, assembly GCA_021605205.1. Classification (NCBI taxonomy): domain Eukaryota; kingdom Viridiplantae; phylum Streptophyta; class Magnoliopsida; order Poales; family Poaceae; genus Aegilops; species Aegilops longissima. Next base: position 576,313,312 of record CM038677.1, read on the forward strand.
GTGGCAAAAACTTGTTTGAGCTGATTATTCGGAAAGAGGGTTTCGAGACGAAACTCTAGGCGCTTGAATCGCCTGATTCCGATAAATGAGCGAAAAGTTAAACAGAAACTAAGATCAGATCAGAAATCGCGATCAGAAAAAATCGCGGAATAAATCCGATAAAAAGAAAAACGACGAACAGCTTAACGAACGAACGTTCGTTATCTGAACCTAAACGAAGAACGTGTTCGTTAAAACGAACGAACGAGCGAACGCTCGCTAAATAAATAAACCGGAGAAATAAACCGATCTAAATAAAATAAAAAATGAAAACCTAGAGTTTTCTAAAGAAAAACTGAACGGTTTTTCTTTGGAAAACTAGGGCGGCGGGGCGGCTACCTCGCTCGACTCGGCGGGGTTCGGCGAGGCTCGGGCTCGGCGGGGTGGCGGCGGCGGCGGCTAGCTAGCGGCGGCGGCAACTCCCAGGCGGGGCTCGGGCTCGGCTCGGGCGGCGGTGGCGGTGGCGGTGGTGGTGACGAGAGGAGGCTCGGTATTTAAAGAGGTGGGGCGACGGCTTGGGGAGGGCAAGCGGCGGCGGGAGGCGGTGTCCGCCTCGGACCTGGCGGCGGCTTGAAAGGCGGCGGCGGTGGTGGGCCCTGGCTGGCCTGGGCCTCGGCCCGATCGGGTCTTGGCCTTGTGTGTGATTTTAAAAAAAATTCCACCGTGACATAGAAAAATCCTAGGAAAATAAATAAAAATCTAAAAATGCCAAAACAAATTTTCACCATCTAAATGAAATATTTAGAACGGAATGAACATTTTCTTGGCCCTAAAATGCAATTTTTGAAAACGTGCAATTTTTCTAACGCAAATAAAAATCCAAATAAAATCAAATAAAAATCCAACAAATGATTTTAACATTTTTCCTCCAATATTTCAATTGTTTTGAAGAAGTCATATTATCTCCCCTCATTTATTTTATTATGAAATATTTTTGGAGAGAAAATAACTAAAATAAAAATCCTCGTTTTCACTATTTGATAAAGAATCAAATATGAAAACGAAAAATCTAACTCTCCGAGGGTCCTTGAGTTGCTTAGGATTTGAGGATTGCGGAGCGAAGATGCGATAAAATATGATATGCATGAATGACCTATGTATAACATTCCAAATTGAAAATTTGGGGTGTTACAAACCTACCCCTTAAGATGAATCTAGTCCTCGAGATTGGGTTAACTAGAAAATAGGTGCGGGTGGTCCTTGCGAATATCATCCTCTCCTTCCCAGGTGGCTTCCTCCTCGGTATGGTGGCTCCTCTGAACTTTGCAAAACTTGATAACCTTGCTGCGAGTGACTCGGGTGGCAAAGTCAAGAATCTTCACGGCTTCTCTTCATAAGTCGATTCTTGTCCAATGAATTGCCTCGAAGTCTTGTATCTCTTAATGGTATATCGGCCATCTCGGCATGACACTTCTTTAACTGTGAGACGTGGAACACATCGTGAACTCCTGACAATCCTTCTGGTAATTCCAGCTTGTAGGCAACTTCTCTCATCCGTTCCAAAACACGGTATGGTCCTACAAATCTCGGAGCTAATTTTCCCTTAACTCCAAAACGTTTCACTCCTCGCAAAGGTGATACTCGCAGATATGCTCTGTCTCCAATTTCATAAGTTACCTCCTTGCGTTTCGTGTCTGCATAACTCTTCTGCCGGGACTGAGCAATCTTCAGTCTATCACGGACCAGTTTAACCTTCTCCTCCGACTCTTTGATCAAATCCGGTCCAAACAACTGACGGTCTCCTACCTCATCCCACATCAGGGGTGTTCTACATTTGCGTCCATCTGAGCTTGAGCGGTGCCATCTTCAAACTGGCTCGGTAGCTATTGTTGTATGAGAACTCTGCGTAGGGCAAATTGTCATCCCAACTAGATCCATAGTCTAGCGCACGGGCTCTCAACATGTCCTCCATAATCTGGTTGACTCTCTTTATGCATCCATCATGCTGCGGGTGAAATCTTTCTCTTGAACTCCAATCTCATACCCGTGTGCAGTGTAGCGATGCCAAAACTTTGAAATAAAGCTGTGTTCCTCTATCGTCGATGGTCCTCGGAACTCCGTGCAAACATCGATCCTGGACATATATATCTTGGCCAACTTTGCACTTGTATAAGTTGTTTTCACTGGGATGAAGTGAGCCACTTTGGTCAGCGATCCACTACTACCCATATTGAGTCATATCCTGCTTTGGTCTGGGCAATCGGTGATAAAGTCCATGCCAAGTTTATCCCACTTCCATTCGGGAATCGGCATAGGCTGTAACAGTCCTGCTGGCTTCTGATGCTCTGCCTTCACTCTCTGACATACATCACATACAGCTACATACTCGGCAATATCCTTCTTCATACCCGTCCACCAGAAACGTTCTTTCAAATCCAAATACGTCTTGGTGTTTCCGGGGTGTATCGAGTATGGTGAGTCATGAGCCTCCTGAAGTATTAACTTCCTGATTTCTGGGTTATTAGGCACATAAACTCGATCCTCAAACCATAAGGTATTGTGCTCATCCTCGTGAAAACCTTTGGCCTTTCCTTTGATCATCTTCTCCTTTATCTCAGCAATCTCTTTGTCTTCCTTCTGAGCTTCTCGAATCTTGTCCAACAATGTAGACTGAACTTCCATTGTTGCAATGAAACCTCTTGGAACAATCTCCAACCGAAGTTCCATGATATCTTCAGCTAACTCCTTCGGCAATCCCTTACTTTCAAGGATATAACTCTTCCGGCTCAAAGCATCTGCTATGACATTGGCCTTACCTGGATGATAGTGTAGCTTCATATCGTAATCCTTTATAAGTTCCAACCATCTCCTCATCTAAGGTTCAACTCATACGTGTGAAAATGTACTTCAAACTCTTATGATCCGTGTACACATCACAACGGTTTCCAATAAGATAATGTCTCCAAGTCTTCAATGCATGCACTACCGCTGCTAGCTCCAAATCGTGCGTGGCATAGTTCAACTCATGGGGCTTCAGTTGTCGTGAGGCATATGAAAGAACCTTTCCGTCTTGCATAAGCACACATCCAAGTCCCAAGCGTGAGGCGTCACAATACACTTGAAACTCCTTATGTATATATGGCAATGTTAGCACTGGGGCTGTAGTCAAACGTTTCTTCAACTCCTGAAAACTTGCCTCGCAATCCTCTGTCCATTTAAACTTAGTATCCTTCTTCAACAATTCAGTCATTGGCTTAGCAATCTTGGAAAAATTCTCAATGAATCTCCGATAATATCCTGCGAGTCCAAGGAAACTGCGGATCTCGCCAACTGAAGTGGGTGCCAACCATTCGGTGTTGGCCCGAACCTTCTTGGGATCTCTTGCTATACCTTCTCCGATATAACATGTCCAAGAAATCCAACTTCCTTCAACCAAAACTCGCACTTGCTGAATTTGGCGTATAACTGGTGTTCCCTGAGTTTCTCGAGAACTAAATGCAAATGCTCCTTGTGCTCCTCTTTGGTCTTCGATTATACCATAATATCATCAATAAACACCACAACAAACTTGTCCAAATATTCCATGAACACCTTGTTCATCATACTCATGAAATAGGCTGGGGCGTTAGTCAGTCCAAACGACATGACCGTATACTCGTATAATCCATACCGCGTGGTGAACGCTGTCTTTGGTATATCCTTCTCTCGGATCTTCAACTGATGGTATCCCGATCGTAGATCAATCTTCGAAAACACCTTAGCTCCTTGCAACTGATCAAACATATCATTGATCATCGGTAGTGGATACTTATTCTTAATCGTTACTTCATTCAATGCTCGATAATCAACAACCATCCTTAGGGATTTATCCTTCTTCTCCACCAAAAGCACTGGAGCTCCCCAAGGCGACGAACTCCTTCGAATGTATCCTTTCTCCAATAACTCCTTGATCTGTTTCTTAATTTCCTCTAGATCATTTGCGGGCATCCGATAGGGTCTCTTGGATATTGGCCCTGTACCTGGCAATAGCTCTATCAGGAACTCGATGTCTCTATCTGGTGGCATGCCTGGTAACTCTTCTGGGAAAACATCCGGGTAGTCCTTTACTACAGGCACTTCCTCCTGAACAACTCCCGTGAGGGCATTCACTTGGATCCTCCTAGGCACATGCCTAGATACATACTTAATCCCTTTTCCCTCCAGGGTGGTAAGATAAATTGATTTGCTAGCACAGTCAGTGCTTCCTCCATACTTTGACATCCAGTCCATACCTAATATCACTTCCAATCCTTGCGACTCCAAGATAATTAGGTCAGACGGAAAAACATGTGTGCCAATGGTTAGGGGTATCTGGTTGTACCATCGGCTAGCCATGTACTCTGCTCCAGGCGAGCTCACTAAGAGAGAGGTCCTAAGGGTTTGGGTTGGTAGCTTAAATTTATCCACAAATCCCCTTGATATGTATGAATGCGATGCACCAGTATCGAAAAGAACAAGAGCGGTAGACGACTTAACCAAAAACTTACCTATTACCGCGTTCGACTGCTCTTCAACTTCCTCCATGTTAACGTGGTTCACTTGTCCTTTGTTGAATGGATTGGGCTTCTTCCCAGCGCTCCCATTTCTGTTTCCATTCCTTCCTTCAGGGCAAGCATTGGCATAGTGCCCCGTCTTCCCGCACTTAAAGCAAGTAACTTGACTTAGGTCCCTTTTGGCGGGTGTAGCTGGGTTGGAGCGATTCTGATTGTTATTAGCTCCGTTTCCATTCCCATTCTTAGCACCATTGTGGTTATGCGATCCTCCTCCAGTGTGGTTGTGACCTCCATGACTATGAACAAGTCCTCCCGAGTTCGGGGTTAAGCGGGGCTTCTGTTGAGCTCCTGAATGATACTTCCCTTGTCCATACTTCCTCTTACGGATCTCAATCTGCTGCTGCTTTCCTTCAATCATAAGGGCCTTGTCTACCAATTCCTGGTAGTTGTTGAAAGTTTCCACCATCAACTGCATGCTCATCTCATCATTCAGCCCTTCCATAAACTTCTCCTGCTTCGCGACATCTGTGGCCACATCATCAGGGGCATAGCGTGATAACTTGCTAAAATCATCCATGTACTGAGCCACAGTACGGTTCCCCTGACGTAAGTTGCGAAACTCTCGCGCTTCTTCATCTGCATGGCTCCAGTTGAGACATGGGCCGTGCGAAAAGCTTGCTGAAACTGGTCCCAAGTGACATTGGCTATAGGAAAAGTAGCCGTGTAATTATCCCACCATGCGGCTGCTGGTCCATCCAATTGATGTGCGGCAAAGCGCACCTTCTCAGCATCTGTGCATCATGTGGTGGTTAACTCCCTTCCAATACGGCATAGCCAATCATCAGCAACTATTGGCTCGGTGCTACTGGAAAACACCGGCGGTTGTAACCTTAGGAAACGGGCTAAGTTGTCCACTAGTGGCGGGTTATTGTTGTTGCCCTGGTTCCGAACTAGCAATTGCATCAAGGCATTTTGCTGCTGGATCAAATGGGTGAGCTCCAGTGGGAAAACAAAACCGGTGTCACGTCTCGGAGGCATCTGGTGGGCTTAGATGGAAGAGATTAGAATAGAAAAAGGTCTAATGAGAAAACACTACCCATATGCATATGAGGCAAACGCAATCATTTCACTCAATCAATCAAGCAAGGGCATACAATGGTCTAGAACTATCGCAAAAGTGCTCAACTACTATTGAATACATGGGGGAATACTACTAATATATGGTGGTCATCTAGAAATTTTGATCGGTGGAAGACTCCATGATGTCTGCTCCAGCTTCGTCTTTGTAGTCATCATCACTTGGATCGGAATCGGTGTCGTCGATGATGATGTAGTTGTTCGGGCAAGTGGGGTCATTGTCTTCTTCTTCCGGTGTTGGTCCTCCCATGAATACTCCGATCTTCTTAACTAGGTCGTCGTTCTTCTCCAGTAGTGTCTTGATTTCCTCCTCATATCCATCGCGTGTAAACTTGAGTTCTTCCTCTAGTTTGATGATCCTGGTCTTCGTCTTCTTCAACTCCATCATATCTGCGCACATCTGGTTCTCCTGACGTCGAATGTGCTGGTTTAGTTCCTGGATAAAAGCTGCAATGGATCTATCGTTCTTGGTGCTGATTACTTCCCATTGCTCGTCTTGGCGCCCACATATTTGATAGATGGTGTCCTTAAGCTCCCTGTTGTAGACTTCTCCAATGCGTCCCATGGTAATGTGAGCTGCCATGCTCTTGCCTAGACTCCAGGTGGGTGCTTCGAAATAAAATTCTATGGGTTTAGAAGTTGGCGAGAACGTCCTTACTGGAACTTGTACTTGAATCATCCAACGCTCCTCTTCTGGTAAAGTGGCGTTGTACGTCCCGGTGAAGCTTGGTATTCCAATGTTCAAGTATATAGTGACTTCCTTCAAGTGGCGTCCAAAAGGTGTGTCTTCATCCGGTTGTGCAAACTTGTTCTTCATCTCCGTCATCCTAAAGAGTGGAAAAATGGAGAGGAGTCAGAAATGAGTATAGAAAAGTGACCTATGGTTTATCTTAGTGCTCGTGTCCTACACTCAGCGTGTGCTCCATCTTGTAGCGACCCGACCTCAGATGGTCAAGTCTCTGTGTTTTAGTGTCATCCTGGATCGATGTCTTGACACACACAGACTCGAAGGATTTATAACGAGTAGCAATCACACACTTATTACATCGAATGTCTCACAAGAGAACTTATTACAATAATATGGCTTAAGGCCATCTAATGCGATAACAAATGAAGGCACGGAAGATAAAGTGAGTCCATCAACTCCAATGGCATAGCTGAGCTGCACGACAAAGACCTATCGAACCTTACTCCTCGTCGAAAAGTCGCAACATAATACGTTGCAGCCCGAAAAGGTCAGCACATGGAATATGCTGGCAATATAACACAATAGAGCAGGAATAGAATAATGCTATCACTACATTCATATTTGGCTGGTGGAAAGCTCTATGGTTATAGTTTTGCGAAAAGCCAATTTTTCCCTACAACAAAGGAATAGATTTTAATTTAACTATCATGGTGGTTGAACCATTGAGAAGGTATAACCCCAACTCAATCCCAATTAAAGTAAATTACAACCCAACAATATTCGTTAAGAGTGATGAGATACATGTGATAACTCAAGTACTAGATACTCAAAATTGTCCATAACCGGGGACACGGCTAACCATGATTAGATTGTACACTCTGCAGAGGTTTGCACACTTTTCCCCACAAGACTCGATTGCCTCCGTTGATTTTTCGCACTACATGATGTTTGAGAAACGGATAACCGAGACATAGTCTTTCAGAAACATTAACTCTCTACTCCGGGTAGACCATACCAAACCTACAAAACCCACTACCTGCTGATCTACCTCTTCAAGAGCTTCACGTAACTTACTCAACTATGCTAGAGCCCATAGTAGCTTGTGGCTGCACACGGAAGTTTCTAGCATGAATAATCTCGATTCCTTTGAGCACGGGTGGCGGTCCATAGGAAGATCACAGGGTACCCGGATTTCAAAAATAAAACAGACAACCTTTGGGTTCCCCGGTGCCTTAATCCACCCAGATGTGTATTAAAGTTGCCACCTTAAATTAAACCATTAATTAACAATCTCACATCTGTCATGGATTCACTCAACCCAACCACGTCTACGAGCATAGCATAGCAATATAAGCAACACGTAGAAGTAACTCCCAAGGGTTTGATAGTAACAAGGCAATAGGTTCTACCTCAACTACTACTTCCCAACCCACAAGTTAATGACATCCTAACCATATGCAATGTTGGAGGATTGAAACTAATGCATAAAAACTGGGTATGAAAAGAGTATGCTCAAAGTGTTACTTGCCTTGCTGACGATCCGCGAATCCTAGAGACTCGTAGTAACACGCTTCGCACTCCGGGAATTCTATCGCAAGCAAACAACAACATACATAAGCAACAAGCAAATATGCACAAGCAAAACTTCAACTAAAAGAGGCTGACCAGAAAGTTCAACTTAAGAACTCCAGTTTGCAAAAAGAATCAAACCAAACGAAGCAACGAAACTCAAACGACGAAAGAAACAAGGTCCATTTTACTAATCTGAACTTAGGTCAAATTTTATAGTGGCAAAAACTTGTTTGAGTTGATTATTCGAAAAGAGGGTTTCGAGGCGAAACTCTAGGCGCTTGAATCGCCTGATTCCGATAAACGAGTGAAAAGTTAAACAGAAACTAAGACCGGATCAGAAATCGCCATCAGAAAAAATCACGGAATAAATCCGATAAAAAGAAAAACGATGAACAGATTAACGAACGAACGTTCGTTATCTGAACCTAAACGAAGAACGCGTTCGTTAAAACGAACAAACGTGCGAACGCTCGCTAAATAAATAAACCGGAGAAATAAAACGATCTAAATAAAATAAAATAAACGAAAACCTTGGGTTTTCTTAAAGAAAAAAAAGCGAACGGTTTTTCTTTGGAAAACCGGGGCGGCGGGGCGGCTACCTCGCTCGACTTCGGCGGGGTTCCGGCGGGGCTCGGGCTCAGCGGGGGCGGCGGGAGGCGGCGGCGGCGGCTAGAGGCGGCGACGGCGACTCGGGCGGGCGGCGGTGGCGGTGGTGGTAACGAGAGAGGTCGGCGGCTTGGGGAGGGGCAAGCGGCGGCGGCGGGAGGCGGTGTCCGCCTCGGACACTGACTCTTGGCCTTGAAGCGGCGGCGGCGGTGGGCCAACTGGCTGGGCCTCGGCCCGTCGGGTCTTGAGCCACAAGTGTGATTTTTTGTAAATAAATTCCACCGAGACTTAGAAAAATCCTAGAAAAATAAATAAAAATCTAAAATGCCAAAACAAATTGTCACCATCTAAATGAAATACTATTTAGAATGAGATGAACATTTTCTTGGCCCTAAAATGCAATTTTTGAAAACGTGCAATTTTTCTAACGCAAATAAAATCCAAATAAAATCAAATAAAAATCCAACAAATGATTTTAACATTTTGCCTCCAATATTTCAATTGTTTTGAAGAAGTCATATTATCTCCCCTCATTTATTTTATTATGAAATATTTTTCGAAGAGAAAAATAATTAAAATAAAAAATCCTCGTTCTCACTATTTGATAAAGAATCAAATATGAAAACCGGAAAATCCCCAACTCTCTCCGAGGGTCCTTGAGTTGCTTAGGATTTCAAGGATTGCGGAACGAAGATGCGATAAAATATGATATGCATGAATGACCTATGTATAACATTCCAAATTGAAAATTTGGGATGTTACAAGTAGGGTATTACCTCCATCGAGAGGGCCCAAACCTGGGTAAACATCGTGTCCCCCACCTCCTGTTACCATCCGCCTTAGACACACAGTTCGGGACCCCCAACCCGAGATCCGCCGGTTTTGACACCGACATTGGTGCTTTCATTGAGAGTTCCACTGTGCCGTCATCATAAGGAAGGATGGCTCGTCTCGTTGCCAGGGACAACATCACCTCTGGGGGACCCTGGCTATAGGCCAAACTCTCCGACTAGGTGGCTTCGTCATGACCGCCCGTTCGATCGCTGCGCCGACGATGACTTCTCGGGTCATCGAAAACAGCCTCCACATCGGCTCGGAGCTTACCGAGCGGATGAATCCAATGGAGCTCTCCTCTTTGAACGAGCTCTTGGATCGCATCGCCGCTTCGGGAGTCGCTACGGACTATAATCGGATTGTGAAAGTGCGTTATATCGACTAGAGGGGGGGTGAATAGGCGATTTTTATGAATTCTTCAATGAGGAATTTTCCGGTGAGGAAATTCCTAAGTGAAGAACTACTTGCAGCGGAATAAGTACTTAGAAGTAAGCATAAGAGAATGCGGGCATGGTCATCATGATGAAATGAAGACAATCAAAGAGTGCAGAAAGCGTAAACACAGGATAGCACAAGATGAAGACAAAGCGGTGAAGAATTGGGCGAGGAAATTGAGAAAGTCTTGATCAAAGTCTTCAAACACAGATATGAATGAACACTCAACACGATAATGAGGAAATGAAAGAGCTGAGGAAATAGAACCAGATTAGGTTGGTGAAGACAATGATTTGGTAGACCAGTTCAAGCTGCTGTCTCGGTTATGCGTCTGGTTGGAGCGGTGAGTATTTAAACTCGAGGACACAGGTCCAGACACCCGATCGGCTGAGCACGCAGCTCGGGACACCAAGTCCTCACCGTATTCTCCTTGAACTAAGGTCACACAGACCTCGTCCAATCACTCGTGGTAAGTCTTCATCGACTTCCAAACCTTCACAGACTTGGTCACTCGGCGATCCACAATTCCTCTTGGATGCTCTAGACCATGGCGCCTAACCGTCTGGAAGAAGCACAGTCTTCAAAGGTAACAAGCGTCGGATCCACGCAGGATCAATCTCTTGATGATGCTCAATCACTTTGGGTTTATGTAGGGTTTGGTTTTGGGTTTTCCTCACTCGATGATTTTCGCTCAAAGTCCTCGGAGGATGGGTTGCTCTCAAATGACAAGTCTCAAGTTCTCTCGGGCAGCCAACCAGCTAGTGGTTGTAGGGGCGGCTATTTATATCCTAGGGAGCAGCCCGACATGATAAGACATAAATGCCCTTCAATGATATGACCGTTAGGTGGATAAGATATTTTGGGACAGGTGGCGCGACAAGAACGGTCGGAAATTTGACTCAAATTCCTCGGGGCTATCATGTTCCTCCTTTGTGTAGGCAATCCGCCTGGCGAATTCCTAACTCCTCGGTCGAACAAATTCCTCGAGACCGGAAGAACTTCGTCTCACATCCTTTGAAAAATTAGTGAACTGTATGAGATTTCAAAGGCTTCACTTTCGAAGGATTGGTAGGTGTAGGATTTTGAGTTGAGAACACATGGAAATTTTTCCTTAGTATTTCCTCGACCCCTTTAACGATGCGGTGTTTCCTATGACTCAAGAAAGAAAAGCGAAACTACGAAAACAAAAGTCTTCACGCTTCATGTTCCTCAAATGAATACCAAGTCTTCAAGGTCACACCAATTTCTTCACTTTCAAAGTCTTGAAAAGTCTTGAGAATATCAAAGTCTTGATCGAAGAACTTCATTTTAGGGTTCGACTTTCTCTGTAAATATCAAACTCGTCATAGACTTATAGACCTGTGTACACTCATAAACACATTAGTCCCTTAACCTATAAGTCTTCAATACACCAAAATCACTAAGGGCACTAGATGCACTTACAATCTCCCCTTTTGGTGATTGGCGACAATATAGGTTAAGTTTTCAACGAGGATAAACATATGAAGTGTAAATACTGATATTGAGGAATTTGATTGCAAGATATAGAAGAACTCCCCGAAGATGTGCATAGTGAGAATTTTGCTTTTGAGGCATTGCACATTTGAAGAGTTGAATCATGGAGATCTCCCCTATATCTTGTAATTCATACGCATTTGACATATAATATGAAGAATTTGAAATGCATGATGAAATATGGTGGTGATGTAGTTCAGCATCGTGTATTAACACATAATGAGGAATAAGCATGCATAGGAACACATCAAAAGTATCGAGCACCATCGGGTTTAAGATTACAACTCGATCCAATAAAGTTTCGGAAGAGCGAGAGTTGTAACTTAGCAAAAAACGCCCATATAATAGACCGGCTTGATGACTAACTCAAATTTCTCCCCTTTGTCATCGAATGACCAAAAGGATCGGCGAGGACTAACGCCTCAAAGAATATCAAGTTGATGGAGGAGCGCCGGCGTTATCGAAGTCTGTTGTCGTAGTAGGGCCTGCCGCAGTTGTCGTCCAAGTCTTCATTTTCATCGATTCGCATGATGAAGAATAGGAGTTAGCCACCAAGGAAGGAACCTTGACCTTCTTGAATTTCTTATTTGGAGGTGCAGACCAGTCAAATTCTTCCTTGAGACCCATTGTCTTGATTCTTCTGCGCTGTAGACATTAGAAAGAACAGCCAGTGCGGTTGAAGGTTTCATGGAGGTAGTATTGGTTTTCTTCACTGCATTGTGTGTTGAGGTCATGTTGTGAAGAATTGAACCAAACCGACGCTTGACCCATTTATGATTGCGATCGACCTTCCGATGAAGGCGAGGAGTAACTCACGATCGATCATCACCACAGGTCTTTGTGGCTTGAGGATTTTGCTTGGTGAGGTATTGGCGGCGAGTCATGTGTGGCGAGTCATCATTGGTGGAGTAGGATGCAGCTTTGCGAAATTGACCATCAATGGGCGAATGCCTTCATCTATCTGTGATTGCCTTGCCTTTGTCATCGGTGAGGAAAATGTCCGTTTGAGGACTTCAATTGGAGGCAAATAGCTGCAGTGGTTCAGAGTATCAACCTTGTAATTGAGTGAAGACCTTGTCCTGATGAACCTCATAATCCAAGGAGCATAAGGATTCAGCTCAAAAGGTGACATAGCAATGTTTGCCAGAGTCCTCATGAAGAAATCATGGAAGTTGACGGGAACGCCATGATTGATATTGAAAAGCATATTCTTCATGATGCCAATGACTTCTTCATCATTTGAGTCGTGGCATTTGATAGGACTCATTGTCTTCGTCGAATCGATAGACAGTCAAGGCACATCTGATAATTCCTTGACGAAGAATTTGGTTCGAGGTGCCTGTCCTGGCTTCAAAGGCTTCATTAGCACTTGCATGTAATGAGTTGAAAGCTCAGGTTCGTTGTAGATGCAACGAGCACCATCAAGGGAGGGCCGAGTGGGAGGGCACGAAGCAATTCGATTCTTTGGTGCCTTGTAGTGAGTATTTTCATCATCGGTCCAATACCCATGAGTTCACATCTTGAGAATCTCCGGTGATGTGCAGCGTCGCATAGAATTGAAGAATGAGTTCTTCATTCCAATCACAGATGTAAGCGCAGAAATTCAGCAATCCTGCATCATGAAGAACACTGAGGACTGAATTGCTTCATTGAGAATGGATTCCTCTTCATATGCCTCTTCCTTATGCGAGCAGAGTCATATGGGTTGTAGTCAGTGAAGAATACATGCTCGCCGAAGAAATCTTCAGCCTTGAACTTTTGCTTCGTTGAGAATGGATTCTTTGGCTTTGGCGATGGAGTGTCGATGAGTTGCATCACGACCTCGGAATCGCAATCTCGGGTTCTTCAGGCTGAGGATTTTGTGGTTCCTCTTCATATGCAGTCTGCGTGTTCATAGGATAAACAGCAGCAGGTTCTTCAGCACTAGTGGCTGGTATTAATTCATGCATGGATGAGTTGGGATGAGTTTCTTCAGAGCCCATTTGAACCGTTGGTGCAGGGGACTGAGGAATTTGTTGGATTGGGGTGAATAGTGGAGAATTGGGATGCTAACTTTCCCAAAAGTCATCGTTCATCATAGGCGTGGTGCATCCAATATCCACGTCTTCGTCTTCAATTTCCTCAACACCAGCCTTTTCAGCTGTGAACTGAGGCATAGGCGAGGAAATGATTGGTGTTGAAGGGATTGCATCCACTTCAATTTCTTCATCAATCTGCTCTGACGAAGCAGCAGAATGATTTTCTTCATCAGATCCGCTTGGGATCTCATACTCTTCACCAAAAGGAACAAGGTCCTTTGATGGAATGGAGGAAATTGGAACATCATCGATTAGATTTTCAAAAGAGCTTGTCATAGGCTTCATTTTCTTCGGGGCTGAAGAATTTGAAGCAGCTCATGCTTTCCTTTTCTTCACTGCAGCTTGCTCTGCAGCCTTGGTCTTCTTCACATCAGATGCAGATGGAAGGATTGGAGTTGGTGTAGGTGCGGGAGGAGCTGAGGAATCTGGTTGAATTTCCTCGGTATGCAATCGATGCAGTTGCCTGACTTCATCGATTTCTTGAGCGCACCACTAGTGGATGCCACGGCAATTTCTTCGGTGGTGGAATGGAGTCATCAGCCTTGGAACTAGCATTGTCTTCAACAGGCTGAAAATCATCAGCGGTGCTGGCATGTTCTTCAACAGGCTGAGCAGAGGCTCTAGCCTGAGGAATTTCTTGTTGCGTTGGGGCTGCAACATTTGTGAACTTCTTCGTCAGTTAACAAATCTGACTTTGGCTCCTGCCAATCAGCATAATAGGCATCAAAGTTATCACTTTGAGGGCTTTGATTTCAGATCGATCTTGAGGAGTTCCTCGGTTGTCATTACGACAACGTTTTCCTCGAGAACTTCTCTTTCTGAATTGAGCCTTCTTGATCTGCCTTGCCTTCTCAAATTTCCATTTCTCTTGAGAGATAAAATGGGTCGACATGTGACTTTGTCCGGTGTCGATGAAAATCAGGCATAGGTGTCTCTGGATACTTGTGCGAGATCAATGTACGAGGATCGCCCTTGGATCCAAAAGCGTTGCACAGTGTGCCTTTGGCTCTAGCGGCCCTTTCTTGCGGTCTCGATGATTTCTGCAAGTTCATCATCATCGGCTTCATCATCATATGGCACTTGAAGGCGACTGTTTCTTCTTGGACTTGGCGAGGACCTCGTCCAGCGAGCTTGCCTTTTTCTTGAGCAGAGTGGGGCTGATGAAGAATTTGGTGCAGCCGAGGAACTTCTTTGAGACACGGAGGCAATAGAGATGCTGCAGTCCTTTGTACGTGGCGGATGCACAGTCTTGAGGACTTTGGAGGAGCTGCCGAGGACTTGGGAGGAGCAGGAGCAGCATGAGGAACTGGCGTGAGGGCATTGAAAATTTTGGCCGTGAGGGCATTCTTTGAAATTTTGGCCGTGAGGGCTTTGTTGGTGAAGCACTTGGCTTGTCGCTGGCTTCTTTGCCATTGATCTTGGGCTGAGCAGGGGCCTCGATGGCAGCAGAGTGTGAGTCTTCACTGAATTTCCTCCTTTGCTTCTTTGGCTTGTCTCGCCAACTTGGCTTGGCGCTTGGCCCATTCTTGGAAAGTCCTCACCACGCTTGATCTTTGGTGGGGTCGACTTCTTGGCAGTGCCAATGGAGCTCTTGGGCATGGAGGATTCAGGTCTGAATTTCTTCATGTAATTTGGAGTAACATATCTGTACTCCTCCATTCCTTGCCCATCTCCTTTCAATCCTCTGAATCGCACCTTGCGCTGATTTTTGTTTTCCTTGCCAAACTTGGCTTCATCAGTGTGCAATAGTCGGTATATGTCCTTAGGTATCTCGAAAGCAGTCATGACCTCGGGCCTCTTTCCTCCTTTACGTGGCTTCTTTCCTTCTCGCCATATTCTTGGTGAGGAATTTGAACAATCGAATTCTCTGAAGAAGTATGCAACTTTTCTTCGAGGAACGCTGCAAATGAGTTAAGTTGATGAGAACCTAGTGATTCATGGCGGACATGAGTTCCTGTGAGCAGAGTATAGTTGCGAGGAATTTGGAGAGGTCATATCGTTCTCGAAGGTTTTCAAAAGAACTAGTTTGAGGAATTTGACCAGATGAGCCTTGAAGAATTTCACTAAGCGATCTTTGTCTTAGGTTCGAGTTGTATAGATCGAGGATCCACACAATTGAGGAATCTTGAAGAAAATCATTGCTTAGAAAGCGAATCAAGAGCATATTTCGTTTGAGGTGTTCATATGTGTGAAGATTTGAAGAATAAACACCTTTGAAGATTTTAGGAAGGTTTGAGAATCAAAGCGAGTAATAAAGTAACTTTTAATTACCCGAATCGAAGAACACGACAACCGAGAAGTGTAGATTAGAAGTTAAATCGATTCAGATCTCCCACGCCCTAACTTCGGCGGAGGAAGACAGCTTCTGGCGGCGGAGTGAAGATTCCATGATCGGCGCGATGCGACAATGACGAGAGTCGAGGCGGTGAAGCTCTTCCTCACCGGCGACGATGGAGTAGCAGCGGCGCTAGGGTTTGAAAGCTCGGCGAGAGAGAGAGAGAGAGCGGTCGGCGGAGTAAAGGAAGTGAGGAAGGGAGAGGGGTATATATAGCCACGGTGAAAAACCGTTCGCCGAAGATTTTGGACGAGCGTGCCTCAACCCTTCTCATTAAACGACATGTGTCACCCACGTCTTGAAAAGTGGAGATTGTGTTAGATCGTGGGTGAATAGATAAGTTTATCGTGGGATGCGGAACAGTTTGAGCGGCAAAGCGAAAATTTGGATAAGATAAGTAAAGTTCGTTCGCAATTTCTTGGTGACAAGGACACGAAGTGAAGATTTTGAGCGAGTTTCAAATAGAGCGCACATGAAGAATTTGTGAATAGCTTGGGTTGATTATAGCATAGAGGGGAAGGGTCGATCACATTCACTTAGCGAAAAAAGCAACTTGAAGAAATAGCCATAAGTGAATCTTTGTAGAGGACATAAACCCATATATATATATATATATATATATATATATATATATATATATATATATATATATATATATATATATATATATATAGTCAATGAAGAAAGACAACGGAAACAGTGAAGATTTTGCAAAGTTGAAGAATTTGAAAAATTGAGGAAAAACTCAAATTGAAGATTTTCAATTTTGGTGGTGGCGTGACCCGACGTATAAGAATGATGATTTCAGACACCGCGTACAATTGTCATAGGGTTCTGAGAATCAAATTCTTCATTAATTTCTTCACACTTAGAGTGTTATTCTTCATTGATTGAAGAAAAACGTTTCTTCATGTGTTGCACATCTAAGTCATCAATTTTGCATAAGTGTCAAGATGTGTGTCCTTTTCAAAGAACATTCGAAGATTCTAAGATATTTAGCTCACACCGCAACTTGCTAAATCTCTTCTCATCCAAGGGCTTTGTGAAGATATCGGCTAGCTGTTCTTCAGTCTTCACATGCTCGATGGAGATGTCGCCCTTCAACACATGATCACGAAGAAAATGATGACGAATCTGAATGTGCTTTGTCTTCGAGTGCTGAACTGGGTTGTGAGCAATCTTGATGGCACTCTCATTGTCACAGTAGGGAGGCACATTCTTCATGTTGATGCCGTAGTCCTTGAGAGTTTGCTTCATCCACAGCAATTGAGCACAGCAAGAGCCAGCAGCAATGTACTCAGCTTCCGATGAGATGGTGATCGCAGTTTTGTTTCTTCGAGGACCAACGGACCAAAGATCGTCGCGAGAAATGACAAGTACCAGATGTTGACTTGCGGTCCACACGATCACCAGCATAGTCGAGTCGAATATCAATGAGATCAAGCGTAGAGCCCTTGGGGTACCATAATCCTAGTGTTGGTGTGTGAGCTAGATATCGAAGAATATGCTTCACAGCCTTATGGTGTGATTCCTTGATGTAGCTTGAAATCGGGCACACATGCAAACACTAAGCATTATATCTGGCCTAGATGCACATAAGTACAATAGAGAACCAATCATGGGCGGTATACCTTGTGATCGAAGTCAATACCATTTTCATCGATTGCATAGATGGCCATTTGTGGGCATAGGAATTTTAGCGCCTTTGCAATCTTGCATGCGAATTTCTTCAAAACAGCTTTGAGGTATTTCTCTGAGATATGAATATGCCATTGTGTTGTTGACGAATTTGAAGACCTAAGAAGAATTTCAATTCTCCCATCATAGACATTTGATATTCTTCACTCATCATATAGGCAAATTCATCACTATAACGTTGGTCAGTACAGCCAAAGATAATATCATCAACATATATTTGGCACACAAATAGTTCACCATCATATGATTTAGTAAAATAGAGTAGGGTCGAGTGAACCGGGTGTGATGCCATTCTTCACAAAGAATTCCTTCAATGTATCATACCACGCCCGTGGGGCCTGTTTGAGGCCATAGAGGGCCTTGTTGAGTATGAAGACTTTGTCGGGATTCTTTGGATCTTCAAAACCCGGGGGTTGAGCAACATATACTTCTTCCTCAAGCTTACCCATTGAGGAATGCACTTTTCACATCCATTTGATATAAAGTGATATTATGATGGTTAGCATAAGCAAGTAATATCGAATAGCCTCAAGTCTAGCAACAGGTGCAAAAGTTTCATGAAATCAATTCCTTCAACTGTGTGTAGCCTTGAGCTACAAGTCGTGCCTTATTCCTCACCACAAGGCCATTTTCATCTTGCTTGTTGCGGTAGATCCACTTTGTGCCAATGATATTATGCTTGCGAGGATCTGGATGTTTGACCAGTTCCTGGACATTGTTGAGCTCGAACTAATGTAATTCTTCTTGCATTGCTGAATCCACTCGGGCTCGAAATGCTTCATCTACCTTAGTGGGCTCTGTGATAGAGACAAAAGCATAGTGCCCACAGAGTTAGATAAATGTGAAGCGTTTGGCGTGTGAGAGGACCTGGTGCTTCAATGTCATCGATGATCTTGTCAACTTGCACTTCTTTTGCAGCGAGGATGAGCTGGTTGTCGTCGAGGAATTTGATCAGCATTTTCTTGACACCATTTTCTTGACATTATCCTCGGTGCATCACTCGGCGTTCTTCACATTACGGAATGAATTCTTGACAGATTCTTCAATAGGAATTACATCCTCAATTGCCTTGAACTTGATAGATTCCTCGGTGCTGGTTCATCTATCACGAAGGTAGGTGCTCTCTTTGCGAGCCATTAGTTTCATCGAGCGTCACATCTACAGTTTCAACAATCTTGTAAAGAACATTGTTGAAGACTCAGTAGGTGTCTTGAGTCCTTTCCATAACCAAGCATAAAACCATCATGTGCTTTCGGTGCAAATTTAGCATTGTGATGAGGATCTCTAATCCAGCATTTAGCAATCAAGACTTTGAAATAACTCACATTGGGTTTCTTGTCAGTGAGGAGTTCATAGGCAGTCTTCTTGAAGAATTTGTGAAGATATACTCTGTTGATGATGTGGCACGCGGTATCAATTGCATCAATCCAAAAACGACGAGGCGTTTTGTATTCATCAAGCATAGTCGAGCCATCTCAACAAGAGTTACTGTTCTTGCGCTCCACGATGCCATTTCTTTGAGGAGTATAGGGAGCAGATAACTCATGAGTAATACCAAGTTCATCAAGATAGTCATCAAGACCGGAATTCTTGAACTCAGTTCCATTGTCACTCCTAATGTGCCTGATCTTCACACCAAAGTTGGTTGAAGCCCTTGAGGAAAATCGTTTGAAGACTTCCTGCACTTCATGTTTGTAAGTAACAATGTGTACCCATGTGTAACGAGAGTTATCATCAACAATAATAAAGCCATATAGAGATGCATCATTAGTGACTGCTGAGTAATGATGTAACGCCCCGGATACAACTTTCCATATTCGTAACTCCGACTCTTGCCCTTTCCGGAGATGTGATTTATTATTTCCTTCGTGGTTGGGTTTTGTCTGTTGTTTTGCATTTTGTTTTTGTTATGCATCTCATCTCATGGCATCATCTGCATTTCATCCGCATGTTTTCAAAACTTGCATCCGTTAAATGTTCCGTCGGTTCTCTCCGTTGTCCGTTCCGAGTCCGGATACACTCGCACGCGCCTTGCTTTCCTCCGAAATATTATTTTATAAGTGGCATAAAAATGTTCTCGGAATGGGTTGCAACTTGTCATGCGGTCTTATTATAGTGTAGACAGGCCGCCTGCCAAGTTTCGTCGCATTCGGAGTCCATTTGATAGCCCTACCGTTAAACTTATAGCAGCACCGTAGTCGGTATATTCGTCAGATGTTTCGGTCTCCGAAATCGTGCCGGGCTGCATTTCTCCTCTCTCTCCTATCAGTCCAGACCCTCTCGTCGCAGCCCACCTGCAGCCCACCTAGTTTTCCCCTCTGTCCGGAGCCGCCCGATCGAGATCGGAGGGCTCCAAAAACTCCCCAAACCCTAATCCCTAGGCCTCCCTACTATAAATAGCAGCCCCCCCTTGCCATTTTTGGCCTCCACCTACCTCTAGCCTCCTCCTCGGGATCCCCGCAGCCGTCAGCCGCCGCTCCCCTCCGTTTCCGCGCCACCCGCTCCCTCCTCGCCACTTGGCGCGCCCCATTAGCCAGCCCGCCCGCCCGGCGCTGCGCCAACCAACCAGCGTCGCCACGTCGCCTGTCCCCCTGCCTCCCAGCGCCGCCCGAGCCGTGCGAGCCGCCCGAGCCCCGATCTGGGCCCCGAGGCCGCAGCCAGCCCGAGCTCCCGCTCTCTCCTCCGTCGCCTGCCCGACCCGTCGTCGGCGTGCCGCCGTCGGGTCGCGGACCCGCTCCGTCGGCGCCTTCGTCGGTCGCCGGACCGTGTTCCCCCGCCCGCGATGAGGCTCGCCGCCCTCGCCTTCTCCCCTTCTCTCTCCCACTCATGGCCATGGCGCCGTTCTTCTCGCAGGAACCACGACGCCACGCCCGGATCCGGCCTCCCCTCACCGGTCGTGGCCTCCTCCGGCCATCCCTCGCCCCGCCGTCAGCTTCCTCGTCGCGCGTTCCTCTGTCCCGCGCCGTGGATCCCGCGCCGAGTCCCTGCATCGCCGGAGCTCCGTCCAGCCGCCCTTCCGGTCCCGCGAACCCTCGCTTCGCCGCCCGGCGAGATTCGTCGCCAGCAGCGCCGCCGCCGGATCGGGAGAGCCCGATCCAGCTTCGCCCAGCGCCGCCGTTGACCGCACCCGCGTGGGCCTTCCCAGCGCCCGCGGCCGAAGCCAGCGCCAGGCCCAGCCGAAACCAACCAGGCCCAGCGCCGCCCCCTCTGCCTGGCCTCCTTCCCACCGAGCCGGTTCAAGAGCCCATGGTGAGACCTCAGCCCAGCACCCAGCAGATCTGGCCCGTTGCTATTTTTTTTCCGTCCTGCGATTTTAACATTATCCAGTAATTTAACTGTTTTATAGAAAACCCCCTAAGCATCATGCATTTAATATCTCTCAAACTGTGCATCGGATTAAAATAATTTATATATGTAATATGCTCAGAAAATTGTGTAGATTAATAATATGTCATTTTCATCCCATGTTAAAATGTTTAGCTTGCTGTTTATTTAAATTTGCTAATATGCCATGCTAAAATGCTTTAATTCATAACTAAATAACCGTAACTCGGAATTAAATGTTCTTTATATGTAAATGGGGTGGAAAAATGCCTAGATTAACATGGTCCACTTTATGTTGCTGTTTAACAACTCTAAAATTGTGTTTAGGGCAGAACAGTACCAAATCTAAAATATTGCTCATGGGGATTTTCCGGAATTGTTGTTTCTTATTTCCGGCCTCATTTAAACTTGCCTAAATAGCTAGTTTAATTATGCTCCACCTCTTGCCATGTTTAACAACATTTAATATTGTTGTGTACCTAACCGAGAGAGAACTAAATAAGTGTTGTGGTGTTAGTCAATATGCAACTTCGTTGCATATTGAGCTCCACTAACTTGTAGTGTTGTTTGTGCATATTGCCATGCCATGCCTCATTAAACGGACATGCATCATATTTGTTTGTGCATCATGCCATGTTTATGATTGTGTGTTTACTATGTTGTTTGCTTCTTCCGGTTTGCTTCTCTCGTTAGCTTCGGGTTCGTTCGGAGTTGTGAGGATTCGTTCGACTCGCCCGTTTGTCCTCTTCATGGACTTGATCTTCTTCCTTGCGGGATTTCGAGGCAAGATGACCATACCCTCGAAATCACTTCTATCTTTGCTTGCTAGATGCTCGCTCTTTTGCTATGCCTATGCTACGATACCTACCACTTGCTATATCATGCCACCCACATTGCCATGTCAAACCTCTAACCATCCTTTCCTAGCAAACCGTTGTTTGGCTATGTTACCGCTTTGCTCAGCCCTCTTATAGCGTTGTTAGTTGCGGTGAAGATGAAGTTTGTTCCTTGTTGGAACATGGAGATGTTGTTCCTTGTTGGAACATGTTTACTTGTTGGGATATCACAATATATCTTATTTAATTAATGCATCTATATACTTGGTAAAGGGTGGAAGGCTCGGCCTTATGCAGTGTTTTGTTCCACTCTTGCCGCCCTAGTTTCCGTCATATCGGTGTTATGTTCCCGGATTTTTGCGTCCCTAACGCGGTCGGGTGATTTATGGGACCCCTTGACGATTCGCTTTGAATAAGACTTTTCCAGCAAGGCCCAACATTGGTTTTACATTTGCCTCACCTAGCCTTTTTCCCTTGGGAGTCGCGCATCCCGAGGTCATCTTTATTACCCCGGACGATGCTTCTCTAAGTGCTGGCCCGAACCGAGTAGACTGCGGGCCTCCTCGTGGCAACTTCGAGGTTTGGTTTACTCGTAGGATGTCTCATCCGGTGTTGCCTGAGCGAGATATGTGCAGCTCCTATCGGGATTGTCGGCGCATCGGGCGGTCTTCTTGGACTTGTTTTATTGCTGTGAAATGTCTTGTGGCGGGATTCGAGACTGATCGGGCTTCCGGGAGAAGGTCTATTCATCGTTGATCGCGAGAGCTTATCATGGGCTAAGTTGGGACACCCTGCAGGGTTTGAACTTTCAAAGCCGTGCCAGCGGTTTTGTGGCAGATGGGAATTTGTTAATGTCGGTTGTAGAAAACCGAAGTTGATC
The DNA here is from genome assembly GCA_021605205.1 of Aegilops longissima. Lineage (NCBI taxonomy): Eukaryota > Viridiplantae > Streptophyta > Magnoliopsida > Poales > Poaceae > Aegilops > Aegilops longissima. Next base: position 576,335,761 of record CM038677.1, read on the forward strand.
TTAATTAAAATACACCAACGGCGTGTGTAACGTGATGGTCTCTTCTCGTGGAGTCCGGAAGTGAACACGGTGTTGGAGTTATGTTTGTCGTAGGTTGTGTTAGGATCACTTCTTGATCATAGTTGTTCGACCGTGCTTTGCCTCCTCTTCTCGCTCTCTTTTGCGTATGTTAGCCACCATATATGCTAGTCGCTTGCTGCAGCTCCACCTCACTACCTGTCCTACCTTTAAGCTTAAATAGTCTTGATCTCGGTGTGAGATTGCTGAGTCCCGTGACTCACAGATACTTCAAAACCAGTTTGCAGTGCCGATGAAACCGTGCGGTGATGGACCCGAGCTCATGGAGGAGCTCGATGAAGATCTTGTTCTTTGTGTTGTTTCGTTTGAGTTGATCGATAGTGGAGCCAGTTGGGACGATCGGGGATCTGTGTAGCATTTGGGGTAGTCTTCTTCTATTTTGGTTCCGTGAGTCGGACCTTGATTGTATCTGTATGATGTAATGTTTTACTCATGTATTGTGTGAAGTGGCGATTGTAAGCCAACTATGTATCTCTTTCCCTTATGTATTACATGGGTTGTGTGAAGATTACCTCACTTGCGACATTGCTTTCAATGCGGTTATGCCTCTAAGTCGTGCTTCGACACGTGGGAGATATAGCCGCATCGAGGGCGTTACAAGTTGGTATCAGAGCCTTCCCCGACTTAGGAGCCCCCTACTTGATTGTTTCTTGGCGTTGTTGAGTCTAGAATGGAAAATGTTTTGAGTCTTAGGATTATATATATCGGAGAGTAGGATTCTTTTTACTCCTCAGTCCCTTCGTCGCTCTGGTGAGGTATCCTGACGTAGAGTTTTGACTTTTCTCTCCTCAAATTTCACTAAAATTTTTTAGGATCACGTGGGTATCTTGGAATCGTTCGATGGTTTTGTGACGAGAACATTGTTCTTGGTGCCTCGACATTTAGGGGTTGTGGCGGTGTCCCGGGAGTTGAGCTCCGAGGTGTTGTCGTCACAATTTTATCGTTGCGATTCTGGAATACCGAGTTTTGCCGACATCGAAATCTCTTTTGTGCAGTTGTTGGTGAGATAACCTGATAGCCCGATCTTTGTGGCGAGTCGGGAGTATTGCCATGACTTGTATAACGGATGTTTTTGAAGGTCGAGGTACCACGATTTCGGAGATTTCTTGGTTATGTGTTGACGGATGGATACAATTGGATCTAGGTATTGTTAGTTTGGGTGATATATTTTGTGTCCCTGTATCCCCAACACCAGATTGCATAACCAGAAAGTTTGGGAGTTTATAGGTGGGAATTCTAGTAGCTTACGGGATATCTTTCCGATGGATGTATGATTTGAGATTGGGGTTCAGCGTCTAGTGGTCCGCCCATTCACGGTCGATTCGATGGTCGCGAGGCGTCTTAAAGAATCCTTGGCTATGCTGATTCGGGGCGTCTTGTTTGTCATTCGTGGCGTCCGCTATCGTCGTGTCCGTGTGGGCCCCACCACGAACACTTTGGGCGAAATCTCTATCATGTGTTTGTTCCGGCTTATTCTGCAAGCCAAATCCTTTGTTTGTTCCGTTTTGTGTTATTCAAGTTGCTTCTATGCCAAGTGTTGATTCCATACCTTTCCTAATTGGTGTTCTCATATTGCTATGGGAATACTAATCCTTCTTGATCACTGAGCTTGTCATGTTAATTCTTTTCCAACCGGCGTGCTTCTCTTCAAGTGAATCCGATCATTCCAACATTAGCAAGATCAATTCTAAGCTTTTTCTCAGCGGTGTTCGTTTCATCCGACCCAAGTTGTTTTGATTTCCGCCCTCCACCCTTTTTCTTCAAGGACTCAGATTTCTTAATCAAGTATCCATTTTATTGAGTGAAGTTTCTTCATTCTTTTCCTTTAATGTTTTATCCGGTGATTTCTCATGAAGACGCTAAGGAAGCTTTAACCTTATCATTGTTCCATTCTAATTTTCTTCTCCGGTGGACTCAAGTCAAGTTTTCGGTGTTGATCGTATTCTTTTCATCATTTCAAATGCTTTCTCATGTCGGTGCATCTCTTAATCATCCACTTCTCGCTATTCAATTGTTAGGAGCGTTAAAGATATCTCGGAAGATTCTAGTTTCCATTCTCAATTCACTCAAGTTCTTTTGAGGATGCTATCTCATTCAAGCCATTTAACTCTACGGTGCAATATCTATTTCAAACAATTGTTCAACGGTGGTTCTTTTGAGTGGGCCCTAACCCACGGTCTTTTCGAGGATCTTACGACTCTTTTATTTTCTGGAGCTATTCCCAAATTCTTTGCAAAGTTTGGCGTAAGAATGAATTATCATCGATCTTGGTTTTCTCAAGATCTTCCAAATTATTTTCATTGTTGGTTCAACCTTCCTAATTTTCATTCGGAGTGCTTCAATAATTCATGGTGATGTTCTCGTCGTCATTCTCGAATTTTGAAGACCGAAGAAGAGTTTCTCTTAAATCTCGCTTCTTTCTCTTCAAGATTCATGGTTCTAGCTTCGTGCCATCCTCATAATTGTTTTGATTGTGAGAATTCTTTTAACCCACCGGAGCATTTCAGAGTCTTTTCAGTTTGATTCTTGAGCCCATCATCTCGAATTATTCATTCAAGCGTTCAACTCTGGTTTTCCAAATCTCACGGTGCATCGTCAAAATATCCTCTAATCAGTTCATGATCTCTTCGTTCTAATGTATCTAAATTTTGTCAAGCATCTTTATTCGTTTTACAATTCTTCCCGGTGAATTGTGCCTTTGCTACGTTCATTCTCAATTATTATGGTGGTTTGTTCAAGAGTTCTCTTCCTTCGTTATCATATAGATTCATTCATTCTTTCCGAATCCTACCGGTGAATTGTTGAAGACCTTCCCAAGTTTGCGCCATATCTATCTTAATCTTTTCTACGGGAATAAGTAGTATGCCAAATCCGTTGCTTGTCATCAATCTAAATTGGTGAAGGATCAGCATAATGTAATTCTTATTCTTGTTTCATCGAGTAAGTTCAATTCCTTATTCCGGAGGATCGTCAAAATTCTTGATTTCATTTGTTCATCTTTCTTTCCGGAGTTCCAACTTTTCTCGGTTATATCATTTCAAAGCTTCATCTTATCACTGCAAGGCTTCACCTTGTGTTGTCAACTTCTCTTTCTTTTATCATCCTTTTGGTTACCGGAGTTCTTCATGGAGGCTCTACATGATGGTTCGTCAAGGATTCTTTTAATTATTAATTGGTCTTCAAGATTTGTCTCGAAGTTATGATCCGCCAAGCTTTACTCTAAAAATAAACATGGTGCTCAACACATGTTTTGTTTTGAGGAGTTCAAGTATTCTTCTTTTGCATTCCGAAGTGCAATTCCTTCTACCTTATCTTTGAGATGGTGTTATGTCATCCTTGGCAATTTCTCCTCGTGCTTCATGTTTCACATATTGTCAAGAATGAGGTATTTTAAATCCATCATTTTTCTCTTCGTTCAAGAGATCTTTTCAACCAATCAATCTTTTTGGTGGAGTTATCTTGGGTCATATTTCACCTAAAGCCTTCCCTAAGGAATGTTGCTATTTGTGGTGCGTATCTATGATCCAATTTTCTCCTTCTCATCTCGGTGAAGAAGTTTCTCTTATCTTCTTTGATCTCAACCAATCAATTGTTTCTGTTAATGGCGGGTTGTCACCTCTTAGTCTTGAGATGTTTCCATAAGCCCACTACAAGCTTACTCTTTTCGGCGTTTGTTTTCCAACAACTCCATTCAATTCTTCTTTGCAAGGGTGCTTTTCCAAGTTCATTTGTGGCAGAAGTTGTCATTTTCTTCTCCATCCTTTTATTCCAATGATCTATCTTCTATTCTTTCTTCCGGAGGCTTTGTGATGTTACTCTCGTCGACCCATCACCTCATTTTGCAAATATCATGTTATTTTCCTTGCTTATCCGTTTAGCCGGAGTGTCATGTTTTCATTCGAGTTCTCTCATCTTATCAAGTTTTGCCTGCTTCCTCAACGGAGAGCTGTCTGAAATCTTTCTTACCTTGTGCTTTTTTCAATAGTTAGGAGGCGTTATGTTGTTGATTTCATCAAGTATCATCCCATCTTCTCAAGTTCATGTTATATTCCTTCCATGCTCAATCGGAGTGCTGCCCGAATTCTGCCTCTCTCATCTTGTTTTAAACGGAGTGGTTTCGAATTCTATTTTGTCCTTTAAACTCTTGATTCATGCCTTTTCAACCTTCAAGTTATCGTAATGTTCCTTGTTCCTCTTTTCTAACGGATTGTTTTCAACCTTGTTCATCTTCGTTGTGTTCTTTCTTTCATTTTGCTCAACCTCTCAAGGTTCTTTGGTTTCACTCGTTTGTCAAAGAAGCAACTTAGTTTTACCTCTTATATTCCTCTTCTTTTTCCCTCCGGTGCCATCCTAGATCTCGGGACGAGATCCTCTCGTAGTGGTGGAGTGTTGTAACGCCCGGATACAACTTTCCATATTAAGTAACTCCGACTCTTGCCCTTTCCGGAGATGTGATTTATTATTTCCTTCGTGGTTGGGTTTTGTCATTGTTTTGCATTTTGTTTTTGTTATGCATCTCATCTCATGGCATCATCTGCATTTCATCCGCATGTTTTTCAAAACTTGCATCCGTTAAATGTTCGTCAGTTCTCTCCGTTGTCCGTTCGAGTCCGGATACACTTTCGCCGCGCCTTGCTTTCTCCGAAATATTATTTTATAAGTGGCATAAAATGTTCTCGGAATGGGTTGCAACTTGTCATGCGGTCTTATTATAGTGTAGACAGGCCGCGTGCCAAGTTTCGTCGCATTCGGAGTCCATTTGATAGCCCTACCGTTAATCTTATAAGCGGCACCGTAGTCGGTATATTAAATCGGATGTTTGGTCTCCGAAATCGTGCCGGGCTGCATTTCTCCTCTCTCTCCTATCAGTCCAGACCCTCTCGTCGCAGCCCACCTGCAGCCCACCTAGTTTTCCCCTCTGTCCGGAGCCGCCCGATCGAGATCGGAGGGCTCCAAAAACTCCCCAAACCCTAATCCCTAGGCCTCCCTGCTATAAATAGCAGCCCCCCCTTGCCATTTTTGGCCTCCACCTACCTCTAGCCTCCTCCTCGGGATCCCCGCAGCCGTCAGCCGCCGCTCCCCTCCGTTTCCGCGCCACCCGCTCCCTCCTCGCCACTTGGCGCGCCCCATTAGCCAGCCCGCCGCCCGGCGCTGCGCCTGACCAACCAAAGGCGTCGCCACGTCGCCTGTCCCCCTGCCTCCCAGCGCCGCCAGAGCCAGTGCGAGCCCCTGGGCCCCGATCTGGGCCCCGAGGGCGCAGCCAGCCAGCCCCGCTCCCGCTCTCTCCTCCGTCGCCCTGCCCGACCCGTCGTCGGCGTGCGCCGTCCAGTCGCGGACCCGCTCCGTCGGCGCCTTCGTCGGTCGCCGGACCGTGTTCCCCGCCGCCGCAGATGAGGCTCGCCGCCCTCGCCTTCTCCCCTTCTCTCTCCAACTCATGGCCATGGCGCCGTTCTTCTCGCAGGAACCACGACGCCGCGCCCGGATCCGGCCTCCCCTCACCGGTCGTGGCCTCCTCCGGCCATCCCTCGCCCCGCCGTCAGCTTCCTCGTCGCGCGTTCCTCATCCCCTGCCCGTGGATCCCTTGCGAATCCTCGCATCGCGGAGCTCCGTCCAGCCGCCCTTCCGGTCCCGCCCGAACCCTCGCTTCGCCGCCCGGCGAAGTTCGTCGCCAGCGCCGCCCAGCGGATCGGGAGGAGCCGATCCAGCTTCGCCCAGCGCCGCCGTTGACCGCACCAGCGTGGGCCTTCCAGCGCCCATGGCCAAAGCCAGCCTTGAGCCAGCCAGAAACCAGCCGAGCCAGCGCCGCCCGTCTGCTGGCCTCCTTCCCACCGAGCAGGGCCAAGAGCCCATGGTGAGACCCCAGCCCAGACACCAGCAGATCTGGCCCGTTGCTATTTTTTTTCCGTCCTCGATTTTAACATTATCCGATAATTTAAGCATTTTGAAAACCCCTAAGCATCATGCATTTAATATCTCTCAAACTGTGCATCGGATTAAAATAATTTATATATGTAATATGCTCAGAAAATTGTGTAGATTAATAATATGTCATTTTCATCCCATGTTAAAATGTTTAGCTTGCTGTTTATTTAAATTTGCTAATATGCCATGCTAAAATGCTTTAATTCATAACTAAATAACCGTAACTTCGAATTAAATGTTCTTTATATGTAAATGGGGTGGAAAATGCCTAGATTAACATGGTCCACTTTATGTTGCTGTTTAACAACTCTAAAATTGTGTTTAGGGCAGAACAGTACCGAATCTAAAATATTGCTCATGGGGATTTTCGGAATTGTTGTTTCTTATTTCCGCCTCATTTAAACTTGCCTAAATAGCTAGTTTAATTATGCTCCACCTCTTGCCATGTTTAACAACATTTAATATTGTTGTGTACCTAACCGAGAGAGAACTAAATAAGTGTTGTGGTGTTAGTCAATATGCAACTCGTTGCATATTGAGCTCCACTAACTTGTAGTGTTGTTTGTGCATATTGCCATGCCATGCCTCATTAAACCGGACATGCATCATATTTGTTTGTGCATCATGCCATGTTTATGATTGTGTGTTTACTATGTTGTTTGCTTCTTTCCGGTTTGCTTCTCTCGTTAGCTTCGGGTTCGTTCCGGAGTTGTGAGGATTCGTTCGACTACGCCCGTTTGTCCTCTTCATGGACTTGATCTTCTTCCTTGCGGGATTTCAGGCAAGATGACCATACCCTCGAAATCACTTCTATCTTTGCTTGCTAGATGCTCGCTCTTTTGCTATGCCTATGCTACGATGCCTACCACTTGCTATATCATGCCACCCACATTGCCATGTCAAACCTCTAACCATCCTTTCCTAGCAAACCGTTGTTTGGCTATGTTACCGCTTTGCTCAGCCCCTCTTATAGCGTTGTTAGTTGCACGTGAAGATGAAGTTTGTTCCTTGTTGGAACATGGAGATGTTGTTCCTTGTTGGAACATGTTTACTTGTTGGGATATCACAATATATCTTATTTAATTAATGCATCTATATACTTGGTAAAGGGTGGAAGGCTCGGCCTTATGCCTGTTGTTTTGTTCCACTCTTGCCGCCCTAGTTTCCGTCATATCGGTGTTATGTTCCCGGATTTTTGCGTCCCTAACGCGGTCGGGTGATTTATGGGACCCCCTTGACAGTTCGCTTTGAATAAGACTTTTCCAGCAAGGCCCAACATTGGTTTTACATTTGCCTCACCTAGCCTTTTTCCCTTGGGAGTCGCGCATCCCGAGGGTCATCTTTATTACCCCCGGACGGTGCTTCTCTAAGTGTTGGCCCGAACCGAGTAGATCAGGGGCCCCCTCGTGGCAACTCGAGGTTTGGTTTACTCGTAGGATGTCTCATCCGGTGTTGCCTGAGCGAGATATGTGCAGCTCCTATCGGGATTGTCGGCGCATCGGGCGGTCTTCTTGGACTTGTTTTATTGCTGTGAAATGTCTTGTGGCAGGATTCGAGACTGATCGGGCTTCCGGGAGAAGGTCTATTCATTCGTTGATCGCGAGAGCTTATCATGGGCTAAGTTGGGACACCCTGCAGGGTTTGAACTTTCGAAAGCCGTGCCAGCGGTTTTGTGGCAGATGGGAATTTGTTAATGTCGGTTGTAGAAAACCGAAGTTGATCTTAATTAAAATACACCAACCGCGTGTGTAACCGTGATGGTCTCTTCTCGTCGGAGTCCGGGAAGTGAACACGGTGTTGGAGTTATGTTTGTCGTAGGTTGTGTTAGGATCACTTCTTGATCATAGTTGTTCGACCGTGCTTTGCCTCCTCTTCTCGCTCTCTTTTGCGTATGTTAGCCACCATATATGCTAGTCGCTTGCTGCAGCTCCACCTCACTACCCTGTCCTACCTTTAAGCTTAAATAGTCTTGATCTCATGGTGTGAGATTGCTGAGTCCCGTGACTCACGGATACTTCAAAACCAGTTTGCAGGTGCCGATGAAACCGTGCAGGTGATGGACCCGAGCTCAAGGAGGAGCTCGATGAAGATCTTGTTCTTTGTGTTGTTTCGTTTCAGTTGATCAGTAGTGGAGCCCAGTTGGGACGATCGGGGATCTGTGTAGCATTTGGGGTAGTCTTCTTCTATTTTGGTTCCGTAGTCGGACCTTGATTGTATCTGTATGATGTAATGTTTTACTCATGTATTGTGTGAAGTGGCGATTGTAAGCCAACTATGTATCTCTTTTCCCTTATGTATTACATGGGTTGTGTGAAGATTACCTCACTTGCGACATTGCTTTCAATGCGGTTATGCCTCTAAGTCGTGCTTCGACACGTGGGAGATATAGCCGCATCGAGGGCGTTACAATGATTAGGACCAAAGAGGTCCATGTGAAGAAATTTGAATGGACGAGTAGTGGTCATGATAGTCTTCGCAGGATGCTTGGCCTTGGTCATTTTTCCAGCTTCACAGGCTCCACACAAGTGATCCTTGAGGAAATTGACATTCTCAATGACAATGACATGCTTCTTCTTTGCAAGCGTGTGCAAATTCCTCATGCCCGCGTGACCAAGTCGTCGATGCCATAGCCAGCCTTCTGAAGCTTTTGCAAGTAGACACACGGCTGGTTGTGGTCTGTAGAGAATCAACAATATACAAGTCTCCTCTCCTAAAGCCTTGAAGACTTTGGAATTGTCGACTTCCATGATCACAACACAACGATACTTGCCAAAGACAACAACCACATCAAGATCACAAAGCATTGAGACTGTCATGAGGTTGTATCCTAAGGACTCAACAAGCATGACTTTGTCCATGTGTATGTCCTTAGAGATCGCAACCTTACCAAGACCCAATACCCGACTTTTGCCTTTGTCGAAAGATGATATGCTTCAGATGTGGCGGTGATAAGGAGCATCCATCAATAGATTCTTGTCACCAGTCATGTGATTTGTACATCCACTATCGAGGACCCACTCATTGGCTTTGGGTTGATCATCCTGCGGATGAATTAGTGCAACTTACGATCTCATATACTTCATCGGTGAAGAATATGATATCAATTTCATCAGATGAATTTCATCGAGCGTTATAACATATAAGCGGTATGAGGGCGTGTGAAATGAAAGTTCATTTCTTCATGATTAGCCTGCGTCCTTTCAGCATTTTGTCGGGCCCCAACAAATTCTTGGAGCGTTAAAGCACGCCCGGAGGCTGACCCTGCGAGAGAGATTAGTTCCTTTTCTTCACCACCCACATCTGAAGGGGTGGCAAAGAGTTCATCACTCTACGAGCTCCATATGAGAATGGTGGCATAGAGGCCAATCCATTTCGTTTCACATAAGAGGGGTTAGGGTAAGCATATGAATAAGCAGATAAATTCTTCGAGGACTTATGAACATATTGGTTTGAAGAATAATGCACATATTCATAGCCCTTAACTCTACCATGCGAAACAGAGTTGTTAGCACGATGAGAATCATATGAGGACTTTGATTCTTTTGAGGAATTTGATCCACGTGAGGAATTTGGTCTGTATGAGGACTTGGATCCATATGAAGAATTTGGTCCATATGAAGAGTTTGATCTGGGGTTCCTATTCTTCACAGGTGGTGTCATGAGGACATTCACCTGAAGACTTTCAAGACACTTCTTGGGAACCCAGATTTTCTTCATAGGAGAACCGTTCTGCGATTAGTGCCAACATATCTAGCAAATACTTCACCATTCTGATTTTGAACAGTTTATAGTTGAGTCAAATGACTCATCGGAAGAATGAGGAGATTCACATGTAAAGCCAGATAAGTTAGATGGATCAATGGAGGTCCCTTTGCAGACAACCCATGAGGTTTTGGGGTGCTTTCGGGCTTCAATATGTTCCATCAGCATTGAGTTTCCTCTCAAAGGCAATACCCTCTTTCCTAGGATTCTGTTGAGGATCTGCTTTTAAGCACATCACAAAGAGTTTGATGCCCTTTGAGGCTTTTGTACATGCCTGTCATGTACAATTCCTTCAGCCCTGCATCGTCAGTGATACTAGCAATGTCCTCAGATGAGGAATTAGTGATAGCAGGAGCAGGTGAAGAATTTGTAATAGTTGAAGCATTTGAACATTCATGTGAAGAATTAGCAGATTCACGTTCAATGCACTTTAAACATGGAGGAACAAATCTTCCTGAGAAGCGCTGATTTGTTGAGCTAGCAATGAATCGCGCTCCTTCTGAAGATCTTCATAACTCACTCTTAGCTTCTCAAGATCTTGCTTTCTTTGAAGAAATTCATAAGAAAGTTTCTCATGATCAGATAAGAGAGTGTTATGATGACCTTGAAGGTTGTCAAACCTAGACTAAAGTCTCTGAAGATTTTCAGTCAGGGCTTTAGTGCGATCCATTTCTTCACCCAACATATCATCACTTTTACCTAAGATGTTTTGAACCTTTTCCAAGGCATGTTGTTGTTTGGTGGCAATACAAACAAGCTTGGTATAGCTAGGTTCAATATCATCATCGAGATCCATCATCATCGATTCATCATCACTAAACTTCGGATGAGGAACATTCGGTTACCTTGTCACCCTTTGCCATGAGACATGCTGCAGAAGATGATGATTCTGGTTCGAGTGTCATCGTTTTGAGAGATTCCTTGAAGTCCTCAAACCAAGGATCATGACGGGTTCGATGACCTTCATAGACGTCGGAGATTCGGTCCCAGATAAGCTTCGCATTGCAAAGATGCATAATGCGCTTGAATTCATCTATAGATAGGAAGGAACAGATGATATCCTTCGCCATGATGTCAAGTCGAGTGTACTTGCGAATATCATCTGCGTTCGCCGTCTTGCATAGATCAGTAAGACCAATTTCAGTGACGGTCCACAGCTCGCTGTCCATTGCCGTGAGGCGCTTACTCATCATGGCCTTCCACTTGGGATAATCATGACCGTCAAAGATAGGGCATGTCACTTTCTTCATACCTGCGGTCGACATAACTAAAACTCTAGGTGGTTAAACCAAAATCACACAGAACAAGGGAGTACCTTGCTCTGATACCAATTGAAAGTGCGTTATATCGACTAGAGGGGGGGGGAGTGAATAGGCGATTTTTATAAATTCTTCAATGAGGAATTTTCGGGTGAGGAAATTCCTAAGTGAAGAACTACTTGCAATGAATAAGTACTCGAAGTAAGCATAAGAGAATGCGGGCATGGTCATCATGATGAAATGAAGACAATCAAAGAGTGCAGAAAAGCGTAAACACGAGGATAGCACAAGATGAAGACAAACGGTGAAGAATTGAACTGAGGAAATTGAGAAAGTCTTGATTAAAGTCTTCAAACACAGATATGGACGAACACTCAACACGAAGAATGAGGAAATGAAAGAGTTGAGGAAATAGAACCAGTTAGGTTGGTGAAGACAATGATTTGGTAGAGCAGTTCCAACTGCTGTCTCTCGATTATGCGTCTGGTTGGAGCGATGAGTATTTAAACTCGAGGACACACAGTCCGGACACCCGGTCGCTGAGCACGCAGCTCGGGACACCAAGTCCTCACCGTATTCTCCTTGAACTAAGGTCACACAGACCTCGTCCAATCACTCGTGGTAAGTCTTGAGCGACTTCCAAACCTTCACAGACTTGGTCACTCGGCGATCCACAATTCCTCTTGGATGCTCTAGACCATGGCGCCTAACCGTCTGGAAGAAGCACAGTCTTCAAAGGTAACAAGCGTCGGATCCACGTGGATCAATCTCTTGATGATGCTCAATCACTTTGGGTTTGTAGGGGTTTGGTTTTTGGGTTTTTCCTCATTCGATGATTTTCGCTCAAAGTCCTCGGAGGATGGGTTGCTCTCAAATGACAAGTCTCAAGTTCTCTCGGAGCAGCCAACCAGCTAGTGGTTGTAGGGGGCGGCTATTTATAGCCTAGGGAGCAGCCCGACATGATAAGACATAAATGCCCTTCAATGATATGACCGTTAGGTGGATAAGATATTTTGGGACAGCTGGCGCGCAACACAACAACGGTCGGAAATTTGACTCTCAAATTCCTCAGGGCTATCATGTTCCTCACTGTGTAGGCAATCCACACTGGCGAATTCCTAACTCCTCGGTCGAACAAATTCCTCGAGACCGGAAGAACTTCGTCTCATCCTTTGAAAAATTGACTGAACTGTATGAGATTTCCAAAGGCTTCACTCGAAGGGATTGGTAGGTGTAGGATTTTGAGTTGAGCATCACATGGAAATTTTTCCTTAGTATTTCCTTGACCCCCTTTAACAGTACGGTGTTTCCTATGACTCTAGAAAGAGAAAACTAAACTACGAAAACAAAAGTCTTCACGCTTCATGCTCCTCAAATGAATACCAAGTCTTCAAGGTCACATCAATTTCTTCACTTTCAAAATCTTCAGAAAGTCTTCAGAATATCAAAGTCTTCAGTCGAAGAACTTCATTTTTAGGGGTCGACTTTCTCTGTAAATATCAAACTCCTCATAGACTTATAGACCTGTGTACACTCATAAACACATTCGTACCTTAACCTATAAGTCTTCAATACACCAAAATCACTAAGGGGCACTAGATGCACTTACAGATTGGGCTTAAACCCGACCAAAGGGAGATTAACTCTCCGCCGGTCACCCATCAGATAGCGGTGGTGGAGGAGCAAGGCGGTGATTCTTCCTCTATCTTGAAGACAAGCTATGTCCGAATTCCCGAGCTCTCTGAGCCGGATACCTGTCCACAGGAGGACATCTCCCAAACCCTGAACCTAGAATCAGGCAACAGGCTAGATCCACTGGGCAACAAACCGGAGCCTGAACTTCCAAGATCGGAAACTCCTCCGCTCCTGGGTCTCAAACCGGGTCAAGGTCCGGACTTAAATCCACCCACCCACCCAGATATAAACGATCTTTCCCACATTAGGCAAGAGCCCCAGGAGACAGTACATCACTATTGGGCCAGATTCCTCCTTGTAATGAACAAGGTCAAGGACTGTCGCGAGGAAGACGCAATTTCATTCTTTTGCAATAATTGCACGGACAAGGGAATCCTCAATGCCATAAGTCGCCGTGACATAACACGCTTCGCAGACTTGGCGGCCATAGTATGGAAGTACTGTGCGATGGAAAGCGCCTGGAAAACCCAAACAAAATTTTGGGATAATCGGCCCTGACAAAGCCCCCAGTCTGAATTAAAAGGGTGCACTCTCATAAGTCGCCCGACTCAATTACAAAGAAGCAAAATCCCACTACAGGGCGTGGAACCGTATTGGAGGGATGGCTTAACGGGCCCTGCAAAATTCACAGTACAACGGATACCATACCAACACACAACCTTAGAGCATGTTGGGTACTCCGGCAGGTGGCCAAGAGCGGTGAGGATCTCCTCATTCAAAACACCGCAGAGCACCATCCCGTGGATAACAATACAGTATTGACAGTCTTTGAGACCTTCGCCTCAAATAATAGGCGTAAGCGAGCACTCCGCAGCCTTGCCGAAGTTTGCCACGTGGTAGCAAAAAATCCATGGAGTGACACGGCTATCACCTTCAATGCCAGTGACGAACCTAAATTCCGAAAATCCCGAGCACCATCCGCCTTGGTCCTCAGTACAATTGTGGACGACTTTCGGATTACTAAAGTACTCATGGACGGCGGCAGCGGATTAAACCTCATTTATGAGGAGACTCTTCAAAAAATGGAAATAGACAGGAACCGCATTAAGCAAAGCAGCACGACCTTCAGAGGAATCATCCCCAATCGGGAGGCACGTTGCGCTGGGAAAATCACACTAGATGTGTTATTCGGCACTCCGGAGAATTACAGGTCCGAAGAAATTACATTCCAAGTGGCCCCGTTCAGTAGCGGATACCACGCCCTTCTAGGGCGGGAGGCATTCACGATCTTCCAAGCCATACCCCATTACGGGTACATGAAGCTCAAAATGCCCGGGCCTAATGGAATCATCACTCTCGCTAGTGATCCGGACATAGCACTCCGCGCCGAAAACAAAACAGCCGCACTGGCCCTCGAGGCATTATCCGAAGCCCTTGCGGCGGAGGAACTAACTGCGCTGCGCTCCACAGTGGACAGGGACGACGTGATACTCGACAAAAGATCCAAGTCCACCTCTTTTAAACCAGCGGATGAAATAGTCAAATTCCAAGTCCACCCAACGGACCCTACAAAAACAACATCCATCGGGGCACAGTTAAACCCCGCTGTAGACGCTGCACTACGGGAGTTCCTGCGCGAGAATTGGGACATATTCGACTGGCATCCTTCAGACATGCCAGGAATCCCACACAAGCTGGCCGAGCATAGCCTTAACATTCTAAAGGGATTCAAGCCGGTCAAGCAGACTCTTCGGCGTTTCTCTGAACCTAAGCGAAAAGCCATGGGAGAGGAGCTAGCCAAGTTACTGGAGGCCGGATTCATTAGAGAAATAAAACATTCGGACTGGCTAGCAAACCTGGTGATGGTACCAAAGAAGGACAAATCATGGCGCCTATGCGTCGATTTCAAGGACCTTAATAAGGCTTGCCCAAAGGATCCCTTCCCCCTCCCTCACATCGATCAAATTATCGATGCTACCGCGGGACACGACTCACTGTGCTTCCTTGACACATACTCTGGCTACCACCAAATTAAGATGGCGGAGTCTGATCAAGCCGCAACGGCATTTATTACTCCATACGGCCCCTTCTGTTTCAACACAATGCCCTTCGGGCTAAAAAACGCTGGCGCAACGTATCAACGCATGATTCAGACATGTCTGGAAAAGCAGATCGGCAAAACAGTGGAGGCATACATAGACGATGTGGTCGTTAAAACCAGACACGTCGACTCCTTAATAGAAGACTTGAGGCTCACGTTCGTCAATCTCCGAACATACGACATCAAGCTCAATCCGGAAAAATGCGTTTTCGGCGTTCCCGCCGGAAAACTCCTGGGCTTCATCGTCTCCAACAGAGGAATTGAAGCAAATCCGGCTAAAATCCGAGCTCTGTCACAGTTGGCTATCCCAACTGACCTCAAGCAAATCCATAAGTTAACTGGATGCGTGGCGGCCTTAAGCCGCTTTATCTCCCGATTAGGAGAAAAGGCACTACCCGTTTATCGCCTCCTTCGGTGCACCGAACACTTCGAGTGGACGGATGCAACCACGGCCAGATTGGAAGAAATAAAAGCCATCCTGGCCACCAACCCAATCTTGGCCGCGCCAAATGTCGGCGAACCAATGCTGTTATAGATAGCGGCAACTCACCAAGTTGTAAGCACAGTGCTCGTCGTCGAACGAGAGAAGGACGGAAATAAATTCCCACTTCAAAAGTCGGTATATTATGTATCCACTGTCCTCACTCCATGCAAATCACGGTACCCACATTATCAAAAGATAGCATACGCGGTATTTATGGCATCCCGGAAATTATGACTCTACTTTCAAGAGCGTTCAATTACGGTGGCCTCGGAACTACCACTCAACGACATAATAAACAACCGCGATGCAATGGGCCGGATTGCCAAATGGGCCATCGAGCTCCTCCCGTTCTACATAACATATAGACCTCGGCGAGCCATTAAGTCGCAAGTACTGGCCGATTTTGTCGCCGAATGGACAGAGGCCAAACTCCCTAAAGAGTACGGCGCATACTCCAATTGGATCATGCACTTCGACGGCTCTAAAATGCTGGCTGGTCTGGGGGCTGGCGTCGTCCTGACGTCCCCCACTGGAGATACTGTCCAATATGTACTCTAAATACTATACACAGACTCCGACAAAGCAGCCGAATATGAGGCCCTGTTACATGGTCTTCGGATGGCAGTTTCTATGGGCATTCGACGCCTGGAGGTGCGTGGGGACTCGAACTCGCAATATCTCAAATAAATGGAGACTTCGACGCCAAGGATCCAAAAATGGCGGCATATCGCAACGCCGTCCTCAAAATGCCAGCTCGGTTCGAGGGGCTTGAATTCCACCATGTGGCTCGGGAAAACAATCAGGCGGCGAATATCCTTGCCCGTATCGGCGCTAAGCGCGACCCTGTCCCACCTAACATCTTCTTGGAAAGGCTGTTTAAGCCATCCGTGGTATGGGAAGGGGACACCGGTAACAATAGTCCGGACCCGGCCACAACACCAGATACCGAACACTCTGACACAATCGGAGGCTCTGCCACCGAAATAACACCTTCAGCCCACGTGATAATGGCCATCATCACCCCGTGGAGAGAACCATTCCTGGCCTACCTAACCAGTCAGGAACTACCCGAGGACCAAAATGAGGCAAGCTGCATAGTGCAGTGATCTAAAGCCTACAAGGTCCATGAGGGAGAGCTTTATAAGAAAAGCACTACCGGAGTCCTTCAAAGGTGCATCTCCGAAGAGGAAGGGCGGAAGCTTTTGGCAGAAATCCATGCTGGACTCGGCGGCCACCACGCCGCAGCCCGAGCCCTTGTAAGCAAGGACTTCCGTACATGTTTATATTGGCCGATGGCCCGGGCAGATGCACATGATCTGGTCCAACATTGCGTCGGTTGCCAGCTTTTTGCAAACCAAAGCCATATGCCGCCTACCGCTCTCCAAACAATCCCCATTACTTGGCCCTTTGCGGTCTGGGGGCTTGATATGGTCGGACCCCTCAAAGGGGGAACCCATAAGAAAAAAGTACTTACTGGTCATGGTGGATAAATTCACCAAATGGATAGAAGCCAAACCCGTTAAAACGGCTGAATCCGGACCGGTGATAGAGTTCATATCTGGGGTTGTACACCATTATGGCGTCCCCCACAGCATCTTCACTGACAACGGCACGAACTTTACAGCCGAGGAGGTAAAACTTTGGTGCAGCAACATGGGCATCAAGCTTGATTATGCTTCTATCTATCACCCGCAAACTAACGGTCAAGTCGAGCGAGCAAATGATCTTATCATGAGTGGCATCAAAACCAGATTAGTGCGGTCCTTAAAGGAGTCAAACACGCACTGGGTAGATGAGCTCGACTCCGTACTATGGGGGCTGCAGACCACGCCGAATCGCACTACCGGATACACACCATTTTTATGGTGCACGGCGCAGAGGCGGTTCTGCCCTGTGACATAATTCATGACTCACCTCGAGTGCGCATGTATGAAGAAAAAGAGGCCGAGCTCGATCGGCAGGACAATTTGGACACCCTGGAGGAGGAACATGATGTGGCAAAAGCCCATTCCGCATTCTATCAGCAACAGGCTCGAAGGTATCAAAGCAGAGAAGTACGGGCCAAAACCTATAACATTGACGAACTAGTTCTACGCCTGCCGGAGAAGAAAAAGAACAAGCTCAAGCCCAAATGGGAAGGTCCCTTCATTATTGAACAGGTTCTGATCGGCGGAGCGTACCGTCTGCGGGATGCATCGGACAATCGACTCGAGCCAAACCCATGGAACGCGGCTAGACTCTGCAGATTCTACGCCTAGTGCCGGACTCTATGTTCGTCTCCTTACCCCCGTCAATTTTTGCATATCCGTTATCATCTTTTCTCTCTTTCTCTCTTCTTTTCCTTCTCGTCAAGGCCTTCTAAGGCTAACTTGTGTCTTGACTACACAATCTTGACGCTAACCGCTCATTATACACAGGGGCTTCTTATCGAAGCTTAATATAACTATTTTTCTGGGCTTCATGCCCCACGCATGTGTTATTCTTCCACATGTACATTTTTTCGCCATTATATGCATCGATATGACTTAAGTTTTGGCCAAGCTGGGTTGCCTGACTCTTGTATTTATGCCCTACGTTCCCGTTAATTCGGCTAGGGCATAAGGGGAGCACCTCTGTGATTGTTACTGTCGGGTCAGCAGGATGTGTACCTCAGACTGGGTGAAGCTGAAAGGTGGCGTTCTTAAGGGAATATTCGGCCGATGAATGAAAGATGGCTTTTATTTATTTTGATACATGCCCCCAGATGTTTATAGTCTGCATCTCTTTTCACAGTTCGTACATGCACATTAGGGCATGCGTACCCAGGGAAAGGAACCCTTAACGGAGCTATTCTCCCTGGAAGATGTTTCTTACTATCCATGTAATATAACATAGCTAGTTGGGTACTTGTCTGTTCAAGCACTTATGAGCCCTATGCCTGGTTTCCATGCATACCACGGTTTTTACATAACCGAGTGGGTATTCGGATACACTCCGGACTATCGGGTCCAGAGGTCGAAGCGAAAAGGTCCGCCATGACAAATGATTTACAATCCGGCTAGGGACATTATATATGTCACGTAAATTACACATTCACTCAGACTGGCTAAATTCTTCTTTTATACCATCCAACAGGCTGTCTAGCCTACAATCCTGTTGAGAATACTTTGCGGCTAATTCTACTTGGTCATACACCAAACTTACGGGGATCTCTTTCCCATCGGGCCCCACAGGTCCGACCTCGGCCATGTGGTTTGGCTCAGCTTTGGTATATCGCGTCTTCACCATGGCCCAGGCTTCCCTTGCACCTTGTCGGCAGGCTGATATCTTCCATAATCGGAAGCGCTGCCGCGCTCCCTTGAGCTTCTCTATAAGCTCCCCCATGCCTCTTGGCGGGGAGGTGGATGGCCACAATGCTTGGGCAATACCCTGCATCACCTGCCGAACTTGTTCGTGCAGTTGTGAGAGCTCGGGTAGAAGATCACCCGCAGATCCGAGCATCTCCTCCGCGGGACGACCCGTCAGCATACCTGCAGACATAACTCTGTTAGCCGGCTTCTTCGCCGAACTCTTTCAAAAGTTCGTTCAAGCACTTACTGAAAATGCCGCGTCAAAGCCACTTATTCTCCTTCACGGAGTTTGCAAGTTGGGCTCGAACATCTTTCAGTTCCACGCCCAGCTGGATATTGGCGTCTTGGAGATCATTTTTCTCCTGCCTGACCCGCGTAAGCACACGCTCGCCAGCATTTAGCTGTCGATTAACACGCCGCACATCCCCCGGCATGGCCTCCAGATTCACTCCGGAGTCATCTGCAACATCTATTGTTAGATTTGCATGCATGCCGCATACTATCTGGTACCTGTCATTCTTTGCAATGGAAACAAGTGTTACCAGCGGGGGCCTTCTCGGACTCCTTCAACGCGGCAACCACGGCCCGTAGCTGGGCTTTGCACTCTTCCAGCTCTTGAGACAATTGGGTATTCTTCTCTGTAAGAACCTGCACAAGTTATGATCCTTAAATCAGTTGTGTCAACTATTTCAAGTCTCAGGGGCTACTGGTATATATAATCATCAGATTTTCTTACCCGTATATCCTTTACATACTGGTCCGTGGCTCTGGCAAGACCATTTTGAGCAGCACGGATGTACGCGTCTCCTGAGTTGAAGGCATCAAACGCCTCTTGGGAGAAACAAGCGTCACGGAGTACGGCCCGGCGACGCCTGTGATTCATGGCGCTCTCCACTTTGGAATTTGTAGCGGATAGTTTATCCGCATCCTCTGTAGGAGGAGCATCCGGCGTTCGCCCCGTGTTAGCTTCCGCCTCTATGTCCGGCCCTGGAGCCCGACTGGTGGAGGAGTGATCGGCAACCTCTCCGGATATAGTCCGGTGAGCGTTTTTCCTACTAGGAAACATGGACGTTATTATATTTTAAAAGACGAAAACCATGGAGCGAGGTTCTGTATCATACCTCTGCACCGGCGTCTCAGTCCTGACCGCCTTCCTTTTTAGCCTACCCGGCTTCGGTGCCCCTTGTTGGTGAGTCACTGTGGGTTCGGCATGGCGTCCCGAGGGCCTCCCCTGTAAAACACCATACGTGTACGGTAGGTGAAGTTCATAAAAGGGGATACTTCTCGGAAGTTGGGACTCCAGTTTTTCTTACATGCGATGCAGGGAGTAGCCCCGGATAGTCGGATATGATGGCCACCATGGCGTCATCGCAGCACAATTGATAGAATGTCTTGTCGATCAACTCCACAAATATGTCCGGATCCTCTTCGAGTCCGGGATCGAGGGCCCGGTCAGGGTCCTCCGGTTGTGGAGGTGGGCTGTTGACCTCCCTTACAGCTTTTCGCAGTTCCTGCCATGAAACGGCAAGGTAAATACTTATGGCGATGAATGCGGGAAGGCTGGGAGTAAAAAGTGACAGCTCGCCCAGCTTGGAGGGTTGTACATGGAGAATCCATCCCGTGGCTTAATGCGGATGAACTCCTCTTCCTCTCCCTTGTACAAACCGGACAGAATTTTTGCTAGAGTAGCAACTGAGTCCGGTCCCTTATGCCCGCAATGGGTGGCATCATCTTCCCCGTTAAAGTGCCACATGGGGTGCCCTCGATATTGAAGTGGCTGTACTCCCCGCATTATACATATTGACATAACCTCGGTTATTGTCAGTCCTGATTGAGCCATCACTTTTATCCGGCCCATCAGGTAAAGGACTTCTCCGTTATCTTCCTCCCGAGGGCTCCGTGGGCGCCAGCTTCGGCATTTCTTCAAAGGGGCATTGTCGAACTCGGGAAGACCCATCCGAATAGGATCTGGAAGGGGGACTTCCTCCATGTAAAACCACTCCGAAGGCCAGTCTTCAGACGTCTTCTTTGGGGTACCGGACAGGTATCTGGTCCCAGCGATGCGCCATATTTCGGCTCCGCCCACTTGATATATTGACCCGTTCTGTGAACGGGGCACAAGGCAGAATAGCCTCTTCCACAGCTCGAAATGAGCTTCGCAACCCATAAACAGCTCACAAAGGGCAATATAATCAGCGATGTGTAATATGGAAGCAGGGGTGAGATTATGCAACCGGAGGCCATAAAACTCCAGGAGCCCGCGGAGGAACGGATGGATTGGAAATCCAAGTCTCCTTAATAAATAAGGGACAAGGCATACCCGCTCCCCCTTGGAGGGATTGGGAAAGCTCTCCGCTTGCTCCCGGCCATTATAGGTGGCGAGCCCGGCTCGAACGGGGACCATATACGCTGGAGGGAGAAATCCCTGGGTCTGTAACTCTACTAATTGGCCGTGCGGGATGAAACACTTCTTCTAATCACCGGGCTTAGGGCTACGGGAGCGAGAGGAGGAGCGGCGATGGCCGGCCATGTTGGAATGGATTTTTCCGAGCGCGCTCTGATGGATACTCGCCGTGGAAGGATGGTGTGATTTGGATCTACGAATCCCCATCTCTTTAATAGACAGTTTACTCACATGGCTAGGGTGGCAAATGTAAAAATGCCCTGCCTGCTCGCGTTCGCTCAATGCATGGAAGATAGCCATTATTGGGTGCGGAAGCCAAGAAGTGCAACATTTATGGGAAGTCGGACAGTACTCAGCAGGTATTCAAAATTTGGAGAAGAACTCGCCTTGCAATGCCGAAGACAATCTGCGCGCCGGACTCATCGTCATTGAAGTCTGGTTCGGGGGCTAATGAGGGAGTCCTGCATTAGGGGGTCTTCGGACAGCCGGACTATATCCTTTGGCCGGACTGTTGGACTATGAAGATACAAGATTGAAGACTTCATCTCATGTCCGGATGGGACTCTCCTTGGCATGGAAGGAAAGCTTGGCAATACAGATATGTAGATCTCCTCCCTTGTAACCGACTCTGTGTAACCCTAGCCCCCTCTGGTGTCTATATAAACTGGAGGGTTTAATCCGTAGGACAATAACAATCATACCATAGGCTAGCTTCTAGGGTTTAGCCTCTACGATCTCGTGATAGATCAACTCTTGTAATACTCATATCATCAAGATCAATCAAGCAGGAAGTAGGGTATTACCTCCATCGAGAGGGCCCGAACCTGGGTAAACATCGTGTCCCCCGCCTCCTGTTACCATCCGCCTTAGACGCACAGTTCGGGACCCCCTACCCGAGATCCGTCGGTTTTGACACCGACAATGACCATAGAAGGTTTTATTCATGTAAATAGAAAAACAATTATTCTTTGACTTAAATGAATAATCGTATTGCAATAAACATGATCCAATCATATTCATGCTCAACGCAAACACCAAATAACATTTATTTTAGGTTCAACACTAATCCCGAAGGTAAAGGGAGTGTGCGATGGTGATCTTATCAACCTTGGAATCACTTTCAACACACATCATCACCTCACCCTTAACTAGTCTCTGTTTATTTTGCAACTCCCATTTCGAGTTACTACTCTTAGCAACTGAACTAGTATCAAATACCAAGGGGTTGCTATAAACACTAGTAAAGTACACATCAATAACATGTATATCCAATATACCTTTGTTCACTATGCCATCCTTCTTATCCACCAAGTATCTAGGGCAGTTCCACTTCCAGTGACCATTTCCTTTCCAGTAGAAGCACTCAGTTTCAGGCTTGGGTCTAGCTTTGGGCTTCTTCATGGGAGTGGCAACTTGCTTGCCATTCTTCTTGAAGTTCCCTTTCTTTCCCTTGCCCTTTTACTTGAAACTAGTTGTCTTGTCAACCATCAACACTTGATGCTTTTTCTTGATTTCTACCTTCGCCGATTTCAGCATCGCGAAGAGCTTGGGAATCGTTTCCGTTGTTCCTTGCATATTATAGTTCATCTCGAAGTTCTAGTAACATGGTGATAGTAACTAGGGAACTCTGTCAATCACTATCTTATTGCGTAGATTAACTCCCACTTGATTCAAGTGATTGTAGTACTCAGACATTCTGAGCACATGCTCACTCGTTGAGCTATTCTCCTCCATCTTGTAGGCAAAGTACTGTCAGAGGTCTCATACCTCCTGACACGGGCATGAGTATGAGATACCAATTTCAACTCTTGGAACATCTTATATGCTCCGTGGCGTTCAAAACATTTTTGAAGTCCCAGTTCTAAGACCTAAAGCATGGTGCACTAAACTATCAAGTAGTCATCATACCGAGCTTGTCAAATGTTCATAACGTCTGCATCTGCTCCTGCAATAGTTCTGTCACCTAGCGGTGCATCAAGGACATAATTCTTCTGTGCAGCAATGAGGATAATCCTCAGATCACGGACCAAGTCCGCATCATTGCTACTATCATCTTTCAACTTATTTTTCTCTATGAACATATAAAAAATAAACGGGGAGCTACATCGCGAGCTATTGATCTAGAACATAGTTATGCAAATACTACCATGACTAAGTTCATGATAAATTAAAGTTCAATTAATCGTATTACTTAAGAACTCCCACTTAGATAGACATCCCTCTAGTCATCTAAATGATCACGTGATCCAAATCAACTAAACCATGTCCGATCATCACGTGAGATGGAGTAGTTTTCAATGGTGAACATCACTATGTTGATCATATCTACTATATGATTCATGCTCGACCTTTCGGTCTCTAGTGTTCCGAGGCCATATCTGCATATGCTAGGCTCGTCAAGTTAACTCGAGTATTCCGCGTGTGCAAAACTGGCTTGCACCAGTTGTATGTGAACATAGAGCTTATCACACCCGATCATCACGTGGTGTCTCGGCACGACGAACTGTCGCAACAGTGCATACTCAGGGAGAACACTTATGCCTTGAAATTTAGTGAGAGATAATCTTATAATGCTACCGCCGAACTAAGAAAAATAAGATGCATAAAGGATAAACATCACATGCAATCAATATTAGTGATATGATATGGCCATCATCATCTTGTGCCTTTGATCTCCATCTCCAAAGCACCGTCATGATCACCATTGTCACCGGCTTGACACCTTGATCTCCATCGAAGCATCGTTGTCATCTCGCCAACTATTGCTATCACGACTATCGTTACCGCTTAGTGATAAAGTAAAGCAATTACATGGCGATTGCATTTCATACAATAAAGCGACAACCATATGGCTCCTGCTAGTTGCCGATAACTCTGTTACAAAACATGATCATCTCATACAACAATTTCTATATCATCACGTCTTGACCATATCACATCACAACATACCCTGCAAAAACAAGTTAGACGTCCTCTACTTGTTGTTACAAATTTTACGTGGCTGCTACGGGTTTAGCAAGAACCGTTCTAACCTACGCATCAAAACCACAACGATTTTTCGTCAAGTGTGCTGTTTTAACCTTCAACAAGGACCGGGCATAGTCACACTCGATTCAACTAAACTTGGAGAAACAGACACCCACTAGCCACCTGTGTGTGAAGCACGCCGGTAGAACTAGTCTCGCGTAAGCGTACGGGTAATGTCGGTCTGAGTCGCTTCATCCAACAATACCGCCGAATCAAAGCATGACATGTTGGTAAGCAGTATGACTATTATCGCCCACAACTCTTTGTGTTCTACTCGTGCATATAACATTTATGGATAGACCTGGCTCGGATGCCACTATTGGGGAACACAGTAATTTCAAAAATTTCCTACGATCACGCAAGATCTATCTAGGAGAAGCATAGCAACGAGCGGGGAGAGTGTGTCCACGTACCCTCGTAGAACGAAAGCGGAAGCGTTATATCAACACGGTTGATGTAGTCGTACGTCTTCATGATCCGACTGATCCTAGCACCGAACGTACGACACTTCCATGTTCAGCACACATTTAGCTCGATGAAGTCCCTCGAACTCTAGATCCAGCTGAGGCCGAGGGAGAGTTCTGTCAGCATGACGACGTGATGACGGTGATGATGAAATTATCGGCGCAGGGCTTCGCCTAAGCACTATGACGATATGACCGAGGTGTGTAACTGTGGAGGGGGTACCACACACAACTAAGACAAATCTTGAGCGTCTTTGGGGTGACCCTTGGCCACGTATATAAAGGAGGGAGGGAAGAGGTGGCCGGCCCAAGGGGGGCGTGCCAGGTGTGGGGAATCCTACTAGGACTCCCAAGTCCAAGTAGGATTCCCCTCCTCTTTCCTATTCGGAGTAGGAGAGAAGGAAAGAGAGGGAGAGGGAGAAGGAAAGGGGGGCCGCGCCCCCACCCCTTGTCCAATTCGGTTTGGGCAGGGGGAGGTGTGCGCCACCTCTTGGCCCTTCTCCCCTCTCTCCACTAAAGCCCAATAAGGCCCATTACTTCTCCCGGCGAATTCCCGTGACTCTCCGGTACTCCGAAAAATACCCGAATCACTCGGAACCTTTCCGATGTCCGAATATAGCCTTCCAATATATCGATCTTTACATCTCGGCCATTTCGAGACTCCTTGTCATGTCCGTGATCTCATCCGGGACTCCGAACAACCTTTGGTACATCAAATCACATAACTCATAATACAAATCGTCATCGAACGTTAAGCGTGCGGACCCTACGGGTTCGAGAACTACGTAGACATGACTGAGACACATCTCTGGTTAATAACCAATAGCGGAACCTGGATGCTCATATTGGCTCCTACATATTCTACGAAGATCTTTATCGGTCAAACCGCATAACAACATACGTTGTTCCCTTTGTCATCAGTATGTTACTTGCCCGAGATTCGATCGTCGGTATCCTCATACCTAGTTCAATCTCGTTACCGGCAATTCTCTTTACTCATTCCGTAATGCATCATCCCGAAACTAACTCATTAGTCACAATGCTTGCAAGGCTTATAGTGATGTGCATTACCGAGAGGGCCCAGAGATACCTCTCCTATACATGGAGTGAGAAATCCTAATCTCGATATATGGCAACTCAAAAAACACCTTTGGAGACACCTTTAGAGCATCTTTATAATTACCTAGTTACGTTGTGACATTTGATAGCACACAAAGTGTTCCTCTGGTATTCGGGAGTTGCATAATCTCATAGTCAGAGGAACATGTATAAGTCATGAAGAAAGCAGTAGCAATGAAACTGAAACAATCATAGTGCTAAGCTAACGAATGGGTCATGTCCATCACATCATTCTCTAATGATGTGATCCCGTTCATCAAATGAGAACACATTTCTATGGCTAGGAAACTTAACCATCTTTGATTAACGAGCTAGTTAAGTAGAGGCATACTAGGGACACTCTGTTTGTCTATGTATTCACACATGTACTAAGTTTCCGGTTAATACAATTCTAGCATGAATAATAAACATTTATCATGAAATAAGGAAATAAATAGTAACTTTATTATTGCCTCTAGGGCATATTTCCTTCAGATTGAATACAAGATATGAACTAGGGTTTGAGATGAGATGGTGCTGGTGAAGATGTTGATGAAGATTGGTCCTCCCATGATGAGAGGGTTGTTGGTGATGACGATGGCTTCGATTTCTGCTCCCAGAGGGAAGTATCCCCGGCGGAAACGCTCCACCAGAGAGAAAATGTGCTCCTGCCCAGGTTCCGCCTCGAGACGGAGACCTTCGGTCCCAAAAGTCCCCCCTTTATCTTTTTTCTAGGGTAATTGGGCTTATACACTAGAAGATGGGCACCGAAGGCTGGCCAGGGGCCCCATGAGCCACCAGGGCGCACCCTGGGGGGTGGGCGCGCCCTGGTGCCTCACGGGCACCTGGGTGGCCCCCTCTGGTATTTATTTCTTCCAATATTTTTTATTTATTCTAAAAAATTCTCCGTGAAGTTTCAGCTCATTTGGAGATGTGCAGAATAGGTAGCTCTGACATAGCTTTTTCAGGCCCAGAATTCCAACTATCGGCAATCTCCCTCTTCATGTAATCTTGCAAATTAAGATAGGGAAGGCATTAGAATGGTACTACAAAGTCTTATATTGGCCAAAAAAATTATAAATAGTAGTAGGAAAACATGATGCAAAATAGATGTATCAATGCACTAGAACTTTGTTGCGAAGTAGGTGTTCGAGTTTTGTGGCCAAGACGTCACCTCAACCCAGTTTAACAACCACCTCAGGACGCGGAGAGCCAGATGGATCCAGGTGACCAGGCTCAAAGAGCTTAGCGGTGCAGAATGGGACATGACACTGATTGCTTGTATCTGCGTTGGCATTTCCCCGAGGAGGAGAGGACGATGCAACACAACAAAGGTAAGTATTTCCCTCAGTTATGAAACCAAGGTTATTGATACGTCTCCAACGTATCTATAATTTTTTATTGTTCCATGCTATTATATTATCCATCTTGGATGCTTTATATGCATTAATGTGCTATTTTATATCATTTTTGGACTAACCTATTAACCTAGTGCCCAGTGCCAATTGCTGTTTTTCCTTGTTTTTGTCTTTTACAGAAAATCAATAACAAACGGAGTCCAAACAGAACGAAACTTTTTGAGGATTTTTCTTGGACCAGAAGACAACCACGAAGCTTTGGGAGGAGGCCAGAGGAGCCACGAGAGGGCCACAAGCCCTAGAGGCATGCCCTAGGGGGGCGCCCCCAAGCTTGTGGGCCCCTCGGGGCTCCCCTAAACCTAATCTCTGCTCCATAAATACCGAAATATTCCCCTTATACCATAGGGCACACCAAAAATACTTTTCCGCAGCCGCAATCTTCTGTTCTCGTGTGATCCCATCTTGGGGCCTTTTCCGGCACTCTACTGGAGGGGGATTTGATCACGGAGGGCCTCTACACCAACCTTGACGCCCTTTCGATGATGTGTGAGTAGTTTACCATAGACCTACGGGTCCATAGCTAGTAGCTAGTGAAGGAAATATGCCCTAGAGGCAATAATAAAGTTGTTATTTAATATTTCCTTATTCATGAAAAAGGTTTATTATTCATGCTAGAATTGTATTGATTGGAAACTTAAATACATGTGTGGATACATAAACAAATACCTTGTCCCTAGTAAGCCTCTACTAGACTAGCTCGTTGATCAAAGATGGTTAAGGTTTCCTAACCATAGACATGTGTTGTCACTTGATAATTTGATCACATCATTAGGAGAATGATGTGATGGACAAGACCCATCCGTTAGCTTAGCATATGATCGTTCAGTTTATTGCTATTGCTTTCTTAATGTCAAATACATATTCCTTAGACTATGAGATCATGCAACTCCCGGATACAGGAGGAATACCTTGTGTGCTATCAAACATCACAACATAACTGGGTGATCATAAAGATGCTCTACAAGTATCTCCGAAGGTGTCTGTTGAGTTGGCATGGATCGATATTAGGATTTGTCACTCCGTGTATCGGAGAGGTATCTCTGGGCCCTCTCGGTAATACACATCACAAGAAGCTTGCAAGCAAAGTGACTAAAGAGTTGGTTATGAGATGATGTATTACGGAACAAGTAAAGAGACTTCCCGATAACGATATTGAACTAGGTATGAAGATAGCGACGATCGAATCTCGGGCAAGTAACATACTGATAGACAAAGGGAATTACGTATGTTGTCATAAGGTTTGACCGATAAAGATCTTATTAGAATATGTAGGAACCATTATGGGCCTCTATGTTTTGCTATTTTTTATTGACCAGAGAGGTGTATCGGTCATGTCTACATAGTTCTCAAACCCATAGGGTCTGCACGCTTAACGTTCGTTGACGATATAGTGTTATATGAGTTATGTGATTTGGTGACCGAATGTTGTTCGGAGTCCCGGATGAGATCACAGACATGAAGAGGAGCTCCGGAATGGTCCATAGGTAAAGATTGATATATAGGACGATGAAGTTTGGACACCAGGAGAGTTTCGGAGGTACCAGGTATTCATCGGATCACCGGAAGGGGTTCCGGGAGGCCCCGTTAGGTCTATGGGCCTAATGGGCCAAGGGGAGGCACACACCCCCTCTCCTTGGCCGCCGGCCCTAGAGAAGGAAAGGGGAAGGGCTAGCCCCTCCTGCCTTCCCCTCCTCATGGGATAAAGGAAAGGGGGGAGCGCCACCCCCTCCCGCCTTCTCCCTGGCGCCAAACAAGGAAAGGGGGGCACCAAAGGGCAGACGCCCAAGGGGGCCGGCCGACCACCTTGGGGCGCACCCAAGGCTGCATCCCCTCCCCCAACCTATATATATGAGAGGGAGGGCGCCACACATCACGACGGCAATCTCTTAGCCGTGTGCGGCGCCCCTCTCCACAGTTTTGTCCCTCGGTCATATTTTCATAGTGCTTAGGTGTAGCCCTGCGGAGATAGCATCACCATCACCGTCACCACGCCATCGTGCTGCCGAAACTCATCCACTTCTTTGCCCCTCTGGTTGGATCAAGAAGGCGGGGACGTCACCGAGCTAAACATGTGCTGAACGTGGAGGTGTCGTACGTTTGGTACTTGATTGGTTGGATCGCGAAGAAGTTCGACTACATCGACCACGTTAATAAACGCTTCCGCTTACAGTCTACGAGGGTACGTAGTCACTCTCTCCCCTCTCATTGCTATGCATCTCCATGGATAGATCTTGCGTGTGCGTAGATTTTTTTGTTTTCCATGCAATGTTTCCCAACAGTGGCATCCGAGCCAGGTCTATGCGTAGATGATATGCACGAGTAGAACACAAAGAGTTGTGGACGGTGATAGTCAGACTGCTTACCACTAACGTATTATTTTGATTCGGCGGTATTGTGGTATGAAGCGGCCCGGACCAACCTTACATGTCCACGCACATGAGACCGGTTCCATCGACTGACATGTAACTTGTTTTGCATAAAGGTGGCTGGCGGGTGTGTGTTTCTCCTACTTTAGTTGAATCGAATTTGACTACGGGTGGTCCTTGAAGAAGGTTAAAACATCAAACTTGATTAATCACCGTTTTGGTTTTTGCCGTAGGTAAGAACGGTTCTTGCTAGCAGCCTGTCAGCCACGTAAAACTTGCAAACAACAAAGTAGATGACGTCTAACTTGTTTTTGCAGGGCATGTTGTGATATGATATGGTCAAGACGTGATGTGATATACGTTGTTGTATGAGATGATCATGTTTTGTAATATCAACAACCGGCAGGAGCCTTAGGGTTGTCTCTTGAATATTGTATGAAATACAAACGTCATGTAATTTCTTTATTTTATCGCTATGCGTTAGCAATAGTTGTAGAAGCAATAGTTGACAAGACGACCCCGACGCAACAATGGAGAACAACGTGTCGAGCCGGTGAAGATGGAGATCATGATGATGCTTTGAGATGGAGATCAAAAGCACAAGATGATGATGGCCATATCATGTCACATATTTTGATTGCATGTCATGTTTATCCTTTATGCATCTTATTTTGCTTAGAACGACGATAGCTGATACGTCTCCAATGTATCTATAATTTTGGATTGTTTCATGTTGTTATATTATTATTCTTGGATGTTTTACAATCATTTTATAGCAACTTTATATCATTTTTTGGGACTAACCTATTGACATAGTGCCCAGGGCCAGTTGCTGTTTTTTGCTTGTTTTTTTTACTTCGCAGGAAATCAATACCAAATGGAGTCCAAAAGCAACAAAACTTTTTGGTGATTTTTTCTGGACCAGAAGACACACGATGGGCCAAGAAAGTACCTGAGGGGGGCTCTGAGGGGAGCACAACCCACCAGGGCATGCCTGGGCCCAGGCGCGCCTAGGTGGGTTGTGCCCACCTTGGCCACCTGCGCCACCGCCTCTTTGCTCTATAAATACCCCAATATTTCAGAAACCCTAGGGGAGTTGACGAAAATCAATTCCAGCCGGCGCAAGTTCCAGAAACCACAGATCTAATCTAGCCACCATCACAGAGGGGTTCATCATCCTCATTGGTGCCTCTCCGATGATGCATGAGTAGTTCATTGTAGACCTATGGGTCCGTAGTTATTAGCTAGATGGCTTTCTCTCTCTCTCTCTCTCTCTCTCTCTCTCTCTCTCTTGATTCTCAATACAATGGTCTCTTGGAGATCTATTTGATGTAACTCTTTTTGCGGTGTGTTTGTTGGGATTCGATAAACTTTGAGTTTATGATTAGATCTATGTTTTTATCCATGAAAGTTATTTGAGTATTTTGATCTCTTATATGCATGATTACTTATAGCCTCGTATTTCTTCTTCGAACCTTTTGTTTAGTTAGGCCAACTAGATCGATTTTTCTTGCCATGGGAAGAGGTGCTTTCTGATGGGCTTGATCTTACGGTGCTTGATCCCAGTGACAGAAGGGGAACCGACACATATGTATCATTGACATTAAGTATAACAAGATGGGGTCTATTTCTACATAAATAGATCTTGTCTACATCATGTCATCGTTCTTATTGCATTACTCCGTTTCTCCATGAACTTAAGACACTAGATGCATGCTGGATAGCGGTCGATGTGTGGAGTAATAGTAGTAGATGCAGGCATGAGTCGGCCTACTACCCTTTGACGTGATGCCTATATAATGATCATTTCCTGTATATCGTCATGATTATTTGAAGTTCTATCAATTGCCCAACAGTAATTTGTTTACCCACCGTATGCTATTTTTCTCGAGAGAAGCCACTAGTGAAATCTACGACCCCCGGGTCTCTTCTTTATTATATTTGCCTTCGAGATCTATTTTTATTTCCTTTTTTTCAGATCTATATTACCAAAAACACAAAAATACCCCGCTAAGTTTTATTTGCATTTATCCAATCTACTACAATTTTACCTATCCTTTACCCGTGAGGGATTGACAACCCCTCTCTAACATCGGGTTGCAAGTATTTGTTCTTTGTGTGCAGGAGCTGTTTACATGGTGTTGCGTGGTTCTCCTACTGGTTCAATAACTTTTGATCTCATCACTGAGGGAAATACCTATCGTTGCTATGCTGCATCATCCCTTCCTCTTTGGGGAAATGCCGGCGTAGTTCAAGCAAACATCAAAAGGAATTTTCTGGCGCCGTTGCCGGGGAGACATCATCAACATTACTAGGTTCCTAATCACAAATCTCATATCCTTGCAAT
Organism: Aegilops longissima; assembly: GCA_021605205.1. Lineage (NCBI taxonomy): Eukaryota > Viridiplantae > Streptophyta > Magnoliopsida > Poales > Poaceae > Aegilops > Aegilops longissima. The sequence continues at coordinate 576,367,455 of CM038677.1, forward strand.
TTACATTATTTGCCATTTGCCTCTCAGTTTCCTCTCCCCCACTTCACAAAAAATTGCCATTTTATTCACCCTCTTGTTTTTTTCGTTCGTTGTTTTCTCGTCAGATCTGTTTATGAGTGCAATCTTGTTGCGTAGTCACGATGACTCAAGAGGACACCAAGTTTTATGATTTCTTCAATACCAACAATAATGATATTATTAATCAGCACTCCGATTGCTCCTCACGCCACTAGTGCGGAGTCTTGTGATATTAATGCCGCTTTGTTGAATATTGTTATGAAAGAACAATTTTCTGGTACTCCTAGTGAGGATGCCGCGTCCCATCTTAACACATTCGTGGAATTATGCGATATGCAAAATAAAAAAGATGTGGACAATGATATTGTGAAGTTGAAATTATTCCCGTTTTCTTTGCGAGATCGTGCAAAAAAAATTGGTTTTCTTCTTTGCCTCGCAATAGTATCGATTCTTGGGATAAGTGCAAAGATGCCTTTATTGCTAAGTATTTTCTACCCGCAAAAATTATTTCCCTTAGAACACAAATCATGAATTTTAAGCAACTTGAGCACGAACATGTTGCACAATCTTGGGAAAGAATGAAATTGATGCTAAGAAATTGTCCTACTCATGGCTTAAATCTTTGGATGATCATACAAATTTTTTATGCGGGACTGAATTTTGTTTCTAGAAATCTTTTAGATTCCGCCACAGGTGGTACTTTTATGGAAATTACTTTGGGTGAAGCTACTAAATTGCTAGATAATATTATGGCAAATTATTCAATGGCATACCAAAAGAGCTCCTACTAGTCACAAAGTTAATTCAGTTGAAGAAATTTCTTCTTTGAGTGAAAAAATTGATGCTCCTATGAAATTGGTTTCTAATAAAAGTGCTCCTATTGATTTTAATGATGTGACTTTGTCTACTTTGATTGAGCAAAATAGTGATGCCGTAGATGTGAATTTCATCTCGCGAGACAATTTCAATAACAATGCTTATAGAGGTAATTTTAATCCTAGGCCTTTTCCTAGTAATTACTCTAATAATTATGGTAATTCCTATGGTAATCCTTCTTATAATAATAATAGGAACACCTCTAATCTTGAGAATAATATTAAATAATTTATCAATACTCAAAAGGTTTTCAATGCTACAATAGAAGAAAAGCTGAATAAGATTGATGATATGTCTAGAAGTATTGATAAAATTTCTCATGATGTAGAAAATATCAAGATGAAAATTTTTGTGCCTAAGGTTGAGAAATTTAAAGCTTTATATGTTTCTATGGATGAAAGTAAGAAAAGAACCTCTATGCTTAGAGCTAGAAGAGAATTTTTAGAAAAAGCATTTTCTAGTGATTGCTTTCCTAAAAGTGATGAAGATCTTAAAATGATTAGTGTTTCTTCTATTGATTCCTTGTTTAGTAAAATTAATATTGACGATAAAGGGACTGGAGAATATTCAACTTTAGCTAGAAGGCATCCCCATAATTCGGAGGGTGAAAATCTTGTTGAGAAAATTGATAAACGTGGGTTTGAAGAGGTCAAAACTTTAACTAGTGATGTGCCCACTCTTTTGGATTACAAAGACTTTAATTATGACAACTGCTCTTTGATTGATTGTATTTATTTGTTGCAATCCATGATAAATTCACACCATGCTTATGAACAAAATAAAGCTTTTACTAAACATATCGTTGATGCTATGATGAAAGCCTTAGAAGAAAAGTTGGAATTAGAGGTTTCGATCCCTAGAAAATTACATGATGAATGGGAACCTACTAGCAAAGTCAAGATTAAAAATTATGAGTGTTTTGCTTTATGTGACTTGGGTGCTAGTGTTTCTACAATTCCGAAATCTTTATGTGATGTGCTTGGTCTTACCGATATTGAAGAATGTTCATTAAATTTGCACTTGCGGATTCTACTATTAAAAAGCCTATGGGAAGAATTAATGATGTTCTTATTCTTGCAAATAGGAATTATGTTCCCATAGATTTTATTGTTCTTGATATTGATTGCAATCTGTCTTGTCCAATTATTCTTGGTAGACCGTTTTTATGTACTATTGGTGTTGTGATTGATATGAAAGAAGGCAATATTAAATTTTAATTTCCACTAAGGAAGGGTATGAAAAACTTCCCTAGAACTAGAATTAAGCCACCATATGAATCAATCATGAGGGCATCATATGGATCTAGAAACAAGGATGACAACACTTAGATCCTTTGTATTATGCCTAGCTAGGGGCGTAAAATGATAGCGCTTGTTGGGAGGCAACCCAATCTTTATCTTTTTACTTTTTGGTTTTCTTGCTGTTTTGCAGTAAATATATAAAGATGCCTCTGATTAGATGTGTTTTTATGTTTTAATTAGTGTTTGGGCCAAGCACGGCCTTTGGGTTAATGTTGGGTGATAGTTGATTTGATCTTGTTGAAAAACAGAAACGTTTGTACTCAGAAAAACAATTTTCATAAGTCACGGAAGCGTGATTTTGCTCTAATTTTTTTACACAAGATTTATATACAAATTTATCACATTGTCCTAACTTTTCAGAGTTTTTGGAGTTACAGAAGTATAAGAAGTTCTCTGATTACTACAGACTATTATGTTTTTAACAGATTCTGTTTTCTTTGTGTTGTGTGCTTGTTTTGATGATTCTATGGTTTCATTTAAAGAGTTTTTGCCGTAGAAAAGTTGGAATACAATAGACATAATGCAAAAATAAAATATGAATGGGTTTGCAGCAGTACTTAGAGTAGTGATTTGCTTTGTTATACTAACGGATCTCACGAAGGTTTTGTTGAGTTTTGTGTGATTGAAGTTTTCAGGATTTGGGTGAGATCTCGATGGATGAAGGAATAAGGAGTAAGAAGAGCCTAAGATTGGGTATGCCCCATGGCATCCCAAGCTATTATCCAAAAGAGAAGCAAGCAACTAAGCTTGGGGATGCCTCGAGTGGCATTCCCTCTTTCTTCTAACAACCATCGGTATTTTACTTGGAACTATATTTTTATTCGTCACATATCATGAGTTTTGCTTGGAGCGTCTTGTATGATATTAGTCTTTGCTTGTTTTGCTTTTTGTTTTAAGTCATCTATCCTTGCTGGACACACCTATTTGAGGGAGCCACAATTATGCTATGATTTGTTAAAATTGCTCTCTATGCTTCACTTAAATCTTTATGAGCTATGGAATTGCTCTAGTGCTTCACTTATATCTTTTTGAGCATGGTGTGCTTTAGTATTTTTGAAGAAATGCTCTCATGCTTCACTTAGATATATTTGAGAGTCAGTAATTTTTTTAAGAAATTCTCTCATGCTTCACTAAATTATTTTGAGAGAAGAAAATTTTTATGCTCATGTTCTTCACTTAGATTTGTTTGAGCTATCAAAAGCAACATATGAAATTAGTTCCAAAGTGATAGATATTCAAGAGGGACATAATAAAAACTTTCACGAAGATCATTGGACAAAATAAACTTGATTCCTTGTAATAGTTTTGCGACATGTTGCTAAAATATGTGAGTCATGTTGATGAGTAATTATGCTTTAGTAAGAATATTGGCGTTAAGGTTTGTGATTCCCTATGCAAGCAAGAAAGTCAATCGTTATGCAATGAAATTACATCCTACTTGTGTTGCATTATTCGGTGTTAGTTGTGCTTATTTCTCGCTTATGAGATTTTTCGTTTCTTGGTTGGATGCTTCCCAATCTTTTTTACCCTTCATTTGCACTAAGTATGATCACTACTTGTGCATCCAAAATCCTTAAACCCTGTTTTGCCACACGAGTCCACTATACCTACCTATATGTGATATTCTTTTACCGTTCTAAGAAAATTTGTATGTGCCATCTCTAACTTTCAAAATAAACTTCTCTTTTGTGTTCCCGTACCGCTCATAAAACAGTTAGTGGTGGTTGATATTTTTCCATGCTAGATGTGTTATTCTCAAGATGAGTGTTTATTCACTTGTCATTGCACGAGAGTACGACAAAGGTATTAGGGATGCCCAGTCCCGAAATGAAAAATGAATTTACTTTATGTTGTCAAATAATAAATTCCTTGGAAAGTGTTGGTATTGACGGTACCCGTGGATTCAGTTAGCCGTGGAATATGAAAGTATGGTGGAAAAAGGAATAAACTTTATTTTCTGTTTGGGAACAGCATATGATATATATAGCATGGAAAGTATTGGAAACTACTCGATCGTTTTTGTTGACAGGAAAAGCATGCCACCCGAAATGTTTTATCTCTACCTTTTTCGCTTTGAGCTCTGGCACCTCTACAAATCCCTACTTCCCTCTGCGAAGGGCCTTTATTTTACTTTATGCAATTTTTGTTTTTATTTGAGTCTCCATCTTCTCTTATCAAGCACCAACTAAGGGGCACTATGATCGTACTTGAGCATTGGGTGTAACTAATATGCGAGTGTGTTTCCTAAATGGATCAATGATTGAGCATAATGGGCTAGGGATAACTTGCTTTAGTATTGATATTTTGAAAGACGTGGTTGCTTGTTGATATGCTTGAGTATTTAAGTCCTCATGTCAAAACTAGACTATTACTTTGAACCATATAGAAGTCCAAATGTCCATGCTACAAAGAAAAGAATATGTGATGAGCATGTTAGGCAGCATTCCACATCAAAAATTCTGTTTTTATCATTTACCTACTCGAGGACGAGCAAGAATTAAGCTTGGGGATGCTGATACGTCTCCACCGTATCTATAATTGTTGATTGTTCCATGCCGTTATATTATCATTCTTGGATGTTTTACAATCATTTTATAGCAACTTTATATCATTTTTTGGGACTAATATATTGACATAATGCCCAGGGCTAGTTGCTGTTTTTTGCTAGTTTTTTTACTTCGTAGGAAATCAATACCAAACGGAGTCCAAACGCAGCGAAACTTTGGTGATTTTTTTGGACCAGAAGACACACGATGGGCCAAGAAAGTACCTGAGGAGGGCTAGAGAAGCACTGGGGTGCTCAGAGGCACAACCCACCAGTGCGCTGGACCCCAGCGCGCCAGTGGGTTGTGCCCACCTCGGTGGCCTCCCGGACCGCCTCTTTGCTCTATAAATACCCCAATATTCCAGAAACCCTAGGGAGTTGACGAAAATCAATTCGAGCCGCCGCAAGTTCCAGAACCACCAGATCCAATCTAGACACCATCACAGAGGGGTTCATCATCCTCATTGGTGCCTCTCCGATGATGCGTGAGTAGTCTTTTGTAGACCTACGGGTCCGTAGTTAGTAGCTAGATAGCTTTCTCTCTCTCTTTTGATTCTCAATACAATGGTCTCTTGGAGATCCATATGATATAACTCTTTTTGCAGTGTGTTTGTTGGGATCCGATGAACTTTGGTTTACGATCAGATCTATGTTTTTATCCATGAAAGTTATTTGAGTCTTCTTTGATATCTTATATGCATGATTGCTTATAGCCTCGTATTTCTTCTCCGATATATGGGATTTGTTTGGCCAACTTGATCTATTTATCTTGCAATGGGAAGAGGTGCTTTGTGATGGGTTTGATCTTATGGTGCTTGACGATACGTCTCCAACGTATCCATAATTTTTTATTGTTCCATGTTGTTTTATTATCAATCTTGATGCAACTTTTGGTAATAACCTATTGACATAGTGCCAAGTGCCAGTTGCTATTTTTTTCCATGTTTTTTACATCACAGGAAATCAATATAAAATGGAGTCCAAATGCCACGAAACTCCATGATGATTTTTTATGGGCCAAAAGGAAGCAGATAGGCCCTGGTTGCACCTGGGGGCTGGCCCGAGGAGGGGACAACCCACCAGGGCACGCCAGGAGGCCCTAACGCGCCCTGGTGGGTTGTGCGCACCTCGGGTGCCCCCCGAACCGCCTCTTTGCTCTATAAATACCCCAAAAATCCAGAAACCCTAGGGGAGTCGACAAAATATTCATCCAGCCGCCGCAGAGTCCAGAACCACTAGATCCAATCTAAACACCATCACGGAGGGTTTCACCACTTCCATTGGTGCCTCTCCGATGACGCATGACTAGTTCTTTGTAGACCTTCGAGTTCGTACTTAGTAGCTAGATGGCTTTCTCTCTCTCGCTGAATTCTCAATACAATGGTCTCTTGGAGATCCATATGATGTAACTCTTTTTGCAGTGTGTTTGTTGGGATCTGATGAACGTCGAGTTTATGATCAACTATATCTTTTTATATCCATGAAAGTTATTTGAGTTTCTTTGATCTCTTATATGCATGATCTCTTATAGCCTCGTATTTCTTCTCCGATATTTGGGTTTTGTTTACCCAACTTGATCTATTTATCTTGCAATGGGAAGAGGTGCCCGGTAGTGGGTTCGATCTTACAGTGCTTGATCCCAGTGACAGAAGGGGAACCGACACGTATGTATCATTGCTACTAAGGATATAAAGACGAGGTCTATATCTCCCGTCATATAGATAAACGGATCTTGTCTACATCATGTCATCTTTCTTGTTGCATTAATCCATTTTCCATTGAACTTAATACACTAGATGCATGCTGGATAGCGCTCGATATGTGGAGTAATAGTAGTAGATGCAGGTAGGAGTCGGTCTACTAATCTTGGACGTGATGCCTATGTAATGATCATTGCCTGGATATCGTCATGATTATTTGAAGTTCTATCAAATGCCCAACAGTAATTTGTTTACCCACCTTTTGCTATTTTTCTCGAGAGAAGCCACTAGTGAAACCTACGGCCCCGGGTCTTCTTTCTCATATATTTGCTTTGCGATCTACTTTTACTTTGCATTTTTATTCAGATCTATTAAACCAAAAATACAAAAATACTTTGCTGCAGTTTTATTTATTTGCGATCTATTATTTCAATCTATTGCAACTTTCTCCCATCAACTTGCCAATTTCTGGCGCCGTTACCTCAAAGGGATTGACAACCCCTTTTACACGTCGGGTTGCGAGGTGTTGTTATTTGTGTGCAGGTGCTGTTTACGTTGTGTTTCTTGGTTCTCCTACTGGTTCGATACCTTGTTTTCATAACTGAGGGAAATACTCTACTGTCGCTGTGCTACATCATCCCTTCCTCTCCGGGGAAATACCGACGTAGTTCCAGCTACCATCAAGGAGAATTTCTGGCGCCGTTGCCGGGGACGATCTTCATCATAACCAGGTTCCTAATCACGAATCTCATCTCCTTGCAATTTACATTATTTGCCATTTGCCTCTCATTTTCCTCTCCCCCACTTCACAAAAAATGCCGTTTTATTCGCCCTCTTTTTCGTTCACCTTTTTCTCGTCAGATCTCTTGTTTGCTTGTGTTACCATGTGTCTTCTATTTGCTTGCATCTTTGCTTGCTAATAATCTATTGATATGGAACCTCAATGATGAACCAATTGCTAGTGAATTGCGTTCACTAGATTATCTTTATGAAGTTTTGCTTCAGATCTATGAATCTGAAAATTGTGATGAAGTGTTAAACGAAGAAATTTATAAAGTATTCATGATAGCTCCTTGAATGAAAAAGCAAGATTGCAATGATGTTACTATAAATTCTATTAATGTCAATTGTATTAATGATATGCAAAACTCCAAGCTTGGGGATGCTTTTTTTGTTATGTCCACTACTTGTTGCAATGATCATGATTGGGGTGATTCTTCTTATGACCTTGAAAATTTATTTAAGCCTCATGATGAATTTGTTTGCGATATTATTGAAAGTGAGTTTGGAAGAGTATAAAATTTAGGTAAAAGTAATCCCACAAGTTTGGAGAGTGCTCAATCTTATGAAATTTTTGATGAAAGTGGGTTCGTAGAGGTCATGACTTTAGTTGATTTTGATCCCACTATTTGGGAAGAGTGTCAACTTTGCATGCATGTGGATCATAAAGAGAATATTTTATGTGATAGTTATATTGTTGAATTTGATTATGATACTACATATAATTATTATGAGAGAGGAAAATATGGTTGTAGAAATTTCCATGTTATTAAATTTGCTCTCGTTGTGTTGAGATTGTCAATGTTTTATTCCTCTCCTTTGCATATGCTAGATGTTTCTTGTCTTGACAATTTTTTTTGCTATAAAATTCCTATGCATAGGAAGTATGTTAGACTTAAATGTGTTTGTCACATGTTTCATGATGCTCTCTTTGTGTTTCAATTATTATCTTTCTTGTGAGCATCATTGAAGTCTTATGCCTAGCTAACGGCGTAAAACTATAGCGCTTGTTGGGAGGAAACCCAGTGAACAAAATTTATTTTTGCTTTTTAATTTCTGTTCTTGAGTGTTTACAAAATTATGCCTCTGGTATGATTGTGCTTTTTATGTTTTAATTAGTGTTTGTGCCAAGTAAAAGCTATAGGATCTTCTTGGGTGATAGTTGTTTGATCTTGCTGAAAAAGACGTAATCTTTGCGCTCACATAAAATAATTTTCATAAATCACAGAATAGAGATTTTGCCCTGATTCTTTTTTCAGAATATTAATATACAAATTACCCAGATCTTCCTATTTTGGTAGAAGTTTTGTAGTTCCAGAAGTTTTCGCCAAAGTCAGATTACTACAGACTGTTCTGTTTTGACAGATTCTGTTTTGTTTGTGTTGTGTGCTTATTTTGATGGCTCTATGGTTTTCTTTGATGAGTTTTTGCCATAGAAAAGTTGGAATACAGTCCATATAATACAAAAAAAATATGAATTGGTTTGATACAGCACTTATAGTAGTGGTTTGCTTTCTTATACTAATGGATCTCACGAAAGTTTTGTTGAGTTTTGTGTGATTGAAGTTTTCAAGTTTTGGGTTATCTTACGATGGATGAAGGAAGGATATAAGAGCCTAAGATTGGGGATGACCCGGCATCCCAAGCTATTATCCAATAATTAGCAACCAACTAAGCTTGGGGATGCCCCCGAGTGGCATCCCCGCTTTCTTCCAACAACTGTCGGTATTTTACTCGAGACTATATTTTTAGTCGTCACATGATATGTGTTTCTTGTATGATATGTGTCTTTTCTTGATTTATTTTGTGTTTTAAGTCATCAACCAATTTGAGGGAGCCAAAATTATATCATGACTTGTTATAATTGCTCTTTGTGCTTCACTTAAATCTTTTATGAGCTAGGACTTGCTCTAGTGCTTCACTTATATCTTTTTGAGCACGGTGTGCTTTGTTATTTTTGAAGAAATGCTCTCTTGCTTCACTTAGATTTATTTGAGAGTTAGTAAAATTTTGAAGAAATTCTCTCTTGCTTCACTTAGATTACTTTGAGAGAAAGAAAATTTGTTATGCTCATGATCTTCACTTATATTTGTTTGAGCTTATGAAAAGCAACACATAAAAGTTAGACCCAAAGTGATAGATATCCAAGAAGGATAAAGAAAATAAAATGTCATGAAGATCATTGGACAAAATAAACTTGATTCTTAGTAATAGTTTTGAGATATGATGATGTGATATGTGAGTTATGTTGATGAGTAATTGTGCTCTAGTAAGAATATTGGTGTTATGGTTTGTGATTCCCCATGCATGCATGAAAGTCAATAATCATGAAATGAAAATTATATCCTACTTGTGGTGCATTATTCGGTGTTACTTATGCTTAATGCTTGCTTCACAAAATTATTCGTTTCTTGGTTGGTCGCTTCTCAATCTTTTTGCTAGCCTTCATTTTGCACCAAGTATGATCTCTACTTGTGCATCCAAATTCCTTTAAACCAGTTTTGCCATATGAGTCCACTATATCTACCTATATGCGGTATTCTTTTGCCGTTCTAAGCAAATTTTTATGTGCCATCTCTAATTTTGAAAATAAACTTCTCTTTTGTGTGTTTGTTTCGCTCGCGGAACGGTAACGGGTGGCTAATATTTTCCATGCTAGATGTGTTATTGTCAAGATGAGTGTTTATTCACTTGTCATTGCACAAGAGTAAGGCAAAGGTTTTGGGGATTCCCAGTCCCGAAATGCAAAAAAGTATTTACTTTATGTGGTCAAATAATAAATTCCTTGGAAAGTGTTGGTATGGAAGGCACCCGTGGATACGGCTAGCCATGGAAAGTGAAAGTATGGTGGAAAATGGAATAAACTTTATTTTTTGTCTGGGAACCGCCTATGGCATATCTAGCATGGAAAGTGTTCGTAGCTCTACTCATTTTCGTTGGTGGGATGGGTACATCTCCCAAAATGTTTTTATCTCAATTTTTTCTCTTTGAGCTCTGGCACCTCTACAAATCCCTACTTCCCTCTACGAAGGGTCTTTCTTCTACTTTATGCAATTTTTATTTCGAGTCTCCATCTTCTCTTACAAAAGCACCAACTAAGAGGCAATATGATCGTACTTAACTATTGGGTGTAGCTAATATTCGAGTGTGTTTCATGAATGGATCAATGTTTGAGCATGATGGGCTAGGGATAACTTGTTTTAGCATTGATATTTTGAAAGACATAGTTGCTTGTTGATATGCTTGAGTATCTAAATTATTATGTCAAAACTAGACTATTGCTTTGAATCACATAAAAGTCCGAATGTCCATGCTACTAAGAAAAGAATATGATACGACTTGATGAACAACACTCCACATCAAAAATTCTATTTTTATCACTTACCTACTCGAGGACGAGTAGGAGTTAAGCTTGGGGATGCTGATACGTCTCCAACGTATCTATAATTTTTGATTGTTCCATGCTGTTTTATTACCAATCTTGGATGTTTTATAATAATTTTATAGAATTTTATATCAGTTTTTGGTACTAACCTATTGACATAGTGCCAAGTGCCAGTTGATGTTTTTCCATGTTTTTTACATCACAGCAAATCAATATCAAAAAGAGTCCAAATGCCACGAAATTCCATGATGATTTTTTATGGGCCAAAAGGAAGCAGATGGGCCCTGGTTGCACCTGGGGGCTGTCCCGAGGAGGGGACAACCCACCAGGGTGAGCCAGGAGGCCCTGACGTGCCCTGGTGGTTTGTGCCCACCTCGGGTGCCCCCCAGACTGCCTCTTTGCTCTATAAATACCCCAAAAATCCAGAAACACTAGGGGAGTCGACGAAATATTCATCCAGCCGCCGCAGAGTCCAGAACCACCAGATCCAATCTAAACACCATCACAGAGGGGTTCACCACTTCCATTGGTGCCTCTTCTATGATGCGTGAGTAGTTCTTTGTAGACCTTCGGGTCCGTAGTTAGTAGCCGGATGGCTTTTTCTCTCTCGTTGAATTCTCAATACAATGGTCTCTTGGAGATCCATATGATGTAACTCTTTTTGCGGTGTGTTTGTTGGGATCTGATGAACTTCGAGTTTATGATCAGTTATATCTTTTTATATCCATGAAAGTTATTTGAGTTTCTTTGATCTCTTATATGCATGATCTCTTATAGCCTCGTATTTCTTCTCCGATATTTGGGTTTTGTTTGGCCAACTTGATCTATTTATCTTGCAATGGGAAGAGGTGCCCAATAGTGGGTTCGATCTTACGGTGCTTGATCCCTGTGATAGAAGGGGAATCGACACATATGTATCATTGCTACTAAGGATAAAAAGACGAGATCTATATCTACCGCCATATAGATAAACGGATCTTATCAACATCATGTCATCATTCTTATTGCGTTACTTCATTTTTCTATGAACTTAATACACTAGATGCATGCTGGATAGCGGTTGATGTGTGGAGTAACAGTAGTAGATGCAAGCAGGAGTCGGTCTACTAATCTTGGACGTCATGCCTATGTAATGATCATTGCCTGGATATCGTCATGATTATTTGAAGTTCTATCAATTGCCCAACAGTAATTTGTTTACCCACCATTTGCTATTTTTCTCGAGAGAAGCCACTAGTGAAACCTACGGCCCCCGGGTCTTCTTTCTCATATATTTGCTTTGCGATCTACTTTTCCTTTGCATTTTTATTCAGATATATTAAACCAAAAATACAAAAATACTTTGCTGCACTTTTATTTATTTGCGATCTATTATTTAAATCTATTACAACTTTCTCCCGTCAACTTGCCAATTTCTGGCGCCGTTACCCGAAAGGGATTAACAACCCCTTTTACACGTCGGGTTGCGAGGTGTTGTTATTTGTGTGCAGGTGCTGTTTACGTTGTGTTGCTTGGTTGTCCTACTGGTTCGATACCTTGGTTTCATAACTGAGGGAAATACTCTACCGTCGCTGTGCTACATCATCCCTCCCTCTCTGAGGAAATACCAACGTAGTTCCAGCTACCATCAGTTGATCCCAGTGACAGAAGGGGAACCGACACGTATGTATTGTTGCCATTAAGGATAACAAGATGTGGTCTATTTCTACATAAATAGATCTTGTCTACATCATGTCATCATTCTTATTGCATTACTTCGTTTCTCCATGAACTTAATACACTAGATGCATGCTGGATAGCGGTCGATGTGTGGAGTAATAGATGTAGATGCAGGTAGGAGTCAGTGTACTAATCTTGGACGTGATGCCTATATAATGATCATTGCCTGGATATCGTCATGATTATTTGAAGTTCTATCAATTTCCCAACAGTAATTCGTTTACCCACTGTTTGCTATTTTTCTCGAGAGAAGCCACTAGTGAAATCTACGGCCCCGGGTCTCTTCTTTATTATATTTGCCTTCACGATCTATTTTTATTTGCTTTTATTTTCAGATCTATTAAACCAAAAATACAAAAATACCTTGCTCATATTTTTATTTATTTATTTATTTTATCTCGGGACGCGAGATCTATTTATCCAATCTACTACAATTTTATCTATCTTTTTACCCGTGAGGGATTGACAACCCCTCTCTTACGTCGGGTAGCAAGTATTTGTTCTTTGTATGCAGAAGTTGTTTACATGGTGTTGAGTGGTTCTCCTACTGGTTCGATAACCTTGGTCTCATCACTGAGGGAAATACCTACCGTTGATGTGCTGCATCATCCCTTCCTCTTTGGGGAAATACCGACGTTGTTCAAGCAAACATCAATCGGCAAGCCATTGAGAATAAATGGATCTTCAAGAAGAAGACTGATGTTGCTGGTAATGTTACTATCTACAAAGCTCGACTTGTCGCAAAAGGTTTTCGACAATTTCTTGGAGTTGACTATGATTAAACTTTCTCCTCCGTAGCGATGCTTAAGTCTGTCTGAATCATGTTAGCAATTGCCGCATTTTATAATTATGAAATCTGGCAAATGGATGTCAAAACTGCATTCCTTAATGGATTTCTTAAAGAAGACTTGCATATGATGCAACCAGAAGGTTTTGTCGATCCTAAAGGTGCTAACAAAGTGTGCAAGCTCCAGCGATCCATCTATGGACTGGTGCAAGCATGTCAGAGTTGGAATATACATTTTGATGAGGTGATCAAAGCATATGGTTTTATACAAACTTATGGTGAAGCCCTGTATTTACAAGAAAGTGACTGGGAGCTCTGTAGCATTTCTGATATTATATGTAGATGCCATATTGTTCATTGGAAATGATATATAATTATCGATAGCATAAAAGGATACTTGAATAAGATTTTTTCAATGAAAGACCTCGATGAAGCTGCTTATATATTTGGCATCAAGATCTATAGAGATAAATCAAGACGCTTAATACACTACAAAAAAATACACTTCCGTGACGATACTTGTTTGTCATAGTAGGTCACGTTTTCTGTCATGCATGTACATCCATGACGATTTTATGACAGAATCAAGATAGTCATACCTGTGCTGTCGTAGAAGTGTTCCATGACATTACCAAAATTATCATCACGGAAGTGTTCACTTCCATGATGATAAATGGCGCGTCATGGAAGTGCTTTCGTCAAGGGTAACCGACACGTGGCATCCACCGTAACGGGTCGCTGTTAAGCTATCGGGTCTAGTTTTGCATCCGATAACCTGTTAACAGTCTGGACCAATGGGGATTTTCCATGTGTAAAATTCACAATGGCCGGGTGAACCATGTGTCGGCCCACTGTTGGCACAGATGTCATCCACTCATTCACTACTAGGGAAAAGCTTATAGGCAGACGCTTACTAGTAGTGCGGGTTTATACCCCTCGCTGCTGCTAATTACTAGTAGCGCAGGTTATAAACCCACGCTACTACTAAGTTGATAGTAGTAGCGCGGGTTTTTACCCCTCGCTACTACTAAGTGATTTCCACCGTGCCTTCCGGGACCAGCCGTAGTAGCAGCGTCGGTTATAAACCCACGCTACTACTAAGTTTATAGTAGTAGCGCGGTTTATAAACCCCACGCTACTACTAAGTGGTCTCCACCATGCACCCTGGGACATGTCATAGTAGTAGCGTGGGTATAAACCCAGCGTTACTATTATCAACCCACCGACACATGTATAAACATGGCGCATGGAGGCCCATTCCCAAACCCACACTCTCTCAATTTCACTTCACCCTCCCACCTGCGACGCCCTTCCTCGCCCACCGCAACTGCCGGCCTCGCACCTCGACGTCTCCCTCAAATCCGACGACCTCCTCTTCCACCGTAGCCCCTCCTTCCTCCGCCTCCTCCTCCGCTGCTGGAAGGAGAGGAAGATCCAGCAGAGCGCTGCCCATGACGATGGCCAGATCTTTGATGGACGCAACCCATGGTGTCATCTAGGGTTTCGACTCCAACTCCTGCGGCCACTGGTGAGTTGCTGCACCTACTCCTCTCTCTCTCTCTCTCTCTCTCTCTCTCTCTCTCTCTTCCTCTTCTAATCCTTGTCTCTTTTTTTGTAGCAGTAGCAAAGGAGAGGTGTGGAGAAGAGTTGGACAGGGAAACACCATCTCTATAGACGACTTCATACCCTTGAGGATCAGCATCGGCCATGCATGAAGAGGACGATGACGCCTAGCAGCAGCAGCCATGGCTGGAATTTATTTTTTATTTCCTAATTAGTTAGAAGTAGCGAGGGTCCAGAATCGCGCTACTACTAGTTAATAGTAGCATGGGTGGTATCCACGCTACTACTAACGGTCGTAGTAGTAGCGCGGGTGGCACCCGCCACTACTACCGCTAGTCAGAAGCGCCCTATCGAGAGCGCAGCACCAGCGCCATCGATATACCTAAAACCCGCGCTAGTGCTAGGCTTTTCCATAGTAGTGATTGGACAGAAGGCACCTATGATACGTTGACACATGGCACGACCCAACAGAGGCCCATTCCGGTGAAAAGGATGACCCATTTGACTTGGTCAAAAGGTAGCGGACCGGCCCACGAAAAGCCTGTTAACAGCATGTTCATATATAGCCCATTTATGGCCCGCTAACTCATGACCCGTTATGGCCTATCTGAATTAAGCCCAGTAGCTTCATCTGGGCCGTCCAATATGATTCCAGCCCGTTGTAACTTCCGGCCCATGTATGGCCCATGACGTATTTCGGCCCATATGAGGCCCTTTGTAACTCTTGGCCCATTAACGGCCCGTGGTGAAACTGGCCCGTAATGAATAGTGTACCGCTTTATACCCATTAACGGCCCATTATTCCATTGGGCCATTTCCAACCCGTGTTATCTTTCGGCCTTTTCAGGGCCCATTTATTATTGGGCTCATTTCCAGCATTCCATTACTGGCCTTTTCTGCTCGTGGGCCAAATTCAGCCCGTGCTTACAGTCGGCCCGTTTGTGGCCCGTTAATCTGTTGGGCCGTTTTCATAGGGTCATCAAATATGGCAGATTAACGACGGCCCGGGCCCATGAACAGACGATTCCAACTCTAGCCCATTTACGACCCATAATGCGGTCTATTATTGGCCCATGTTTGGCCAATCGATCATACGACCCGTAGAAGGCCAATTGATGCTATGACCCATAGAAGGCCCATTGTTTCTATGGCCCATAGAAGGCCCATTGTTTCTACGGCCCGTAGGAGGCCCATGGTCACTACAGTAAATATGTAGCCCATGGTTATTGTGGCCTAGTTTAAAAAAAATAGGTTATTGCGGTCACTAGGAAACCGCGAAAAAAGAATTGCGATGACTACAAGCAAACAAATAAACAAGATAACAAGGAAATAAATAAGCAAGTGACTTACGCTAGGCTATGACGGCTATTACACATATTACATCCACTGGGCATCAAAGTTCGCCACCAGTGCAAATATAGGGCACAAAGCAGCATATCACATACACTGGTTGTCAAAGTTGGCGACTAGTGCAAATAAATGCCACAGCAAAACAAGTCCAGAACTAAAACCACTCCAGAAGAGCTCAAGAAACAATATCCTGGGTACCCATAATGCTGGCAAGATGGTTAGCAAGCTTATTAACTTTCTCTTGTTTGGCGCTTAAATCCTCCAGCGCTTGTCGTTGCACCAGAAAGTATGCATCTGAATTCTGCAGGGACTTCCTCAGTCCTTCGGCTTCTTGTCGCAGCACATCTGATCGATGTCTTTCAATTTGAAGTTGAGACTCTAGAAGACGAATTGATTTAGGCAGCGAGTTCGAAGAGCTTGTGCTAGAAGTAGTGGCCAGTAACTCAAACACTACATCAAGACATGACTTTTGGCTTGTCTCACTGTCGTCAAGATAGTTTTTATCAGCTTTCTTGGAGACCAACAGGGATGTCTCACTATCTTGAACCTTATCTGCATTAATTCCTTTACCATTGCATAACGGGGTACTCTTCTCCAATATTTTGTCCGTATTCTAAAAGAGAAACAAGCAGACACATCACAGGTTTACCATGTTGTATATGAAACTCATTTTGGTAAATCAGTTCAGTAGTAAAGTGGACAGGATAACATCATGAAACAAACATATATCTATGTACCATGGTCGCTGTATGGTCTATATCATTCTAGTTTTTGTTGCCAAATCAAGATAGAGACACAGTTCAAATAATATCTATTTAAGACAAAGCAGAATAGACAGAATATAAGTGTGGGAAACTACAAAGCAATAACAACACTTGTAATGTGCATGACATGAGAACATAAATGTTTATTCAACTGAAACTGAAATCAACATAGAGCAAGTTACAACAGAAAACCAGTTAAATAAACAGGTTTAAAACATACCTGTTGCGCCATTGGAGTTTCAATTCCACCCTTCAAATTTGAAAATAGTTGGTATGAGTATATACAGTGATGCAAGAGCAAAGGAGTATGAACCGTAGCTATAGAACCTGACCTAAGAATAGTTCTTCTTCTGCTTTAAGCGTTGCGTTTTGATTCGGAGTGGTGGTCCTCATGCTTTGGGCACTACAGTTCCCTTACTAACTGCTTGTGTTTGGGTGCTCTGTGGTGGAGATAGTGTTGTGTCAACTGGAACTGGGTTACTATCTGCTGGGGTTGGGGTTAGAAGGGGTGTAGCTGGTTCTCTGTCCAACTGGGTAGGGGTACAATCTGCGAGAGTCTGGGTTATGTGTTGTGGGGCTGGTTCTTGGGCAAGTGCAACCGTGGTTCTACCTGCATCGACTGGTAGCACTATCTTTTCCGAAGACCGTGTTGTTACTCCCTTAGATACTGCCATCACCCTCTCCAATTCAAATGGCTGATAAACAAGAAAAGTAATTGAATCTACAGACATTGTATGATAGACCGGTGCAATGGATAGTGGGGAATAAAAGAGGGCATGAAATAATTCACATTTATGTTGTCTAACCAAACAGGATAGCATGACACAATTTCACATATATGATGGCTAACTAAAGAGGATAGCATGACACAATTTCACATATATGATGGCTAACTAAAAAGGATGGAAAGACATAGTTCAAAGTATTATGTAAACATGATGACATGATATAACTATATAATGTATTTATTAAATAGGTTGGCATGCCATAATTCACATACATGCCGCCTATGGAAACATGATAGCATGATATAATTCACAGATAGAATGACATAATTCAAAATATGATGACTGTAAACACTAAACAAGATGAGGTGATATAACTATATGATGTCTTTATTAAATGGGTTGGCATGCCATAATTCAGATAGATGTTGTCTATGTAAACATGATGGCATGATATAATTCAAATATATGATTTATATACTAAGCAAGTAAGCAGATGGCAATCGTATATATGATGTAAAAACTAAGAAATGCAATACAACATGCATGACATGAGTAATATAACCCTGCCAAGTTGAGCATAGACCTCAGGAGGGGGGGAGGAATAGGACTGGTCATCTGTCTCTGAATCCTCCTCTAAGGAGCTATCTGTAACCAGCAAGATGTCTGCTTTAGCAGGAGCATTATCTGCTCTGAATACCTTATTTCCCTCCAGTTACTTGCATCACCGCTTCAAATGGCTGATGCACAGGAAGAGCAGTTGAATATACAAACGTTGTCGACAAATGGAACACGTAGTACAAAAAAGAATAGCATGATATAATTCACATATATGATGATTGGCTAAACAGCATGGCATTGCATAATTCACATACATAATGCCTTGCAACAAGATAGCATTGCATAATTCACATATATAATGTCTCGCAACAAGTACATAATTCACATATATGGTAATTAGACACTAAACATGTGGCATTCACTCTAAACTAAGAAAATGACATAGCAATGCAAGACACATGCGCATGATATGAGCAACATAACCCTGCCAAGTTAGAGCATACACCTCGGTGAGGGGATAGGACTGGTCATCTGTCTCTAAATCCTCCTCTGAGGAGCTATCTGTAACCAGCGAGATATGCTGTCGGGGAAGCTGATCGTGGCCCACGAACACCTATGGGACCTGGGTCCCTTGTGGTTCGGAGGGGGGCGGAGATTGCACAAAGAGCGGATCGAAGCGATGCACACGAGCAGATTTACCCAGCTTCGGAGCTCTCCGGAGAGATAATACTCCTACTGCTGCTTTGTGGATTATATTGTGTTCTTGCTAGGGAGCAATGAGGGCTACAAAACCTAGCTCGAGTGTATGTGTGAGTCGAATGAACTAAGTGGAGCTCAACCGAACCCTTTCACGCTGCACTTGGGCCTCCTTTTATAGGCACAAGGGGTCACCACATGTGGCAAGTAGATAAGGGTAAGATAGTAAAACAGAGGTAGGTACACCGCTTTATACAAAGGTACAGTGATCTATACCTAACTCCGACGGCAAGGGACAAGAGTCATAAATGCCCGCCTCGGTTGCTCGAACAAAGGTAACAGGACCGCTGGTGCGCCTCCGCTTGCCACGATGGTATCTTATCAGCGCCGCTTATCGCTGCTCCCCTGGCTGGCTGCACAGCCCATCGACACGCTGCATGGGGAAGCCCCATGGCGACATCGCTACGGATGAGCTGGAGCGGAGATGAAGAGAGGTTGCTCGCCGCGGCAGCACCTTGCCGCGGCAGGGTTCTTGTCGCGCCGGAGCTTGTCGCCACCAAGCCTTCCGGCAAGCTCCTCTTGCCGGGCCTTATTTCCTTTGTGCCTTGAGTGGCCTTCCGCAAACTCCTCTTGCCGGGTCTTGATTGCTTTAGGTTCGAATGGCTCCAAAGGAGCCGTAAGATCTTGGCGGTCACCAGGCCAGCCTGCTGCTGGTGCTGCAATCGTCTGCAGACGAAGTTCGGGGTACTAGGGTACCCCTACCTAGTACACCGACAGGAGCCCCCGGGCCTGGGCCACACACGGCGCCGAGTTCTGTTGGGCCAGGCCCAAAATAGTGCACGGGCACGCGCGGTCTAGATTACGCCCCTGGACCCACCACGCCTCCCACGAACGTCACGTACCGGACGTGGCGTCGTGGGGGAGATCGTGGGGCTTTCTTTAATGGGAAAATCGAACGCCCGCCCCTCTCCCCTTTATAAGCAGGAGGAACAGGGGCAGGACGCCCACTTGCCCTTGCTGTCACATCAGAAACCCCCGTTGCTTCCCCCTTTTCTTCTCGAGCCCAAAAAGAGCGACGCTCCGCCCCCTCCATTGCCACCGGTGCCACCAACGCCGTCGACCTCCTCCACCACCTCTCCCCATGGCTCCGAAGGCCGACAAGGGAAAAGGCGTGAAATCGGCCGAGGCGCAGCGGCTCGCGGCGCTGCGGAAGGAGCGGGCCCTCTTCGATCCTCTGCTTGACAGGAAGGAGCTGTGGGAGCTGTACTATCTCTTCTGTTCGACGGAGTCCCGGGCGCACCCGCGCATGAGAGTCATCTCCGCCGCCACATCCGAGAAGGTTTCCATCGGGTACCCTTTCTTCGCTTTTTTTTCACTGCGGGCTCGCCTCGCCTTTTCTGAATTCTTCTGTGATGTCATGAACACATATGGCCTCCGCCTCCTTGATTTCACCCCCAACGCCGTCCTCACCTTGGCCGTTTTCGCACACCTCTGCGAGAACTTTGTCGGGGTCCACCCAAATGTAGCACTCTTCCGCCATTACTTCATGCCTCGCGTAGAGAGAGGAGAGCCGCTTGCCGGAGGGATTGCATGGGTCTCTAGAATCGGCAAGAAGGAAGCATATCTTGACGGAGAGATGCGTAGTAAGTGGGAGGAGTGGAGAGCTGACTGGTGTTGGATCTTAGAAGAGGAGCCACAGCCTTTCACCGCCCTGCGCCAAACCCCCATAGTTCGCGGCAATGATTGGAGCAACTTGGCGCCGGAGGACGACAAGTTGAAGATTGCCGTGACTAGATTTTATGCGTCTCCGCAAGCAGGGCTTACCGTAGGAGCAGTTGGCGCGGACTTCCTTCGCCGCCGCATTGCGCCCTTGCAGGAGAGGAGAAGGCCTGCTTGGGAATTCCAGAATGCAGCGGACATCATGAGGCTGCGCCCGGGTCTGAACTGGAATTTTACTACCTTGGAGCTGGACGGCATGCTGCGGAGTTGTTCAAACTGATGCGGATCACCCCGAGTGGTGCATGTTGCCGAGGGAGTCGTGCCTTGTGCAACAACTCATCGCTGACAGCATCCGCGCGATGATGCTGCCAGCGATTCCCATGGAATCGCTCCAACTTGGCAGGAGCCCGCCGACGACGCTGCTCAGCAATTCTTCGACAACTTGGTGGAGGTGCCGATCCGCGCCGACGAAAGCAGAGACGGCTCACCCGCGACACCACCGATCGAGATGGCGCGACGCCGCCACAAGGTTGGAGGCGGCGGCAGCTGCCGCCGCCGGCGTGTTTGGGTTTACCGTCGAGGAGGCGGAAACAGCCGAGGCGGCAAGCCTTGCCGACCGAGAAGAGCTTGTCGGTGAGGAGGAACAGGCCGAGCCCGACGTCAATCCGGAAGAGCCGGCTGGTGGCACTTCCCCTCCGCCGTCAAGCAACTTGCCGCAGGAGGAGCCCGCGGCCCCGACAAGGAGACGCCTCCGCAAGACAGGAGAAGTGGCGGGGCGGCAGACGACCCAGCAGCCGCCTCGTCGCCCGACGCGCTCCACCACGGCAAGCACTGCTGCCGCGGGAGCGCCCCCTACCGCCACAACAATGGGAGCGGGGTCTTCTGGAGTCGCGGCCCCTACATCTGCCAAGCGTCCGAGGGAATCTTCTCCTCCAATTCGTCGCGCCGGAGCGGAATTTGATCTCTCCGCCCTCAGCTCCGAGGAAGAAGAGGAAGAGTAAGATCTTGTCGCTGCTATTTGCAACACTTCAATTTATTGCTTTTTCTTATATCTGACCGGCTTCACTCAACCTTCTTCTCCTTCTTCGTGACACTAGCTCAGAGGGCGTCAAGAGGGCCAAGACTCGTGGTTGTCGTCTCAGATGATTCCCACATGGCGGCAGGGCACGTCTGGGACTCCCTTGCCGGACCCGGCAACCCTTCAACAGAGCAGCCCCCAGCATAGCCCCCAGCGTAAGTGTTTGGTTTACTTCTCACGGTTAGGTGTGCTTGGGTGCTTCTCCGTCACTGATATCTGATTTGTTGAATTATGTAGGAGCAGAGCAGCCTCATCAGGAAGCACCGGAGGTCACTCCCGAAGTTCTGCTTGCTTCAACTACGCCGCCAAGGAAAACTCTCCGCCAAGGGAGCGCCTCCGGCAAGGGAGGCCTCTCCGACAAGGGAGCTTCCCGACAAGGGTCAAGGCCGACGACCCTCCTGTTGTGGAGACCGTGGCAACAGATCCCATTGCAGGTAATTTTCTTGTTTGAGAATTTCCCTTGGGTTCTTTTTTTCTTCTGTTCTTCTCTTTCGAATATTTGCTTGACTTGTTCTTTCTTTCTCTGACCATCAGATCCATCTGCCAGAGACCCGATGGAGACTGAGGCTGCCGGCGAGGAGGACGCTCGCGGCGACAATGTCGACGCCGCCAACATGGAGGAGGAGGCTGGAGCTGACGGGCCCGCCGGCGAGGAGGCCGCCAAGGCCGGGCGCAGAGGTCGGGAGGAATCTGGCGATCGACCGACGGCCCCGAGGCCGCAGGAGCGCCAGCGCTGCACCGACCGCCGATCCTCCCGCCACTGATGCCGCACCAGACTCCGAAGAGCCCCAGCCCGGCGCCTATCTGAAGGCCGGCGAGGGTGTCTTTATCAAGCTCCCTTGGGCATCAAGCTCCAGGGCACCGGCCGAGGGGTAGACTTTTGACGCGGAACTGCTTGCCTCCGCCGGGCTGTCGCTGGTCGATTCTCCGAGCAGCAGCAGTGGCGAGCCTGAGGAGGAGCAGCTGCTAAGGAGGTTGCTGTCGCTCTACCACGCCCGACAAGCCAAGCTGGAGTCGAGGGAGGCGCTTGTCGCGAGGGCGGGAGCTGACTTGGAGAAACGCGCGGAGGAGCTCCGACGGCCAACAAAGAAACTCTCCGGGATATAGCAGAGGAGCGGGAGCAGCTTGCTGAGGAGCGCTCGGCCTTCATCTTGGAGAAGGGCGAGGTTGAGGAGCAGCAGAGGCTTGCCGGCGAGAAGCTGTCCGCGCGAGAAGGTGAGCTGGCGCAGCGGAAGATCAACCTCGACAGCTATGAGGAAGATCTCGCCGGCGCGAGCAAACGATTGGCGGCCACTTCAGAGGCAAAGGATGCTGCTGCGGCTGCCGAGGCCGCCAAGAAGGAACTGGAGACGAGGGTGGCTTAGCTGGAGTCCACCTCCGTAAGAGCGCCAAGAGGTCACCGGGTTGAAGCGTGAGCGTGAGAAGGACGCCACACCCTCGGTGAGTTGCGGGCGCCGCCGAGAAGATCAAGGAGATGGACGCCGCCAAGGACTCCAAGGCGGATCTCGAGCTGAAATCACCACCTTGACGGAGACGTTGGAAGGCGCCAAGGAGCGGGAAGCGGCCTGCTTTGGAGAAGATCAAGGCCAACGAGGAATCTGCTGTCAATGCTGTTACGCTTAGAATAATCTCGAGACAGATAATGCATCGATGAAGGTCTTGTGGACACCGCCGCCGCATCCATAATGAGCTGATGGAACGGGGATGGTGGATCTTGGGTACTCCACCGACGAGAACCTCCAACCCAGCGTCAAGCTCAGCCTGTTCTTCAAGGGCGTCGACGGGTCTCCAGCTGCTCCGGAGGAGATCCCAAAGCAGTGGCGGAGGAGTCGCGCCAAGTTTGCACCGGGCTCTCCGTAAGGTGCCGATGAAGGTGGCCTTCCGCAACCCAAAGCGCCGATTTCACCAAAGTCCTCAAGTCCTGCCTCCATCTGCGACGTTGAAGCGCTCAAAACCCTTGTCGCACCCATTGTGGACAGGGTGAGCGGAGTCAAGAGGCTCGATGGCGACCAAGGACTAGGCCGCTAAGCTTATCTTTCTCTTGTCGTCAGAGATCATGTTTAGGCGAAAAATCTATTAGATCCGCAACAAGTCATCATGTAATATACACTATCTTAGGCAATCGAATGCAATGTTATTTCCTTTACTCGATTTCTTCCCTTGTATGTTTATGCCCTACGCTTTTAGGGAACTTGTCGGTGCGAACACTTTTGTCATGAAGCGCCGAGTGCGGAACTTCAGCAGCCTCGGGCGAAGCCGCCTCCGACAAGCAACCTTGTCGCAACTAGTTGCAGCACACTTAAGTTGTTGAGCGGACTCGAAACAAAGTAAGGGCGCAAGCTAGTCGCGAGTCGGTTCCTCCGCGCACAAGTTTTCCATACAAAGTACTATCGTTCGAGGAAGATAACTTAAAAATTTAAAACTGGTCGTTTAAACTTAGCAACTTAGCTTCTCTGTTGTCCATTTCCCGGCAAGGCGACAGTCCCTCGAGCGATGCTTGGCGGCTCACACCATTATCTTCTCCTTCCCCCCCGGTTAACTTGTGGGCGGACGAACCTTCTTCTTGTTTGAGAAGAAAGAAGAGAAAATAAAGTTATGGAGCCTAGTGGCTCGTTATTGCTTACCGGGTGTGGATGCTGCACAAAATGTTAGTAAACACATGCATATAAGATTATGAGAGCATGTAATGACAAGTTGTGCGCAACACATAGGCTTTACTGATGCACGGGGTCTGCGCCCGGCTTTGTACAAAGGATTACATGCAACAGCGGCAAGACTTGTACAGAAGGGTGGTTGCCGAACGGGTTCCGCAACCGCGCTTTATGGGTAAAACTTGCGAAGATGCTCTATATTCCAGGAATTGCTCACCGAATGCCATCTTCGGTCTCAAAGGCGGACAGCGCGGGCCTAGTGACTCGCTTTCACCCGATAAGGGCCTTCCCACTTCAAGCGCCAACTTGTTGGAATTCTTAGCGGATTGAACGCGCCGAAGAACAAGGTCGCCTTCCTCGAAGCTTCTGGCATGGACTTTGCGGCTATGGTAGCGACGCAAAGCTTGCTGGTAACGAGCAGCTCGTACAGCAGCCTGAAGACGATCTTCCTCGAGGAGCAGCGCGTCATCTTGTCGCAGTTGTTCTTGCTCAAGCTCATCATAAGCGAGCACTCGAGGTGACCCGTATACGAGTTCCGTGGGGAGAACTGCCTCTGCTCCATAGACTAGAGCGAAAGGTGTCTGGCCAGTGGCTCGATTTGGCGTCGTCCTGATCGACCAAAGAACCACCGGCAGCTCCTCGATCCAGTTTCTTCCGCACTTGTGCAGCCTGTCGAAAGTTCTGGTCTTGAGTCCCCGCAGCACTTCCGCGTTTGCTCTCTCTGCTTGACCGTTGCTTCTCGGATGAGCAACATAAGCAAAGCAGATCTTGGCGCCAAGATCTTGGGCATACTGCATGAAAGGTGCGGCTCGCGAACTGTGTGCCGTTGTCGGTGATGATCCGGTTAGGAATCCCGAAACGGCAAACAATTGACCTGAAGAACTTGATCGCCGATCGTGGCTGTCACCTTCCTCACTGGTTCCACTTCCGCCACTTCGTGAACTTGTCGATTGCAACGCATAAGTACTCAAAGCCCCGACAGCTCGGGAAGGGGCCGGATGTCGAGCCCCTGCACCGAAAAGGGCCAGATAAAGGGATCGTCTGGAGAGCTTGAGCTGGTTGGTGTATCTGTTTGGAATGGAACTGCACGCTTCACACTTGGTTACTTGTGCGGTTGCATCCGGAGGGCTTCGCCGAAGAAACCTTGCCGGAAAGCTTTGCCGGCAAGTGCTCTTGCGCCAATGTGGTGACCACATATGCCTCCGTGTATCTCTGCCAACAGCTTCTGTCCATCTTCCCGGCAAATACACTTCAATTTCACTCCGTTAAGTCTTCTTCTGTATAGGATGTTGTCAACAAACTGATACATACTTGACTGCCGGGCTACTTTTTCCGCTTCTTCTTGCTCTTTGGGAAGTTCTCCTGTCTGAAGGAAGTGGACGATTTGCTGCGCCCATGTTGGAGCCTGTGGCTCGACAACAAGGACTAAAGGCTCATCTACCACTGCGGGAACATTAGCTTCTACGGCAAGAACTCGTGGTTCTGCCGGAGTTTGATGATCCCCGGCAAGCTTGCCGGAGCAAAGCTTGTCGGGAGCGTCTGCTTCAACGGAACAAACCGCAGGGTTTGTCGGAGCAGACTGCTCCTCAGTGATATTTGCATTGATTTTAGGGACCTTCTTGGCGGCGTCTCCTGGGATCTCTGCCGGAAAGTAGTCGCCGGAAACCAATTTTCTCTTCTTGCTCTGTCCTGTTGATGGTGTTACGGTTGGCTGAGTCAGCTTGAGCACGAAAATTCCTGGTTCCACATGTAACTTAAGTGCGGCACATTTGGAGAGGCCATCAGCTATATCATTCTGAGCTCTTGGAACATGTTCCATTTGCAGGCCTTCAAAGTGCTCTTCTAGCTTCCTCACTTCATCGACGTAGGCTTCCATCAACTGACTCTGATAATCTTTATTTACTTGGCGGACGACAAGTTGCGAGTCCCCCTTGACAATGAGCTTCTTGATCCCAAGGTCTACCGCAATCCTGAGCCCGGCAAGCAAACCTTCATACTCTGCAGTATTGTTTGTTGCTTGTTCCTTGGGAAAGTGCATCTGGACTATGTACTTGAGGTGCTCTCCGGTGGGTGCGATAAGCAACACGCCGCACCGGCGCCTTTGCAGCGAGAAGGCACCATCAAAGTACATCAGCCACTCTTTATTTGCCTCCTTGACGGGATGCTTGTCTCGGTATTTCTTCATCCTGCGTTGGCGTCCACTCTGCTATGAATTCTGCCAATGCTCTGCTTTGGATAGTTGAAGTGCTTTCAAACTTGAGACCAAAGCTTGACAGTTCCAGTGCCCACTCGACAATTCTGCCTGTTGCTTCTGGATTTTGCAATATCCTCTTCAGCGGAAAGCAAGTGACAACTGTTATCTCATGTGCTTGGAAGTAATGGCGCAACTTTCTCGAGGCCATGAGGAGGCCGAAAAGCAATTTCTGCACACCAGAGTACCTTGACCTAGCCCCTTGCAGAAGGGAACTGACAAAGTAGACTGGGCGCTGCGCCATCTTTTTCTGTATCTTGTCGCAACCCTGCGCTGATCTGTCCTTGTCGGGACCAGAGCTTGACGGCGAAGCCCCCTGCTTGTCGCTGGATGCGTCTGCCTCGGTTTCTGGCTCATCATCTGCCTCCCTCTCCGCTACTAACGCAGCACTAACCACTTGATTGGTTGCCGCTATATACAGCAACAACTTCTCTTGTGGCTTAGGTGCGACAAGTATTGGAGTGGAGGACATGTATCTCTTCAAGTCCTGCAGCGTAGCCTCCGCTTCGGGAGTCCATTTCATTGGACCTGCCTTTTTCAAAATCTTGAAAAATGGCAGGGTGCGCTCAGCAGACTTGGAGATAAACCTGCTGAGAGCAGCCACGCAACCGGCAAGCCTTCTTACATCCTTGACGCGCTTTGGTGCTTCAATCTGCTCAATGGCCTTGATCTTGTCGTGATTGGCTTCGATTCCCCGCTGAGATACAAAGACCCCGAGAAGCTTGCCGGAAGGGACTCCAAACACGCACTTCTCGGGGTTGAGCTTGAGGTTGATCTTGCGCAGATTTGCAAATGTCTCATCCAAATCCTGAATCAGAGTTGCTTTGTCCTTGCTCTTGACCACTATGTCATCCATGTAAGCTTCTACATTTCTGTGTATTTGTGGCTCAAAGGCATCATGGACTACTCTTGCAAAGGTTGAACCAGCATTCTTTAAACCGAAAGGCATCCGTATGAAACAGTACGTGCCACATGGTGTAATGAATGCAGTTTTCTCTTCATCCTCTTCTGCCATGAAGATCTGATGGTTTCCTGAATATGCATCAAGAAATGAAAGCAAATCACATCCAGCCATGGAGTCAACAATCTGGTCTATATGTGGCAAGGGAAATGGGTCTTTGGGACAAGCTTTATTAACATCCGTAAAGTCAATACAAAGTCTCCATTTCCCATTTGCCTTACGTACAACTACCGGATTGGCCAACCACGTGGGATGGAGGACTCCTCTGACAAGGCCTGCTGCTTCCAACTTCTTGATTTCTTCCGCTATGAATTCTTGGCGCTCCACTGCTTGTTTTCTAACTTTTTGCTTGACGGGCCGCGCATGAGGACAGACAGCTAGGTGGTGCTCAATTACTTTCCTGGGAACACCGGGGATGTCAGATGGTTGCCATGCAAACACATCGACATTCGCCCGTAGGAAAGCAACGAGCTCGCCTTCCTATTTAGGGTCAAGCATGGCACTGATGGTAAAGGTACCACCAGTGCCGTCCTCCTTGGCGGGCACCTTCTTGGTCTTCGGTGGAGCTGCCATCGTCTTCTTGCACTTGCCGGTGGAGCTAGATGGTGCGTCCTCGACGGTAGCGCAGCACTCCGAAGAGGTGCGCTTGCCGGAGTGGGTATCAGAGCTCTTGCCGGACTTGGTGGTCTTCTTCTTCCCCCCGGGAGCTTCAGCGGCAAGTGGTTTGCTATCTGTTGCGGCTGCTGCATCCCGGTAAATCTTGTCGGCGCAGATAAGCGCATCCTTCTTGTCGCCATGGACAGAAATGACGCTTATCGGGCCGGGCATCTTGAGTAAGTTGTAAGCATAATGAGAGGCGGCCATGAACTTGGCGAGTCTTTGGACGGCCAAGTATACCATTGTAGGGCAATGGGAAATCGGCAACGCCAAACGTGACCCTCTCGGTTCTGAAATTGAGCTCGCTGCCAAATGTTACCGCAACGTGATCTTCCCTTTGGGCTTGCTCCTTCCGGGTTGATTCCTTGAAAGTACCGGTCTCTTCGAGCTCATTGTCGAGGATTTGAAGCTTTTGGAGCACCGCAGAGGAGATCAGATTCAGGCCGGCCCCGCCGTCAACCAACATCTTTGTGACCTTGAGGTTGCGGATGGTTGGTGAGACCAACATCGGCAAGCACCCGACCGCAGTTATGCGGTCAGGGTGATCCTCAATGTCAAAGATGATGGGCGTGCTGGACCACTTCAGAGGTTTGCGCGACTCTATGGATGGTTCTGCTGCATTGACCTCACGCATCCATTGCTTGAGTTGGCGGTGCGAGGTATGCAGAGAAGCACCACCGTCAACGCAAAGGACCTCCGTTGCCTTCAAACTCCTGCTCGTCGCCTTCATCGCCTTCCATGTCTTCGCCATCTTCATCTTCGCTCTTCTTCCTTGTCGTGGCCGCGGGAGGTCTGTCCTTGCCGTTGCTTGGCCTTGCCAGCGCCCTCCCCGCCGGGTCTCTTCTTGCTAGCTACACCTGCACCTTCCTGGGCCTTCTCCTTGTCTCGCCGCTCGTATTCAGCTCTCTGTAGCTCAACAAGCTGCTCGACTTTCTTGCAACTCTGGAGATCATGGCCCTTGGTGCGGTGGATCTTACAGTATTGCTTGTTGGAGCTGTCAGGCTTGTCGGCGGCCGCCACAGCTTGGCGGTCGGCGTCAGCGGCAACTTCCTTGCCGGAGCCGCTAGCCTTAGCCTTGCCGGCGCCACCTCCGCTGCCGGACTGCTCGACAACTAGTACTTCTTGGTTTTTCTTCTTTCTGTTGTTTCACCGCCGGCTCTTCCTTGCCGGGGCGGTCTCCTCACTGTCAGACTCTGCTCCCACATTCCCTCCTGGGAGTCTTCTTCCTTCTTCAGCGCGTGCACACTTGTCGGCCAAGGCGTAGAGCTCGCTGACGTCTTTCACTTTGCACATCGCCATCTCCTCCCTCATCCTGCGGTTTCGCACATTCTGATGAAATGCACTGATCACCGCGGTAGGGTGGACGTCTGGGATGTTATAGTGCACTCGACTGAATCTCTGGATGAATTTGCGCAGGGACTCTCCTTCCTTCTGGGCGAGCAGGTGAAGGTCACTCTCTTGGCCATGAGGCTTGTGGTCACCGTGAAGGCGCCGACAAACCGGTGGCACAAATCCGCCAAGAAGAAATAGAGCTGTCCGGCAAGTGCATGAGCCAAGATCGGACGCTTGGCTTGAGCACCAGGGGAAAGTAGTTGGCAAGGATCTTGTCGTCTCGTCCTCCCGCAGCTTGCACCGCGATGGTGTAGATGCTGAGGAACTCCGATGGGTGTGTCCTGCCATCATACTTCTCCGGCACATCTGGCTTGAAGTTTTTCTTGTCGGGCCACCGGACTTGCCGCAGCTCACGAGTGAACGCAGGGCAACCTACCGCGACGACAAATCGCTCGTTCGCTGGCGCATGCATATCGACAAGGGCCCGGCGCTGGTCGGATTGACGCCGCTTATCTTCGGCGCCGATACGGGTTAGAGCGTCTTCTTCTTGCCGTTCTCGAAGAACTTGGCGCTGGTCGCGACGAGCTCGCGGATCCGACGATGCTGTGGAGTCGCTGTCGAGGTGGATCCGGCGAGTCGGCGATCTTGGCCTTCGGGAAGGGGAGTGTACGGTGGCTGCACCCCCGCAAGTCTCGTCGCCATCAGCTCGCGCCTTGTCGCCTTGCCGCGGCTGCGAGGCGCTTGGTTGCCGTGGGACGTCGCCGTTGGCAAAGCCGATGAGGCTCTGGATTGTGGCCCTCCATTCGTCGACCTTGTCGGCCGTTGGAGGGTAGTCTAGAAGTAGTTGAGCTCTTGCCAAGGCTTCTGCTGGTGTGGTGGGTGGCAATGGCGTACGTAGCAAGGAACGGGATGTGCTCGGACTCCTAACCAAGTTAGGAGGAGCATCATCCCGCCCAAGCGACCGTACTCCGCTCGTACCGGCATGCTGATGTGCATGCGGGTCTCGAGGGCCTCGGGATCCTCCAGCTTGGCCTTGATCCAACGAGCGTATGGTGCCGCGAGTATCATGACGCTGTCGGTCCCGCGCCTCCTGAGAAGGACGCGGTGCGGATTCGGACGCCGACGCCTGCGCTGCCTTGTCCTTGGACCTGGCGGCGTTGTGGGCTCTCTCGACGACGCCCGTTCCTCCGCCAGCGTTTCCCCCACCACCTGACAGCTCCGGTGGTGGTGGGTTCGACGCGGACGGCTCTGCTGCTGCCGAAGACTTCTTCGGTGCCATGTTGACGAAGATGTTGATGAAGAAACTGCTCGTGTGAACGCCAGATCGGGTTCACACAGCCTCGACGCCCCCTACCTGGCGCACCAAAGATGTCGGGGAAGCTGATCGTGGCCCACGAACACCTATGGGACCTGGGTCCCTTGTGGTTCGGAGGGGGGCGGAGATTGCACAAAGAGCAGATCGAAGCGATGCACACGAACAGATTTACCCAGCTTCGGAGCTCTCCGGAGAGATAATACTCCTACTGCTGCTTTGTGGATTATATTGTGTTCTTGCTAGGGAGCAATGAGGGCTACAAAACCTAGCTCGAGTGTATGTGTGAGTCGAATGAACTAAGCTGGAGCTCAACCGAACCCTTTCTACGTTGCACTTGGGCCTCCTTTTATAGGCACAAGGGGTCACCACATGTGGCAAGTAGATAAGGGTAAGATAGTAAAAACAGAGGTAGGTACACCGCTTTATACAAAGGTACGATGATCTATACCTAGCTCGACGGCAAGGGACAAGAGTCATAAATGCCCGCCTCGACCACCGAACAAAGGTAACAGGACCGCAAGTCGCCTCCGTTTTCCACGATGGTAGCTTGTCGCCCGCTTATCGCTGCTCCCCGCATGGCTGCACAACCCATCGACACACGCGTGCTTGGGGAAGCCCCATGGCGACACGCTGGCGGATGAGCTGGAGCGGAGATGAAGAGAGGTTGCTGCGCCGCGAGCACCTTGCCGCGGCAGGTTCTTGTCACGCCCGGAGCTTGTCGCCACCAAGCCTTCCCGGCAAGCTCCTCTTGCCGGGCCTTATTCCTTTGTGCCTTGAGTGGCCTTCCCGCAAACTCCTCTTGCCGTGGTCTTGATTGCTTTAGCTTTCGAATGGCTCCAAAGGAGCCGTAAGATCTTGGCGGTCACCGTGCCAGCCTCGCTGGTGTTGCAATCGTCCGCAGACGAAGTTCGGGGTACTAGGGTACCCCTACTCTAGTACACCGACATATGCGCTTCGTCAGATAGCATAGTCTGCTCTGAAGAACTTTTTTTCACTCCAGAATTTTCCATCACCGTGTCAAATGGCTGATGCACAAGAAGAGTAGTTGAATGTACAAACATTGTTGACAAATGTAATACGTAATTCAAAAAAAGTATGGCATGATATAATTCACATATAAGATGACTGGATAAGCAGGATGGCATTGCAAAATTCACATATATGATGCCTGGCTAAACAAGATGGCGTTGCATATTCATATATACGATAAAGAAACTAAACAGATGGCATTCACACAAAACATGTCTAAACTAAGCAGATGACATATTTGATGTATAAAGTAAGCAATGCAAGGCACCATATGCATGATATTACCAACATCAGCATGCCAAGTTAGAGCGAAGACCTCAGGGGGTAAATAGGAGTGGTCTTCTCCTTCTGAATCCCCCTCAGAACAGTTATCTTCCTCTTGATTACAATCCAAAATGGGTGGAGGGGGGGGGGGGGGCTGCCTTTGTGCCCACCATGGAGCAACGTCTGCAAGAAATTTTAGTGCCACACAAGGCTCGTCTCTTTTGCTCTACATGTTCAGTTCCATTGAGTACTATAACTGACATGCATAGGAATAAAACATAGTGAAATTATTAAGGAGTGCATGTAGAAATCCAGGGTGATGGTAGCAACCCGTGGATTGACCCAAAACCAATGATAGCAGGCAGATAATGGCTTCAGTTAAAAAATCAGACAATGGCTTCTTTACTGTTTGTTTCCCACCCAACATGAAACTCATAGTAGACACCAGAGATTAACTAGATAGTAGATATATACTATTGATTGCGGTCCCGATATGTACCCCACAACCATTTGAAAACTCAAGTTTGAGCATTAGTTTGGAGGTGACTCAGAGTCTAATGGTGAACAGGATGATAAAGTAGCATGTAATATTAAGAGATGCATAACATAAGCAGAACCGAAAGAGTGCGATCTCTCTTGCGGACCCGTGTAGTCCTCGAGGTCATCTGCTCGGCTGATGATGGTAATGTAGTTGTCGTGGCTGCCAGCGGCAGGGAAGAAGATCTGAGGCGGCGAAAGACAGTCTGGAGGCCAGATCCCTGCTGTGGTAGACCCTTCTGTCGTTGGAGCAGCTGAGCTGGGGTGGACGACGGCGCAACAGGAGCGGGACAAACCACACAAGGTTTTCTTTGAATTGGAGGATTCTAACAATGCAGGGATAGGAAATACACAGTAATAGGATAGGAATGCACGTGCAAAATAGAGAATTTAAAAACACATTGTTTTTGCCAATCTGGGTGTTTGCTTCACAAGAATTGGAAGATCACACGATGCAAAGAATCATGGTGAGATTAAGTTAAGCCACAAGAAAATGTACGGTTATAATGCTATTTTGCTACTATCTCGTAGTCTTGTGCTTCATGAATAGGAATTTGAAAATGAGGACAAATGGATATTAAAATTCCTATGGTTTTTCTTTCAAGGAGACACTAAAGGAACAAATCCTACAATTTTCCTTTGCTCCATTCCTTTGAACCAAATGCATGAATAGTAGTACCATAGGAAACTTTCCAATTCCTATGTTTCCTTCACTTTTCCTTTCAAGCACTAGCGATTCTAGTAGGCAGGCTTGAGCGGGGAAAAGCCTACACTCAAAAAGGTTTTTGTGCTACTTCTACTACTTTGGACCCAAGCCACTGCCCTACTAGCTCCACTCCCGGGCCCATCTACAAATGCTCAACTCAAACACGTAGAGATAAATAATGATGGTGTTCAAGAGAGTCCATCACGGATAGCTAAGTTGCCTGGTACCTCACTGCTTGTCATATAGTAGGAGAAACTAATCGTATTTCACATTACTACGTGTGCTTAGTGGACAATATATATAACATGTAGAGTAAAAAAGAGATGCAACAAGTGTACAACCTCTTTGGCGAAGCCATGTAGATCTCAGCGTGATTGGGTTGGTCGGTGAGGATGCTCTGGCTGATTTGGCTGTCGGAGGAGGGGAAGAAGATCTTAGGTGTCTGGAGATGGAGCCCGGGTTACCGCTCCGCTGTGATGGAGGGTTTCATCGTTGGAGCAGCTCCGGTGAGTTGTACGATGGTGAGGCTGAAGCAGGACAAGAGAGACAACGTTAACCTGATTGGAATTCTAATAGCATCTCCAATAGATGACATAAAATACATAACCACAAAGTGCTATATGTAAAATACATCAGCGGCTCATCTCTGAACTTAACCGTCAAAACTGAATTTAACTGTCGAAACTGAATTTAACTGTCGAAATTGAATTTTACTGTCGAAACGGAACACACTAGTAGTAGAAAAGCAGTAGCAGCAGCAGCGCGTGCGAGAGCCGGGGCAGCTGGTCGTGTAGCAGCATCTCGGGTAGCAGCTGCAGGGGCTCGAGGGAGAGCAGGTTCTGCTGCTCATGCAGCAGCAGCGCTCTAGAGTAGAGCAGGAGCGCAAGCAAGAGCAAGAGCGAGAGCAGTAGCAAGAGCAAGAGGAAGAGCAGACCAGGCAGGGGACCGAGAGCAAGAGCAGAGCAGCAGCGCGAGCGAGAGCGAGAGCAGTAGCAAGAGCAAGAGGAAGAGCAGACCAGGCAGGGGACCGAGAGCAAGAGCAGAGCAGCAGGGCGAGCGAGAGCCAAAGCAGCAGTAGCTCCTACTAACGTGGACGTCGCCGCGAGGGTGCGACACCGTGGAGGAAGTGGCCGACGACACCGCCGTGGATGGAGCCGCGCCATGTCGGCATGGGACCGAGCGCCGACAGCACTGTGAGATCAAATCAAGCAGAAAATGTGGCGATTAGTGTAGAACCTCTTTGGTGGCGCCGATTAGGCCTCTACTTCATCCGAGGAATCGGTAATGATGCTGCTCTTCCGGTGGTGCAGGTGAAGACGGTGGTGTGGGAATGGAGGTGGCGAGAAAGACGAGGGGAACGTCGGGGCAACTCCTTGGAGGTGGAGGACTGGGTGGCTGAACTAGCGGGACGAGATCGACGACGAATCCTCATACAGTGTGGTGGATGAGGGACGTCGAGGTGTTGCTGTGGACAACGCCGTCGGGGAAGAGGCTCCGGCTAGGTGGCAGACGGAGGAGGGTGTGGGGCTTCGCGGGTTTTTGCGGCCTCATTGTACGAATGGGTGGGCGGATGGGATGGGAAGGGGAACCATGGCTTAGGGACGCACTTGTCCGAAATGTGGGGTAAGTTACGAAAGTACCCCCGCTGATTTGAGCTAGGCGGTTCTTTCGGTTCAGGGGTATCACGGGCATTTCGTGTGTCGGGATTTCATAGGAGGTGGGAGTTTTCGCGCGCGTTGTAATTTTGGGATAGCAAGGCGTGGATTGAAATGGAGGGAGTTTTCGGAGCACAACGAGACAAAGTTATATCGGGGTAACAAGGCGCGGGTTGAAATTTCCGGACAAGCCTAACGTGTACTGTACCAAATCAATTCGCACTTCCCTCGACAAAAAAACAAAAAGAAATCAATTCGCACCACACAAGAGAGTCTAGTCCCGTGTACTGTACCAAATCATTTCGCACTACAAATGCCATTCAAAACATTGAATTCATGTTATGTTCAATTACAATATTTTGCTACGTGTATAATGCATGCAACTGCTACTCAAATGAACGTTTTAGTGCATTCCAAACGTATATACTACCGCTTCAATACAAACTAAATTTGAATTCATTTCTCTATTTGAATAAGATATACAATCATGATTCTTGTCAAGTTAAACTATTTGAATTTGTTTCTCTATTTTAATAAGATCTACAACCATCATTGCTGTCAAGTTAAACCATCGTTTGTATATTATCTTCACAACACACCACATGATTACTGTCGAGTTAGATATGAACTATGTGTACTATATGAACTCGAACTCGAATTATTGAATCCACTTTATGTTGATTTCAAATCACAGTACATTTCAAGCTCTAGCTAGATAATCTTAACCATGTCTCATATGTATAATGTGTTTATCACATAATGTATGCTGCCCCACCCCCTACGCCTACAAGTATTTAGATGTGAGTTGCAAACACCACACATTTTCACAAATTCAAATAAAATGTGAGATTATTCGATATATAGTACGGTTTAGATTGCTCGATATTTAGTTGTGAGCTGCAAACACCACACATTACCACAAATTCAAATAAAATGTGAGATTGTTCGATGTATAGTATGGTTTAGATTGTTCGATATTTAGCTGTGAGTTGCAAACGCCACGCATTATCACCTTATGGTATAACATGTCCAAAACCACGCCATGCGTATCACCGCTATATTCATGCATGCATATGTTTATAACACTATGATGTCCTATTCAAATAGAGGAATCCACTTTCATATCGAATTATGATCTTTGTTAGTCTCTTACACCCACAAAATCCTCTAACCTTTGTAGCTAGCACTAACTTTCTCTCGTGCATGCACACGCCCTCCTCGCCCTCCCCCTCCCTCAGCATTCTATGCATCGCGCACATTCATTTTTTTCTTTAGGTCGTTCTCCCACGGTCTCCACAACTCCTTTCCCACACACACCGGTCGATAAACCTCTCCGGCGATGTCAGCCTACCACATACACACGCACCTTCCATCTCCTCCTTCATGTATCCATGCCTTGTGTCTCTCATACGATCCCACACACGTGTAAACTCTCGCCGCTCTTTTCATCGATCTCACAATCGCACACTCCTCCCCCTATCTAGGTAGTAGGCCTCTCGCACCACTGATACGTCTCCAACGTATCTATAATTTATGAAGTATTCATGCCATGTTTACAACAATTTTATATGGTTTTGGTATGATTTGCATGGAACTAACCCGGACAAACATTGCTTTCAGTAGAATTGCCATGGTGTTGTTTTTTGTGCAGAAATGAAAATTCTCCAAATTAGCTGAAACTTTTTGACGATTTTTTTGGAACAAAAGAGACCCCCCAAAGCTACGTGGGAGGGCAAGAAGAGACACGAGGAGGGCACAACCCACCAGGGCACGCCTGGCTTGCCCTGGTGGGTTGTGCTCACCTCAAGGCCCATCTTAGCGTGAAACCAACGCCAAGAAATCCTATAAATAGAGAAACCATTAAGGGTTAACCTAGATCAAAAGTTCTGCTACCGCAGGTCTCTGTAGCCACTGAAAACCAATCTAGACCCCATTCCGGCACATGCCGGAGGGGGGAATCATCACCGGTGGCCATCTTCATCATCCCGGCGGCCGACACGATGAGGAGGGAGAAGTCCACCCTCGGGGCTAAGGGTTTATACCAGTAGCTATGTGTTTAATCTCTCTCTCTCTCGTGTTCTTGAGAAGTCATGATCTTGATGTATCGCGGGCTTTGTTAATATAGTCGGATCATATGGTGTTTTCCCCTCTCTATCTTGTTGTGATGAATTGAGTTTTTCCCTTTGAGATTTCGTTGTTATCGGATTGAATACTTTTATGGATTTGAGAACACTTGATATATGTCTTGCAATTGAATACAAATGGTGACAATGGGGTATCGTAGTTATTCACCTGATATATGTTGTGGTACTCAACTCGCAGATTCCTAAGGTAACACTGGGGTAATCTATGCATAGGGTTGATGCACGTTCTTGTCTTTGTTTCTCCGGTAGAAATCTTGGGGCACTCTTTGAAGTTATTTGTGTTGGATTGAGTATTA
The DNA here is from genome assembly GCA_021605205.1 of Aegilops longissima. Classification (NCBI taxonomy): domain Eukaryota; kingdom Viridiplantae; phylum Streptophyta; class Magnoliopsida; order Poales; family Poaceae; genus Aegilops; species Aegilops longissima. The sequence goes on from CM038677.1 coordinate 576,404,820, forward strand.
TGAATTTGAATTTACTTTGGTGTTATTTTAGTACGAACTCTAGGATAGATCGAACGGAAAGAATAGCTTGTGTTATTTTAGTACGGACTCTTGAATAGATCAAGCAGAAAGAATAGCTTTGAGGTGGTTTCGTACCCTACAAACAATATTCTTATGTTCTCCGCTAGATAGGAACTTCGGAGTGATTCTTCATCGCACTTTGAGGGATTATTATATGATCCCTCTGTATTAGCATTGTTGAGAGGTTGCACTAGCGAAAGTACGGACCTTAGGCCTCATTTTCAAGCATTGCAATACCGTTTTTGTGCCCTCTTACTATTTTCTAACTAGCTATTTTTATTTATTCAGATTATAAAAATATATTTCTACCATCCATATTACACTTTTATCACCATCTCTTCGTCGAACTAGTGCACCTATACAATTTGCCATTGTATTGGGTGTGTTGGGGACACAAGAGATTTCTTGTATTTGGTTGCAGGGTCATTTGAGAGAGACCATCTTCATCCTACACCTCTCACGGATTGATAAACCTTAGGTCATCCACTTGAGGGAAAATTGCTACTGTCCTACAAAACTCCGTGCTTGGAGGCCCAACACGTTTCTACAAGAATAAAGTTGTGTATTAGACATCAAGCTCTTTTCTGGCGCCGTTGCCTGGGAGGTGAGTGCTTGAAGGTATATCTTTAGATCTTGCAATTGAATCTTTTAGTTTCTTGTATTATCACTAGTTTGGTTTATAAAAGAAAACTACATAAAAATGGAATTAAGGTTACATCATATTATTGATCATCTTTATAATATCTTTCTTGAAAATGATGGATTGGAAAATTGTGCTCAATTGTTAGAAGAAGAAGTCAATAAAATGTTTGGCACAAAATATTTGAATGATGAGCATGATTGCAATGTTGTTAGTATGAATTCTTTGAATATCCATGATGCTAATTGATATGCAAAGCCATAAGCTTGGGGATGCTATGTTTGATGAAGATGATATTTTTAGTCCCCCAAGATTTGATGCGCAAATTTGTTATAATAATTGCATGCCTCCTATTTATCATGACTATAATGATGAAAGTGGATTTGGAGAGGTCATGACATTATTTAGTGATGAATCCACTATTTTGGAGGAGGTTGCAATTGACTATGACAACAAAGTTGCTATCTATGATGATTATGGTGATGACATGTATGCTATAAATAATAATGATAACGATGAAACTTGTTATCATGATTTTAATTTTAAATCCCATGATAGTTATTTTGTTGAGTTTGCTCCCACTACTATTCATGAGAATACATTTGCTTATGTGGAGAGTAATAAAATTTCTATGCTTGTGGATCATGAAAAGAATGATTTATTTGATAGCTATATTGTTGAATTTATTCATGATGCTACTGAAAATTATTATGAGGGAGGAAATTATGCTTTTATATTGCAATAATATCAAGTTTCCTCTCTTTATGTTGAATGTTTTGAAGTTATGCATGTTTTGCCTTCCTATGCTAGTTGATTCCTGTTCCCATAAGTTGTTTGCTCACAAAATCCCTATGAATAAGAAGTGGGTTAGACTTAAATGTGCTAGTCATATGCTTCATGATGCTCCTGTTATGTTTCAATTCTTATCTTTTATGTGAGCATCATTGAAATCATCATGCCTAGCTAAAAGGCATAGAAGAAAAGCGCTTGTTAGGAAACGACCCAACACTTTTACCTACTGTTTTTGTGTGTTCACATGATTATGCTATTGTAGTAATCATGTTTTATTGCTTTTGTTTCAATAAAGTGCCAAGTAAAGCCTTTGGGATAGTGTGGATGATAGTTGACTTGAATCTGTGCAAAAACAGAAACTTCTTCTTCCAGATACAGAATTGTATAAATTCACTAGAGCGTCGAAAAATTCTGAATTTTTTTATAGATGATTGATATACAAATTCTCTACGTGGTCCTAATTTTTCAGAATTTTTTGGAGTTGCAGAAGTATGACTAATATTCAGATCTTTACGTACTGTTCTATTTTTGACAGATTCTGTTTTCAATGCATAGTTTGCTTGTTTCTAGTTCTATGGCTTATATTGCTCAATATAAATTGTGGAAATGATGAGGTACAATAGGCATTTTGTGAGAACAATTATGAATCTTGTCTTTGACAGTACCAAATTGAATGGTTTGTCTTTATCATACTAACCCATCTCACAAAGTTCCGTTAAGTTTTGTGTGATTGAAGTTTTCATGTTTTGGGTGAGATATCGATATGAGGAGAATAAGGAGTGACAAGACCCTAAGCTTGGGGATGACCAAGGCACCGACGGTAATATTCAAGGAAGATCCAAGAAACTAAGCTTGGGGATGCCCCGGAAGGCATTCCCTCTTTCGTCTCCAACATTATCGAAATATAAGTGACAGACTTGCATGTCTAAAACAACTACGCGTCCAACCTAATATCAAGTCGTGGCTGATGCAAACTTTTTTGTGGCCCATGTGATACATCTATGCTAGTACGTGTTGGATACCCCTAAAAAGAACCCAGTATGTGTTGGATGCTAAAAATTGCACATGTGACTTTTTTTTCCTTTTTGCTAATTGATTGTCCCAGACATGTATATTCAATAGAAAGACATGTGGGATGATTGTACGTGACAATACATATTTCCTTGTAACATAAACATCTTTAAATCTTGACCGTCAATATCCCGAATTAACGGTTGAAATAATTTAATATATGTGGAGGAATATAATGGCTTGTTTTCCTCTTGTTTTAATTATATAATAGATGTTTTGCATCTTTTATTTCAATAGAAGTGGCATTGATAGCCTTTACTATGCTTATTTTACAAGTCTACATGTTGTTTGAAAACAGAAAGTTTATCGATGTTGCAAAAATTCCCGAGGAAAGTCAGGATGTGATAAAAAGTTGAATTTTTTTGCACAATAAGCTCTGATAAATTTTCTACAGTGTGGTAAATTTTCATAGCCTTTGGAGTTAGGGAAGTACTGATACTCTTGCATTCTTTACAGAATGTACTGTTTTGGCAGATTGCTGTTATGTTTGCATTGTTTGCATATGTTTTCTTGTTTAATGATTATATTTGAGGATAGGAGTATTAAATATGCAGAGGCATTTAGTATGCAATGTTGAATAATAATTTTAGTGATTTTCTACAGAAGAGAATGATAAGGTTTTGCATTGATTTATTCTAACCTATCTCACGAGTTCTTGTTGAGTTTTGTGTGGATGAAGCTTTTGAGATTTAGGAAAACCGTGATATAAGAAGAATTAAGGAGACACAAAAGCTCAAGCTTGGGGATGCCCAAGGCATCCCAAGATAATATTTTAGAAGCCTCAAGCATTTAAGCTTGGGGATGCGCCGGTAGGCATCCCACCTTTCTTCCTGAAAAACTATCGGTTAGTATCGGTTGAGCCTAAGTTTTTGCTTCTTCACATGAGTTGTGCTATTCTTAGAATGTCATTTTATCTTTTTTTTGCTTGATGTGTTAATAAAATACTTAGATCTGATTTTTTCTAAATAAAATAGAGGCCTGAAGTAGTTGCTAGGGAGGCTAAGTAAGCGGCATTCACTTCCCGTCAACGAAGCTCTTTTCTATGGAATTGCTCTAGTGCTTTGACGGTGTCCTGGACTAGGTGGTACTCACCATGTCGTCTCCCGATCAGTTAGATTGGGCTGAGGACCCCATGGCCGCATACTCATGGGCCAGTTCGGACAACCCCTGCCGCATACAAGGAAGACTCCACAAGACTTGGCGCCCAAGACAAGGACTCTCCTAAACCCTAGGCCTCCGGTGTCTTATATAAACCGAGGCCAGGCTAGTCAATAGATAATCTCATATTCACTACTACAATCTCATGGTAAATACGTGTACTCTGTACTACACCCATATGAATACAATCAAAAGCAGCATGTAGGGTATTATCTCATCAAGAGAGCCCGAAGCTGGGTAAAACCCCGTGTCCATGTTACCATCGCTCCAAGACGCCTAGCTTAGGACCCCTACTACGAGATACGCCGGATATTGAATCGACATTGGTGCTTTCATTGAGAGCCTGCTGGGCGGTCGTCGCGGATTGATGGGACAATCAGGTGATATTTTTTTAATTAGACCAGTTCTACGTAAATCGTCTCTTTTGCAAGTCATTGCTTTCATGCCGTGCTATATGGTTTGTAGTTATATCAGGATCCATGATCTAGAAAAATTTAACGACGGCGGCCGTATTGTCACCTCGTAGTACACCGGATCCGGACTTTTATGCGGCTATTATGAGTACGTCAGACCCAGCGGACCATGGAAATTCCTGATGAAGTATGCGCATGCGGCGGCGGCCCAGAGTTGAGGGTTAGCTGCGTGAGTCAGTGGAAAAAGTTAAAGGAACAAAAATTAGTCCGGCCGGCGGCGATCCAGATGAGACATGGAGCAGTGCACGTGGTCCGATCAGAGTTCGTCTCTGTGGAGCACGCATCAGGGGGATTCTCTTTCAGTTTTAAATCTTGTTCGGTTCGACCAAGCATTTTACCTTTGTTGGCAAAAAGTTATTTGTGAAAAAATTCCTCATCATAACCTTGTTTGTGACACACAAATTCAAATACCCAGTTCACTTGGGGGCTTCCTTCATGAAGCCTTTCCTCTTGCATATGATTATACTTGTACGGCTTCGTTCCTTGTTCGTGTATTACGCCACAATATGCACCATATTGACTTAAGCGATTTGCAACTGGGTTGCCTCGCTCCTGTGTTTACCCTCGCTCTGATTGTTCGGCTAGGGAGTAAAGGGAGCACCTCTGCAATTGTCACGATCGGGTCATCCGAGCCGGACCTCAGACCGGGTGAAGCCTAAAGCTAGCGCTCTTATTGTTTTCAATTATGGTCGGCACACAACGGAACTCATGAGTACAAAAAATCTATTGCACAAGTCTCATAGTAACAATGAACACCGGAGAAAGGTATCGGTGGGGGTACTATTTTCTTCGAAGATGCTTCTTACACTTTGTCAGTAATATAGCATAAGTTCCTTGAGCGCACTTTGTCTATTACAGCCTTATGGCCTGATTGCCTGGTTATCAGAAACACCGTCGACCTTCTCGACCGGTGGAGTACATAACACTTTTCGGCCCTTGAGCGAAGAGGGAGAAGCCGACGGTCGATTAAGACGCGTATAAAGTTCGGGTGAACACATATATGACATAAGTACTTCAGTACATACAATCATTATACATAAAATTCTTTCACCCAAGTCACTTGGGTGCTCTTCAATTTGCACGAGCCGTTTTACAATATTTTTTTCTTCTCAAAGTCTTTTTCTATCACTCCTATTTCAACGTGAGTGTGTGGTCAATAGCCGGGTCGCCTGATTTCTCTCTCAAGCCGCTCGAGTTTTAGTTTGCTAAACTGGCCTAACGAGAAACACCCCGCCTTCGGGACATGGAGGTTGAAGCCGAAGGCTGACCCACTTGAAGTCTTGAGATAGGATGCGTCATGTTAAAGCACGATAGAAGCACTGTTTTTTCTCTAAGACCAATTTTTTGGATTGGCACCGAACACTTGATCTAGTTTCGGACGTCAAGTTTTTCCTGATGTTTTTTGGTTTTCCAAGCCTATGGAACTTTTTAACAATTTGTGTGTTTACAACATATTATCGCAGTGCAGTGTCGAACACCTTTAGAGATTCGGAAAAACATTCTCGGATATTGCTATATATGCATCGGTTTCAAATTGTGTCTTCGGTCAATAGTTGGGTTGCCCGGCTCCTGCGCTTGCCACCTACGTTCCGCTTTGTTCAGCTAGATGTGCAAAGGGAGAACCACTGCGATTGCGCTTCCAGCTCGCATGGTTAAGCACCTCAGTGGAGAAAGCCGAAAACCGACTGTCACAATAAGCGTAAACTGGTCAGCGATCCGATGGCTATGTTAAATGACGAGCCATTCATAACATTGGCCGAAGTGTTTATGGCTTGACCTCGGATGTCGCCGAACACTAACCGAGGGATCATAGCTAGCTTCCCCAGTTTAAAGCTCCTATGACTAAGTGAATGTTATAAAGCCCGCATATCTGATTGCCTCATTTCTGCTAACACAACCACCTTTGGGCACCGAGACATCGGCTAAGGGTTGTCTTGTTATTGCGGAAACACCCTGCGTAGTATCTACAAAGGGGTAGAAGCCGACGATGGGCCACTTTCAACTGATAAACGGTCGCAACGGAGTCAAAATACCATAGAGTTCGGAAAATTTCCCCGAACTAAATCCTCAATATTTTTCTCCTGCATCGATCGGAGGTGAGGTTTCATGATCATGGTTGGCATGACAACCCAAAGAAAGGAACCGATAACGGGACTATTTTATTTGGAAGATGCTTCTTACATTATAAAGTAATATAACATATCTCTCCGCGTACCTTTGTTTATAAAACCGTATGGACGGATTGCCTTGTTTGTTATAAATCTTTGCCCTTGTAAAGGCTTTATAAAGTAGGACAAACACTCCTCGGCTAGTGGCCAAGGAGGTGGAAGCCGATGGTCGGTCAACAAACTTTTGTACAATGCGGATCCGAACATCGATGATGTAAAGTATTTGGATACATAGAATCATTACACATAATTTGTGATTTTACTTTGGATATCGATCCTTAACTCGGCCACCCGTGCCCACATTAAGGCTCGGGGGCTACTGGGCTTCGTGCTTATTATTTACAAATATTAAAGGGGTACATCGATCCCCTGATCTGGTGTTGCCACCCGACCAATGTCTCGGGGGCTACTGCATTGACAATCCAATGCAGAAAATTTAAAGTGCAATATAGTTTTCGAGGAGATTGTTATCCTCGGGTTGGTCGGACGCACCCAACCTGAGTCTCGAGGACTTTGCACACCGCGTTTCTATTCCTAAGTATGCTGCCGAGCTAGGAATTGATCCTCAGGCTGATTTTATGAACCGACCTGAGTCTCAGGGGCTACTAGGGTCAGCGGTTTGATTTTTTTCCTTCAGGTGCATCCCGGATATTAGGCCAACACGCACCTTGAGGGCTACTGGCTATACATCTCAGCAGAGATTACATTGCACAATTCGAAATTAAATCCGCAAACAATCAGCCCAAGCCCAAGGTGGTGCGTCACCTCGGAAGCAGTCCGGCATAAAGCTCGGATGCCAGTGGTTGGCTCCGTAGAAGGCATTTCTGGCATTAAGCTCGGCTAAACTCCTTCGACCTTTTTGAACCAAGGTGATCTATGACACCTCGGATATAGTCCGGCGTTGGAGCTCGGATACTCTTTGGCGTTGGAGTTTGGATTCAGTCCGGCGTTGGAGCTCGGATACAGTCCGGCGTTGGTACTCGGCTGCAAAAGATACCTCATATGCAGTCCGGCGTTGGCGCTCGGATGCAAGAGGACACCGCCGCCCGAGGACAACTTCGAACCCGAGGTGGGCGTAAAAATAACAAGGCATTAATGAAGGCCAGAGAGTTAAAGGGGCTCCTTGGATACCCGACGTGTAAACTCTTTGGATGCACTTTGGCGATCCTCAAGATCGAAGATGGGAAGATTTGTTGAACTAGTTTTCAAGACCGACGACCGAAGATGAAGAACAGTTCGGAAGAATCGAGGAGCGTCCCCAACTTGAAGACCGGTTCAGGGGGCTACTGACGGTGTCCCGGACTAGGGGGTACTCACCATGTCATCTCCCGGTCAGTTAAATTGGGCCGAGGACCCCATGGCCGCATACTCATGGGCCAGTTCAGACAACTCCTGCCGCATACAAGGAAGACTCCACAAGACTTGGCGCCCAAGACAAGGACTCTCCTAAACCCTAGGCCTCCGGTGTCTTATATAAACCGAGGCTAGGCTACTCAATAGACAATCTCATATTCACTACTACAATCTCATGGTAGATACATGTACTATGTACTACACCCATATGAATACAATCAAAAGCAGCATGTAGGGTATTATCTCATCAAGAGAGCCCGAAGCTGGTAAAACCCCGTGTCCATGCTACCATCGCTCCAAGACGCCTAGCTTAGGACCCCTACTACGAGATACGTCGGATATTGAACGACATGCTTCACTTATATCTTTTTGAGCACGGTGTGCTTTAGTATTTTTCAATAAATTCTCTCTCGCTTCACTTAAATTAATTTGAGAGAAAGAGATATTATGCTCATGATCTTCACTTATATTTGTTTGAGATTATCAAAAGCAACACATGAAAATTAGTTCCAAAGTGATAGATATCCAAGAAGGATATAATAAAAACTTTCATGAAGATCATTGGACAAAATAAAATTGATTCCTTGTAATAGTTTTGCGATATGATGATGTGATATGTGAGTCATGTTGATGAGTAATTATGCTTTAATAAGAATATTGGTGTTATGGTTAGTGATTCCCTATGCAAGCACGAAAGTCAATAGTTATGCAATGCAATTACATCCTACTTGTGGCGCATTATTCGGTGTTAATTATGCTCAATGCTCGCTTATGAGATTATTCGTTTCTTGGTTGGTCGCTTCTCAATCTTTTGCTAGCCTTCATTTTGCACTAAGTATGATCACTACTTGTGCATCTAAAATCCTTTAAACCAGTTTTGCCACATGAGTCCACCATACCTACCTATATGCGGTATTCTTTTGCCATTCTAAGCAAATTTGTATGTGCCATCTCTAATTTTCAAAATAAATTTCTCTTTTGTGTGCTCGTACCCCTCGCGAGGCGGTGAGTGGTGGCCAATATTTTCCATGCTAGATGTGTTATTCTCACGATGAGTGTTTATTCACTTGTAATTTCACGAGAGTAAGGCAAAGGTATTAGGGATGCCCAATCCCGAAATGAAAAATGAATTTACTTTATGTTGTCAAATAATAAATTCCTTGGAAAGTGTTGGTATGGAGGGCACCCGTGGATACGGTTAGCCAAGGAAAGTGAAAGTATGGTGGAAAAAGGAATAAACTTTATTTTTTGTTTGGGAATCGCCTATGATATATCTAGCATGGAAAGTGTTGGGAGCTCTAAGTCGTTTTCGTTGGTAGGAAAAGTATGCCTCTCAAAATGTTTTTATCTCTCAATTTTCGCTTTGAGCTCTGGCACCTTTACAAATCCCTACTTCCCTCTGGGAAGGGCCTTTCTTTAACTTTATGCAATTTTTAGTTTTAATTTGAGTCTCCATCTTCTCTTAAAAAGCACCAACTAGGAGGCACTATGATCATACTTGAGCATTGGGTGTAGCTAATATGCGAGTGTGTTTCATGAATGGATCAATGACTGAGCATGATGGGCTAGGGATAACTTATTTTAGAGTTGATATTTTGAAAGACATGGTTGCTTGTTGGTATGCTTGAGTATTAAAGTCCTCATGTCAAAACTAGACTATTGCTTTGAACCATATAAAAGTCCAAGTGTCCATGCTACAAAAGAAAAGAGTTTATGATGAATATGATAGGTAGCATTCCACAAAAAAAATTCCATTTTCAATTGCTACTTTATAATGATAAGTTTTATGAGAAAGAGTTGCTGTTATGATGCTAGGAAAAGTGATTGAAATTATCATTGATCAAACTTATGCACTTTGCTAGCATTCACACTTCATAAATTATTTCTTTTATCATTTACCTACTCGAGGACGAGCGGGAATTAAGCTTGGGGATGTTGATACGTCTCCAACATATCTATAATTTATGAAGTATTCATGCCATGTTTACAACAATTTTATATGGTTTTGGTATGATTTGCATGGAACTAACCCGGACTAACATTGTTTTCAGCAGAACTACCGTGGTGTTGTTTTTTGTGCAGAAATGAAAGTTCTCCAAAGGAGTTGTAACTTTTTGACAAATTTTTTTGGAACAAAAGAGACCCCTGAAGCTTTGTGGGAGGGCTAGAAGAGCCACGAGGAGGGAACAACCCACCAGCGCACGCCTGGTGGGCCTGGCTTGCCCCGGTGGGTTATGCTCACCTCGAGGCCCATCTTAGCGTGAAACCAACGCCAAAAAATCCTATAAATAGAGAAACCATCAGGGGTTAACCTAGATCAGAAGTTCCGCCGCCGCAGGCCTCTGTAGCCACCGAAAACCAATCTAGACCCTGTTCCGGCAACCTGCCAGAGGGGGGAATCATCACTGGGTTACCATCTTCATGATCTCGACGGCCACCATGATGAGGGAGTAGTCCACCCTCGGGGCTGAGGGTTTGTACCAGTAGCTATGTGTTTAATCTCTCTCTCTCTCAAGTTCTTGAGAAGTAACGTTCTTGATGTATCGCGGGCTTTGTTAATATTGTCAGATCATATGGTGTTTTCCCCTCTCGATCTTGTTGTGATGAATTGAGTTTTTCCCTTTGAGATTTTGTTGTTATTGAATTGAATACTTTTATGGATTTGAGAACACTTGATATATGTCTTGCAGTTGAATACTCATGGTGACAATGGGGTATCGTATTGATTCACCTGATATATGTTTTGGTACTCAACTCGCGGATTCCCAAGGTAACATTGGGGTAATCTATGCATAGGGGTTGATGCACGTTCTTGTCTTTGTTTCTCTGGTAGATATCTTGGGGCACTCTTTGAAGTTCTTTGTGTTGGATTGAGTATTATGAATATGAATTTACTTTGGTGTTATTTGAGTACGAACTCTAGGATAGATCGAACTGAAAGAATAGCTTGTGTTATTTTAGTATGGACTCTTGGATAGATCAAGCAGAAAGAGTAGCTTTGAGGTGGTTTCATACCCTACAAACAATATTCTTATGTTCTCCGCTAGTTAGGAACTTCGGAGTGATTCTTCATCGCACTTTGAGGGATTGTTATATGATCCCTCTATATTAGCATTGTTGAGAGGTTGCACTAGCGAAAGTACGGACCCTAGGCCTCATTTTCAAGCATTGCAATACCGTTTTGTGCCCGTTTACTATTTGCTACCTTGCTATTTTTATTTATTCAGATTATAAAAATATATTTCTACCATCCATATACACTTTTATCACCATCGCTTCGCCGAACTAGTGTACCTATACAATTTGCCGTTGTATTGGGTGTGTTGGGTACACAAGAGATTTCTTGTATTTGGTTGCAGGGTCGTTTGAGAGACACCATGTTCATCCTACACCTCTAACGGATTGATAAACCTTAGGTCATCCACTTGAGGGAAAATTGCTACTGTCCTACAAAACTCCGCGCTTGGAGGCCCAACACGTGTCTACAAGAATAGAGTTGCGTAGTAGACATCAACCACCTTCTAGCTTCATTCTCTCTGTCTATCCGTCTCACTGGGCCTTATTGGCCTCTAACAAATGGATGTACACCGACCGATCTCCTGCTATACATATAGCCACTACTACAGGCTGGTCCAAACGCGACACTACGATCAGAGACCCTTCGATGAAACTGTATGCGATGCCATAATCGCAAACGGTGGTGTAAAAAACCCGTCAAAAAGTGTGCAAAACGTTTGCGATGATGGATGCATCAAACATGGTTCAGATTTTAGTTGCGTGTGCGATGCAGGGCATACAGTTCAGTTCAATTAACTATTTGGGATGAGGAGGAACAAAAGAAACGGGCAGCCAGATGAAGGCGTGTGCGCTATACAACATAAGGTTCACTAGGATGAACTGTGTGTGATTAGGCAACACAATGGAAACAGTTCAACTGAACAAGATGTGTGTGATACGCGGCAAACATGTCTGTAATCAGAAATGTGTGCGAAGACCAATAATAACAGAGACGATTGCTGCTAATAAGCCGTGTGATTTGCTCTGTCAACAGTTGAATAACATGTATGTATATAACTGAAATAAACATCCAAATACATAAGTGACTATACAGATCATTCGCACACACCTCAATAAACAATTGCATGCATTCTAAAGTAGGAGAAACGATCGTCTAGTCATATACTTCTTGTGATGCACCCGCCACTGCTCTGTGGCTCGATCCCTCGTCTGGGGCAGGAAGAGGACACTTCCTCATGTCAACTATCTGCCTGTACATCTCGTAGCTTGTGTACGCATCCATGGCCGCGTACTTGACATGTGCCACACACTGTGCCAGGCGTTCATGTCACAGTAGGGGTCGATGATGGCCGAGGCGAGGTTAACCAGGGAGTTTAGTTTGTTTTTGTCACTGCCCCAGACCTTGTAGTGGTGCTGGATGTTGACAAGATTCGGGCATTTCAAGTCCGAAACCTTGAGCGCTTTTAGATCATTGGTGGTGTCCACTGTAGCGAAACTGTAGTTGGAGCTATTGATAAACCTGGAGAAATGCTTGCAAGGCCTTGTGGCAAGGTGGTAGTGGTAGATGAGGACATCATGTCGCACACACAACTGGGCGACGACAATATTTTGATCGTGCCTGGCACGACCGATGGTGTACTCGAGGTCGAAGCCGACCACTCGGTACTTGTCCTCGGCAAGGAACTGCTCCATAGTTTGGATGGAGCTCTCCACTGATACCGGATCGTTCATGTACACCACCGAGAGGGCCTTCCCCCTCACGTGGGTGTCCACTACGTGATGTGTGGTGAACTGCCCACCGTTGTCGTCGTCGGCCGCTGGGAGCACCATTGGAGCCACGGGGAGCGCCATTGGAACCGCTAGATGTCCTCTCTGTATGTGTTGTCGTGGGTGTGCTTATTGTGTCACGTGGCGCGAGAGATATAAGGTAAATGGCCGCAGGAATAAATGGGGGCCGGGCGGCCTGGATTCTCTGCCCGTCCGCATGACAGTTTTTGCACCGGGTAACTGCATCATTGCACCGCACCGGTGCAACCACATGCACACGAACGTGCGTGATCGTGCGCCGGCCCCAAACACTGGCAGCGCGTGTGGAGGGACGATGGCTGAGCACCCGGCAGGACACGAGAGCAGAGCACGCGTGGCAGGACACGAGCAGAGCGCGCCGCGACCGCTTGAACCGCAAGCAACCACACGCATAGAGCAGTTGAACACGCATGAAATGGTCACCTACAAGCCGGCCGACAGTTGCACCGCTGCGTAGAGAGCGGCCGTGTGCTACCACCTCCGTCTAGTCTATAGTCCCCTTTATATTCTGTGCCATACTTTGCCCTCAAATTTAACCAACGAAATGTTAATGCATGTTATAAAAATTATATAATTGGAAACTATGTTCAAATACGAATCCAACTATATAATCTTTGGTGACATGCATTCGTATTTTATTAGTTAAATCATACTTATAAACTAGGACGGGGGTATAGTAGGTAATTAAATTGCAAATGTTGTTTTATTAACCATATGTGTACGTGGCCTTTCGTCCTCCTCTCACACATCTTGTCACCCCGCTACCGCAGATGGCTTACAGCACAAGCTTGCACAGCGCACGGGGGCGTTCTTTTGGCCAAACGGTGGCGCCTATGAATCGTCGGTGAGCCTGTTACCGCGCAACCTTGCAGGTTCCTGTGCAAGCTTCCCTCCCGACTCGGTGAAATCACCTAATATCCCAATGCTTACCGGCCTGCTATAAAAACCCTCACGGCCGGTGAGTCCTACGTCGCATTTTCCCCTCCCTCCCTATAGCTTATCTCATCTGCTTCTCCCACAATCGCCAATGGCACCAGTCCGTCGTCGTCGCTCAGCCACTCCGCCGTCATCAGAGGACAGCTCCAGCTGGGAGGCTACACCGCGGCAGCGGCGCAGTCCCCGACGCAGTGTAGTGCGAGTGGCGTCCCTATTGGGTGTGCGCGGAACACCCACCACACGCTTCGCCGCCGGTGCCCGTCGGCAGCTGTTGCCGGCCACCGTTGCCGCCACACCATCATCGAAAGCCAGGGCCATCGCCCGCTCCGCCGCCACGGCCCGAAGGCGGGAGGTGGCCGTCGTGGCCGCCCCCCCACTGCCGGCCACCGTGGCCATCACCCGCTCCGCCACCGCGGTCCGAAGGCGGGAGGTATTGGTCGTGGCCGCCACCCCATCGTCGGCCGCCGTGACTGCCAGCCCACCGTCGACCACCCGGGGCATCACCCGCTCCGTCACCATCGCTTGAAGGCGGGAGGCGGAGGTGGATGCCCGCACGTGCGTCAGCGACCTTGTGCGCTACACTGAGTTCTTGCGGGAGGAGGAGGAGCGCCTTGTCGAGCACGCGAAGAGCCTTACCGCTGTCGTGGCCACGCACACGCCGCCTCAGAGGCGAGGAATTAGGAGATCTACGAGGAGAACTACCACTTCGAGAGGAGTCATCTGGAGCGGAAGAGGGCGTTCGAGGTGAGCGTCGCTGAAGCTGTAACAGTGCCAGACACCGTATTGCGGTTGCCCAGCTCGTCGGTAGGCTCCTCCTCCTTTGCCTCTTACTGAGCGTGCTCGGCAGAGAGAGGTAGCCGGAAGTAGTACAAAGCCCCTCCACAGTAGTAGTAGTATTTAATTAGGGGCTATTTTGTTCAGTTCATCTGACTATAGATGTTGTGGAACTATACAACGTACTTAAAATTAGCTAGTATATATAGTTGAACTAGCTATTTCAGTACGTGGTTGGCAAAAATTGGGGAAAAGTTTGGTCGGTTCAGCTGTCGAGTTGAACTGTTTGTATAAATTGAGAATGACTGCTTAATCTATGAATGAAAGCTATGCTTAATTACTAAATTTTAGTTGCAAAAATTAGATACTGCTAGTGATTTTGGCTTCATATTTTGACAAATCGCAGTGTTACAAGGTTGACAAATGGCAATGTTACTAGATCAAAAAATGTCAATCTTTCCAGTTTAAAAAATGGCAACATACCCAATATGACAGATGCAAATTTTCCAAATTGTTTGTAAGTGGTTGCACACGGGTCATCCAAAAGAACCGTTTGCGTTGAAGAGATGGACAAATCCTGCTCTCACTTTGCATCATGTCGTCCCGGGATCGACGGGCGGGGCACTGGAGGACAGCAGCTGGCGGCGCTGAGAGGTAGCATTCGACGACGGCGTCCCATGCCGCAGGCGGCCATGGAAGTCAAAGGGCTCGCTTCCCAGTGCGCATGCGCAGCGTACAGCTCGCACGCTTCCCGGTGAGCCTGCGCATTCGAGGACAGCTTGCACGCCTCTCGGTCAGCCTACGCACCGGACTGTGCTCACACGCCTCCCGTTCAGTCAAGGTCAAGCAGCTGTCCGCACGACACCTCCTACAACCATTAAAACCAAGACACGTGGTGTCACGTGAATGGTTAACGGAGCGCACACGGTTTGAATTATACAAACGTTTGAGATATTAAAGTGGCAGCTATTTTTTCAAAATGCCTTTGTTGGCTGTCATTATTCGAGTGCGCCTTCTCTGAAAATGGACACAAAAAATACCATAGCATGTCGGGTGCCATTCCATGATAGCATGCCAAGTTTCTTGAATGTCAGACGAGTTTTGGATTTACTAGAATTTAAAAACCAGGTATCTCAATGTTTTGCCGGGAATCAACGGTGCCGTGGTGTTTGAAATTCATTCCCATTTCTTGCATGGGACCTAAGCATGCACCTAAGGACACAAATTTGATTTTTCAACCAACTTATATGCACTGGAGCATGTGCATGTAGTTCAAATTTGAATTATGCACATAAATGCATTGAAAACTCAGTTAATGCATAAAAATGTCCAAAGGAACCCCGAAACATCACAAAAATTGACACAACACTCCTATTGTTCTATGTTGACACGAGAAAAATTTGAAAGCAATAAGAGGCAATGGATATCGTTTCGTCCCCAAAGGTGGGACGTTCCCTACCAAAACCATCATGCTTGTTGTGAGAAGCTCTGGTTTGTGATAAGCATATACCCAAACCTGCCCCAAATGGGACAAAAAATTTACCATGACATGTTGATGCCGCTCCATGATAGCATGCCAAGTTTCATGAATTTCAGACGAGTTTTGGATTTACTAGAATTTAAAAACCAGGTATCTCAATGTTTTGCCGGCAATCAACTGTGCCGTGGTGTTTGAAATTCATTCCCATTTCTTGCATGGGACCTAAGCATGCACCCAAGGACACAGATCTGATTTTTCAACCAATTTATATGCACTGGAGCATGTGCATGTAGTTCAAATTTGAATTATGCACATAAATGCATTGAAAACTCAGTTAATGCATAAAAATGTCCAAACAAACCCCAAAAAATCACAAAAAATTGACACAACACTCCTGTTGTTCTATGTTCACACGAGAATTTTTTTGAAAGCAATAAGGTGCAATGGATATTGTTTCGTTACGAAAGGTGGGACGTTCCCTACCGAAACCATCATGCTTGTTGTGAGAAGCTCTGGTTTGTGAGAAGCATATACCCAAACCTGCCCCAAATGGGACAAAAATTTCACCGCAGCATGTTGATGCCGCTCCATGATAGCATGCCAAGTTTCGTGAATTTCAGACGAGTTTTGGATTTACTAGAATTTAGAAACCAGGTATCTCAATGTTTTTCGGCCGAGTGATGGTGGCAGGGTGCTTGACATTCATTCCCATTTCTTGCATGGGACCTAAGCATGCAACCAAGAACACATATTTGAATTTTCAACCAATTTATATGCATTAGAGCCTGTGCATGTAGTTCAAATTTGAATTATGCACATGAATGCATTGAAAACTCAGTTAATGCATAAAAATGTCCAAAAAAACCCGAAAAGTCACAAAAATTGACACAACACTCCTGTTGTTCTATGTTGACACGAGAATTTTTTTGAAAGCAATAAGAGGCAATGGATATCGTTTAGTCCCCAAATGTGGGACGTTCCTTATTGAAACCATCATGCTTGTTGTGAGAAGCTTTGGTTTGTGAGAAGCATATACCCAAACCTACCCCAAATGGGACAAAAAATTTACCACGACATGATGATGCCGCTCCATGATAGCATGCCAAGTTTCATGAATTTCAGACGAGTTTTGAATTTAATAGAATTTAGAAACCAGGTATCTCAATGTTTGCGGCCGAGTGACGGTGGCAGGGTGTTTGACATTCATTCCCATTTCTTGCATGGGACCTAAGCATGCAACCAAGGACATAGATTTGAATTTTCAACCAATTTATATGCAATAGAGCATGTGCATGTAGTTCAAATTTGAATTATTCACATAAATGCATTGAAAAATCAGTTAATGCATAAAAAATTTCAAACGAACCTAAAAAAATCCCAAAAATTGACACAACACTCCTGTTGTTCTATGTTGACACTAGGAAAAAAGTTGAAATCGAGAAGAGACAATGGATATCGTTTCATCCAGAAAGGTGAAACATTCCCTACCGAAACCATCTGACTTGTTGTGAGAAGCTCTGGTTTGTGTGAAGCATATCCCCAAACCTGCCCCAAATGGGACAAAAAAATTTACCACGGCATGTTGATGCCGCTACATGACAGCATGCTAAGTTTCATGAATTTCAGACAAGCTTTGGATTTACTAGAATTTAAAAACCAGGTATCTTAATGTTTGCGGCCGAGTGAAGGTGGGAGGGTGTTTGACATTCATTCTCCCATTTCTTGCATGGGACCTAAGTAGGCAACCAAGGACACATATTTGAATTTTCAACTAATTTATATGCATTAGAGCATGTGCCTATTGTTCAAATTTGAATTATGCACATGAATGCATAGAAAACTCAGTTAGTGTATAAAAATGTCCAAGCGAACCCCGAAAAATCCCAAAAATTGATACAACACTCTTGTTGTTATATGTTGGCACTAGGAAAAAAAATTGAAATCGAGAAGAGGCAACGGATATCGTTTCGTCCAGAAAGGTGAAATGTTCCCTACCGAAAGCATCACACTTGTTGTGAGAAGCTCTGGTTTATGAGAAGCTTATACCCAAAACCTGCCCCAAACGGGACAAATTTTTTACCACGGCATGTTGATGCCGCTCCATGATAGCATGCCAGGTTTCATGAATTTCGGACTAATTTTGGATTTACGATAATTATAAAAGCAAGTACTTCGACGTTTGCCGGAGAGCCACGGTGCCGTGGTGTTCGAATTTCATCCCCATTTCTTGCATGGGACATAAGCATAAACCCATGGACACATATATGATTTTACAACCCATGTTGGTGCATTGGAGCATGTGCATGTAGTTTAATTTTGAATCGTGCACCTGGAATGGCTATAAAACCAATTTAATGTATAAAATGTTCAAACGAACCCTGAATAATACCAATTCTTTTACGACACACATATAGTTGCATGTTCACCGCAGATAAAAGGTCTATCAATTCAAACACCGTCCATTGCCGCTGTGACCCCATTATGTAATTCAAATCAAGATGAAAAATCAAGTAGATCACACACAGTTTATTATCACCAACCGTGTGAGATGCAGCACAAAATATCCTGGAGCACCGTCGGTGTATAGTACGCCTATGGCTTACGCGAGAAGGTGCGTCGGCTACAGTCCACAGCCGGCGTCTCAAGCACACTAGCTCGCTCCCCAAATATCATTTCACTGTTCAATCATCGCCGGTGAAAGATGGGCACGTGGACCCGCGTCGTGAGGGCAACTTCGGTGGCCCACTCCGGTGAGAGTGCGGCCGCAGCCGCCATGCGCATGCTAACAAGGTGCATGAGCGCGGCCGCAATCTGCGACCGGGCGGCCAAGGCAGCCCAAACGGCCGCTGTTGCTTCTCAGGTGGCGGCAACAACATCCGCCTCGGGGATAGCAACTGGCGAGAGTGGCACATCGGCTGTCCGTTCCGCAGCGGTGGCCTTAGCCCTGATGGAGGCCGCCCACGACCATGTCGAGGCCGCCCACGCCCAGCTTGTGGTGGTCACCGCACAAATCGAACGAAGCTTCTCTGACAACAGTCAGCAACCCACGGCCGAAGAGTTGGCAATCATCGAGAGTGTTCGAGCAGCCATCCATTCCTCCACCGCATACCTTGCAATGATGGAGCCCATCCAAGCCTAGATCGCAGCCGCCCACGCTCAGCTCGTGGCGACCTTTTCCTAAGAGATGGCGGACGCGGATGGCGAGATGCTTGCCGAGTATGGTGCAATGGATGCCATGGAGCCCCTTCCCCAGGAGACCGTCGGGCGCGAGCTGGACATGGAGGCGGCAGCGGATATCAATGAGCACCAGACGTAGTACTAGTACTCTTTGTTTTGTTTAATTAAGAGCGCTGGTCTTTAATTTGTTGTAGTCTCCTTTGTGTACCCAAATTATGCAATGACGTGGATGACCACTGTAACCATGGAAATTCGAACAAAAAATTTTGATGTTCAAACTCATCACACACAGGTTAAGCTATCTGAATTGTTTGTGATGTTCACATATCGTACACAGTTCTGAATAAGGGACCGTGTCTAATGACACTTTGCGCGCTAGTTTTCTCGCTGAAGCGATTCCAAATTTTCGGCTTCCGCGGAAATATCTACCTCCCTGCCCCTCCCCCTTACCAAAAGCCACATTTCCCCCATTTCCGCCTTCCTTTCCAAGTTGAAATCTTCACTTCTTGCTTGCAGTGCCGCCTCCTCGCCGACAACCCTCCTTCACGCTGCTCGGCCTCGTCTATCCAGGTAGGTAATCCACACCCGACCCCCATCCTCCTCCTCCTTCCACATCCCATATGCCCCGATTGCCGGCGCGAGCGCGACACCTTCCACCCAAATCACCGACCCCTCCACCAGATAAGCGCCGCCCTAAGCCATGGTGCAAGCAGTATAGCCAGGATCTCATGGAGCATTTGGCAGCGGAGAAGCAAATCGCGGCCGCACGCGCGGATGAGGTCGTGATGGCTGCCATTCGTGCCGACCCCCAGATTGGAGGAGCACCTTGCCATTTGCTAGGTACGCCGGTTAAGCATGCTCGGTTTACCCGTTGTGTGTGCTGCTCATGCCTTTCCTTCACAAATTCTAGTGAATTGTGCTATCTAATTTTACCATGCAATCTGTTGCTCTAGTGTATATGTTCTATATATCGTGCAGTGTGGCACTCACTTATTAACTGTTTTGTTAATTAGTTGCCGTCTTTATTTAACTGTTTGGTTCAATTCTGCAAATGTGATGTTCAATTCTTTAGGCTGCAATTTTGTATTGCCTTCCATGTGAGAAATAAATCGAATTTAGCTTTACAAAATACATGAGAAACAAATACAATTGCTATATTTCCAAGTTGTCAAGCATGCTTGGTTTGGTTATACATTGTGCAATGTGGTGCTCAGTTAACATTTGGTTTATTTGTGCTGTGGTGTTTAGTTAACTATTTGGTTCAATTCTGCAGTGCGATGTTCAACAGTTGTGGGTGCTGTATGTGCATCTAGTGCCCCTTAGTGATTTTGGTGTATTGAAGACTTATAGGTTAAGGGACTAATGTGTTTATGAGTGTACACAGGTCCATAAGTCTATGAGGAGTTTGATATTTACAGAGAAAGTTGACCCCTAAAAATGAAGTTCTTCGATTGAAGACTTTGGATTTCTGAAGACTTTCTGAAGACTTTGAAAGTGAAGAAATTGGTGTACCTTGAAGACTTGCTATTCATTCGAGGAACATGAAGTGTGAAGACTTTTGTTTTTGTAGTTTCATTTTCTCTTTCTTGAGTCATAGGAAACACCATAATGTTAAAGGGGGTGAAGGAAATACTAAGGAAAAATTTCCATGTGATGCTAAACTCAAAATCCTACACCTACCAATCCCTTCGAGTGAAGCCATTGGAAATCTCATACAGTTTAGTCATATTCTTCAGTGACAGAGACAAATTTCTTCTTGTCTCTGAGGAATTTGTTCTGACTGAGGAGTTAGGAATTCGCCAGTGCGGATTGCCTACACAGTGACGAACATGATAGCCGTGAGGAATTTGATAGTCAAATTTCCGGCCGTTGCTGTGCTATGCGCCAGCTGTCCCAAAATATCTACCCACCTAACGGTCATATCATTGAAGGGCATTTATGTCTTATCATGTCGGGTTGCTCCCTAGGCTATAAATAGCCGCCCCCTACAACCACTAGCTGGTTGGCTGCTCCGAGAGAAACAGACACTTGTCATTTGAGAGCATCCCATCCTCCGAGGACTTTGAGCGAAAATCATCAAGTGAGGAAACCCAAACCCAAACACCTACAAACCCAAAGTGATTGACCATCACTGAAGAGATTTATCCTGCATGGATCCGATGCTTGTTACCTTTGAAGACTGTGCTTCTTCCAGACGGTTAGGCGTCATGGTCTAGAGCATCCAAGAGGAATTGTGGATCGCCGAGTGACCGATCTGTGAAGGTTTGGAAGTCACCTGAAGACTTACTACGAGTGATTGGGCGAGGTCTGTGTGACCTTAGCTCAAGGAGAATACGGTGAGGACTGTGTGTTCGGGACTGTGTGTCCTCAAGTTGAAATACCTAGCCGCTCCAACCAGACGTACAATTGAGACATCAGTTGGAACTGGTCTATCAAATCATTGTCTTCACCAAGCTTACTGGTTCTATTTCCTCAACTCTTTCATTTCCTCATAACTGTGTTGTGCTCTTGTTCATATCTGTGTTTGAAGACTTTGACTGAAGACTTTCTCAATTCCTCAGTTCAATTTCTTCAGTCTGTTTGTCTTCATCCTGTGTTTTCCTGTGTTTACGCTTCCTGTACTCTGTGCTCTTCTTCATTTCATCATGATGACCATGTTTGTGTTCTGTTATGCTTACTTCTGAGTACTTATTCTGCTGCAAGTAGTTCTTCGCCAAGGAATTTCCTCACCCGCAAAATCCTCAATGAAGAATTCATAAAAATCACCTATTCACCCCCCTCTAGTCGATATAACGCACTTTCAGTTGGTATCAGAGCAAGTTAATCCCTTGTTCTGTGTGATTTTGGTTTAACCGCTTGGAGTTTTAGTTATGTCAACCGCAGGTATGATCAAGGTCTCTGCTGGGTGTCCTACCTTCGATGGGACGGACTACCCTTACTGGAAGAATAAGATGCGGATGCATCTTGAGGAAATTGATAACGATCTCTGGTATGTTGTGGAAAATGGTGTTCCCTCAGTCACACCTTCTTTGAACGCTACTGATGTGAAGAGATTTAAGCAGCTCAATTCTCAAGCGAAGAACATCATATGTGGTCATCTGAGCAAAGGGCAGTATGGAAGAGTGAGTGCTTTGGAAACTGCTAAGTTTATATGGGATAGGCTGTCCAAAGTCAATGAAGGATTCTCAACACAGCGTGACTCTCGAGTTGAAGTTCTTCGCAATCTCTTCAACCGCTTCAAAAGACTCGACAATGAGAATGTTCAGCAAACCTTCGATCGCCTCACTGACATCTCAAATGAGCTTCAAGCACTTGGTGCCACTGACATCACCGACCATGAGGCGGTGAAGAAATTGCTGAGATCACTTGATTCCTCATTTGATACTCTGGCACTGATGATACAAGAACATGCTGATTACAAGTCACTTGATCCCGCTGATATCCTCGAGAGGCTAAACACTCATGAGTTCCAGCTTGCTGAGAAATGAGATCTCTATGGTTCGAGCTATGGCAGATCACGTGCCCTGAAGGCCAAGGCTGTCTCTGAATCTGAAGGTGAAGATTCTAGTAGTAGCCTTGGTGATCCTGAATAACTGAGGCAGGAGCTAGCACTGCTCGTGAAGAAATTCCAGAGGTTCTCAAGACGTGGTCGCTTCGGAAAATCCTCAAGAAGCAATGATTCCTCATCCAGTGACTACAAGAAGAGACTATGCCACAAGTGCAAGAAACCTGGTCACTACATTCAAGATTGTCCTCAGTGGGAAAAGGAATCAAAGAAGAAGAAATACAAGGATTATAGTTCTGATGATTCGAAAAGAAGAAGAAATCTTCAAAGTCTTCATCAACAAAATCCTCGAAGTCTTCGTCACACAAGAAGAGCAGCTCCAAGAAGGCTCGGGCATTCATTGGCAAGGAAATGGACTCTGAGGCTGAATCTGAGGAACATGAGGAAGATGAGGCATCTGAGGAGTCTGAGTCTGGTGTGGCGAGTCTAGCTCTCGCTACTGCATTCGTCAACAAGTCTATCTTCAACTCTGAAGAAAATGGCTCCACCAACAATGCTGATGAAGGCAATGATGACTACGCTCCCACCTATTGCTTCATGGCAAAGGGTGCCAAGGTACTCAAATATACCTCCTCTGAATCAAGTGAGAATGAATCTGATGAAAACCTCAAGCCCAGCTACTCTAAACTTGCTAAGATTGCTGTGAAACAACAAAAGGATTTTGATAAAGGTTCAAAACATGCTTGACAAAAGTGATGATATGTTGGGTGAAGAAATGGATTGCACTAAAACCTTGACTGAAAATCTTCAGAGACTTCAGTCTAGGTTTGACAACCTTCAAGGTCATCATAACACTCACTTAGCTGATCATGAGAAGCTTTCTTATGAATTTCTTCAAAGAAAGCAAGATCTTGAAAAGCTAAGAGTGAGTTATGAAGATCTTCAGAAGGAGCACGATTCATTACTTGCTCAACAAATCAGCGCTTCTCAGGAAGAATTTGTTCCTCCATGTTTGAAATGCATTGAACGTGAATCTGCTAATTCTTCACCTGAATGTTCAAATGCTTCTAATGCTACAAATTCTTCAACTGTCTCTGCTATCACTAATTCCTCATCTGAGGACATTGCTAGTATCACTGATGATGCAGGGTTGAAGGCATTGTACATGACATGCATGTACAAAAGCCTCAAAGGGCATCAGACTCTTTGTGATGTGCTTAAAAAGCAGATTCTGAACAGGAACCCTAGGAAAGAGGGTATTGCCTTTGAGAGGAAACTCAATGCTGATGGTACTTATTGGAAGCCTGAGCAGTACCCCACAACCTCATGGGTTGCTGCAAAGGGACCTCCAGTAGATCCATCTAATCTATCTGGCTTTACATGTGAATCTCCTCATTCTTCTGATGAGTCATTTGACTCCAACTATAAACTATTCAAAAATCAGAATGCTGAAGTATTTGCTAGATACGTTGGCACTAACTGCAGGAACGGTTCCCCTATGAAGAAAATTTGGGTTCCCAAAAGATGCCTTGAAAGTCTTCAGGTGAATGTCCTCATGACACCACCTGTGAAGAATAGGAACCCCAGATCAAACTCTTCATATGGACCAAATTCTTCATATGGATCCAAGTCCTCATACGGACCAAATTCCTCACGTGGATCATATTCCTCAAAAGGATCAAAGTCCTCATATGATTATCATCGTGCTAAAACCTCTGTTTCGCAGGGAAGAGCTAAGGGCTATGAATATGAGCATTACTCTTCTAACCATTATGTTCATAAGTCCTCGAAGAATTTCTCTGCTTATTCATATGCTTATCCTAACTTCTCTTATGTGAAACGAAATGGATTGGATTCTATGCCACCTTTCTCATATGGAGCTCGCAGAGTGATGAACTCTTTGCCACCCCTTCAGATGTGGGTGGTGAAGAAAAAGAACTAATTTCTTCTGCAGGGTCAGGTCTCCAGACGTGCTAAAACGTCTGAAGAATTTGCTGGAGACCTGAAACTGCCTGAAAGGACGCAGGCTAATCATGAAAAAATGTACTTTCATTTCTCACACCCTCATATTGCTTTATCTGTTCTATTGCTTGATGAAATTGATCTGATGAATTAATGTCATATTCTTCACTGATGAAGTATATGAGTTCGTAAGTTGCACTAATTCATCTGCAGGATGATCAACCCAAATCCAACGAGTGGGTCCTCGATAGTGTATGTACAAATCACATGACTGGACACATGAATCTATTGATAGATGCTCCCTTATGTCCATCGCATCTGAAGCATATCATCTTCGCTGACAAAGCCAAAAGTTAGGTATTGGGTCTAGGTAAGGTTGTGATCTCAAAGGATCGACACATGGACAAAGTAATGCTTGTCGAGTCCTTAGGATACAACGTCATGTCTGTCTCAATGCTTTGTGATATTTATATGGTTGTTGTCTTTGGCAAGTA
Source organism: Aegilops longissima (assembly GCA_021605205.1). Taxonomy (NCBI): domain Eukaryota; kingdom Viridiplantae; phylum Streptophyta; class Magnoliopsida; order Poales; family Poaceae; genus Aegilops; species Aegilops longissima. Next base: position 576,429,687 of record CM038677.1, read on the forward strand.
TCGTTGCGTTGTGATCATGGAAGCTGACAATTCCAAAGTCTTTGAAGGCTTTAGGAGAGGAGACTTGTATATTGTTTATTTCTCTACAGGACCACAACCTGCCGTATGTCTACTTGCAAAAGCTTCAAAAGGCTGGCGATGGCATCAGCGACTTGGTCATGCAGGCATGAGGAATTTGCACACGCTTGCAAAGAATAAGCATGTCATTGGCATTGAGAATGTCAAATTCCTCAAGGATCACTTAGCGGAGCCTGTGAAGCTGGAAAGATGACCAAGGCCAAGCATCCAGCGAAGACTATCATGACCACTACTCGACCATTTGAATTGCTTCACATGGATCTTTTTGGTCCTAATCATTATTCTGCTGTTTAAACTGATGCATCTCAATATGGCTTTGTTATTGTTGATGATTACACTCGTTACACATGGGTACACATTGTTACTTACAAACACAAACATGAAGTGCAAGAAGTCTTCAAATGATTTTCTTCGAGGGCTTCAACCAACTTTGGTGTGAAGATCAAGCACATCAGAAGTGACAATGGAACTGAGTTCAAGAACTCTGGTCTTGATGACTATCTTGATGAGCTTGGTATTACTCATGAGTTATCTGCTCCTTATACTCCTCAGCAGAATGGCGTAGTGGAGCGCAAGAACATGACTCTTGCTGAGATGGCTCGCACTTTGCTTGATGAATACAAGACGCCTCGTCATTTATGGATTGAGGCAATTGATACTGCGTGCCACATCATCAACAGAGTATATCTTCACAATTTCTTCAAGAAGACTGCATATGAACTCCTCACTGAAAAGAAACCCAATGTGAGTTATTTCAAAGTCTTCGGTGCTAAATGTTGGATTAGAGATCCCCATCACAACTCTAAATTTGCACCGAAAGCACATGAAGGTTTCATGCTTGGTTGCGGAAAGGACTCGCACACCTACAGAGTCTTCAACAATGTTCTTCACAAGGTTGTTGAAACTGTAGATGTGCGGTTTGATGAAACTAATGGCTCACAAAGAGAGCACCTACCTTCTGTGATAGATGAATTAGCACCTGAGGCTATCAAGTTCAAGGCTACTGAGGATGTCATTCCTACCGAGGAATCTGCTGAAGAATTCATTCCAGAACATGAAGAACGTCGAGCTGATGCACCTGAAGAAAATGGTGTTGATGAAAATGGTCCTGAAGAAAATGCTGATCAGATTCCTCAACGACAACCCGCTCATCCTCGCGTTACAAACGAAGTGCAAATTGAGAGAATCATCGATGACATTGAAGCACCAGGTCCTCTCACACGCTCAAAACCTTCCCATTTGTTTAACTTTTGTGGGCACTTTGCTTTTGTCTCTATCTCAGAGCCCACTAAGGTAGATGAAGCATTTCTGGAGCCTGAGTGGATTCAAGCTATGCAAGAAGAATTACATCAGTTCAAGCTCAACAACGTCTAGGAACTGGTCAAACATCCAGATCCTCGCAAGCACAATATCATTGGCATAAAGTGGATCTACCACAACAAGCAAGATGAAAATGGCCTTATGGTGAGGAATAAGGCACAACTTGTAGCTCAAGGCTACACACAGGTTGAAGGAATTGATTTCGATGAAACTTTTGCACCTGTTGCTAGACTTGAGGCCATTCGCATATTACTTGCTTATGCTAACCATCATGATATCACTTTATATCAAATGGATGTGAAAAGTGCATTCCTCAATGGTAAGCTTGAGGGAGAAGTATATGTTGCTCAACCCCCAGGTTTTGAAGATCCAAAGCATCCTGACAAAGTCTTCAGACTCAATAAGGCCCTCTATGGCCTCAAGCAGGCCCCTCGGGCGTGGTATGATACTTTGAAGGAATTCCTCATGAAGAAAGGCTTCAAACCCGGTTCACTTGACCCTACTCTTTTCACTAAATCTTATGATGGTGAATTGTTTGTGTGCCAAATATATGTTGATGATATTATCTTTGGCTGTACTGACCAACGTTACAGTGTTGAATTTGCCTATATGACGAGTGAAGAATATCAAATGTCTATGACGTGAGACTTGAAATTCTTCTTAGGTCTTCAAATTCGTCAACAACGTAATGGCATATTGATATCTCAGGAAAAGTACCTCAAGGATGTACTGAGGAAATTTGGCATGCAAGATTGCAAATGGGTCAAAATTCCAATGCCCACAAATGGCCATCTATGCACTGATGAAAATGGTATTGACTTCGATCAAAAGGTATACCGCTCCATGATTGGTTCTCTATTGTATTTATGTGCATCTAGGCCAGATATTATGCTTAGTGTTTGCACGTGTCTCCGATTTCAAGCTACACCAAAGGAATCACACCATAAGGCTGTGAAGCGTATTCTTCGATATCTAGCTCACACACCAACACATGGATTATGGTATCCCAAGGGCTCGGCTTTTGATCTCATTGGATATTCAGACTCTAACTATGCTGGTGATCGTGTGGACCGCAACTCAACATCTGGCACATGTCATTTCCTCGGAAGATCTTTGGTCTGTTGGTCCTCGAAGAAAGCAAGCGTATCATCACTTTCTTCTTCTCAAGCCGAGTACATTGCTGTTGGTTCTTGTTGTGCTCAATTGCTGTGGATGAAGCAAACTCTCAAGGACTACGACGTCAACGTGAAGAATGTGCCTCTTGATACGTCTCCAACGTATCTACTTTTCCAAACACTTTTGCCCTTGTTTTGGACTTTAACTTGCTTGATTTGAATGAAACTAACCCGGACTGACGCTGTTTTCAGCAGAACTACCATGATGTTGTTTTATGTGTAGAAAAGAAAAGTTCTCGGAATGTCCTGGAAATCCACGGAGGCACTTTTTGGAATTTATAAAAATTATTGGGCGGAAGAAATACATCAGGGGGCCCAGGGCCTGTCCACGAGACTGGGGGGCGCGCCCCCCTATCTCGTGGGCCCCCTGGACCTCCTCCGACCTCAACTCCAACTCCATATATTCCGTCTCGGGGAGAAAAAATCAAAGAGAAAGTTTCATCGCGTTTCATGACACAGAGCTGCCGCCAAGCCCTAATCTCTCTCGGGAGGGCTGATCTGGAGTCCGTTCGGGGCTCCGGAGAGGGGAATTCGTCATGGGTTGGATGGTGATGGGTTGGATGAGATTTACCATGTAATCAAGTTAGTTTTTTAGGGTTTGATCCCTAGTATCCACTATGTTCTGAGATTGATGTTGCTATGACTTTGCTATGCTTAATGCTTGTCACTAGGGCCCGAGTGCCATGATTTCAGATCTGAACCTATTATGTTTTCATGAATATATGTGTGTTCTTGATCCTATCTTGCAAGTCTATAATCACCTATTATGTGTTATGATCCGACAACCCCGAAGTGACAATAATCGGGATACTTCTCGGTGATGACCGTAGTTTGAGGAGTTCATGTATTCACTATGTGTTAATGCTTTGGTCCTGTTCTCTATTAAAAGGAGGCCTTAATATCCCTTAGTTTCTGCTAGGACCCCGCTTCAAGGGGAGGGTAGGACAAAAGATGTCATACAAGTTCTTTTCCATAAGCACGTATGACTATTTACGGAATACATGCCTACATTACATTGATGAATTGGAGCTAGTTCTATATCACCCTATGTTATAACTATTGCATGAGGAATCGCATCCGACATAATTATCCATCACTGATCCATTGCCTATGAGCTTTTCATATATTGTTCTTCGCTTATTTACTTTTCCGTTGCTACTGTTACAACTACTACAAAAACCCAGAAAATATTTATCTTACTTTTGTTACCGTTACCTTTATTATCATACCTCTTTTGCTACTAAACACTTTGCTGCAGATACTAAGTTATCCAGGTGTGGTTGAATTGACAACTCAACTGCTAATACTCAAGAATATTCTTTGGCTCCCCTTGTGTCGAATCAATAAATTTGGGTCGAATACTCTACCCTCGAAAGCTGTTGCGATCCCCTATACTTGTGGGTTATCAAGACCAATTTCTGGCGCCGTTGCCGGGGAGAATAGCTCTTTTCTTTGAGTCACTTGCGATTTATATCTGTTGATCACTATGAAGAACTTGAAAGATGACCGAACTACTATTTTCCCCTCTACGAGGGGAGGTAAGGAACTGCCATCTAGCTCTGCACTAGATTCTCCTTCCGTTATTAGTAAGCTTGCGACACCTAAACCTGCTACTGCTATGAGTTCTGATATGTCGCATGTTAAAGATGATGCCACTTCTGCTATGCATGATGAAACTACTTCTGTGTGTGATACTACTTTGCCATTAGGTGAATTTCTAGATGAACAACTTGCTAGAGTTAGGGGGGATGAAATTACTGAAGATCCTATTACTGATGATAGTGATGATGAAGGTTCCCCCAATGATTATATTTTACCTGTTGTTCCTAAGGGTTATGTTATGAATGAAAAAGCTACTCTGGAAATCCTTGCTTGCAATGATAGAAATGAACTTAAGAAATTATCAGCTAAATGGAAGCATCAGTCTCTTAATGCTAGATAGAAACCCGACCCTGCTTTTGCTACTTCACCTATCTGTGTTACTGATAAGGATTATAAATTCTCTGTTGATCCTGATATTATTACTTTAGTTGAATCTGATCCTTTTTATGGCCTTGAATATGAAACTGTTGTGGCACATCTTACCAAGTTGAATGATATAGCCACCCTATTTACTCATGATGAGAAGTCTCGTTATTTATATATCTTAAGATATTTCCGTTCTCATTAAAGGGTGATGCTAAGACTTGGTATAATTCTCTTGCTCCTGGTTGTGTGCGTAGTCCCCAGGATATGATTTATTACTTGTCTGTTAAATATTTCCCTGCTCATAAGAAACAAGCTGCGTTCCGGGAAATATATAATTTTGTGCAAATCAGAGAAGAGAGTGTCCCACAAGCTTGGGGGAGGCTTCTCCGGTTACTTAATGCTTTGCCTGATCATCCTCTTAAGAAAAATGAAATACTTGATATCTTTTATAATGGACTAACCGATGCTTCCAAGGACTACTTGGATAGTTGTGCTGGTTGTGTTTTCAGGGAAAGAACAGTCGACGAAGTTGAAATATTATTGAATAATATGTTGACTAATGAAAATAATTGGACTCTTCCCGAGCCAGTTCCTGAAGTAATTCCTGAAACAATTGAGCCAACTCCTAAGCCTATTCCTAAACCCACTCCGAAGAAGAGAGGTGTTTTATTTCTCAGTCCTGAAGATATGCAAGAGGCAAAGAAATCAGTGAAAGAAAAAGGTATTAAAGCTGAAGATGTTAAGAATTTACCTCCTATTGAAGAAATACATGGTCTTAATATACCGCCTGAAGAACCACATTGTCTTGATAACCCGACACAAGTAGTAAAGGTAAATTCTCTCTATAGATATGATAAAGTTGAAATAGCCTCTACTAAATTTCATAGCCCATGCTTAGATGAATTTGATGACTTTATGGCTAGGCAAGAAATTTTTAATGCTTATGTTGGTAGAGAGTTAAAGAATAATGCTTTGAGATAGGACGATAGGTGATAATCTGCTAGAGTTAAAGATGAACTTCACCGCGTTAGCAAATATGCTTCTATGGTTGCTACTCAAGCTGAGCAAGTACTTAGAGCTCAAAATGATTTGCTTGATGAATTAAATAATAAAAATGACTTTCTTGTTAGAGTGGCTACTAGAACTGGTAGAATGACTCAGGAACCTTTGTATCCTGAAGGCCACCCTAAGAGAATCGAACAAGATTCTCAGAGAAATAATTTAGAGGCATCTAGTTCTTCTAAAAAGAAGAAGAAGAAAAATGATAGAACTTTGCATGCTTCTAATGAACCTACTATAGACACACCTGAGAATCCCAATAATATTTCTATTTCTGATGCTGAAACTCAATCAGGTGATGAACATGAACCTAGTGATAATGTTAATGATAATGTTCATGTTGATGCTCAATCTAGCAATGATAATGATGTAGAGATTGAACCTGCTGTTGATCTTGATAACCCACAATCAAAGAATCAACGTTATGATAAGAGAGATTTTGTTGCTAGGAAGCATGGTAAAGAAAGAGAACCATGGGTTCAGAAACCCATGCCCTTTCCTCCTAAACCATCAAAGTCAAAGGATGATGAGGATTTTGAGCGCTTTGCTAAAATGATTAGACCTATTTTCTTACGTGTGCGCTTAACTGATATGCTTAAAGTAAATCCGTATGCTAAGTATATGAAGGATATCATCACAAATAAAAGAAAGATACCGGAAGCTGAAATTTCCACCATGCTTGCTAATTACACTTTTAAGGGTGGAATACCAAAGAAACTTGGAGATCCGGGGGTACCAACTATACCATGCTCTATTAAAAGAAACTATGTTAGAACTGCTTTATGTGATCTTGGAGCCGGTGTTAGTGTTATGCCTCTCTCTTTATATCGTCAACTTGAATTGAATAAGTTGACACCTACTGAAATATCTTTGCAAATGGCTGATAAATCAACTGCTATACCTGTCGGTATTTGTGAATATGTGCCTGTTGTGGTTGCAAATGTCACTATCTTAACGGACTTTGTTATTCTTGATATTCCTGAGGACGATAGTATGTCTATTATCCTTGGTAGACCTTTTCTTAATACTGCAGGGGCTGTTATTGATTGCAACAAAGGCAATGTCACTTTTCATTTTAATGGTAATGAGCATACGGTACACTTTTCGAGGAAACAATCTCAAGTTCATAGCATCAATTCAATTGAAAAAGTTCCAACTATTATTTTTGGAGGTTTTGAATTTCCTCTCCCTACTGTCAAGAAAAAGTATGATATCATTATTGTTGGGGATTTTCATATCCCTGTTGAGGTTACTTAGTGTTATTCGAAATTTCACCGGTTCCGTGTTATTCGGAATGAGTTCGTTAACAAGACTTGATCAACCTTGTTAGTGGGTTCATTTTGATGATCACGAGATGGATGAAACTAGAAGGCACAACCTTCTGTACCCTCTTTTTACTTTCTGTTTTTTAGGTTAAATAAAGCAAAAATAGTATTATCCATCTGTTTTCTGAATTATCCGTGCATTAAAAAAATAGCCTAAAAATAAAAGTGCTCTAAATGCCCTGCAAATCTAGTATGATTTTTTCTGGAATATATGAGGATTTTAGGCACTGAATACACTGCAGAAGGGGCAAGCACCAGACCACGAGTGTAGCGACCCGACCCGAATGGATCAAGTCTCTGTGCTCAGATGTCATCCCTGGATCAGTAATGCTGACACCACACAGTACTTCGAAGGATTTATAACAGAGTAGCAATCACACACTCATTACATCGTTGTCCAAAAGAGGACTTATTACAATAAAAATGGCTTAAGGCCATCTAATAACGATAACAGCGGAAGACTTGGAAGATAAGTGAGTCCATCAACTCTAGCGGCATCATCGAGTATAGAACCACGACCTAAAACACCTTACTGTCGTTCTAAAAGTCTGCAACATGAAAGTTGCAGCCCAAAACGGTCGGCACATGGAATATGCCGCAATGTAACACATAGAGAATAATGAATGATAAGCCTGTACTACATGCACATGTGGCTGGTGGAAAGCTCTCTGTTACAGCTTTTGCATAAAGCCAGTTTTCCCTCTGCAAAGGAATAAATTTGTTTAACTATCATGGTGGTTGTTAAACATTGAGAATGGTTGACAACATCCTCAATCCCAATTAAAATAATCATTAACAAACCCAACAATATTAAATTAGAGTAACATGTTGAGATTCACATGATATTCTAGTACTAGATACTCAAGATGTCCATAACCGGGACACGGCTAATCATGATTAGTTTATACACTCTGCAGAGGTTTGCGCACTTTTCCCCACAAGACTCGATCGCCTCAGTTTGGTTTCTCGTACTGCAGGGTGTTTGAGAAACGGATGACCGAGACATAGTCTTTCAGAAGCGCTAGCACCTTACGATGGGTAGACCGGTACACCTACATCCCCTACATCTGCTAGTCCACCACTATAAGAGTTCGCACGACTTAATCAACTATGCCAGAGCCCATAATGGCTTGTGGCTGCACACGGAAGTTACTAGTTTGAATAATCTCATGATCCCTTTGAGCATGGGTGGCGGTCCGAAGAAATACAGGCAAGTCCTGATAGAAACCAGGTGCCTCAATCCACCCAGATGTGTTTTTAAGTTGCCACCTTAAGTAAACCATTAAATAACAATCTCACATCTGTCATGGAAATACACTCACCCAATCCACGTCTACTAGCATAGCATGGCATAATAAGCAAACGTAGAAGTAACTCCCAAAGGTTTCATAAGTAAAACAGGTAATAGGTACTACCTCAATCTACTTCCCATCCTACAATTTAATTAGATCCTAATCATGCAAGTGTTTGAGGATTGATCTAATCCATAAAAACTGGGTGGTAGAAAAGGTATGATCAAGTGTTACTTGCCTTGCTGATGATCCGCGAAACCTAGAGATTCGAAGTAACAAGCGGCGCACTCGGGTGATCTATCGCAGACAAACAACAAGCATACAATAAGTACTCATCTAATGCACGGTAAATCTCGAATAAAAGATCGACCAGAAATTTCAACTTAAGAACCCTGGTTGCAAAAGATAACGAATCGAACAAAACAACGGAAAACAACCGCGAAGAAAACAGCTCGGTTCTAGCAAGTTGAAACTAGGTCAAATTTTACAGTAGCAAAACTTTGTTTAAGTTGATTAGTCGGAACGGCGGTTTCGAAACGAAACTCCAGGCGCTTGAATCACCTGATTCCGATAAACGAGCGAGAAGATAAACTAGAACGAAGATCGGATCTGAAATCGTGATCAGAAAGAATAGCGGAATAAATCCGATTAAAAGAAAACGACGAACGGTTAAACGAACGGACGTTCGTTAACCGGGAATAACCGGTGATCACGTTCGTTAAGACGAACGGTCCGGCGAACGCTCGGTACACAACAAAACCGGAAATTAAACCAATCTAGGTTTTTGAAAAAAAAAACCGAACAACGGAAAAGAAAACCGGAATTAAAACTGATCTAGGGTTAAAAAAAACCGAACAAAAGAAAAAGAGAACCGGAACGGTTTATATAAAAAAACCGAACCGAGGGGAGGGTGGCGCGGCGCGGCTACCTCGTCGAGGTGGGGCTCCGGCGGGGCGGCGGCTAGGGGTGACGGCGGCGGGCGGGCGCTTAGTGGCGGCGGCGACGGGTGCGGCTTGGGGAGAGGAGAGGGGGTTTGTGGGGAGAAGAGGGGGTGTTGGGTATTGAAAGGGGGAGGGTAGCTTGGGGAGGGGGCAAGCAAGGGGAGGAGGAGGAGTCTTCCTCGGTCTCGGCCGGGCGGCGGCGGTGTTGCTGTAAGGCTGCCAGGGAGGGGCGGTTGGCAGTGGGCCCTTGGCCCAAAGCGGTGTGCGGGTATTTTTTTAAATATCACAGAAAAAACAAATAAAATAAAATCTAAACGAACTCCAAAATTTACTAAGTAAATTTTCCCGACTCCTAAAATGAGTCGAACAAAATGAACTTTTACTCGAGCCAAAATGCAATTTTTGAAAATCACGATTTTCCCCAAGGCAAATAAACTCCAAAAATCCCGAATTGATTTATTTATTAAATCTTCATTTTTTCCCTAATGTCTGGGAAAGTCATATTATTCCCTCTCATATTTTGATATTGGAAAATTTTATTTGAAGATGAAATAAATAAAATCAAATGATCCTCTTTTTTCATAATTCGAGGAAACTCAAATATGAAAAATTCGAGATCTCCAACTCTCTCCGAGGGTCCTTGAGTTGCGTGAAATTTCTAGGATCGGCAAAATGCAAGAAAATATGCGATGCATGATGATCTAATGTATAACATTCCAAATTGAAAATTTGGGATGTTACAAACCTACCCCCCTTAAGATGAATCTCGCCCTCGAGATTCGGGTTGGCTAGAAAATAGGTGAGGGTGGTCCTTGAGAAAATCTTCTTCTCTTTCCCAGGTGGCTTCATCCTCAGTGTGGTGGCTCCACTGAACTTTGCAAAACTTGATAACCTTGCTGCGTGTAACTCTGCTGGCATAATCGAGAATCTTGGCTGATTTCTCCTCATATGTCAAATCATCCTTCAACTGAATTGCTTCAAGTGGCACTGTATCTCTTAACGGTACCTCAGCCATCTCGGCGTGACATTTCTTCAGCTGAGAAACATGGAATACATCATGAACTCCTGACATTCCTTCTGGCAATTCCAGTTTATAAGCAACTTCTCCCATGCGTTGCAAGATCCTATATGGTCCAACGAAACGTGGTGCTAACTTTCCTTTAACTCCAAATCGCTTAACTCCTCGAAGTGGGGATACTCTAAGATAAACTCTGTCTCCAACTTCATATTCTATCGCCTTGCGTTTTGAATCCGCATAGCTTTTCTGTCTGGATTGGGCTACCTTGAGCCTATCGCGAATCAACTTAACCTTCCATTCAGACTCCTTAATCAAATCTGGTCCAAACAACTGACAGTCTCCAACTTCGTCCCATGATAACGGTGTCCTACACCTCCTTCCGTACAAAGCCTCAAAAGGTGCCATCTTCAAGCTGGTTTGGTAACTGTTGTTATAAGAAAACTCTGCATACGGCAAGTTATCATCCCAACTAGATCCATAATCTAGTGCACAAGCTCTCAGCATATCCTCCAAAATCTGATTGACTCTCTCAGTCTGTCCATCGGTCTTTGGGTGGAAAGCTGTACTGAATTCCAGCCTGGTTCCCAATGTTTCGTGCAACTGATTCCAAAACTTTGAGGTAAATTGGGTTCCTCTATCCGATACGATACTCCTCGGAACTCCGTGTAAACACAGAATTCTGGTCATGTATATCTTTGCCAACTTAGCACTGCTATAGGTAGTCTTGACTGGAATGAAATGAGCTACCTTCGTCAAGCGGTCGACTATAACACAAATCGAGTCATAGCCTGAAAGAGTCTTTGGCAAACCTGTGATGAAATCCATGCCTAGTTTATCCCACTTCCATTCGGGTATCGGCAATGGTTGCAACAATCCTGCTGGCTTCTGATGTTCTGCCTTCACCCTTTGACATACATCACAAACTGCTACATACTCGGCAATATCCTTCTTCATTCCGGTCCACCAGAACGCTTCCTTCAAATCTAAATACATCTTGGTATTTCCTGGGTGAATTGAGTAGGGCGAATCATGTGCTTCTTGCAAAATCAACTTCCTGATCTCCGGGTCATTTGGCACGTAAACACGGTCCTCAAACCATAGGGTATCGTGCTCATCCTCATGAAATCCTTTTGCTTTTCCTTCGCTCATTTTCTCCTTTATAGAGGCAACTTCCTTATCTACCTTTTGAGCTTCTCTGATTTTTTCCATTAACGTAGATTGAATCTCCAATGCTGCTACATAGCCTCTCGGAACTATTTCCAAACATAGCTCTCGAAGGTCCTCGGCTAACTCCTTGGGTATTCCTCCCATCATTAGTGTGTTGACGTGGCTCTTACGCCTCAATGCGTCTGCTACAACATTAGCCTTCTCGGGGTGATAATGCAATCTCATATCATAATCCTTAATAAGCTCCAACCATCTCCTCTGTCTGAGATTTAATTCTTTCTGCATGAAGATGTACTTCAAACTCTTGTGATCCGTGTACACCTCACAATGATTTCCAATGAGAAAATGTCTCCATGTCTTGAATGCATGCACAACGGCTGCTAACTCCAAATCATGTGTAGCATAATTCAACTCATGAGGCTTAAGCTGTCGTGAAGCATACGAAACAACTCTTCCTTCCTGCATAAGCACTGCTCCAAGTCCTCGACGTGAAGCGTCGCAATACACCTCATAATCCTTGGTCTGATCTGGCAAAATTAACACTGGTGAGGTAACCAATCTTTTCTTCAACTCCTGAAAACTTGCCTCACAATCCTCAGTCCAAATGAACTTGGTATCATTTTTCAGCAATTCCGTCATAGGCTTTGCAATTCTTGAGAAATTCTCAATGAATCTTCGGTAGTATCCTGCGAGTCCAATGAAACTCCGGATCTCTCCAACTGTCGTTGGTGCTTCCCATTTGGTTACGGTCTCAACCTTCGTGGGGTCAACTGCTATCCCTTCTCCGGATATAACATGTCCAAGAAATCCAACTTCCTTTAGCCAAAACTCACATTTGCTGAACTTGGCATACAACTGTTGTTCCCTTAGTTTCTCCAAAACCAATCGCAAATGTTCCTTATGTTCCTCTTCATTCTTCGAGAAAACCAAAATATCATCTATGAACACCACGACGAACTTATCCAAAAACTCCATAAACACTTTGTTCATCAGGTTCATGAAATAGGCAGGCGCGTTAGTCAGTCCAAATGACATAACGGTATATTCATACAGTCCATATCTCATGGTAAATGCTGTCTTAGGTATGTCCTGCTCTCGTATCTTCAACTGATGGTACCCTGATCGTAAATCGATCTTGGAAAACACTTTAGCTCCTTGCAAACGATCAAACAGATCATTTATCATTGGTAGTGGGTACTTGTTCTTGATTGTTACTTCATTTAAACCACGATAGTCAACAACCATCCTTAACGATCCGTCCTTCTTTTCTACTAAGAGTACGGGTGATCCCCAAGGCGAAGAACTTGGGCGTATAAATCCTTTATCCAATAGCTCCTTAATCTGCTTCTTGATTTCCGCCAAATCCTGTGCGGGCATCATGTATGGTCGCTTCGATATTGGGCCTGTACCTGGCAAAAGCTCAATCAGAAACTCAATGTCTCTATCCGGTGGCATTCCTGGCAATTCCTCAGGAAATACATCGGGTAATCCTTCACCACCGCACCTCTTCCTGCACAACTCCCGATAAGGAATTTACTTGATTCCTATTTGGTCCATGTCGCAATACATACCTAATCCTTCTTCCTCCGTGTCATGAGCAAAATCATCTTACTTGCGCAATCGATGTTTCCCCCATACATCGATAGCCAATCCATACCAAGAATCACATCCAATCCTTGGGATTCCAAAATGATCAAATCCGTCGGGAACACATGCCTTCCTATACTTAATGGCACTTGAAAACATCCTTGTGCGGCCATATACTCCGCTCTGGTGAGCTTACTAGCATAGGGGTTTTAAGAATCTGAGTAGGCAGGCTATACTTTTCTACAAATCCTTGATATGTATGAATGCGTTGCACGGTATCGAAAAGTACTAGTGCAGTAAATGACTTAACCAAAACTTACCGATTCTTGCATCGGGCTGATCTTCAACCTCCTCCACATCAATGTGGTTCACCCCCCTGTTGAAAGGGTTTGGCTTCTTTCGAGCTTCCATTTCCACCTTGGCCTTCGGGACATTCATTTGCATAATGTCCGTCTTGGAACACTTGTAACAGTGACATGGCTCAGTCTTTCTTGGTTGGGGTTGATGGTGTGGTCCGGTTCGCGTTGCTTCCTCCATTCCCATTACCATTTTGTGGCCATTATGGTTGTGCGAACTACCTCCTCCATGGGTATGCTGAAACCGAACTCCCTGTTTAGGGGTATAACGGGCTTCATTGGCTCCGAGTTATACTTCCCCGCCCATACTTCCTCTTACGATTCTCAATTTGCTGCTGCTTTCCTTCAATCATGAGGGCACGGTCTACTAACTCCTGGTAGTTATTGAAACTTGCTACCATTAACTGCATGCTTAACTCATCATTCAGTCCTTCCAGAAACTTCTCCCTTATTCAGCATCTCGTAGCAACGTCATCCGGGGCATAACGTGCTAACTTACTAAAATCATCCACATCTTGCCAACAGATCTTTCCTCCTTGGCGTAAATTGCGGAACTCACGCTTCTTCATGGCCATAGCTCCTGCCGAGACATGGGCGGGCGGAAAGCTTGTCAAACTGATCCCATGTGACCGTGTCTCACAGGTAAGTGGCTGTAAAATTCTCCCACCATGCTGCTGCGGGTCCTTCAAGCTGGTGTGCAGCAAACTTCACCTTTTCTCCATCTGTACATCCTGCAGTGGTCAACTCCCTCCCTATCTTACGGAGCCAATCATCTGCTACAATCGGCTCGGTGCTACTGGAATACACCGGCGGATTCAGCCTAAGGAAACGAGTCAAGTGGTCCGCAGGTGGTGGTGGTGGTGGGTTGTTGTTGTTGTTGTTGCCTTGGTTTTGTACCAATGTTTGGATCAAGGTGTTCTGCTGCTGAATCAATTGGGTGATCTCTGGCGGGAAAACAAACCCGGGGTCGCGTCTCGGAGGCATCTGAAGGTTTTTAGAAAAGATGAGAAATTAAGAATAGAGTGAGGTCTAAGGAGAAAACTCTACCCAAATGCATATGAGCAAATGCACACAAAATCACTTCATTCATTTCAAACAAAGGGCTTACAACGATCTAACTATCGCAAAAGTGTGTGTACTATGATGTTACATGGAGGGAATACTACTAATATGTGGGGTCATCTATTGATTTGAACCGGTGGAAGACTCCATGATGTCTGCTCCAACTTCGTCTTCAAAGTCGGGTTCACTTGGATCCGAATCGGTGTCGTCGATGATGATGTAGTTGCTCGGACCGTCGACGTACTTGTCTTCATTCTTGAGCGCTAATTTCTTCTTGAGTTCTTCAATCTCATACTTAAGATCGCTATTGTGCCTTGCTACAGCTACGATCTCGTCCATGTAGTCCTTACGTGTAGACTTCAGCTCTCCTTCAAGTTCGATGATCCTCCCTTCGCATCCTTCAATTCGATCATATCATTGCACATCTGGTTCTCCTGGCATCGAATGTGCTGGTTTAACTCCTGGATGAAAGCTGCAATGGATCTATCCTTCTTGGTGCTGACTATCTCCCATTGTTCATCTCGGCGTCCGCAAATCTGGTAGATGGTGTCCTTGAGGTCCTCTTGGTAAACTTCTCCAATGCGTCCCATGGTGATATGAGCTGCCATGATCTTTCCCAGACTCCAGGTTGGTGCACTAAAAACACTATCTATAGGCTTGGTGATTGGGGCGAATGTCCTTCCCGGAACGTGAGCTTGAATCTTCCAGCGCTCCTCTTCAGGCAGAGTGGCATTGAAAGTCCCGGTGAAGCTTGGTAGTCCAATGTTCAGGTACTTGGTGACTTCCTTCAAGTGAAATCCAAAAGGTGTGCCTTCATCTGGTTGGGCATACTTGATCTTTGCCTCCGTCATCCTAAAAGAGTAGAAAAGATGAGGAGTTAGAAAATGTGAAGAGAGTAGTGATCTATGGCTTTAGCTTAGTGGTCGTGTCCTCACAACAACGTGTGCTCGATACCATCTCTGTGAGCGACCCGACCGAATGGATCAAGTCTCGTGCTCGATGTCATCCTGGATCGAATGCTGACACCACACAAGATTTCAAGGATTTATAACAGAGTAGCAATCACACACTCATTACATCGTTGTCCAAAAGAGGACTTATTACAATAAAAATGGCTTAAGGCCATCTAATAACGATAACAGCGAAGACTTGGAAGATAAGTGAGTCCATCAACTCCAGCCGCATCATCGATTATAGAACCACGACCTAAAACACCTTACTGTCGTTCGTCGAAAGTCTCGCAACATGAAAGTTGCAGCCCGAAACGGGTTAGCACATGGAATATGCCGCAATGTAACACATAGAGAATAATGAATGATAAGCCTGTACTACATGCACATGTGGCTGGTGGAAAGCTCTGATTTACAGTTTTGCATAAAGCCAGTTTTTCCGTACTGCAAAGGAATAAATTTGTTTAACTATCATGGTGGTTGTTAAACATTGAGAATGGTTGACAGCATCCTCAATCCCAACTAAAAATAATCATTAACAAACCCAACAATATTAAATTAGAGTAACATGTTGAGATTCACATGATATTCAAGTACTAGATACTTAAGATGTCCATAACCGGGGACACGGCTAATCATGATTAGTTTATACACACTGCAGAGGTTTGCGCACTTTTCCCCACAAGACTCGATCGCCTCCGTTTGGTTTCTTGTACTGCAGGGTGTTTGAGAAACGGATGACCGAGACATAGTCTTTCAGAAGCGCTAGCACCTTACGATGGGTAGACCGGTACACCTACATCCCCTACATCTGCTTGTCCACCACTATAAGAGTTCGCACGACTTAATCAACTATGCCAGAGCCCATAATGTCTTGTGGCTGCACACGGAAGTTACTAGTTTGAATAATCTCATGATCCCTTTGAGCCTGGGTGGCGGTCCGAAGAAATACAGGCAAGTCCTGATAGAAACCAGGTGCCTCAATCCACCCAGATGTGTGTTTAAGTTGCCACCTTAAGTAAACCATTAAATAACAATCTCACATCTGTCATGGAAATACACTCACCCAATCCACGTCTACTAGCATAGCATGGCATAATAAGCAA
Source organism: Aegilops longissima (assembly GCA_021605205.1). Lineage (NCBI taxonomy): Eukaryota > Viridiplantae > Streptophyta > Magnoliopsida > Poales > Poaceae > Aegilops > Aegilops longissima. Next base: position 576,446,091 of record CM038677.1, read on the forward strand.
ACGTAGAAGTAACTCCCAAAGGTTTCATAAGTAAAACAGGTAATATGTACTACCTCAATCTACTTCCCATCCCACAATTTAATTAGATCCTAATCATGCAAGTGTTTGAGGATTGATCTAATGCATAAAAACTGGGTGGTAGAAAAGGTATGATCAAGTGTTACTTGCCTTGCTGATGATCCGCGAAACCTAGAGATTCGAAGTAACAAGCGGCGCACTCCGGGTGATCTATCGCAGACAAACAACAAGCATACAGTAAGTACTCATCTAATGCACGGGTAAATCTCGAATAAAAGATCTAACCAGAAATTTCAACTTAAGAACCCTGGTTGCAAAAGATAACGAACGAACAAAACAACGGAAAACAACCGGCGGAAGAAAACAGCTCGGTTCTAGCAAGTTGAAACTAGGTCAAATTTTACAGTAGCAAAACTTTGTTTAAGTTGATTAGTCGGAACTGCGGTTTCGAGACGAAACTCCAGGCGCTTGAATCACCTGATTCCGATAAACGAGCGAGAAGATAAACTAGAACGAAGATCGGATCTGAAATCGTGATCAGAAAGAATAGCGGAATAAATCCGATTAAAAGAAAACGACGAACGGTTAAACGAACGGACGTTCGTTAACCGGGAATAACCGGTGATCACGTTCGTTAAGACGAACGGTCCGGCGAACGCTCGTTAGACAACAAAACCGGAAATAAAACCGATCTAGGTTTTCGAAAAAAAAGCCGAACAACGGAAAAGAGAACCAGAACGGCTTATATAAAAAAAAACCGAACCGAGGGGAGGGTGGCGCGGCGCGGCTACCTCGTCGAGGTGGGGCTCATGAGGCGGCGGCTAGGGGCGGCGGCGGCGCTAGCGGCTAAGGCGGCGGCGGCGCTTAGTGGCGGCGGCAAGGCGGTGCGGCTTGGGAGAGGAGAGGGGGTTTATGGGGAGAAGAGGGGGGTGTTGGGTATTTAAAGGGGGAGGGTAGCTTGGGGAGGGGGCAAGCAAGGGAGGAGGAGGAGGAGTCCTCCTCGGTCTCGGCCGGCGGCAGTGCTGCTGTGCCACGGAGGGTCGGTCATTGGCAGTTGGGCCCTTGGCCCAGGCGGGGTGGTGCGGTTTTTTTTTAAAATATCGCGCGCAGAAAAACAAATAAAATAAAATCTAAACGAACTCCAAAATTTACCAAGTAAATTTTCCCCGACTCTTAAAAATGAGTCGAACAAAATGAACTTTTACTCGAGCCAAAAATGCAATTTTTGAAAATCACGAATTTTTTCCTAAGGCAAATAAACTCCGAAAAATCCCGAATTGATTTATTTATTAAATCTTCATTTTTTTTCCTAATGTCTGGGAAAGTCATATTATTCCCTCTCATATTTTGATATTGGAAATTTTTTTTAAGATGAAATAAATAAAATCAAATGATCCTCTTTTTTTTCATAATTCGAGGAAACTCAAATATGAAAATTTCGAGATCTCCAACTCTCTCCGAGGGTCCTTGAGTTGCGTGAAATTTCTAGGATCGGCAAAATGCAAGAAAATATGCGATGCATGATGATCTAATATATAACATTCCAAATTGAAAATTTGGGATGTTACAACGAGAGAGGAGGGCGCACCCCCTGTCTCGTGGGCCCCTGGTGCCCCCCTCCACTTATGCCAGCACCCACACACTTCATCTTCTACCCCAAAAAATCCCCATCCAGCTCAAGCACGAGTTCTAGCTTTTCTTGCTGCGATTTTCGATCTCCTAGCTCAAAGCTCCATTCGCAAAACTGCTTTGGGAGATTGTTGCTTGGTATGTGAGTCCTCCATTGGTCCAATTAGTTTTTGTTCTAGTGCTTTATTCATTGCAATTTTTTGCTGCATAGGTGACCATGTTCTTGAGCTTGCATGTTAAATGTTTGAGCTCCCAAGCAATTCCAATGCATGATATAGGCTCTAGGCACTTGTAGGAGTAGTTGCTATCAATCTTGTTTAGCTTTATGCACTTTTATTTTGAAGTTACTAAAATTTCAGAAAAAGAAATATGCTTAGAAGAATGTACCAAGGAGGTTCCTCGGCAAAGAAAGGGCCAAGGATTGCTATAAGTGAGCAAGATGTTGAATTGCCGAGGGACGCAAATGTACGGGCTTGTGAGTGGCCATCCGATGATTTTATGGTCGAAGCAGGCTTCAAGGAGGAATTTCATGCATATGTGCATAATGCCGAGCTGGAGGACTTCTTACAAGATAAGTGCGTGCAGTACCATCAGTTGACTGATTCTTTTGTACGGAGGTTTAGATACAACTGTTCGCGTAATTCTCCTAGTGTCATGTTTGATATTTATGATACATCTTATACCATGGATTTAGAGGATTTCACAACTGCTTGCAAACTCCCGCAGTGGGGTAATATTAATGATCCTCCCAAATCTGAATTTAGATATTTTCTTGCTAGTATTACTGTGGGAGAATCTAGGGACGTAGCACAAGCTACCATAGGGAGCATTCATTTTCCTGCTATACGTTACTTTGCTCTCTTTATTGGTAGATGCATTAACAGCATGCATTTAAGTATGTCACATGTGTGCTCCTGATCTTGCTGTCCTCAAGAGTGCTGTGTCGTTATAAAGGTTATAACTTGGGGCAATAGTTGCACGTAGGTTGCAGAATAATAGTAGAAAGGGAGATTTATTTGGAGTAATTTATGCAACCTGTGTGGCTAACTTTCTTAATATAGCTCCACGAGAGGGGGATATGATTTTACCTCCTGTTTATTTGGATAAATAAGCTATGTTCCATCATCATTTTCTTGAGAGGAATGAACAATTCCTCCATTATCGACTAATCTATGACAGACGCAACGTCGTCCCTGTTACTCTTCCTGCCCCTACCTTTTTGATTATCGTGCAAGAGGAAGCTACGTTGTCACCAGGCAGAAGCAACCGAGTATGAGAGAGGAATGGAGGCAGTCGCCAACACGCTGCCGCTCGAGGCGATCGCCTCCGCATCTCAAGACAACCCAGCTTCACTTATGGATATCAGCCAGTGGTCCTTGGTACTAGACCAGCTTAGGCCAAAAGCCTAAGCTTGGGGGAGTACATATCTCTCACCGACTTTACATTCATGTTCACACACTAGTCGTCGGTGCTCATACTCTTTCATTGTATTATCCATGTTAGTTTAAATTTCTTTTTCTAGTTTTCTTCTTGTGTGTCTGATAAACCTTAAGAAAAACCAAAAAAAATCAGTTAGTTTAATTTCCATGCTTGTAGTAGAATTAAAATGAAAACCCAAAAATATTTCTAGTTCTTCTTCTTACTTGTTGGGAGCTTTCCCGTGTAAATAGTTTTATTTTGTTTCTTTTGGGGGTCGAGAAGACCATATTGAAAATGCTTAGTGGCTCTTATATGCATGACTATTTATTTAACCTAGAGCCCATATTACTTGTCTTCTCTCTTGAGTTGAATGCTTGCAGATTCCAGCTTAGTCCAATGCACGTGCACTCTTATTATTATACACATCGTTCGGTCGTGCGAGTGAATGGCAATAATGACGATATATGATGAACTTATTGGGATGAGAAAAGCTGGTATGAACTCGACCTCTCTTGTTTTTGTAAATATGATGAGTTCATCGTTCCTGAGTCAGCTATTATGAAGTAAACATATTTGCAATGACATTTAGAGATTATAGTTACTTGTGCCATGCTTGATTAGCTTTGAGTTATAATGGTTTACCTTGCGTGCCAACATGCTATTAGAATGATTATGATATGATATGATATGATAGGATGGTATCCTCCTTTGAATGAATTGAGTGACTTGACTTGGCACATATTCACACATGGAGTTGAATCAAATCAACATAGCCTTCATGATATTTATGTTCATAGTAGATTATATCCTACTCATGCTTGTACTCGGTGTGAATTAATTTTAATGCTTGTTTACGACTGTTGTCGCTCTCTCAGTTGGTCGCTTCACAATCTTTTGCTAGCCTTCACTTGTACTAAGCGGGAATACTGCTTGTGCATCCAAACTCCTTAAACCCCAAAGTTGTTCCATATGAGTCCACTATACCTTCCTATATGCGGTATCTGCCTGCCGTTCCAAGTAAATTTGTATGTGCCAAACTCCAAACCTTCAAATGAAATTCTGTTTTGTATGCTCGAGCAGCTCATGTACAACTAGGGCTGCCTATATCTTCCATGCTAGGTGGGTTATTCTCAAGAGGAGTGGACTCCGCTCCTCATTCACGAGAAAGGGCCGGTAACCGGGATGCCCAGTCCCATGCTTTATGCAAACTAGATCAAAATAATTGCAAACCAAACTCCCCCTGGGACCCGTTGAATGTTGGAGGCACTCGTTGTTTCGAGCAAGCCATGGATTGATGCTTGTGGAGGAGGGGGAGTATAAACCTTTACCATTCTGTTTGGGAACTTCCCATAATGCATGTAGTATGGAATATACAGCCATCTCATATTTGTTGCGTTGACAGTGAAAGTATGCCGCTCAAAATGTTATTCAATCTCTATTTTAAAATCAAGCTCTAGCACCACTACAAATCCCTGCTTCCCTCTGCGAAGGGCCTATCTATTTACTTTTATGTTGAGTCATCACCCTTCTTATTAAAAAGCACCCGCTGGAGAGCACATTGTCGTTTGTATTCATTACTATTGGTTTATATTGGGTATGACTTGACTGGATCTCTTTTACCATGAATTACAATATTTAGTCAGTCCTTGATCTTTAAAGGTGCTCTGCATTTATGTTTTGCGGTCTCAGAAAGGGCTAGCGAGATACCATTTTGTTATATCATGTTGTGATTATTTTGAGGAAGTGTTGTCATCTGAGTTTTATTATTATGGCTCACTAGCTGATTATGTTATTGATATGAGTAATTGTGAGACCTATGTGTTATTGTGAGTATGGTTAGTTCATAATATTTGCTGAAACTTGAATGCTGGCTTTTCATGTTTACAACAACAAGAGCAACAGAGTTTGTAAAAGTTTTTCTTCATCACTTTCAGTTTATCAACTGAATTGCTTGAGGACAAGCAAAGGTTTAAGCTTGGGGGAGTTGATACGTCTCCAACGTATCTACTTTTCCAAACACTTTTGCCCTTGTTTTGGACTCTAACTTGCTTGATTTGAATGAAACTAACCCGGACTGACGCTGTTTTCAGCAGAACTACCATGATGTTGTTTTATGTGTAGAAAAGAAAAGTTCTCGGAATGTCCTGGAAATCCACGGAGGCACTTTTTGGAATTTATAGAAATTATTGGGTGAAAGAAATACATCAGGGGGCCCAGGGCCTGTCCACGAGACAGGGGGCACCCCCCCTAGGGCGCGCCCCCTATCTCGTGGGCCCCCTGGACCTCCTCCGACCTTAACTCCAACTCCATATATTCCGTCTCGGGAAGAAAAAAATCAGAGAGAAAGTTTCATCGCGTTTCACGACACGGAGCCGCCGCCAAGCCTTAATCTCTCACGGGAGGGCTGATCTGGAGTTCGTTCGGGGCTCCGGAGAGGGGAATTCGTCGCTGTCGTCATCATCAACCATCCTCCATCACCAATTTCATGATGCTCACCGCCGTGCGTGAGTAATTCCATCGTAGGCTTGCTGGACGGTGATGGGTTGGATGAGATTTACCATGTAATCAAGTTAGTTTTGTTAGGGTTTGATCCCTAGTATCCACTATGTTCTGAGATTGATGTTGCTATGACTTTGCTGTGCTTAATGCTTGTCACTAGGGCCCGAAAAGCCATGATTTCAGATCTGAACCTATTATGTTTTCATGAATATATGTGTGTTCTTGATCCTATCTTGCAAGTCTATAGTCACCTATTATGTGTTATGATCCGACAACCCCGAAGTGACAATAATCGGGATACTTCTCGGTGATGACCGTAGTTTGAGGAGTTCATGTATTCACTATGTGTTAATGCTTTGGTCCGGTTCTCTATTAAAAGGAGGCCTTAATATCCCTTAGTTTCCGCTAGGACCCCGCTTCAACGGGAGGGTAGGACAAAAGATGTCATACAAGTTCTTTTCCATAAGCACGTATGACTATTTACGGAATACATGCCTACATTACATTGATGAACTGGAGCTAGTTCTATAACAACCTATGTTATAACTATTGCATGAGGAATCGCATCCGGCATAATTATCCATCACTGATCCATTGCCTATGAGCTTTTCATATATTGTTCTTCGCTTATTTACTTTTCCGTTGCTACTGTTACAACTACTACAAAAACCCAAAAAATATTTATCTTTACTTTTGTTACCATTACCTTTATTATCATATCTCTTTTGCTACTAAACACTTTGCTGCAGATACTAAGTTATCCAGGTGTGGTGGAATTGACAACTCAACTGCTAATACTCAAGAATATTCTTTGGCTCCCCTTGTGTTGAATCAATAAATTTGGGTTGAATACTCTACCCTCGAAAGCTGTTGCGATCCCCTATACTTGTGGGTTATCACCTCTCTACTGTGACAATGAGAGTGCCATCAAGATTGCTCATAACCTAGTTCAGCACTCGAAGACCAAGCACATTCAGATTCGTCATCATTTTCTTCGTGATCGTGTGTTGAAGGGCAACATTTCTATTGAGCATGTGAAGACTGAAGAACAGCTAGCCGATATCTTCACAAAGCCTTTGGATGAGAAGAGATTTAGCAAGTTGCAGTGTGAGCTAAATATCCTAGAATCTTCGAATGTTCTTTGAGAAGGACACTCATCCTAACACTTATGTAAAATTGATGACTTAGATGTGCAACACATGAAGAAAAGTTTTTCTTCAATCAATGAAGACTAACAATCTAAGTGTGAAGAAATTAACGGAGAATTTGATTTTCAGAGCCCTACGACAATTCTACTTTGTGTCTGAAATCATCATTCTTATACGGTGGGTCACGCCACCACCAAAAGTTGAAAATCTTCAATTTGAGTTTTCCCTCAGTTTTGAAATTCCTTAGTTGTTCATGTTCTTCAACTTTGCATTGTCTTAACTGTTTTCGTCGCATTTCTTCATTGGTTATATATATATATATATATATATATATATATATATATATATATATATATATATATATATATATATATATATATATATATATATATATATATATATATATATGTCCTCTACAAAGATTCACTTATTGCTATTTCTTCAAGTTGTTTTTTTCTGCTAAGTGAATGTGATCGGACCCTTCCCCCTCTATGCTAAACTCAACCCAATCTATTCACAAATTCCTCATGTGCGTTCTATTAGAAACTCGTTCAAAATCTTCACTGTATCCTTGTCAGCTGAAGAATTTGCGAACATAACTCTTATCTTATCTTATCTAAATTTTCGGCTTTGCCGCTCAAACCGTTCTGCATTCCACGAAATACTTATCTATTCACCCACGATCTCACATGATCTCCACTTCTCAGTACGTGGGTGACACATGTCAAGCAAATGAGAAGGGTCAGGGGCACGTTCGTCCAATTTCTTCAGGCGAACAGTTTTTCACCGTGGCTATAAATACCCCTCCCCTTCCTCCCTTCTCTTTCATTTTGCTCGACCTCACGCCAGCTCGAGCTTCTCAAACCCTAGCGCCGCCGCTACTTCACCGTCGCCGGTGAGGAAGAGCTTCACGGCCTCGACCTCGTCGTCGTCGTACTCGCGTCAGCTACGGATTTCTTCACTCCGCCACCGCCGTAGTTGTCTTCCTCAGCCGAGTTAGGGCGTGGAAGATCTGAGCTCACGAACTTCACATCTACACCTCTCAGTTCGTCGTGTTCTTTGTCCAGGGTAATTAGAAGTTACTTTTACTACCCTCTTTGATTCGACTAATTTCTACAAAATCTTCAAAGGTGTTTATTCTTCAAATTCTTCACACACTAAACACCTCACATGTCATGTGTTCTTGATTCATTTCTCTAAGCTATATTTTTCTTCAAGATTCCTCAACCTTGTGGATTTCTGATCTGTACAACTCTGGAACCTAAGACAAAGAATGCTTAGTGAAATTCTTCAAGACTCATCTGGTCAAATCCCTCAAACTTGTTCTGTTTTGAAAAACCTCTGAGAACGCATATGACCTCTCCAAATTCCTTGCAACTATAATCTATTCACAGGTACTCATGTCAGCTGCTGAATCACTAGGTTCTCATCAACTTAACTCATTTGCAGCGTTCCTTGAAGAAAAGTTGCATACATCTTCAGAGAATTCAGTTGTCCAAATTCCTCAGCTGAAGATAATGGCTGATGGAAAGAAGCCACAAAAGGGAGGAAAGAGGCCTGAGGTCAACACTGCTTTCGAGATCCCTGATGAGAAGAGCAAGGCACCTGCTGTTATTGATGAAGGCATTCGTCCATTGGATGGCCAGTTTCGCAAAGCTGCATCTTATTCTACCAATGATGACTCTGCCACACATGATTCTGCTGCCAATGCACCCAAGTCTACTCCTCAAGCCACAGCTCCACGAGTGATGACTGACCGTGAGCTGCTCCTTAGTCTTCAGTAGAAGGTGGATCGAAACCATAAATAGGTTAAGCGTCAGTTTGGTTCTATTCTTCACAACATGACTGCTACACATAATGCAGTGAAGAAAAACCATTACTACCTCCATCAAGTCTTCGGTCGCACCTGGGCTATTCTTTCACATGTATATGGTGAAGAAGATCTGAAGAAAATGGGTCTCAAGGAAGATTTTGACTGGTCTACTCCTCCACCGAAGAAATACAAGAAGGTCAAGGTTCCTTCCTTGGTGGCCAGCTCATATTCTTCATCGCGCGAAACCGACGAGCATGAAGACTTGGACGACACTGCGGCAGGCCCTACAACGACAAACGACCCCAACAACGCTGGCGCTCCTTCATCATCATGATATTCTCCAGGGGCGTTAGTCCTCATTTTCGATCCTTTTGATCATTCGATGACAAAGAGGGAGAAATTTTAGTTAGTCTTCAAGCGGGTCTATCTTATATGGGCGTTTTTTTTGCTAAGTTACAACTCTCGTTCTTCAGATGACTTTGCTGGATCGAGTTGTAAACTTAAACTCTATGGTGGTCTGATACTTTTGCTATGTTTTCTGCATGATTTTTCCTCATATATGTTAATCCACGCATGCTGAATTAGATCAGTCACCATATTTCATCATGCATTTCAAATTCTTCATATTATATGTCAAATGCGTGTATGAATTACAAGATATAGGGGAGATCTCCATGATTCTACTCTTCAAGTGTGCATTGCTTCAAAAGTAAATTCCTCACTATGCACATCTTCAGGGGGAGTTCTTCTATATCTTGCAATCAAATTCCTCAATATCAGTATTTACACTTCATATGTTTATCCCCGTTGAAACCTTAACCTATATTGTCATCAATCAACAAAAAGGGGGAGATTGTAAGTGCATCTAGTGCCCCTAAGTGATTTTGGTGTATTGAAGACTTATAGGTTAAGGGACTAATGTGTTTATGAGTGTACACAGGTCCATAAGTCTATGAGAAGTTTGATATTTACAGAGAAAGTCGACCCCTAAAAATGAAGTTCTTCGATTGAAGACTTTGGATTTCTGAAGACTTTAAAAGTGAAGAAATTGGTGTGACCTTGAAGACTTGGTATTCATTCAAGGAACATGAAGCGTGAAGACTTTTGTTTTCGTAGTTTCATTTTCTCTTCCTTGAGTCATAGGAAACACTGTACTATTAAAGGGGGTCGAGGAAATACTAAGGAAAAATTTCCATGTGATGCTCAACTCAAAATCCTACACCTACCAATCCCTTCGAGTGAAGCCATTGGAAATCTCATACAGTTCAGTCATATTCTTCAGTGACAGAGACGAAGTTCTTCTGGTCTCTGAGGAATTTGTTCTGACTGAAGAGTTAGGAATTCGCCAGTGCGGATTGCCTACACAGTGAGGAACATAATAGCCTTGAGGAATTTGATAGTCAAATTTCCAATCGTTGCTGTGCTATGCGCCAGCTGTCCCAAAATATCTACCCACCTAACGGTCATATCATTGAAGGGCATTTAAATAGCCGCCCCCTACAACCACTAGCTGGTTGGCTGCTCCTAGAGAAACTGACACTTGTCATTTGAGAGCATCCCATCCTCCGAGGACTTTGAGCGAAAATCATCAAGTGAGGAAACCCAAACCCAAACACCTACAAACCCAAAGTGATTGAGCATCACTGAAGAGATTGATCCTGCGTGGATCCGACACTTGTTACCTTTGAAGAATGTGTTTCTTCCAGAAGGTTAGGCATCATGGTCTAGAGCATCCAAGAGGAATTGTGGATCGCTGAGTGACCGAGTCTGTGAAGGTTTGGAAGTCACCTGAAGACTTACCGCGAGTGATTGGGCGAGGTCTGTGTGACCTTAGCTCAAGGAGAATACGGTGAGGACTGTGTGTCCTCAGGTTTAAATACCTAGCTGCTCCAACCATACGTACAACTGAGACAGCAGTTGGAACTGGTCTACCAAATCATTGTCTTCACCAAGCTTACTGGTTCTATTTCCTCAACTCTTTCATTTCCTCATAATTGTGTTGTGCTCTTGTTCATATCTGTGTTTGAAGACTTTGACTGAAGACTTTCTCAATTCCTCGGTTCAATTTCTTCAGTCTGTTTGTCTTCATCCTATGTTTTCTTGTGTTTACGCTTCCTGTACTTTGTGCTTGTCTTCATTTCATCATGATGACCATGTTTGTGTTATGTTATGCTTACTTCCGAGTACTTATTCCACTGCAAGTAGTTCTTTGCTAAGGAATTTCCTCACCCGCAAATTCCTCAGTGAAGAATTCATAAGAATCGCCTATTCACCCCCCTCTAGTCTATATAACGCACTTTCAGGTGCATTCTGTTATTGTATACCATGTGAGGAATAAAATGAATTTGACTGTAGTAAATAAATGAGAAACAAATACAATTGATATATTTCCAAGTTGTTAAGCATGCTTGGTTTGGTTAACTGTCTGATCTTCTATTAGGAGTATGTTATATTGTGCAATGTGGTGCTCAGTTAATGTCTGGTTCATTTGTTGTGGTGTTTAGTTAACTACTTGGTTCAATTCTGCAATGCGATGTCCAATTGTTGTGGGTAGAATTTTGTATTGTTGTGCGTGTGAGGAGTAAATCGGATTTGGCTACACTTAATACATGAGAAACATATACAAGTGCTATATTTCCTAGTTCTTAATCATGCTTGGTTTGGATAAATGGGTTTTCCATGTGGCTTGAATTAATGTGATGAATCTTCAATTTGCGTATTTTTCCTCAACTCTTTGATTTCCTCATAACTGTGTTGTGCTCTTGTTCATATCTGTGTTTGAAGACTTTGACTGAAGACTTTCTCAATTCCTCAGTTCAATTTCTTCAGTCTGTTTGTCCTCATCCTGTGTTTTCCTGTATTTACGCTTCCTGTACTCTGTGCTTATCTTCATTTCATCATGATGACCATGTTTGTGTTCTGTTATGCTTACTTATGAGTACTTATTCCGCTGCAAGTAGTTCTTCGCTAAGGAATTTCCTCACCTGCAAATTCCTCAGTGAAGAATTCATAAAAATCGCCTATTCACCCCCTCTAGTCGATATAACGCACTTTCAAGTGCATTCTGTTATTGTATACCATGTGAGGAATAAATTGAATTTGACTGTAGTAAATACATGAGAAACAAATACATTGCTATATTTCCAAGTTGTTAAGCATGCTTGGTTTGGTTAACTGTCTGATCTTCTATTAGGAGTATGTTATATTGTGCAATGTGGTGCTCAGTTAATGTTTGGTTCATTTGTTGTGGTGTTTAGTTAACTGCTTGGTTCAATTCTACAATGCGATGTCCAATTGTCGTGGGTAGAATTTTGTATTATTGTGGGTGTGAGGAATAAATCAGATTTGGCTACACTTAATACATGAGAAACATATACAAGTGCTATATTTCCTAGTTCTTAATCATGGTTGGTTTGGATAAATTGGTTTTCCATGTGGCTTGAATTAATCTTATGAATCTGCAATTTGCTTATTTTTCATCAACATATTTTACAGATAGCATGCGAACCCTTACTTAACCTGATGACTAACTACCGTATATGTGTTGCAGGGAAACAACGGAAGCACTGATGTTTACAATCGAGGTTAGCATGTGCATGATCCATTGTCTAATAGCACATTAATGTGCAATTGCAGGAACCATTCTAATATTTAGGTTTTTAACAATTTGGTCTTGCACATGTAGGTCCTGCTGTCAGAGGTTTTGACCCACCGTTCGACCCTTTTTGCGTATGGCGAAATGAGTTGTCCATGAATATCAATCAAATCAAGAAACTCAGAAAGATTGTTAGGATAAAGAAATTAGCAACAAAAAACAACAAGATGTTTGTCTGCACAATGAAGAAGATATCAGTTCAGTACAAGATGGTACTAACTATTATACCTTTCCTTTTTTTATTCCTTTGCCCCATTTCCAATATAGAGAAGCTATTTATGCACATCCTTGTTTTCAGGCCTTTCCAAAGCAGTTCACTGATGATTACCTCTCAAACCACCTCTATGGCCAGGAGACTAGGAAGGTTTTTATACAACACCCATGGTTCAAGAAGTGTTCCTGAAGAGGATGAAGGACGGACGGTCAATCATCCACAGGCACTGGCCTAAAGTTGCAAAGACCTTCAACATGAATAAAGGATCAATATTCGCCTTCCGCTTCAGCAGTTTTCTAGATGAGATGCATCTGTCTATATACCGTCTATGATGCTAATTTCGAAAGGTTCTACATGTTGCATGTGAAATTTGGTGCTGGTGCAGTTGTGTAATGGGGTAGCTGAGTGCTGAAGCTATATCATGTTGTACTCTGATGTATTTCAATTATGAAATTCTGCTTCCTTAATATGGAAATGAAATATATTATGTGCTTAATATGAATGTCAATTAGATTAATAAATGCATTATTAATAATAGGGCAATTAGTCTGCTAATTGGGTTTTGCTATTGCAAACGGTTATTGAAAAAATACCGTGGGTGATGACCTCAGGAAACGCACACAGTTTCTAGGAATAAACCGTGTTGGATCAATGAACAATCACACACGACTTTCTCTTGAAAATTGTTTGCGTTAGGCCACCTTGCACAAACGTTTACCACATAAAAGTTGTATGTTATGGACAACCTTTGCCACATAGTTTCTTCTACAGACCGTGTGTGATGCATTCAATAAGGCAAACGATAATTTTTTTAATATTGTGTGCAATGGCAACACTATCACAAACAATTTAACGGGAAAAATTGTGTGTGATGTACCTGTGAACGGAAACGTTTTCCTTGGAGCGACCGTGTGGGATGTAGTTATGAACGGAAACGTTTAGCGGGGACTAACTGTGTGGGATGTACTTGCGACCGGAAACAATTTCGCATGTATAATTGTATTTTTTATCTCTACTGTACATATTTTCGTATTTGAGCACTCGCGGGTCGCACACGACCTCATTTTGCCAAGCTGTGTGCTAGGAGAGCATATCCCTGACGGTTTCTGGGTCGTGTGCGAAGGACCCCCTATCTCCCACACTCACTAGGTGACGGTTCCAAATGTCGTCGCAGAAAGGGGTTAAAAACCGTTTGTGTAGCACCGATGCGTACTAGTGAGCTAGCTAGGTCGTTATAACTCGTTTTCCCCATCCGTCGATCGAACTACCTCGTTAGTTATGTCTCTCCCTTCCTCCAACACACAACAATTGATCTACCGATCTAGTTAGGTCATCATCCATGCATGCCTGCCGACACATCTATCATGCACACGCACACACAGAAACACATCCGCACTCTTATTGATAATATTGCAGTTCTACCCTTAGTTTGTCTAGTAGGCCCGTTCCACCATCTTCGAGAAGCAATTCCACCACCCATCCAGCACTCTACCCCCTCTCTATCTCACCTCTCTCTCTCTCTCTCTCTCTCTCTCTGTCCCAGCCTATTTGCCGTCCTTCACTTATGTATGGATGTCGACCGATCTCCCTCAAGACATAGCTGGGTCTCTCCTTCTCAACACATATACGAGTCGATCTACCTCTCTAGTTAGGTATCTGCCTCCCCCCCACACACACACACACTGATACATCGAGCGCTCTAGTCATGTCTCCCTGCCACACACAAACTTGCCCTGTGCCCTTTGACGTTCCGGTAGGTCAGTCGCCCTATATCTTTGACTTGCACATACACAATTTGGATGGCTCTCTTCATCCATATCGCACCCACCTACTTGATCCTCTCTTTGAATCTATTGATATATATGACCCTCCCTCTCTTCTTGTGGATCGCCCCCTGTCGGTGTACTAGAGTAGGGGTACCCTAGTATCCCGAACTTGTGCACGGGCAGTTGCAGCACCCCGCGGCAAGGCTTGCCGGGTGACCGCCAAGGTCCTCCGTGGTTCCTTTGGAGCCATTTAAGAACAAAGTATTCAAGCCAAGGAGACAAGGCCCCGGCAAGAGGAGCTTGCCGGGAAGGCCAACCAAGGCATCTCAAGGAACTTGCCGCGACGCGCCACGCGTCCCGGCGAGGCCCGTGAGCGACAAGCTTCGGACGCGACAAGACAACGATCGCGGCAAGGCGCTTGCCACGGCAAACTACCACTCTGTACCGCGCTCCAAAGACATCCACCAACGTGTCGCCTGGGCCTTTCCAAAGCGCGTGGCAAGAGGTCAGTCTTGCCAGGCGCTTGTGATGGCAGCGACGCCGACAAGATTGCCATCGGGCAGCGGTGGCGTCCCCGACGGTCCCTTTTGCACTATTTGGGCGACGAGAGCGGGCATTTAATGCCTTTGTCCCCTGCCGCCGTGGTTAGGTATGATATATTGTGCGGTAGTTGTACCAACCGCAATTCCTTTTCCATTTTACCCTTGTCTACGCTTGCCACCGCCGGAGACCCCTTTAGCATATAAAAGGAGGCCCATGCGCAACGAGAGGGGGAGGCAGAAAACACTCACGCCGGTCTCGTTAGAAGCTAGTGTGTACTGTAGCACTCAACACTCCCGAGCAAGAACTCAATACACTCAGACATGCAACAGTAGGAGTGTTATCTCTCCGGAGAGCTCCGAAGCTGGGTAAACTGCTCGTGTGCTTCGCCTCGATCCGCTCTTCGTGCGATCTCCGCCCCCCGCCGAACCGAAAGGGGCTCGGTCCGCCGGTCCCATAGGTGTTTGTGGATCAGTTTCCCCGACATCTTTGGCGCGCCAGGTAGGGGTACTGTCGATGTACTAGAGTAGGGGTACCCTAGTATCCCGAACTTGTGCACGGGCAGTTGCAGCACCCCGCGGCAAGGCTTGCCGGGTGACCGCCAAGCTACTCTGTGGTTCCTTTGGAGCCATTTAAGAACAAAGTATTCAAGCCAAGGAGACAAGGCCCCGGCAAGAGGAGCTTGCCGGGAAGGCCAACCAAGGCATCTCAAGGAACTTGCCGCGACGCGCCACGCCGCCCCGGCGAGGCCCGTGAGCGACAAGCTTCGAACGCAACAAGACAACGATCATGCGGCAAGGCGCTTGCCACGGCAAACTACCACTCAGACCAAGCTTCCAAAGACATCCACCAACGTGTCGCCTGGGGCCTTTCGGTAGCAGCGTGGCAAGAGGTGTGTGGCCAGCGGTCTTGCGATGGCAAGCGGCGCCGACAAGATTGCCATCGTGGCAGCGGTGGCGCCCCCGACGGTCCTTTTTGCACTATTTGGGCGACGACGGGCATTTAATGCCTTTGTCCCCTGCCGTCGGGTTAGGTATGATATCTTGTGCGGTAGTTGTACCAAGCGCAATTCCTTTTCCATTTTACCCTTGTCTACGTTGCCACCTGCCGGAGACCCCTTTAGCATATAAAAGGAGGCCCATGCGCAATGTAGAGGGGGAAGGCGAAAAACACTCACGCCGGTCTCGTTAGCAGCTAGTGTGTATGTAGCACTCAGCGCCCCGAGCAAGAACTCAATACACTCGGACATGCAGCGGTAGGAGTGTTATCTCCGAGAGCTCCGGCTGGGTAAACTGCTCGTGTGCTTCACCTCGATCCGCTCTTCGTGCGATCTCCGCCCCCCGCCGAACCTAAAGGGGCTCGGTCTGCCGGTCCCACAGGTGTTTGTGGATCAGTTTCCCCGACATCTTTGGCGCGCCAGGTAGGGAGCGTCGAGGTTGTGTGAACCTGATCCGACGTTCACACGAGCTAGATCTTCATCTTCTTCATCGACATGCCACCGAAGAAGAAGGCTTCGGCGGCAGCTGTTCCGTCCACATCGATCCCACCACCACCGGAGCAAACGGGTGGTGGGGTAGACGCCGGCGGAAGAACGGACATCGATGAGGGAGCCCACGGTGCTGCCAGGTCCAAGGACAAGGCTACGCAGACCTCGGCGTCCGTACATGCACCGCGCCCATCTCAGGAGGCGCAGGACCGACAACGTCATGGTATTCACAGTGCCATACGTTCGTTGGACCAAGATCGAGCTGGTGGATCTCGGGGTGCTCAAGACCAGCATGCACGCCAACATGCTGGCACGAGCGAGACACGGTCGTTTGGACGGGATACTGCTCCTTCTAACATAGTTAGAAGTCCGAGCATATCCGCCTCGCGCCGTTCGCCATCGCCGCCCGCCACTCCAGCGAAGCTTTGGCGCGAAGCTCAACTGCTGCTGGATTACCCTCCAGCCGCAAACAAGATCGATGAATGGAGGGCCACCATTCAGAGTCTCATCGGCCGCTTAACGGCGACACTCCAGCAGCCGAGTACATCGCTGCCGCGGCAGGACTGCCAGCACGAGCCGATGGCGATTTAAACCGTGGGGTGCAACCACCATGCACTCTCCACCCCGAAGGCCAAGATCGCCGACTCGCCGGATCCACCTCGACAGCGACTCCACCGCATCATCAGATCCACGAGCTCGCCGCGATCAGCGCCAAGTTCTTCACGAACGACAGCAAGAAGACGCTCGAACTCGCATCGAGCGCCGAAGAGAAGCGCGGCGTCAATCGGACCAGCGCGCTGGGCCCTCTGTCGACATGCATGCACCAGGGGAACCAGCGAATGCCGTCAGACGCTGTAGGTTGCCCTGCGTTCACTCGTGAGCTGCAGCAAGTCCAGTGGCCCAGCACGAAGAATTTCAAGCCAGACGTACCAAAGAAGTACGACGGCAAGTCGCATCCATCGGAGTTCCTCAGCATCTACACCATCGCGGTGCAAGCTGCGGGGCGGACGACAAGATCTGGCCAACTACTTCCGCCGGTGCTCAAGCCCAATGTCGATCTGGCTCATGCACTTGCCGGACAACTCCATATCCTCTGGGCAGACCTATGCCATCAGTTTGTCGGCGCCTTTACAGCGGACCACAAGCCTCATGGCTAAGAGAGCGACCTTCATCTGCGCCGCCTGAAGGAAGGAGAGCCCTCGCAAGTACATTCAGAGATTCAGCGCGACAAAGACAACATCTCAGATGTCCACCCTGCCATGGTAATCAGCGCGCTCCATCGAGCGTGCGAAACCGCAGGATGCGGGAGGAGATGGCGATGTGCAAGATCAGAGACGTCAGTGAGCTATATGCCTTGGCCGACAAGTGTGCACGTGTTGAGGAAGAGAGGAAACTCCCCGGAGAGAATACAGAAGCAGGAGGATCTGATAGTGAGGAGGCTGCCCCGGCAAAGAAAAACCGGCGGCGGAACAACAGGAAGAAGAAAAGCAAAGATGTGCTAGTCGTTGAGCAGTCCGGCAATGGAGGTGGCGCCAAGAAAGCCAAAGCTGGTAGCTCCGGCGAGGAGATTGCCATGGGCACCAACTACCAGGCTGTGGCGGTCGCCGACAAGCAGGACGGCACCAACAAGCAGTACTGCAAGATCCACCGCACCAAGGGCCATGACCTCCAGAGCAGCAAGAAGGTCGAGCAGCTTGTCGAGCAGCAAAAGGCTGAATACGAGCGACGCGACAAGGAGAAGGCCCAGGAAGGTGCTGGAGGAGCCGGCAAGAAACGCCCCGGCCGAGGAGGACGCCGTGGCAAGGCCAAGCAGCGGCAAGGAGACAGACCTCCCCGTGGCCGCGACAAGGATGAAGATGACGGCGACGATGAAGATATGGATGATGACGAGACCGATGAGCAGGAGTTCCAGAAAGCCACAGAGGTCCTGTGCGTTGACGGCGGTGCTTCTCTGCATACTTCACACCGCCAGCTCAAGCAGTGGGTGCGGGAAGTCAATGCGGCAGAACCACCCGTCGAGTCACGCAAACCTCGAAATGGTCCAGACACCTATCATCTTTGATATTGAGGACCACCGATCGCATAATCTGCGGTCGGTGCTTGCCGATGTTGGTTTCACCAACTATCCGCAACCTCAAGGTTACTAAGATGCTAGTTGACGGCGGGCCGGCTTGAACCTGATCTCCTCGGTACTCCGAAACTCCGGATCCCTCGATGGCGAAGCTCAAAGAGACCGCACATTCCAAGGAATCGATCCGGAAGGAGCAAGCGAAGGAAAGATCACGTTGCGGTGACATTTGGCAGCGAGTTGAACTTCAGGACTGAGAGGGTCACTTTTGACGTTGTCGACTTTCCATTGCCTTACAATGGGATACTCGGCCGTCCAAACTCGCCAAATTCATGGCAGCCTCTCACTATGCATACAACATGCTGAAGATGCCAGGCCCGATAAGTGTCATCTCTGTCCCTGGCGACAAGAAGGATGCTCTTATCTGCGCCGACAAGATCTACCGGGAAGCAGCAGCCGCAACAGATCGCAAGTCACTTGCCGTTGAAGCTCCTGGGGCGAAGAAGAAGACCAAGTCCGGCCAGAGTTACGATGCCCACTCCGGCAAGCGCACCTCTTGGTGCTGCGCTACCATCGAGGACGCACCATCAAGCTCCACCGGCAAGTGTAAGAAGACAATGGCAGCTCCACGAGAGACTAAGAAGGTGTCGCCAAGGAGGATGGCACCGTGGCACCTTTACCATCGCTGCCACTCGACCCTAAATAGGAAAGCGCGCTCGTTGCTTCCTCGGGCGAAACGTCGGCGTATTTGCATGGCAACCGTCGACATCCCCGTGTTCCCGTGAAAGTAATCGAGCACCATCTTGCCGTCTGTCCTCATCGCGCGCCCGTCAAGCGAAAGTCGAGAAGCGGCGGTGGGCGCCAAGAATTCATCGCAGAAGAAATCAAGAAATTGGAAGCAGCAGGCCTTGTCAGAGGGGTGCTCCATCCTACGTGGTTGGCCAACCCTGTAATCGTGCGCAAGGCAAACGGGAAATGGAGGCTTTGTATCGACTTTACCGATGTCAACTCCCAAAGACCCATTTCCCTTGCCGCGCATCGACCAGATTGTTGACTCCACGGCCGGATGTGACTTGCTTTCATTTCTTGATGCATACTCAGGATACCATCAGATCTTCATGGCAGAAGAGGATGAGGAGAAGACCGCATTCATCACCCCATGTGGCACATACTGTTTCGTACGGATGCCTTTCGGTTTAAAGAATGCTGGTTCAACATTTGCAAGGGTAGTCCATGACGCTTTTGAGCCGCAAATACACAGAAATGTGGAAGCCTACATGGATGACATAGTGGTCAAGAGCAAGGACAAGGCGACTCTGATTCAAGATTTAGACGAAACCTTTGCAAATCTGCGCAAGATCAACCTCAAGCTTAACCCCGAGAAGTGTGTGTTTGGAGTCCCCTCCGGCAAGCTTCTCGGGTTCTTCGTGTCTCAGCGGGGAATTGAAGCCAATCCCGACAAGATCAAGGCCATTGAGCAGATTGAAGCACCAAAGCGCGTCAAGGATGTACGAAGACTTGCCGGTTGTGTAGCTGCTCTCAGCAGGTTTATCTCTAGGTCTGCTGAAGCGCTACCCATTTTCAAAATATTGAAAAAGGCAGGTCAATGAAATGGACTCAGCGGAGGCTGCACTGCAGACTTAAAGAGATACCTGTCCTCCACTCCAACACTTGTCGCACCTAAGCCACAAGAGAAGTTGCTGCTATATATAGCGGCCACCAATCAAGTGGTTAGTGATGCGTTAGTAGCGGAGAGGGAGGCGGATGATGAGCCAACAACCATGGCAGATGCATCCAGCGACAAGCGAGGGACTTCACCGCAAGCTCGGTCCCGACAAAGATGGATCTGCTTGCGCGCGTGAGAAGATGCGAGAAAAGAATGGTGCAGCGCCCAGTTTACTTTGTCGGTTCCCTTCTGCGGGACTAGGTCAAGGTACTCGGTGTGCGAAATTGCTTTTCGGCCTTCTCATGGCCTCGAAAAGCTGCGCCATTACTTCCAAGCACATGAGATCACAATCGTCACTCGTTTTCCGCTGAAGAGGATCTTGCAAAATCCGAAGCAACAGGCAGGATTGTCGAGTGGGCACTTGAACTGCAAGCTTTGGCCTCAAGTTTGAGAGCACTTCAACTATCAAAACCGAGCATTGGCGGAGTTCATAGCAGAATGGGCGCCAACACAAGATGAAGAAATTCGAAAACGAGCATCCCGTCAAGGAAGCAAGCAAAGAGTGGCTGATGTACTTTGATGGTGCCTTCTCGCTGCAAGGCACCGGTCGGGCATGCTACTTGTTGCACCCACCGGAGAGCACCTCAAGTCGTAGTCCGATGCACTTTCCCAAGAAGCAAGCAACGAACAATACCGCGGAGTATGAAGGTTTGCTTGCCGTCTCGAGATCGCAGCAGACCTTGGGATCAAGAAGCTCATTGTCGGGGTGACTCACGACTTGTCGTCCGCCAAGTGAACAAGAATTATCGAGTCCGTTGATGGAAGCTTACGTTGATGAAGTGAGAAAGCTAGAAGATCACTTTGACGGCCTCGATGGAACATGTTCCAAGAGCTCGAACGACATTGCCGATGGCCTGTCGAAGTGCGCCGCACTTAAGTTACCTGTGGAACCAGGGATCTTTGTGCTCAAACTGACTCAACTGTCTGTAACGCCATCAACTGGACAAAGCAAGAAGAGGAAGTTGATTTCTAGTGACTATTTTCCGGCAGAGCTCCCCGAAGCCGCTGCCAAGAAGGTCCTCAAGATCAACACCAAAGGTGCTGAGGAGCAGTCTCCTCCGGCAAGCCCTAGGGTTTGTTCCGTTGAAGCAGACGCTCCCGACAAGTTTTGCTCCGGCAAGCTTGCCGGGGAACGTCAAGCTTCGGCTGAGTCGCAGGTTCTCGCCGTAGAAGCGGATGTTCCCGCAGCAGCAGATGTGCCTTTAGTCCTTGTTGTCGAGCCGCAAGCTCCAAAGATGGGCACAAAGAGATTTTCCGTTTCCTTGAGACGGAGAACTTCCGAAGAGCAAGAAGAAGCGGAAAGAGTAGCCCGGCAGTCAAGTATGTACCAGTTTGTCGACAATACACTATACAGAAGAAGACTCAACGGTGTGAAATTGAAGTGTATTCACCGGGAAGACGGACAAAAGCTGTTGGCAGAGATACATGGAGCCATATGTGGTCACCACATTGGTGCAAGAGCACTTGCCGGCAAAGCGTTCCAAAGAAGGTTTCTTTGGCCGACAGCCCTCCGTGATGTAGCTGCACAAGTAACCAAGTGTGAAGCGTGCGGCCCATTCAAGCAGATACACCAGCCAGCTCAAGCTCTCCAGGCGATCCCTTTATCCTGGCCATTTTCATGCAGGGGCTCGACATCCTCGGCCCCTTTCCCGAGCTGTCGGGGCTTTGAGTACTTGTACTTTGCAATCGACAAGTTCACAAAGTGGCGAAAGTGGAAGCAGTGAGGAAGGTGACAACACGATCGGCATCAAGTTCTTGGTTGATTGTTTGCCGCCGGGATCCCTAACAGATCATCACCGACAACGGCACGCAATTCACGAGCCGCACCTTCATGCGAGACGTCCAAGATCTTGGCGCCAAGGTCTGCTTCGCTTGCTGCTCATCCGAGAAGTAACGGTCAAGCGGAGAGGCGAATCTTTGAAGTGCTGCGCGGGCTCAAGACCAGGACTTTCGACAGGCTGCACAAGTGCGGAAAGAACTGGATTGAGGAGCTGCCGTGGTTCTTTGGTCGATCGGGGCGACGCCAAATCGAGCCACCGGTCGACACCTTCGCTTAGTCTATGGAGCAGAGGAAGTTCTCTCCACGGAACTTCGTATACGGGTCACCTCGAGTGCTCGCTTATGATGAGCTTGAGCAAGAGCAGTTGCGACAAGATGACGCTGCTCCTTGAGGAGGACCGTCTTGAGCCATTTATGACGAGCTGCTCTATACCAGCAAGCTTTGCGCCGCTACCATAGCCGCAAAGTTAATGCCGAAGTCTCGAGGAAGGCGACCTTGTTCTTGGCGTTCAGTCCGCCAAGAATTCCAACAAGTTGGCGCTTGAAGTGGGAAGGCCCTTACCGGGTGAAACGAGTCACTAGGCCTGGCGATGTCCGCCTTGAGACCGAAGATGGCATTCCGTGAGCAACTCGTGGAACATTGAGCATCTTCGTAAGTTTTACCCAGAGGCGCGTTGCGGAACCTGTTCCGCAACCACCTTTTGTACAAGTCTTGCCGATGTTGCATGTAATCCTTTGTACGGCCGGGCGCAGACCCGTGCATAAGTAAAGCTCATGTGCTCCGCACATCTTGTCAATTTCATGCTTTCTACTTTTTTTGCATGCGTTATCTGACACTTTGTGCAGCACCTACCCCCGGTAAGCAATAACGAGCCATAAGGCTCCATATCTTTATTTTCTCTTCTTTCTCTTTCTCAAAGAAAGGAAGGTTCCCTCGCCCACAAGTTTGTCGGGGGGAAAGGAGAAGATAATGGTGTGGACCAAGCGTCGTTCGAGGAAGTTTCGCCTTACCGGGAAGCAAACGACAGAAAAGCTAAGTTGCTAAAGTTTGAGCAATCAGTTTTAAATTTTTTAAGTTATCTTCCTCGAACGACCGTGCTTTGTATGGAAAACCTGTGCGTGGAGGAACCAACTCGTAGTTATTTGCGCCCTTACTTTGTTTCGAGTCCGCTCAACAACTTAAGTGAGCTGCGACTAGTTGCGACAAGGTTTCTTGTCGGTGGCGGCACCGCCAAAGAGGCTCTTGACGTCCCGCACTCAGCGCTTCATGGCTAAGGTGCCTCATACCGACAAGTTCCCTAAAAGCGTAGGGCAAAAACATACAAAGGAAGGAATCAAGTAAAGGAAATAACATAGCAATCGCTACCCGAAATAGAGTCATATTACAAGATAGCTTGTCGCAGCTCTAACAGATTGTTCTCATAACATGACCAGCAGCGACAAGAAAAAGAGAAAACGGGGGCGGCAAACTACGGGATCGGCCTCAACCCTCTTGATCCCGCTCACCTTGTCCACAATGGGTGCGACAAGGGTCTTGAGCGCTTCCAGATCAGCATCCGGCGGCAAGGTCCTGAGGACGTTGGTGAGGTTGAGGCCTGGGTTGCGGAAGGCCACCTTCACCAGCACCTTTTGAAGAGCTCCCGCGCAGATCTTGCGCGACTCGTCGGCCAGCTGCTTTGGGATCTTCTCCCGGAGTCGCTGGAGGGCCGTCGCCACGCCTTTGAAGAACAAGCTGAGCTTGGCGCTGGGTTGGAGGTGCTCATCGGAGGAATACCCGAGATCCTCCATCCCCAGCTGCGCCAGCTCCCTGTCGATGGCTGCGGCAACATCCACGAGACCCTCGGTCCAGTGCTCCACATTCTCCCTAAAAGTGTTACAGGTGGCAGCACTGCTTGCCAGCGCCTCGTCGGCCTTGATCTTCTCCTCCAAGGCCACCTCCTGCTCCCTGGCGCCGTCCAGCGTCTTGGTCAAAGTAGTCAGCTTCAACTCAAGATCTGCGTTGGAGTCCTTGGCGGCGCTAAGCTCCTTGCTCCTCTCGGTGAGACGACCCTACAGCTCGCCAAGGGTGTAGGCGTCCTTCTCGCACTCACGCTTGAACGCAGCAAGCTCCTCGTCGCTCACCTTGAGATCGGCCTCCAGCTGCGCCACCTTCGTCTCCAGCTCCTTCTTGGCGGCCTCGGCAGCTGCGGCAGCATCCTCTGCTTCCTTGAGAGCCCCGCCGAATGTTTTCTCACGCGCGGCAAGCTCCTCCTCGTGGCTGTCAAGGTTAACCTTCCGCTGCGCCAACTCGCCTTCCTGCGCAGACAGCTTCTCGGCAGCAAGCCATGTTGCTCTTCAACTTCAGCCTTCTCGAGGAGGAAGGCTTTACGCTGCTCGGCGAGTTGCTCCCGCCTCCTCTGCAGGGGACCGAGAGCTTCTGGTTGAGGCCCCGAGCTCCTCCGCGCTTCTCGATGTCCACTCCCGCCTTCGCAACAAGCGCTTCTCGGGATACCAGCTTGGCTGTCGGGCGCGGTAGAGCGACAACGGCTTCAGCAGCTGCTCCTCCTCGGGCTCGTCGCTGCTGCTGCTCGCTAGCGTCGACCAGCGTCAGCCAAGCGAGGCGAGCAACTCTTCATCAAAGATTTCTCCTTGATCGCCGCCACAGAGCTCGGCGCCCGGGGAGCTTGATGAAGACGCCATCGCCGCCTTCAAATAGGCGCGGGCTGGGGCTCTTGAACTGGCGCTGCAGCAGCAGCGGAGGGATCGGCGGTCGACGTAGCGCCTGACGCTCCTGCGGCCTCGGGGCCGTCAGTGCGATCGCCGGACCCCTCGCCAGCTTCTGCGGCGGCAGCTTTGGCGGCCTTTTCGCCGGCGGGATCATCAGCGCCGGCTTCTTCTTTGGTGACAGCGGCGTCGTCGGTATTGCCGCGCGCGTCCTCCTCGCCGGCGACCTCGGTTTCCATCGGCTCTGTGGCAGATGGACCTGACGACCGGAAAAGGAAGAAAAGTCAAGCAAATATTCAAAAAGAAAATCAGAAGAAGAAGAACCCAAGGGAAGTTTTCAAGCAAGAGGATTACCTGTACTAGGATCTACAGTCGTGGTCTCCGCCACCGGGGGGTCGCTGGTGCTGTCCCTTGCCGGAGAACTGTCCCTTGCCGGAGACTTCTTGTAACGCCCTCGATGCGGCTATATCTCCCACGTGTCGAAGCACGACTTAGAGGCATAACCGCATTGAAGGCAATGTCGCAAGTGAGGTAATCTTCACACAACCCATGTAATACATAAGGGAAAAGATACATAGTTGGCTTACAGTCGCCACTTCACACAGTACATAAATAAACATCCATCATTCAGATTACACTCAAGGTCTGACTACGGAACCAAAATAAAAGAAGATACCCCAAATGCTACACAGATCCCCGATCGTCCCAACTGGGCTCCACTACTGATCATCAGGAAAAGACACATAGTAACGACCACGCCCTCGTCGAACTCCCACTTGAGCTCGGTTCGTCACCTGCACTTGGCGTCGTCGGTACACCTGCAACTGTTTTGGTAGAATCTGTGAGTCACGGGACTCAGCAATCTCACACCAGCGAGATCAAGACTATTTAAGCTTATAGGAAGGACAGAGTTGTGAGGTGGAGCTGCAGCAAGCGACTAGCATATATGGTGGCTACATTCGCAAAAGAGAGCGAGAAGAGAAGCAAGGCACGCAGACGTGAAGCTAGTAGCGATCAAGAAGTGATCCTGAACTACTTCGTCAAACATAACTCCAACACCGTGTTCACTTCCGGACTCCGAGAAGAGACCATCACGGTTACACACGCGATTGATGTGTTTTAATTGAGGTCAACTTCGGTTTTCTACAACCGACATTAACAAATTCCCATCTGCCTCATAACCACGGGCACGGCTTTGAAAGATAATACCTGCGGGGTGTCCCAACTTAGCCCATTATAAGCTCTCACGGTCAACGAAGGATATTCCTTCTACCGGGAAGACCCGATCAATCTCGGAATCCCGGACTACAAGACATTTCGACAGCAATAAAACAAGACCAGCAAAGCCGCCCGATTGTGCCGAAAAATCCCGATAGGAGCTGCACATATCTCGTTCTCAGGGCACATCCGGATGAGACTAGCTACGGGTAAAACCAAGCCTCGATTTTCCTCGTGGTGGCCCCGCAGGCAGCTCAGTTCGGGCCAGCACTCGAAGGAGCACTGGTCCGGGGGGGGGGGGTTAAAAGAAAGATGACCCTCGGGCTCGCGAAAACCCGGGGGAAAAATTCTTAGGTGGCAAATGGTAAAACCAAAGTTGGGCCTTGCTGGAGGAGTCTTATTCAAAGCGAACTGTCAAGGGGGTCCCATAAATCACCCAACCGTGTAAGGAACGCGAAATCAAGGAACATAACACCGGTATGACGGAAATTAGAGTGGCAAGAGTGGAACAAAACACCAGGCATAAGGCCGAGTCTTCCACCCTTTACCAAGTATATAGATGCATTAATTATAGCAGATATATTGTGATATCTCCAACAAGTAAACATGTTCCAACAAGGAACAACATCTCCATGTTCCAACAAGGAACAAACTTCACCTTCACCTGCAACTAGCAACGCTATAAGAGGGGCCGAGCAAAGCGGTAACATAGCCAATCAACGGTTTGCTAGGAAAAGATGGTTAGGGGCTGACATGGCAATATGGGTGGCATGATAAGCAAGTGATAGGCATCGTAGCATAGGCATAGCAAAAGAGCGAGCATCTAGCATAGCAAAGATAGAAGTGATTTCGAGGGTATGGTCATCTTGCCTGCAATGTTCTCAGAGTTGTCGAAAGCTTGATCCTCGTAAGCGTTCTCAACAGGTTCCTCGTTCACGTACTCGTCTCCCGGCTCTACCCAAAGCAAGAACACAAACAAAGGAACCACAATAAATCACGGTGCAATGCACAATCAACATGATGCAATATATGGCATGATATGCGGGATGTGATATGCAATGCGTATGCGCGCTCCGGAAGGAAAATGATGAACCAGGCATCAACTTGGCAAACCAAGTATGCCGCTGGAAAGATGAGATGATTTCAGTTGAAATCGATATAAAGATCACCGGAATCGGATGCACGGTTTGCAAATGACAAGCAAAACAAGAATGGCACAAATCTGCCATTAACAGCATGATACCACTTAGCAAGCAACAAGAAGATAAGCTACTGCACCCAAACGTACCAACAAAGCACATGACAGTGATCTACTCAAGATGCTTGACAAAAGATGAACACTGAGCTATGGCTAAATCACAACATAACAGGTCCAAATAAGCATGGCAAAAGTGCAAAACATATCAGCTTCACAGACTTAGTGAAATTACTGAACATGGCAGAAACAGCATCAGGTAGCAATGTTCAGAGAAAGAAAACAGCATGCTACAGGAACTTATAATAGCAAAACAAGGCATTGCATGAATCTACTCAAAGCATAGAACAAAAGTCCCTTACTGACCATGAGCCAAAAAGGATCAGAAAATGTCGTAACACCCATGTCAAAATAGCAAGTTTCGTTAACAGATTCAGCAACAGGGCATGGCAAAAACAGATAACAAGTAGGCATGTTTAAGAGCTCAATGCACTCACTACAGAGCCTTAAAAGATAAACTAAGCAAACATACATCAAGAAGACATGGCATAGAAGATATACATGGCAAGAACAACTTCATAGCATACACGGATCAACTACAACAACCTTGGCAAAATTGAATAACATGTAAACAATCTGCCAGGAAACATTTTATAGCAAAAGTAGAGCTCGATTGACTCAAGCTATGGCACTCCATAATTGCAAACAAAGGCATGGATGGATAGAGCATAACCATATGTTCAAAACATCCTTACTGAAGTATCTCAAAATATGCATGGATCTCTCGGTAGCATCAAGTTAACATGGCATAAAAATATCAGCAAAACAGGGGCTGAAATCAGCAACATCATGAAGCCTAGTTTGCATGCTTGTGCTAGTCACCACATAGATCACAAAAATACATGGCATACACCCCTGGAAAGATGGCATGGCATATTACAAAACACATGTAGGACTCAAATTCATAGGATGCACACATCAATCATGGCAAAAATGACAAAAGTGCATGTTCTGTTAAGAAATAGAAACTAACATCACATAGCCCTCTTCTAACAGCATTTCGGGCATCAAGATGAGCTCAAATGAAAATGGTGCAATGAGATGAAATGATCTACTCTTCGAGGCGAACATTTTGACATATTACACGCACGAAACGGAGCTACGGGTGCAAAGTTATGGCACGATGAAATTGCAACAAATATCACCGAAAAAAATGACAGATGAATTTTGGGGGGAGAAAGTCAACCCTTTGGATCCCGATCGGATCTGGCCAGAGCATGCGCGAACCGAGGCGCTGGCGGCTCTCAGGGAGCAGAGGGAGGGAGGCCGGGGACGAGGCGACGGCGCCAGGCGGAGGAGGAGGAGGCCGGCCGGGCGGAGGCCGAGGCGGCGGTGGCAGTCTGGCGACCAGGCGGCCGGCCGGGCGAGGTGGCCGGGCGCCGGCGGCGCGGCTGGACATGGGCGGAGGCGCGGAGGGCGGGCCTTGCCCGCCCATGACGGCGGCCTGGCCGGGAGGGCCCCAAGCGGGCCTCGCGGTACCAGCTGGGTCGGCGGCGATGTGGGGTGTGGGTGCCCACGTGGCAGCCCCTGGTTCGCCGGGGCGCGGCGGCGGACGCGTCCGGTCCGATCCGGACGTGTCCGGCGGCGCGGAGGGGATTTCGTCTAGGGTTTGATCCGGAATTTGAGGGGGGATGCTATATTTATAGGTAGAAGGAGCTAGGAAGCTCCAAATGAGGTGCGGTTTTCGCCCACACGATCGTGATCGAACGGCGATGGACATGGAAGTGACTTAGATGGGTTATTGGACTATTTTGAAGGGGTGTTGGGCTGCAACTTAAAAGAGGCCTTTGCGAGAGTGCGGTTAACCGTTGGAGTACCAAACGAGCTCCAAATGACCCGAAACTTGACAGGTGGTCTACCGGTGGTATACCAAGGCCACTTGACAAACCTCGGTCCATTCCGAGAAAGTTTAGTACCGCTCACGGAAAAAGCGTAAAAGGGGCGCCGGGAACATAGGAGTGCGGATTGCAAAACGGACAACGGGAAAATGCTCGAATCATGAGACGAACACGTATGCAAATGAGATGCACATGATGACATGATATGAAATGCATGACATGGACAAAATGCAAAATGAAGAAAAACCCAACCACGGAGGAATATCATATCACAATGCGAAAATGGCAAGAGTTGGAGTTACAAATATGGAAAGTTACATCCGGGTGTTACAACACTCCACCACTACAAGAGGATCTCGTCCGAGATCTAGGACTGAAAGAACTCCGGATATTCGAACGGAGGTGATCCTCGCGCTCCCGTGGCTTCTCGGTGGAATGGTGTGACCACTTCACTTTCAGGAATTTGATTGACTTGTTGCGAGTCTTGTGCTCGGTTTCTTCAAGAATAGCAACGGGGTGCTCATGATAAGAAAGATCTTCTTGAAGGACAATTTCTTCGAAGTTGATGGTGCATTCAGGAGTCTTGAAGCACTTGCGAAGTTGTGACACGTGAAACACATCGTGCACGTTCGCGAAGTTGGACGGAAGCTCAAGTTGATAGGCGAGATCGCCTCTTTTGCCAATGATCTTGAAAGGACCCACGTATCTAGGGGCAAGCTTCCTTTGATACCGGGCGGCGAGTGCCTTTCATTGGAGAGACGCGAGGTAGACATGGTCTCCGATTTCAAAAGCCACATCACGGTGCTTGTCATCATAATAGCTCTTCCGGCGCGATTATGCGGCTTTGAGATTCTCACGAATGACTTTGCACATTTCTTGACTTCGTGATCAAGTCATTGCCAAGAAGTTGGCGTTCACCTGTCTCGGACCAATTGAGAGGAGTACGCACTTTCGCCATAGAGAATTTCGAATGGGGCCTTGCCCAACTCGCTGGAAGCTGTTGTTGTAGGAGAACTTCGGCATATGGAAGACAATCTTCCCATTTCATACCGAAGGAAATGACACAAGCCCCGAGCATATCTTCAAGGATTTGATTTACTCGCTCGACTTGGCCACTTGTTTGAGGATGGAAAGCTGTGCTGAAACAAATGTTGGTGCCCATGGCCTTCTGAAAAGAATCCCAGAACTTGGAGGTAAAGATGCTGCCACGGTCTGAAGAGATCACTTGTGGAATGCCGTGCAAGGAGACAATCCTGGAGGTGTATAGCTCTGCCAATTGAGCTGCTGTGATAGATTCTTTGATAGGAAAAAATGAGCCACTTTAGTAAGCTTGTCAATGACAACGAAGATAGCATCATTTCCACGCTTGGACTTTGGAAATCCAGTCACGAAGTCCATCTCGATATGATCAAACTTCCATTCTGGAATAGCAAGAGGTTGGAGGAGACCAGCTGGTCTTTGGTGTTCTGCTTTCACTCTTCTGCAGACATCACACTCATTCACGAATTGAGCAATTTCTCGCTTCATTCGAGTCCACCAATACGACTGCTTGAGGTCATGGTACATCTTCGTACTTCCAGGATGAATGGATAGAAGCGAATTGTGTGCCTCGTTCATAATGATTTTACGTAGATCACCCTTTGGAACCACAATCCGGTCCTCGAAGAAAAGAGTATCTTTGTCATCAATGTGGAAGCACTTGTACTTGAAATGCCCTTGTCGATACCACGCTTCACCTTTTTCACCATGGTATCCAGGAGTTGAGCCTCACGAATCTGATCTTCCAAAGTAGGAGAGACTATGAGGTTGGCAAGAAAACCTTGAGGAACAACTTGAAGATTCATCTTGCGAAAGCTTCACGAGATCCGGTTGGAAGGGCTTGAGGATTAAACTGCTTGCGATAAGCCTTCCTGCTCAAAGCATCTGCAATGACATTGGCCTTGCCGAGTATATTCAATACTTGGGTTGTACTCTTGAATCATTTCGACCCATCGAGTCTGCTGAGGTTGAGGTTGGGCTGAGTGAAGATATACTTGAGGCTCTTGTGATCGGTGAAAATGTCCACTTTCCTTCCCAACAAGAGATGTCTCCATGTTATTAATGCATGGACAATCTGCCGCCAACTCAAGATCGTGAGTGGGGTAGTTCTTTTCGTTGGGCTTCAACTAGCGAGAGGTATAGGCCACAACTCTCTTCTCTTGCATTAACACAGCACCGAGACCTTGAAGAGAAGCATCACGAAAACTTGAATGGCTTGGATTCATCGGGAGGAGTCAAGGCAGAGCTGTGACGAGTTTCTCTTTGAGAGTATTGAAAGCAACGTCACACTCAGGAGACCAGACATACTTCACATGCTTCTGGAGGAGGTTGGAAAGAGGTTTTGCAATCTTAGAAAAATTCTCAATGAATCTTCGGTAATAGCTTGCAAGACCAAGAAAACTGCGAAGCTGCTTGACATTCTGAGGAGGTTCCCAATTCACAACTGCGGACACCTTCTCGGGGTTAACAGCGATGCCCTTGGCGGAGATGATATGACCAAGGTAAAGAACTTCATCAAGCAAAACTTCACATTTGGAAAACTTTGCATAGAATTGATGCTCTCTGAGCTTGTCTAGCACCAATCGCAAATGTTTGGCATGATCCTTCTTATTCTTGGAGAAGACCAAAATATCATCAAGATAGACCAAGACGAATTCATTGGTGTAGGGGTTGAAGATGAAGTTAATCATCCGAGAGAATGTTGGAGGAGCATTGACAAGGCGAAAGACATGACAATATTCATAAGAACCAAAGCTTGTTCGAATGCTGTCTTGGGAATATCTTGTTCACGAATGCGAATCTGATGATACCCCATACGAAGGTCAAGCTTGGAGAACACTTTAGCACCTTTGAGTTGCTCGAAAAGCTCATTGATGTTGGGAAGTGGATACTTGTTCTTGATTGTCTTCTTATTCAATGGACGGTAATCGACGCAAAAGTCGGTCCGTGCCATCCTTCTTCTCGACAAAAGAACACCACAACCCCAAGGAGATGAACTCGGTCTGATCAAACCCAGACGCTCTTGTTCATCGAGCTGCTTCTTCAATTCCTTCAGCTCATCAGGTCCAAGCTTGTATGGACGCTTGCAAACGGGTTCAGTGCCAGGCTCAAGATCGATAACGAACTCAACTGGCCGGTGAGGAGGCATTCCTGGAAGCTCTTCTGGAAAGACATCTTGGTACTCACAAACGACTGGAATCTGAGAGATAGCATTCAATTCGCCCTTCTCATTGAGAGAAAACAACCGAATGGTTTCATCACGAGCGACATAGATGATCACATCATTAGAAGAGTGAGTCAATTGAATTTCCCTGGCAGCACAATCAAGCTGAGCTTTGTGCTGAGAAAGCTAGTCCATCCCGAGAATAAGATCAATATCTGAGTCACCAAGGACAATTGGTTTAGCAAGAAATCTATAGTCGCCCATCTTGATACCGACATTCGGAACCTTCATGCTAGAGCTCAAACGCTTAGCCGGAGAAATAACTTGCAATGCTTTAGGTAATGCCTCTGTATCAAAATTGTGCTTCGATGCAAAAGGATATGACATGAAAGAATGCGATGCACCAGTATCAAATAAGACTTTTGCAGGAATATCATTAACTGAGAGATTACCCATTATCACATCAATGGATTCCTCCGCTTGAGCTGCATTCATCATATTCACCTTGGCATGGTTGGGATTATGCTTGACCACCGCATTGCTGGAAGATTTCACAGGGGAGGAGGCGGAAGGCGCCTTTGGTTGAAGCACTTGTTCGCATAGTGACCTTCTGCGACACTTGTGGCAAGTCACCTCGAGAGCGGACGTTGATAAGGAGCATTTGACTTTGGAGCTTGAGAATTAGACTTGTTACGATAGCTTGGGTTGGGTGGGTGGGAAGATCCACGACCACCTGAGTTCTTCTCACGATAAGGTTGACGGAACGGAGGAGGAGGAAGGTAAAACTTCTGCTGCTTAGCTGCCACTTGAGAGGAAGAAGAAGACTGAACGGCATCCCTGATTCTCTTCTTAGAAGCCTCACATTTGAGCTGGGCAGCTTCTTGATTCAGTGCCATGTTGTAGAATTCATCATACTTTTCTGGCTTAAAAAGCACAAGAGCTAATTGCAGATCTTCTCTGAGACCACCTCTGAATTGATAGATCATACTCTTTTCATCAGGGACGTCTTGCTTAGCAAAGCGAGCGAAGTTTCGAACTGGATATTGTATTGATACACGACATGTTGCCTTGCTTGAGATTGCGGAACTCCTCACGCTTGCTCTCAACAACACTTTTCGAATGTGGTGAGCTCAAGTCTCGGCGAACTCATCCTGTAATGACACGACCTCCTCTGGAATCTTTGTATTGCTGGTACCACTCAGCAGCTTGGTCCTTGAGTTGAAACGATGCAAACTTGACAAAGTCCTCGTGTCCGACATTGCTACATTCAAAATGCTTGCAGATGTCCACAAGCCAATCGTCGGCGTCTGTGGCCTCGACTACGTAAACTGAAAGACTTCGCTGATTAGCGAGGAACTGACTGAGAGTAGCAAAGTGCGGCTGGTTGTTGCCTTGACCTTGATTTCCTTGACTGCCTTGCCCTTGAGTACGCTCTTGAGAGAGTTGCAAAATCATCTGAGCATTGGCATTGGTGGCTGCCATGATAGCTTGCCAGGCCTCCGGAGGCGGAGGTGGAGGTGGAGGGTTCGACTGACTCCCATCATTTCGTTCCGGATTCTGACGCGTTGGCGGAGCCATCCTGAAGAGGGTGACATCCGTTAGCACTTTGATAGACAGATAGTCAAGTTGAATCAACGGATAGAAATTGCAACATATAGTCTTCACAATAAACATTCGAACAATGATGAACGAATGAATTCCAAAGTTAACATCACACGTCCATTAAGGTGAGAAGCCACTTGATTAAAGGTTGATGAAATAAAATAACAAGGTACGACTGGAACAAATAAGTGGTAAGGATTACCCAATCACAAACCAAATATTTGCGGGAAGAAATGCTAAGAGCTACTTGAATCCCACCTATAAACTCCCGAAACTTACTGGTTATGCAATCTGGTGTTGGGGATACAGGGGACACAAAATATATCACCCAAACTAACAATACCTAGATCCAAATTGTATCCATCCGTCAACACATAACCAAGAAACCTTCGAAATCGTGTACCTCGACCTTGAAAAACATCCGTTATCTGAGTCATGGCAATACTCCCGAGCTTGCCCGATCTTTGGGTTATCGGGTTATCTCACCAACAACTACACAAAAGAGATTTCGATGTCGGCAAAACTCGGTATTCCAGAACTGCAACGATAAAATTGTGACGACAACACCTCGGAGCTCAACTCCCGGACACCGCCACAACCCCTAAATGTCGAGGCACCAAGAACAATGTTCTCGTCACAAAACCATCGGAACGATTCCAAGATACCAGCGTGATCCTAAATTTTTTAGTGAAATTTGAGGAGAGGAGAGTCAAAACTTCTCGTCAGAGACCTCACCAGAGCGACGAAAGGACCGGGGAGTAAAAGAATCCTACTCTCCGATATATATAATCCTAAGACTCAAAACATTTTCCGTTCTAGACTCAACAACGCCAACAAACAATCAAGTGGGGGCTCCAAAGTCGGGAAGGCTCGATTACCAACTTGTAACGCCTCGATGCGGCTATATCTCCCACGTGTCGAAGCACGACTTAGAGGCATAACCGCATTGAAAGCAATGTCGCAAGTGAGGTAATCTTCACACAACCCATGTAATACATAAGGAAAAGATACATAGTTGGCTTACAATGCCACTTCACACAATACATAAATAAACATCCATCATTCAGATTACACTCAAGGTCCGACTACGGAACCAAAATAAAAGAAGATACCCCAAATGCTACACAGATCCCGATCGTCCCAACTGGCTCCACTACTGATCATCGGGAAAAGACACATAGTAACGACCACGTTCCTCGTCGAACTCCCACTTGAGCTCGGTTCGTCACCTGCACCGGCATCGTCGGCACCTGCAACTGTTTTGGTAGAATCTGTGAGTCACGGGACTCAGCAATCTCACACCATGAGATCAAGACTATTTAAGCTTATAGGAAGGACAGAGTTGTGAGGTGGAGCTGCAGCAGCGACTAGCATATATGGTGGCTACATTCGCAAAAGAGAGCGAGAAGAGAAGCAAAACACGGACGTGAAGCTAGTAGCGATCAAGAAGTGATCTGAACTACTTCGTCAAACATAACTCCAACACCGTGTTCACTTCCGGACTCCGCCGAGAAGAGACCATCACGGTTACACACGTGGTTGATGTGTTTTAATTGAGGTCAACTTCGGTTTTCTACAACCGACATTAACAAATTCCCATCTGCCTCATAACCGCGGGCACGGCTTTGAAAGATAATACCTGCAGGGTGTCCCAACTTAGCCCATTATAAGCTCTCACGGTCAACGAAGGATATTCCTTCTACCGGAAGACCCGATCAATCTCGAATCCCGGACTACAAGACATTTTGACAGCAATAAAACAAGACCAGCAAAGCCGCCCGATTGTGCCGAAAATCCCGATAGGAGCTGCACATATCTCGTTCTCGTGGCACATCCGGATGAGACTAGCTACGAGTAAAACCAAGCCTCGAGTTTCCTCGTGGTGGCCCCTGCAGTAGCTCGTTCGGGCCAGCACTCGAAGGAGCACTGGTCCGGGGTTAAAATAAAGATGACCCTCGGGCTCGCGAAACCCGGGGAAAAAGGCTTAGGTGGCAAATGGTAAAACCAAAGTTGGGCCTTCTTTGGAGGAGTCTTATTCAAAGCGAACTGTCAAGGGGTCCCATAAATCACCCAACCGTAAGGAACGCTAAATCAAGGAACATAACACCGGTATGACGGAAACTAGGGTGGCAAGAGTGGAACAAAACACCAGGCATAAGGCCGAGTCTTCCACCCTTTACCAAGTATATAGATGCATTAATTATAGCAGATATATTGTGATATCCCCAACAAGTAAACATGTTCCAACAAGGAACAACATCTCCATGTTCCAACAAGGAACAAACTTCACCTTCACCTGCAACTAGCAACGCTATAAGAGGGGCTGAGCAAAGCGGTAACATAGCCAATCAACGGTTTGCTAGGAAAAGATGGTTAGGGGATGACATGGCAATATGGGTGGCATGATAAGCAAGTGATAGGCATCATAGCATAGGCATAGCAAAAGAGCGAGCATCTAGCATAGCAAAGATAGAAGTGATTTCGAGGGTATGGTCATCTTGCCTGCAATGTTCTTAGAGTTGTCGAAAGCTTGATCCTCGTAAGCGTTCTCAACAGGTTCCTCGTTCACGTACTCGTCTCCCGGCTCTACCCAAAGCAAGAACACAAACAAAGGAACCACAATAAATCACGGTGCAATGCACAATCAACATGATGCAATATATGGCATGATATGCGGGATGTGATATGCAATGCGTATGCGCGCCTCCGGAAGGAAAATGATGAACCAGGCATCAAATTGGCAAACCAAGTATGCCGCTGGAAAGATGAGATGATTTCGGTTGAAATCGATATAAAGATCACCGGAATCGGATGCACGGTTTGCAAATGACAAGCAAAACAAGAATGGCACAAATCTGCCATTAACAGCATGATACCACTTAGCAAGCTACTGCACCCAAACGTACCAACAAAGCACATGGCAGTGATCTACTCAAGATGCTTGACAAAAGATGAACACTGAGCTATGGCTAAATCACAACATAACAGGTCCAAACAAGCATGGAAAAAGTGCAAAACATATCAGCTTCACAGACTTAGTGAAATTATCAACATGGCGTAAAAAAGCATCGGTAGCAATGTTCAGAGCAAGAAAACAACATGCTACAGGAACTTATAATAGCAAAACAAGGCATTGCATGAATCTACTCAAAGCATAGAACAAAAGTCCCTTACTGACCATGAGCCAAAAAGGGTCAGAAAATATAGTAACACCCATGTCAAAATAGCAAGTTTCGTTAACAGATTCAGCAACAGGGTATGGCAAAAACAGATAACAAGTAGGCATGTTTAAGAGCTCAATGCACTCACTACAGAGCCTTAAAAGATAAACTAAGCAAACATACATCAAGAAGACATGGCATAGAAGATATACATGGCAAGAACAACTTCATAGCATACACGGATCAACTACAACAACCTTGGCAAAATTGAATAACATGTAAACAATCTGCCAGGAAACATTTTATAGCAAAAGTAGAGCTCGATTGACTCAAGCTATGGAACTCCATAATTGCAAACAAAGGCATGGATGGATAGAGCATAACCATATGTTCAAAACATCCTTATGAAGTATCTCAAAATATGCATGGATCTCTCGGTAGCATCAAGTTAACATGGCATAAAAATATCAAGAAAGCAGGGCTGAAATCAGCAACATCAGAAGCCTAGTTTGCATGCTTGTGCTAGTCACCACATAGATCACAAAAATACATGGCATACACCCCTGGAAAGATGGCATGGCATATTACAAAACACATGTAGGACTCAAATTCATAGGATGCACACATCAATCATGGCAAAAATGACAAAAGTGCATGTTACATTAAGAAATGTAAACTAACATCACATAGCCCTCTTCTAACAGCATTTCGGGCATCAAGATGAGCTCAAATGAAAATGATGCAATGAGATGAAATGATCTACTCTTCGAGGCGAACATTTTGACATATTACACGCACGAAACGGAGCTACGGGTGCAAAGTTATGGCACGATGAAAATGCAACAAATATCACCGAAAAAAATGACTTAGATGAATTTTGGGGGCGGGGGGAGAAAGTCAACCCTTCGGATCCCGATCGGATCTGGCCGGAGCGCGCGCGAACCGAGGCGCTCGGCGGCGGCTCGCCGGAGCGGAGGGAGGGGAGGCCGGGGACGAGGCGACGGCGCCGGGCGGAGGAGGAGGGAGGCCGGCCGGGCGGAGGCCGAGGCGGCGGTGGTCGGCGCGGGCGACCCGGCGGCCGGGTCGGGCGAGGTGGCTGGCGCCGGGCGGGCGGCGCTGGCGACCAAGGGGCGGAGGCGCTGAGGGGCGGGAGGCGCGCGCGTGGGCGGGCGCGGGCGGTTGGCCTCAGGCCCCAGCGGGTCTGCTGGGTGGTGGCGTGGGGCGCGGTGCCCACGTGGCAGCCCCTGGTTCGCTGGGCGCGGCGGCCGACGCGTCCGTCCGATCCGGACGTGTCCGCGGCGCGGAGGGATTTCGTCTAGGGTTTTATCCGAATTTGAGGGGGAGGCTATATTTATAGGTAGAAGGAGCTAGGAAGCTCCAAATGAGGTGCGGTTACCACACGATCGTGATCGAACGGCGATGGACATGGAAGTGACTTAGATGGGTTATTGGACTATTTTGAAGGGGTGTTGGGCTGCAACTTAAAAGAGGCCTTTGCGAGAGTGCGGTTAACCGTTGGAGTACCAAACGAGCTCCAAATGACCCGAAACTTGACAGGTGGTCTACCGGTGGTATACCAAGGCCACTTGACAAACCTCGGTCCATTCCGAGAAAGTTTAGTACCCGCTCATGGAAAAACGTAAAAGGGGACGCCGGGGAACATAGGAGTGCCGGATTGCAAAACGGACAACGGGGAAAATGCTCGGAATCATGAGACGAACACGTATGCAAATGAGATGCACATGATGACATGATATGAAATGCATGACATGGACAAAATGCAAAATGAAGAAAAACCGAACCACGGAAGGAATATCATATCACAATGCCGAAAATGGCAAGAGTTGGAGTTACAAATATGGAAAGTTACATCCGTGGTGTTACACTTCTCCCTTACCGGAAAATTCTCCCTTGCCGGGGAATCCTCCCTTGGCGGTGTAGTCGAAGCAGATGGCATGTCGGGAGCGGCTTTCGGGCACTCCTGGTGAGACTGCTCTGCTCCTACGCAAACCAATAGTCGATATCAAGAAGAAAGAGCACCCATGCGCGCTAACAGCAGGAAGTAAACCATATACTTACGGCTGGGGCTGCTGCTGGGAGGCTTAGAATAGTTGCGGGTCCGGCAAGGTGGTCTCGGACACACCCCCGGCTGTCATGGTGGGTTCGTCCTCGATGACAATCACCGGGACCTTGGC
Source organism: Aegilops longissima (assembly GCA_021605205.1). Lineage (NCBI taxonomy): Eukaryota > Viridiplantae > Streptophyta > Magnoliopsida > Poales > Poaceae > Aegilops > Aegilops longissima. The sequence continues at coordinate 576,485,025 of CM038677.1, forward strand.
TCTCTTTGCCGCTCTCTGGGCCAGAGTCCTGAAAAGGAATGTGTTCGGAGTAAAGCAAATCAGATACAAGACAAAACATCAAGAATTGAAAACTACAAGTACAGCAAAGAATCTTACTCTTCCTCTTCCTCGTCGGAGCTGAGCGCGGAGAGGTCGAAGTCCGGCCCACCTTCGGTGCGACAAGGCAGAGGAGTAGGTTCCTTAGCCGCTTGGTGGGAGCGAAGCGGTGGTCCGGGAGGGCCCGCTCCGATTACCGCAGCGGCGTGAGGTGCTCCAGCTGCAACATGCTTGCCACGGTGGAGCTGCGTCATGTGTGGCGGGCTGTTGACCGTCTGCCGCCCGCCACGTCCCCGGCCTTGCGGAGATGCCTTCTTGGTGGAGCTGGGGGCTCCGCTTGCGGAGAGCTGTCTGAAGGCGAGAAAGAGGAGGAGTCGATCTTCAACGAGTCGCTCGCGCCCTCGGCGGGCTCGCTCGACTCAGCTTCAGGCGCGACAAGCTCTCCCTTGCCGGCAAGCTCCTCTCGCTCGGCAAGGCTTGCCGCCTCTTCTGCCTCTGCCTCCTCCACGGTGAATCCAAACTCGCCCGCGGCAGCAGGTGCCTCCGCCTCTTCCAGCCTAGTGGCGATGCGCTGCATCTCCGCATCGGTGGTGTCGCGAGTAAGGCTCTTCTGTTCATCGGAGCGGACCGGCATTTCTACCAAGCCGTCAAAGAACTCCTGCACGACGTCGTCTGCAGGCTCTTGCCAAGTTGGGACAATTCCATGCGAATCGCACAGCGGCATCATTGCACGGATGCGGTCGAGCAAGGAGTTGTTGCACAGCGGAACGACACCCCTCGGCAACCTGAACACTTCGGGATGTTGAGGATCGTGCTTGAACAGTTCCAGGAGCATCGCGTCCAGTTCCAGGACAGTGAAGTTGAAGTTGAGGCCCGGGCGCAGCCTCATGATATCCGCCGCATTCTGGAACTCCCAGGCGGGTCTCCTCCTCTCCTGCAGGGGGGTGATGTGGCGGCGAAGAAAATCTGCGCCAACGGCACCTACGGTGAGCCCGGCAAGCCTGAGGCGTAGGATTCGGGTGACGGCAATCTTCAGCCTATCGTCTTCTGGGGCCACGTTGCTCCAATCGTTGTCGCGCGCTACTAGGGCTTGGCGCTGGGCGGTAAATGGCTGCGGGTTCTCCTCGACAATCCAGCACCAGTCTGCTCTCCACTCATCCCACTTGCTGCGGAGCTCTCCCTCCAGATAAGCTTCCTTCTTGCCAGTTCTCGAGATCCAGGCGATTCCGCCGAATAAAGGCTCCCCTCTCTCAACTCGGGGCATAAAGAAGTGGCGAAAAAGAGCTACATTTGGATAGACTCCGACAAAGTTTTCGCAGAGATGTGCGAAAACTGCCATGGTCAGAACGGCGTTGGGGGTGAAGTCAAGGAGGCGGAACCCGTAGGTGTTCATAATGTCACGAAAAACTCGGAGAAAGGTGGGCGAGCCCGCAGAGAAGAACAATGCGAAGAAGGGATATCCATTCGAGCCAGCCTCGGCAGCGGAGAGTACCTTCGCACGGATGCGCTCGCCTCCGTCGACCGTAAGAGGTAGTAATACTCCCTCGGCTCCTTCAAGGCGAGCTGAGGGGAAGGTTGCCGCTCCTTTCGCAGCGCCGCAAGCCGCTGCGCCTCGGCCGACTTCACAACCTTCCCGGCTTTCGGAGCCATGGCGGTGGTGGTGAGAAAGATCGACGGCGTTGGTGGTGCCGGTGGCGATGAGGGGCGGAGCGCTGCTCTCTTTCAGCTTTGGGAAGAAGGGGGGAGCGGCGGAGGTTTTTGAGATTGGAATAGCAACCGGCGAGATGGGCGAACTGCTCCTATTTCCCCTGCTTATAAAGAGGGAGGGGGCATACGTTCCATCTTTCCGAATAAAGAAACCACCCACGATCTCTCCCACGACACCACATTCGACGCGTGCCGTTCGAGGAGGGCGCGGTGGATACATAGTGAGATACGGCGTAACCCAGGACGCGCGTGCCCGTGCCCTGTTTTGGGCCTGGCCCAACCGCGCTCGGCACCGTGTGTGGCCCAGGCCCGGGGGCTCCTGTCGGTGTACTAGAGTAGGGATACCCTAGTATCCCGAACTTGTGCACGGGCAGTTGCAGCACCCCGCGGCAAGGCTTGCCGGGTGACCGCCAAGGTCGTCCGTGGTTCCTTTGGAGCCATTTAAGAACAAAGTATTCAAGCCAAGGAGACAAGGCCCCGGCAAGAGGAGCTTGCCGGGAAGGCCAACCAAGGCATCTCAAGGAACTTGCCGCGACGCGCCACGCATCCCGGCGAGGCCCGGTGAGCGACAAGCTTCCGGACGCGACAAGACAACGACCATGGCAAAGGCGCTTGCAGCGCAAACTACCACTCAGACTCAGCGCCCAAAGACATCCACCAACGTGTCGCCTGGGCCTTTCCAGCGCGCGTGGCAAGAGGTGTCTGCGACCAGCGGTCTTGTGGCAAGCGACGCCGACAAGATTGCCATCGCGGCAAGCGGTGGCGTCCCTGACGGTCCCTTTTTGCACTATTTGGGCGACGTAGACGGGCATTTAATGCCTTTGTTCCCTGCCGTCAGGGTTAGGTATGATATACTGTGCAGGTAGTTGTACCAAGTGCAATTCCTTTTCCATTTTTACCCTTGTCTACGTTGCCACCTGTCGGAGACCCCTTTAGCATATAAAAGGAGGCCCATGCGCAACGTAGAGGGGGGAGGCAGAAAAACACTCACGCTCGGTCTCGTTAGCAGCTAGTGTGTACTGTAGCACTCAGCGCTCCCGAGCAAGAACTCAATACACTCAGACATGCAGCAGTAGGAGTGTTATCTCTCCGGAGAGCTCCGAAGCTGGGTAAACTGCTCATGTGCTTCGCCTCGATCCGCTCTTTGTGCGATCTCCGCCCCCCACCGAACCGAAAGGGGCTCGGTCCGCCGGTCCCATAGGTGTTTGTGGATCAGTTTCCCCGACACCCCCTCTATATATGATATAGATAGGCCTCTATTTCACACACATTGCATGTGTCAAAAATTTGTTTGAGATATCATCGACATATATTCCCACAAATACATTCACGAAATCACCCCAACAAAAAACACTCACAAATGCACATGCCATCTGTCTAGGTTTGTATCTCTGTCACGCACACCCACATAGGTGGGGGACGTGCACGAAGAGAAGAGGTGCACGCACGGCGCACGTACTCCCGTCTCTTTCCCAACCACACCCGTGCAGGTACACGGTGGAGCTCATTTCTGTATGAAAAGGCACCCACATTGTAATTTGACACATGTACCGATGGAGGATCAAGTACCACGGGTGAACAAACAAACTGCGACTTGACACGTTATGTTAGAAAAGAGCCGAACCATGTGGGGCCTACCTTAGAGGCAAGGCTCTATACACTGGAGATGCTCTATACGTAATACTTTTGATGTGTCCATCAACTCACAGAACAAGGAGAAGCTTGCTTAGTACGCCGTATCCCCCGCCCACGGGCATGGTGGCTCACAGAGTCGCATGACGAGGAGAAGCTTTCTTATGCCTACGCCCGTTCCCTCGCCCACGCGCGTGGTGGCTCGCAGGACGAGGAGGAAATTTTACTACTCCCTCCATTACTCCTAATCGCTACCTTGGTTAGAGAGATTATCATAATGTTTGAAATATATGTCTTTTACTAGTAGTAGATTTCAATATGAACTACTAGTACATACTCCAATAACTGATGTATATAGACGTATTTTAGAGTGTAGATTCACCCATTTTACTCCGTATGTAGTCCATATTGAAGCGGACATACTAGTACGCACTCTCCCTCGCCCCTCGCCCCTCGCCCACGTGGTGGACGTGCAACAATTCGTTTGGTCTCAGATAGCCAAAACAATATACTGTAGTATCATTATTGCTGGACTTCCCGAAGAGGCGAAGAGCCAAGCGCAAGGTAATATTTTTTAGATGCCAAGCACAAGGTTTATAGGAGAACGAGTAGTAGTAGTACTAGTAGTACGTACCAGTGGTACGTACTATATGAGGAAGAAGGCAACAATATGTATGTTTTGCGTGACAGTCTCTTCTTACAAGACGTGCTAGACCTAGTGGACCTGATTGTTGCAATGGGAGTACTATCATAGATGGCACGATTCAGAGTGGTGGGTAGCGGGTATAATTTGGAGCTGCTTACTCTTAAACCCCACGAAGAAGTCCCATCGAAATGAATAGCCATCCTCTACACGTGCTCCTATGTAAAATGAGTAAATGAGACAAACAAAAAAATCACCAGCCTTAGAGCCAGCCCTATTGTATCAGTGAATGATATTTCTACATCGTGATTGACATGCATAGCTATATCATTAACCATGCTGTGGAGGTAGAAGCGGATTTTCATTTATTTGCGGAGGTAGGAGCAGATGGATATTCAACGAGGAGTGAAATGATGGCTGCTTCCTCGGTCAAACATAGAGACAGGTGGGCCTGGTGATTTGACGGCTTATTAGTCATTATTACTGCATATACTCTTTGCCCATATAATAACCTCGTAGTAGAGTAGTGGGCTATACTTTTAATAACCATGCTCGAAGAGAAGAGGTGCACGCACCCATGCACGTAGTACACTCTTTGCGTCTTCCCCAACCACACACGTGACACGGTGGAGCTCATTTCTGTATGATGATGCATTCCACATGATAATTTGACGCGTCTAGTAGTAGTTACTCTCTTATAAATAATTGAGGGTCGGGAACCACGCATGAATGGTGCTGCATCATTTATAAATAAAGTATTTTTCCTCCAGTGGCACGTATGCAATATAAATAGGTTCATATGGAGAGAAAAAGAAACCGCTCCACTATACATAGCCAGGAGGAGCTTACACGGTTGCTTGCTGGGGTTTCTCTCTCCACACTCTCTCACACAAAATGACTGTGGCCACATCTCTAACATCCAGGCGGATCATGTCCACCGGGGGAAGGGGTGGATGCTTTGTGTAGATGCGGTCGCCGTTGCCGACGGCGAAAACCCACTGTCGGCACGTCCCGATCAGGGGTCCCCGCCGTTCTCTCTGACAAAGCCAGTGCAGTTGCCTTCGTCCCTTTCTCACTGCCGCGACGTGGGTAGTTGATGCCTCCAGCCACCCTCCTCTAGGTCGAGCAACGTCCCGACATCCCTCAGGTACAACTTCCTTTACAGCCGGCTTGCACCACTGCTCCAGCTGCCCACATCACTCCATGTGGATATTTCTCTACTTCTTTGCCCCGCACGTATCTCTATTGGCTTCTACTGTATTTGTGATGAGTTTATGTCTCATCAACTAGTCCTAGTAATCTTATTCTAATCACGGTTCTTCAATTTGTTTGCCACAGGGATGCTCATCTCGATTTTAGTGAAACTGCACAAAATGATCCGACGTTCAAAGGGTTGCAAACTTCATTTCTTCGGAAGGTTCAACGATGCTAGCAAATTAAAGCCTGGTTAGGGTTTAGGGTTCAGGGGCTAGTGACTGCATGGATCGTTTTCTTCTTTAGTTGTCTCTATTCTAAAATAAGTGTCAACTTTAGTAGTAGTACAACTTTGTACTAAGTTTGCATGAAGTTGAGACACTTATTTTGGAACCGAGGGAGTACATATTGGCTATGATATGTCAATCATTGAGATGCAATAGCATGCATGTTAGTCTCCTTTGTATTTGATACAATGTTGCAATGGGGAAACCGTGGATGCAAGACACATGAAAAAGAAGCTAGAAGCTTCATATCATTGTACAAATTTATCTCGCTGAGAAATTACAGTACATACTATACTAGTATGTAAAGAGTTAGGTGTCGCACGGTGTCCAAAAAATATGGTGATAGTATGAGGTGGGCCATGTAATCACTAAGATTGTGTGTTTTCACTGCTTTCATACTCCTTCGCTGTAAGAATGGAGAAAATTGTAATCTACCTCCTTTCGCCGAAACATGGGGCATCCAGGAGTCGTACCACCTCAGTAATAATGACCAATGAGCCGTCAAATCACATGGACCCAACAGTAAGTTGGACGGACGAAGCAACCATCACTCTTGAATCCGGTTCTCCCTTCAACGCAGGCGCCAGTGAGAGGTCGCGTTCACTCTGCCCGGGCATGAATGCGGCACCGATTCTTTAGAGCGGTGTTGACCCTTTCTGGCAGGAAGCGCCACTACAAAAAAAGACACATACGTGACATTTTGGGCCGAACGATTTTTTTTCTGTCATGCTTATGACACTTCTATGACGATAATTGTGACAAAACCCGGTATCATCATAGACGTGGTGGGCTCCTACTTCTATGACAAAAAATTATGACAGAAAATGGGCTTTTCGTCCTAGGCGGGCTGGAGACGCAGCTGCATGACATTCTTTGGGCCGTCCATGACGAAAAAAACCGTGGTAGAAGCGAGGGCAGGAAAATATCGGGAAGTTCCTGGTTATGATGGGTGTTCGAGGCCGAGCGATGCACGGAGGTTTGCGTGTTTCTCTCGTACACTTACGCTGCTGGCGTGCGTGCGGCGTTACCTCTAATCGAACCCAAGCGAGGCGTTGGGCTCTAACTGAACCCGAGCGATTGCACTAGCTACGCCATCAAACCCAATCGATCCTTTGCCGTTAATCAACCCGAGTGATTCTTCTCATCGCTGCTAATCAAGTCGATCAATGCCGCTCTTGATGAACAAAGTGGCGTTGTTGGGGGGTGGATGAACAGTTCGGTGGGGGTTGGATGAAAAGGACCCGTGGTAGTAGAGGCAGTTGCCGCTGGATGAACATGACCCCGTGGAGGGCTGGTTGAACAGTAGCCGGTGGAGGGCTGGATGAACAGTAGCCCGTGGAGGGGTGGTTGAACAGGATCCCATGGAGAGGGTTGGTTGAACAGTAGCAGGTGGAGGAGCGGTGGATGCTCGATGAACAGGAGCCCGTGGATGAACAGTCACAGGTGGAGGTTGGAGGAGGTCGACAGTGGATGAACAATAGCCCGTGGAGGCTGGAGGAGGTCGACGGTGGAGATGAACAGTAGCTCGTGGAGTCCTGTTTTGCGGTACGCCACACCCCTCATGATGAACAGGACCCCCATTTCGACCGTAGCGCTCCAACACAAGTCCGTTTCCTCCGTTTTGCGGTACGCCACACCCCTCCCGATCAACAGGACCCCGTTTCGACCGTAGGAGGTCCAAGAGAAGCCTATTTCCTCCGTTTTGCGGTACGCCAGACCCTTCCCGATAAATAGGATCCTGTTTCGACCGTGGCCGATCGAACACAAGGCCGTTTCCTCCGTTCTGTGGTACGCCAGGCCTCGCTTTGATCGGTTGTTCCGTCCAAGCTGGTTGGCTCCCAATGAACACGAAGATGCAATTTCTCCGTTCCGACCCAGCCATGTACATGAGCCATGGCCGTACATATGCGCGAATAGGTGTTCAAGACCCCGCCCGTATGTACGTACATGGCCGTATTTACTTTCTTGCACCCTGACTCTACGTACGTGTACATGCTACGTCCGCGCCTTTACTACGACACGTGCCCTTCCTTACTCGTCCACGGTCCATCACTGCAGCCTCCAGACAGACCGATTGACCAGTATGTACGTACACGTTCGCGACCAGAGTGACAACGCTACGTACACTTTGACCAGGTGGGTCCCGACTGTCAGGCACTTCCTTCCGTGCGAAGATGTAGCTGGTGTGTCCCAGCAGTCAGGGGGGAAACATTTTTTTCATGAAATATGGTGGCCCTTCTGGTGGGTCCCTGCCGTCAGGTGGAGGAATCATTATTTTGTACGTAATAAGGAGGCACTTTCTTACGTGCGAAGATGTAGCTGGTGGGTCCCAGCAGTCAGAGGGGAAACGTTTTTTTGTGAAATACGATGGCCCGTCCAGTGGGTCCCTGCTGCTAGGTGGAGGAATAATTATTTTGCGCGTAATAAGGAGGCACTTCCTTGCTGCGGCCATGGACCCAGTTGCCAGCCTCTCCACGTACAGTACTCTTCCGATGGAAGTCATTCCTTGACCACATTAACCACACCGCACCAAGAGCACCAAGGCGGTGGACGACGGTGAGGCCTAGGAAGGGGAAGACGCGGAGCCGGGGAAGACGCGGCAGTGGATGCCCATGCGGAGAGGAGTACGAGGGTTCACTGGTTCGGCTGTGGTGTGAGGCTGCCGTCGCCGCAGGGCCTGGCTAGCAGTGGGAGTAGTAGGGGGCGGTGAGGCCTCCGCGGCAGCACTGCCGGCCACGGGAGGCAAGTGCACGCGGTGGTTTGGAGAGCTGGAGCAAGAAAATCAGAGGTTGAAGAAGCAGGACGACCGTTGGATGTTAACAATCCAACGGTCACTGGTGATAGAATTGTTTGTTGACTAAGTTGACAAAGCTCTCCGTCCGCATCAACTTAGTAGGCCCACAAGTCGGCCTCCCACTATGGTGGGTCCCAGCTAGCAGGGGGAGTATTCATTTTTTTGTGCGTAATAAGGAGGCACTTCCCTGCGTGCGAAGATATAACTGGTATGTCCGAGCTGTCAGCGGGAGTATTCATTCTTTTTGGCGTAATAAGGAGGTACTTGCTTGCGTGCGGCCGTGGACCATGTGGGTCCCAACTGTCATCCTCTCCATGTACATCCCTGTTCCGATGTTGTCGTTTATTGACAACGTTGACCACGCCGTGCCGAAAACACCAGCGCGATGGACTACGGCGAGACCCGGGAAGGGAATGACCCGGAGGCGGTGAAACCACAACAGTGGAGGGATGTGGGTGAGTAGAGGGATGGCCTGGCCAGCGGTGGGAGTATTAGGGGGCGGTGAGGCCTATGCGGCAGCACAGCCGGCCACGGGAGGCGGGAGCAAGCGGTCCCGCCGGCGCTGGATTTGGTGGTTGGAGCAAGACGATCAAAGATTGAAGAAACATGACGGCTGCTGGATTGACATCCAACGGTTAAGTCTGCTAGAATCGTTTGTTGATGTATATAATAAGTAAAAAAAATCTTGCATACGCGTCAACTTAATAGGCCCACAAGTCAGACCATTCCTTTTTTTTAATAATTTATATATAGCTCATTGCAACTTCTTATGCAATTTATTGCAGTCCGTTTTTTCATTGCCCAGGACCAGGGTTAAAAATTTAAACAAAATTTTGCATATTTCCGTGGGTTCCAAACTTTTTTTAATACTGAAATGTCGAGCCAGATTTAAAGTACTTTGAAGATATATTTAAATTAGGTTAAAGCCCAGTGTAATTGGAATCTGAAAATGTGAAAATTTTCAGAAATTATAAAATAATTGCCATTTTGTCATCTGTTTTTATATTTACAGCCCATTTTATATTACTTTCAAGATTTGTAGGAGTCTTGAAAGAGTTGCAACCCATTGCGTAGAAAAATAAGTAGGCCTGGATTGGGTATTCTTTAGAAAAAATAAACTGGGCTCATTTTCACAAAAAAAATAGCTGGGCTGGTCTTGTGGTGAACATAAAATATAAGCCTGGGCTAGACGGGCCACGGCCCAGTTGAAACCCTGCCCTGTCTCAACAATAACAAAAAAAATACTGCTTGAGCAACTACGTCCCAGGTGTCAGCCGATCTTGTGTTGTTCTCTTGTCTATTGACTATATACGCTGACAATGTCGTGGGTCCCAGATGTCAGGAAACAGCTAGGAGGAAGCATTTTCTTTTTCCATACGCTGACAATGGAGTATATATAACAAAAAATGAGGAACTTTCTTGCGTCCAGCCATGGACATGGTGGGCCCCATCCTCTCCATGTATTGTCCTCTGCCGATTCCTCTTGTTTGTTGACCATGTTACAACGCGAGGGCGGCACCGCGTCGAGCACACCAAAGCACACGGAGGACAACAACGAGGCCTTGGACATCAGCGTTAACGATTTAGGAGATGGTGGGGGGGCGATGCATGCGCTGAGGCGCAGCCAGTCGTGGGAGGCAGAAGCAGGTGGCCCCGCCGGTGCTGGTTTGGTTTTGGCGACTGGAGGAAGACATGATTGAAGAAACATGAAAGACTGTAAAAGCAGCATGAGTACTTAACAACCTTAACTGAAACTAGCAGGGGCACTTAACAACCATAGTTGAAAGCAGTATGAGTACTTATACAGATTCAACCGTACAAAGCATGCCTCAAACAGTGCTACTTTGCCTACAGTTCACTAAGGGTGAGGCCGCCAAGCCCCAAGACAAGGCCCAGGCGCCACCCCGCGCATCCACAACCTTCTAAAAGCGGCTTCATCTCGCAATGTGGTCAATAAATAGGATATTCGCTTTAGAGCCATAGAAAAGCAGGAACATAATCTTCTGTCCTATTCTCCAAGATGGGCGGGACTTCATTATTTGAGACGACCCATGAATAAGTATCTTTTCACCTCCAAGGGGAATGGAGTAGGTCGACATAAACATCATGTTGTGACCAAGCGCAAGTCTGACCCGACCATGGTCAGGCATCTGTGTAGGAACAATAGAACTGGGCAGTTTCTGTTTCAAGAAGATCACAACTGTAAAACTGTGTATAAGCAAGAGTTTATGAACAACATATATAACAGAAAACAGCTCATACTATAAGTTTCTAAACACAGTTGGACCTGTTCAACGAGTGCGGCAGTGGCACACATATCCCACGCGGCCTTCCACCATTGAAACGCCCCACAAGGACCTCAAGACGATTAATAAAGTGTAGGAACTTGTGGATGTCGTCCCAGTCAACTTTAGTGCCATCAGTAACAGCCGAGTTCTTATAGAATAACAAATGAGTAGCCTGCTTAACTCTGAAAAAACCTACACGTGCCACCAATTATAAGAAAATATTAGTTAGAAGTAGCATCTTCGTGAGAGATTCGTTGCTACTTCTAAAGTTAAATTGTGATTAGTTAGACAGAATAGGTGGATTAAGAAGTAATCGAGGCAACAAGCAAGAACCAGATACAAAACTAACATGTATGAACAATTGGAACGACGTCGGGGTGGAAGATCGCAGTGAAGATGAGACCAGGTTCTGCTATTTCCATCAACATTCGTGCGCCAACTTTCAGTTTTGTAACACTTGAGAAAGTTTATCCAAGTTCGTCCATAGAAAAAGCAGCGATCTTCTTGGTTCATGAACCCAACTCGGAACTTATATCCATGGCTTGTCTTCACAGTGACAATTAAAATGGTGTATTCAGTTATGGCAAGGCCGAGCATCTTGAGTACATGTGTTCTGGCAGAGCAAGGAATGCACTGCAGGAAAAATAATATGAGAACACAATGTATTCCCTATCCAAATCTAGAAATAATTTCCTCCTTCATGTCAGTGTTGACCATGGTACTAGTACCTTTTATCCAAATTTAGAAATCCAAATTTCCAAATTACTCGACAGCATGTTCAAAAAACCCCACCCTCCTGGATAGAAAAGAGGATTCTAGGAACATACTGTGCGCATTTTAAAATCCTATGTTAGGATGAGAAGGAACAAGTGTGGCGTCTCGCCGAGGGCGCAGAAACTTGTAGGGTCCTCGCACTTTGGGCACTCTGTAGGATCGAAAGTATGTCTAGAGGGGGGTGATTAGACTACTTGACCAAATAAAAACTTATCCTTTTCCCAATTTTAGTCTTTGGCAGATTTTAGCTATCTTAGCACAAGTCAAGAGATCATAGCACAATTCAAGCAAGCATGCAAAGAGTATATGAGCAGCGGAAAGTAAAGCATGCAACTTGCAAGAATGTAAAGGGAAGGGTTTGGAGAATTCAAACGCAATTGGAGACACGGATATTTTTGTCGTGGTTCCGATAGGTGGTGCTATCGTACATCCACGTTGATGGAGACTTCAACCCACGAATGGTAACGGTTGCGCGAGTCCACGGAGGGCTCCACCCACGAAGGGTCCATGAAGAAGCAACCTTGTCTATCCCACCATGGCCGTCGCCCATGAAGGACTTGCCTCACTAGCAGTAGATCTTCATGAAGTAGGCGATCTCCTTGCCCTTACAAACTCCTTGGTTCAACTCCACAATCTTGTCGGAGGCTCCCAAGTGACACCGAGCTAATCTAGGAGACACCACTCTCCAAGAAGTAACAAATGGTGTGTTGATGATGAACTCCTTGCTCTTGTGCTTCAAATGATAGTCTCCCCAACACTCAGCTCTCTCTCACAGGATTTGGATTTGGTGGAAAGAAGATTTGAGTGGAAAGCAACTTGGGGAAGGCTAGAGATCAAGATTCATATGGTAGGAATGGAATATCTTGGCCTCAACACATGAGTAGGTGGTTCCTTCTCAGAAAAAGCAAGTTGGAAGTGTAGGTTTGTTCTGATGGCTCTCTCCACGAATGAAGAGGAGGTGGAGGGGTATATATAGCCTCCACACAAAATCTAACCGTTACACACAACTTGCCAAACTCGGTGGGACCGAATTGATAAACTCGGTCGGGCCAATTTAGCAAATCTAGTGACCATTAGGATTTTTGGTGGGACCGACATGCAACTCGGTAGGACTAATGTGGTTAGGGTTAGGGCATAACGTAATCTCGGTGAGACCGATTACACAAACTCGGTGAGACTGATTTTGGTAATAAGCTAACCAGAGAGTTGGTCAGGTAAACTCGATGGGACCGATTCGCTCATTTCGGTGAGACCGAAATGTTACGAAAAGGAAACATGGAGTTTACATTGCAATCTCAGTGGGACAAATCGTTCATCTCGGTTGTACTGAAACGTTACGAAGGGAAACAGAGAGATTACAATCCCATCTCGGCGAGACCGAGATCCCTATCGGTGAGACCGATTTTCCTAGGGTTTCTGGCAGTGGCTATGACATCTGAACTCGGTGGCGCCGGATAGAAAGAATCGGTAGGGCCGAGTTTGACTTCTTGTTTAGGTCATATGTGGATATGAGAAAGTAGTTGAGGGTTTTGGAGCATATCACTAAGCACTGTAGAGCAAGAAACTCATTAAGCAACACCTCATCCCTCCTTGATAGTATTGGCTTTTCCTATAGACTCAATGTGATCTTGGATCACTAAAATATAAATGTAGAGTCTTGAGCTTTTTAGCTTGAGCCAATCCTTTTATCCTTAGAATTTTGAGGGATCCACTTTTCTCATCCATGCCATGCCATCCATTGATCTTTTCCTAAAATATTCATCTTGGAATGATGTTAGCTCAATGAGCTATATGTTGTTAGGAATTACCAAAACCACCTAGGGATAGTTGCACTTTCTATCTCCCCCTTTTTGGTAATTGATGACAACATATAGATCAAAGCTTCGACAAATGATAATAAGAGTGAAAAACATTGTCACTTTGAGAAGTATGTGATAAGCAAGAGCTCCCCCTAAATTTGTGCATAGTTTAAGATTTGCTTTGGACTGCAAATGCACAAGGAGTTAGGCTCATGGGTAACTCTTCCATGTCACATACATATTGGTGGAGCGCTCAAAATGATAATGATTGAATACATGCACTCATCACTAAGCAAAGTGAATGATCATATAGAGATAAAAAGGATAATGTCATCCAACAAGCATAAATGTAGCATATGATCAAACACATGATCATCCGGTATCACATGACATAATGTATCTCAAACAAGCAAATAAAGTTCAACCACCAAAGCAAGAGAGAACAAAAGCAACACTCTCTCTCGAAGCCTATGATCTATACATTTTCTCCCCCTTTGGCAACAAGTTACCAAAAAGTTCATAGAAAATGCATAGCACTAGATCGACTCTCAGGCTTGATCTTCAGGTGGTGGTGTAGAGATGGCTCCTTGGACGAAGACTTCAGTTGATGTGGATGGAGCTGGAGGTGTAGGTGCTGAAGCTAGTTGCACTGGAGCTGTAGGAGCTGTAGCTGGTGCAGATGAAGTGGCTCTGGTGTCTGTCACTGGCACTGTAGCTGATCTCTGAGCTCTAGGCACTCTGGCAAATGCCTTAGTGGTTGACTTGCCCTTTGTAACGCCCCGGATTCGTCGCGCCAGGTGTCTGCCAGTTATTCGTCGTTGTTGCCATGTCATTTGCTGGCGTGTTGCATTTTTCCATATCATCATCTGCATTTCATATCATGTCATCATGTGCATTTCATTTTGCGTACGTGTTCGTCTCATGCATCCGAGCATTTTCCCCGTTGTCCGTTTTGCAATCCGACACTCCTATGTCTCCCGGCGCCCCCTTTTGCCTCTTTTCATGTGCGGGTGTTAAACGGTCTCGGAATGGACCGAGGTTTGTCAAGCGGCCTTGGTATAGCACCGGTAGACTGCCTGTCAAGTTTCGTGCCATTTGGAGGTCGTTTGATACTCCAACGGTTAACCGGGTAACCGTAAAGCCTCCTTTCTCTTTGCAGCCCAACACCCCTTCCAAAGTGGCCCAAAACCCAGCAAACTCCCGGTCGTTCGATCACGATCGTGTGGGCGAAAACCGCACCCCATTTGGACTCTCCTAGCTCCCTCTATCTATAAATAAGTCTCCTCCCCCGAAATTTGCGGTGCAAACCCTAGCCTCCTTCTTCCTCCGCGCCCGGACACGTCCGGCCCGAGTCGGACAAAGTCGCCCGCCGCCCGCCAACCAGAGGCTGCCACGTGGGCGCCGCCGCCCTCAAGCCGCCCGCCCGCCTGCCCGAGGCCGCCCCATGCCCATCTCCCGCTGCCGCCGCCCATGGGCGCCAGCGCGCCGCGCCTAAGGCCGCCGCCTCCAGCGCCGCCCGCCCGGCCGCCCGCCCAGCCGGCCTCCGCCGCCCGCCTCGCGCCGCCGCCGCAAGCGCCTCCGCCCGTCGCCCTTGCGCCTCCACCGGGCGCCGCCACCTCCTCATGCCATCTCCGGCGAGAGCCTGCCCGCCTCGGCATCCGCGCCGTTCAGATCCAGAGTCGGATCTCGGAGGTTGACTTTCCCCTCCCCGAATTTTTGCCTAAGTCCCCAGATTCCAGTATTATCATGCCATGTTCGTCATGCCGTAACTCTGCATCCGTAGCTCCGTTTCGTGCGTGTAATATGTCAAATTGTTCGTCTCGACGAGTACACCATTTCATTGCATAGCATCATATTCATTTGAGGTCATCTTGATGCCTGAATCATTGTTGCAACAGTGCTATGTGATGTTAATCTGCTGAAACTGTTATAACTTGATGATTTGTCATTTTTGTTATATTTGATGTGTGCATCCTATGAGGTTGATGTCTACATGTGTTTTTTACTATGCTATGCCATCTTTACAGGGGTGCCATCCATGTATTTTTGTGATTCCTGTAGTGGGTGCATCGAGCTTGTTAAGTAGGGTACTTGCTGTTGCTGTTTTGCATGTCTGAATCTGTTATATCATGATGCTATGTTTATCTGCTTCTACAAGTCATTCTATGCATAATATGGAGATGTTCACTAAGGATGTTTTGTTATACATGTCTTTCTGTATCCATCCATGCCCTTGGTTGCAATTATAGCCTGTTGTAACTTGTTGTAATCTTGCTCCAAAGTTGCTAAATAATGTTGCTGTCATCCTGTTAACATTAAGTTCAATGTTGCCATGATTGTTGTTAGTGATCCATGCACTCTATGAACTTGCTATTGCCATGCTTAGCTTCGTAAACATGTCTTCTTACTGTGAGTTGCCTTTCCATGCCATGTATTGCTCTGTGGTGAGTGGTTCAAGCTCACCAACATGCCCACTTATCGTTGCTCCTGCCATGTATGAATCTGTAATATAACTTGCTATGTTTACATGGGTGCCATCATATCTTCTGATCCTTTTTGGCTCATGGTAACTAAAGGACTTTTGATCTATGAATTTAGTAGTATCATGCCATGCCTTTGTTTGCCATGATAAGTTCCTGTAACATGTTGTTTGATAGCTCTGAACATTGCAACCTGATGTTATTTCTGCTCAAGTCTGAAACTGTTATTAATTGCAATCTTGCCATGTCATTTTGAGCATGTTCTAGTGATTTCTGGAGATAGCTCAGTGTTCATGTTTTGTCATGCTTTACCTCTATATCATGCCCATGCCTTTTGTTCTCATATTGTGGTGCTGTAGCATGTTGTTTTGATGCTTGCAATATGCCTAGTTGCTGTTTTGGACAGCTTGTCCTTTAAACGTGTATAGGGTGTATGTGTTGAACCGTTGCTCCGTTTTGAGTGTGCTCTATATGAAACTTGCTTGATTTTGCATCTAGTTTCATATTATCATGTTGCATTCTTGTTTTGAGGTGTTTCCTTGATATTTGTATGCATTTTGCATCAATGCCATGCTTAACTTGTTTTGCTCATATCTTTTAGGCCGTAGCTCCGAATTAAATGAACTTTATATGTAAATTGACTAGAATTTCGTGTAGATCACCGTGATGCATCTTAACTTGCTGTTTAACAACTTGAACATAATGTTTATTCAGATCTGGACCTATTTCGAAATCTGCATATGAGGACTTACGGGAATTGTTATATGTTGTTCCCGGCCTCATTTAAACTTGCCTTGATGTGTTGCTTTTGTTTGCATCATCTCTTGCCATGAGTAGCCTCATCTAGATTTGTCATTCATCATGCTTGGTTGTGCATCATGTCTCATTTATGCGTGGTGTGTTTACTTTGTTGTGTGTTTCTTCTCGATAGTTCCTGTTTCGTTGCGATCGTGAGGATTCGTTCGTCTACGCTTGGTTCATCTTCGTGGCTTCATCTTCTTCATGGACTCGTTCTTCTTCCTAGCGGGATTTCAGGCAAGATGACCGCTACCCTGGATCTCACTACTATCATTGCTATGCTAGTTGCTTCGTTCTATCGCTATGTTGCGCTACCTATCTCTTGCTGCTCAAGCCTCCCAATATTGCCATGAACCTCTAACCTTTGCACCCTTCCTAGCAAACCGTTGTTTGGCTCTGTTACCGCTTTGCTCAGCCCCTCTTATAGCGTTGCTAGCTGCAGGTGAAGTTGAAGATTGCTCCATGGTGGACAGGATTTTGTTGGGATATCACAATATCTCTTATATATTTAATGCATCTATATACTTGGTAAAGGGTGGAAGGCTCGGCCTTATTCCTGGTGTTTTGTTCCACTCTTGCCGCCCTAGTTTCCGTCGTATCGGTATTATGTTCCCGGATTTTGCGTCCCTAACGCGGTCGGGTGATTTATGGGACCCCTTGACAGTTCGCTTTGAATAAGACTCCTCCAAAGAAGGCCCAACATTGGTTTTACCATTTGCCTCACCACCACCTACATTTCCTTTGGGAGTAATTAACCCAAGGGTCATCTTTATTCAGCCCCCGGCCAATGCTTGTCTAAGTGTTGGTCCAAACCAGAGCCACTTGCGGTGCCGCCCTAGGCAACTTGGGGTATCGTCGGTTGTCAGACGCGTCTGCTCATCCGGTCGTGGCTCGAGACGAGATATGCGCGCTACTATCGTGGTGTCGGCACGCCGGAGGTCTTGCTGGTCTTGTTTTATTGTTGTCGAAATGTCTTGTAGCCAGGATTCGAGACTGATCGGGTCTTCCCGGGAGAAGGAATATCCTTCGTTGATCGCGAGAGCTTATCATGGGCTAAGTTGGGACACCCTGCAGGTATAAACTTTCGAGAGCCGTGCCCACGGTTATGTGGCAGATGGGAATTTGTTAATATCCGGTTGTAGTAAACTTGAATCAAACTCTTCTAAAATACACCAACCGTGTGCGTAACCGTGAGTGTCTCTTTTCGGGGTTGATCGAGAGGAGAACACGGTTTCTGGGTTATGTCTGACGTAAGTAGGAGTTCAGGATCACTTCTTGATCATTACTAGTTGACGACCGTTCCTTTGTTTCTCTTCTCGCCTCATTTATGTATGTTAGCCACCATATATGCTTAGTCGCTGCTGCAACCTCACCACTTTACCCCTTCCTTTCCCATTTGAGCTTTGCTAGTCTTGATACCCATGGTAATGGGATTGCTGAGTCCTCGTGGCTCACAGATTACTACACCAACAGTTGCAGGTACAGGTTATGCGATGATCATGACGTGAGAGCGATGTTTGCTTGTATTGGAGTTCTTCTTCCGCTTCTTCTTCGATCAGGGGATAGGTTCCAGGTCGGCAGCCTAGGCTAGCAGGGTGGATGTCGTTTGAGCTTCTGTTTATGTTCCATCCGTAGTCGGATGTTGATCTTGTATATGAGATGATGTTGTATTCGTGTGGCATTGTATGCCTTATGTATGTATCCCTATGTATTATGTAATGTTGATGTAATGATATCCACCTTGCAAAAGCGTCTTCAAGATGCGCTTCTATCCTTGGTGGGACCTTCGAGTTCCTTTATGATAGGGTCGCATCTTGGGCGTGACACCCTTCCTCTCCTGCATATCATCCTGAAGTTGCTCAACAACGGACTGGATCTCTGTGACCTTCACATCCATGTCATATAACTTCTGCTCCATGATCCTCTCCAAGCTCTCCTGGTTTTGATTCAAGGTGGCCAGCCCCTTCTCAATCCTCAGAGTGGATGCAATCAAGTAGCCTAGTTGATATTGTTTGCTCTTCAGAAAGTACTGAGATGCCTTTTCCATTGTTGGCATCTTGGTAGCCTTCTCTGTCCTTGCCTTCTCCTTCTTAGCTTGTGCTTGCACTGAAGATGGTTCATCTTCATCCACAACCACTTGGTTATCCTCAAAGTCTGGATAGATAGCAAAGTGTTCCTTGTCCAGCAAGTATGTGCTTGTGCCCATCTTGGAGTTAATCAGCTCCTGGATCTGTGGGGCATATCCACAACTCCTCTTTTGGTCAGCAGCTGTCCTCTTGATAGTCTCAACAATAAGGCTCATGACCTTGAACTTCTATGGCACATCAAATAGATGTAGCAAGTTTATTGCATGGCCTCTGATCATGTTGTGGTCACCTAACTTGGGCAATAGAGTATGCCTGAGGATCCAGTTAATGGTTGGCAGTCCTGACAGAAGATAATGTATAGATCCAAACTTATGTGTCTCAACTGCAGCATCTGGGATCTCCTTGTACATATGTGCCATAGAGTTGTGATCCATCTTCTTCTTGGCATAGACATCCAAGTCATCCTCTTCCTCCTTAGGTGCATTGATCAGATTTGCCCATTCTTCAATAGTTGATTGGTACCTTGTACCTTCAGACATCCATACTATCCTGCCATCTGGATAGAAGTGTGCTGTGGAGTAGAATTGCATTATGAGCTCATCATTCCACTTTGTGAGCTTCTGCCCAACAAAGTCTGCAACTCCACATGCACTGAAACTGTCATACACACCAGGATAGTGTTCCTCATTCTCCTTCATGTAGGTCCAGTCCACCCACCTCATGTCACACACTATAGGTTTCTTGTCCAACAACACTGTCTCATAGAAATCCTGCTGTTCCTTTATGTGGAACCTGTAATCAAAAACAGTCCTCCTTATGGTGGCATACGGATCTGACTCTCTCCATAGCCTCAATCCTGAGTCTCTCCTGATCTTCATGTTCTCAGCTACAGGATGAGCATCATTATGATCTGGAATTTTTGGCTTCAATTTTCTCAAGACATGTGTCTCATCATCTTCTTCCTCAGCAACAATTTCAGGCATTGGAGCCTTGTTCTTCTCAGCAGCAGATATGTTTCTAGTACTCCTCTTTGGTGCAATATTTGGCTTGGAGGCAACTTTGGGTGCTTCTTTGGGCTTTGATGATGCAGCCCTTGACCTAATAGCATCACCCATAAGCTTCTGAGCCTTGGGTGCTGGTGCAGCAACCTCTTCTTCTTCCTCCTCTTCCATCATGGAAGGCTTTCCAATAACTCTGGCCATGGCCTTCTTGACCCTTTCCTTCCTCTTCTTCCCTTCAGCAGCAGCCTCTTTGGGTTCAGATTCCAATGATGCTTGAGTGGAGGCTCTGGCTTTAGACATGGAAATCCTTTTGGCAGGTACTTTGGTCTTCATACCAGGCTTGGTGGCAGCTGTGCCATACTCCTTCTTGAGCACTTTCTTATTGGAAGTGGCCTCATCCTCTACTGCCACATAGTCTTCATCCTCAGATTCTAAGGTTTTCTTCTTTCTTGTCCTGGTGGCAGCTTTGGGTAAGTTGCTTGGAGTGCTCCTGCTACCATCATCTGAGGTACTAGAGGGACTGGTGCCCTCACTAATTTGAATCTGCTCCTCTGACTTGTTCTGGCTATCACTCTGATTAGACATATTGCAAACACTGACAGCAGACCCTGTGAATAGATATAGATGAGATAGAGTGGATGAGCATCACAAAATACAGAGGTTTTTGGAAAAGAATGAGTCAAAAACTTAGTTTTAGTTTTCCACAGAAAGCATTTCGGATCAACCAATTTCCAAACTCAGTGATACCAAAGCAGCTCTTGGAACCTAAACTAGTGAACTCGGTCAGACCGAGTCATAGTTCGGTGGCACCGAGACTGCTAGGGTTTCACAAAGTCCTGAACTCGGTCACACCGATTTGCAATTCTCGGTCAGACCGAGAATCACTTGTGCAATGGCCTTAGCTGAATCGGTGGAACCGAGTTCTACAACTTGGTGGGTCCGAGATGGTTTCGGCGGAAACCTAACCCTAAATTTTCAATTCACTTCAAAACTATGGATTGTTTTGACTGGATATAGTAGTTTCTATCGTGGCAAGAATCATGATGAACACAATGTGCTAGGAATCGGACGGGGATAGCACTGTGATCGAGTCCATACCCTGGCTTGACGATGAACTCGCTACGGCGGCAACGGCGGGGGAGAATTCCGTTGACGGCGGCGGAGACCAGCGACTGGAGGCGGCTGGCGACGAGGAGGACGATTCAGAGACCCTGGAGGCAGAGCGATCTATGCGCGGGCGAAGGGGTTTGGAGAAAGTTTCCAAATTTTTGCCCGTGAGAATATATAGCCCGACCCTGTCGGTGTGACCGAGTGGAACAACTCGGTGGCACCGAGATGCATAACTGTTGATAGTTACAGCAACTCGGTGTGACCGAAAAGTTCAAATTGGTTGCACCGAGATTGAAAACCTAGATCGACTTAGTGATCTCGGTATGACCGAGATGGAGGAATCGGTCAGACCGAAACGCACAAAGAAGTTTTGGAAGTTTAAGTCTATGACGAATCGGGGACTCCGAGTGCTCCTCACATAGAGTGGTTCGAATCTGACTTGATCAAATTTTGTGATGCAGCATGAATAGAGTTTGAGACGAGAAGAGCAGAGATAGCTAGAGAAGGTTCTTAGGCATTCTTGTCCATCCACTTGTCAAAAGAAAATGGAACCAATCAATCAAAACAACAAGTGGATGTCCTCGAATGAGTAAAATGTGCAACCAACATGCTCACACAATAAAATAGCAAATGAAATATGTGGCAAAGCATGCACAACCAATTCTAGCATCTATCAAGCAATTGGCGATGACTAGGTCATCTATATATGAGTATATTGACTTAGGAGTCAAATGAAAACATTTGATCATAGGTCATACTCATCGTTTAAGCTCAAGTGGGGTTACCACTTTTACATAATGCATTGATGTGTTCACACCATTAGAGTTGCTTTGACTCAATTCTTAGAGTTAAGCTCCCCCTAGATGTGAGATCCCCCCTTAGAGGGATGAACTAACCTTGGGTTTTGTCGATGATGACTTCATGTAGGTGTTGAAGATGTGGATGCTCAATGTTGATGAAGATCACTTGGAGCAACCCTTTTGGAGTGAGTTGCACTTTCAATACCTACATGGGTTAGTCCCACAAGGAACAAACAAGGATATCCATAGACATAGAGTGATGCACACACAAGATGATGTCTATGAAAGCATTAGATTACCTTGTCCCTTGTCTTACCAACAAGAGGGTTTGTGACTCCTTGAACTAGTGCAAGATGTGGAAGTTGATTGCACTTTTTGTTGCCAAAATGATATGAGTGAAATATGTTGGCAGAGTCACCCTCAAGAACTCTCTAGTTCTTCTTCTTCGGGATCCATATCATCTTGATGGGAATCCTTGGAGTTGTAGTCGTACTTGATGAAGTAGAACTTGTCGTAGTCTTGGGAACCCACTTGACCAAGGCCTTAGGAGCTTCTTCAAATGCATCAATCTCCTCTTTAAGCTTGTCCTTGCCTTTTTGCTTGTGGTCTTGTGGTGGAAGATCATCTTGAGCTTGTGTCCCCTTGAAGGAAGTAGGATCATACTTCTATTGTTGAGGAACAAACTTCGTCATGGGATATTGATCTTCTTCCCACTCAACTCCATTGGCATTGAAATTTCGTTCAAAACCAACACCTTGGTTCTTTCGGTGTCTTCCTTGCTTGCGTACAATTTCCTCAAATTGCTTACTCCCGGCAAAGCTCTTGTAAACAACTTTCTCTATAATTCCCTTCAATAAGCTATTTTCTTGCTCAAGTGTAACTTGGCTAAGAGAATCATTAGTGGAATCAAGAGAACTACTAGAAGCAACAACATTTGATTTAGCATGATTATTGTTACTACTAGAGGAAGAATCCTTCTTGTTTTTGTTAATGGAGTTGACTTGAGGCATGTAAGTACATAAGAGTAAACGCTTGGCAATGTAAGAAGAACTTTTCTTACGAAGATCATCATTGATTGCCTTTAAGAACTCATGCTCTTGCTCAAGATTGAGCTTTTCAAAGCGTAACTTCTCATGAGTCCTTGAAAGTTCTCGATGATCTTCTCAGATAGTTTCATGAGCTAACTTAAGAGTGTTTAGTTCTTTAGTTAGAATCTCAATCTTCTCCTTATCATTGTCATTTGTTTTATCTTGATTAGCATGATTAATTGACGTTTCATCATAGTATTCGTCACTAGAGTTGTCAACAAGTAAATCATCATCACCTAGCAAGTCATCTTCATCACTATTGAAATCAACATACTCGGGGTGTGTTACCTTTGGGCCTTTAGCCATGAAGCATCTTCCAATTCCTTCATTAGGTGAATCAAATATGTCATAGGAGTTGGTTGACACAAGTGCTAGACCGGCAACACCTTCATCTTGAGTATATTTGAGTCGGAGGATAGCTTCTCTCGGAGTGATTGTCGGAGTCGGAGCGGACACCCATTCACCAACATGAGCTTGATGTCTTCGCTTTGTGTAGCTCCTTGATGACTTGTCCTCCTTTCCGAATCCTTGCTCCTCCGGATGTTCTTCGTTCATAACGATCATCTCTACTCCTCCTCTCTCTTGGTGGTGATTCCTCTCTTCTACTTCTCCTCTTGGGTGATTCTTCTCTTCTTTTGTGGGGTGCCGTACACTCATTGGAATAGTGTCCGGGTCTCCCACAATTGTAGCAATTGCGCTCTCGACTGGAAGATCTTTTGTCATTGTAGGTCCTTGACTTGGAGCTTCTTTCTTTGCTTCTATTCTTGTAGAACTTGTTGAAGTTCTTCACCATTAAGCTCAATTCTTCATTGAAGGTTTGTTTCTCACTTGATAATGTGGGGGCTTCACATGAGGCTTTGTAAGCACCACATGACTTGATGTGAAGTTCCTCCTTATCCTTGAGCGACATCTCATGAGCAACAATTCTTCCAATGACTTCCGTTGGCTTGAGATCTTTGTAATTGGGCATCATTTGGATCAATGTGCGCACGGTATCATATTTTCCATCCAAAGCTCTTAGGATCTTCTTGATGATGAATTTGTCGGTCATCTCTTCACTTCCTAAGCCCGCAATCTCATTTGTGATAAGAGCAAGCCTAGAGTACATTTCAGCAACACCTTCACTGTCGGGGAAGCTGATCGTGGCCCACGAACACCTATGGGACCGGGTCCCTTGTGGTTCGGAGGGGGGCGGAGATTGCACAAAGAGCGGATCGAAGCGATGCACACGAGCAGATTTACCCAGCTCCGGAGCTCTCCGGAGAGATTACACTCCTACTGCTGCTTGGTTGATTATATTGTGTTCTTGTTAGGGAGCAATGGAAGCTACAAAACCTATCCTGAGTGTCTCTAGTGTCGTATGTGGCAAATGAACTGAACCGGAGCCGAACCCTTTCTACGTTGCAGTTGGGCCTCCTTTTATAGGCACAAGGGGTCACCACAGGTGGCAAGTAGACAAGAGTAAAATAGTAAAAACATTAGTTGGTACACCGCTTTGTACAATGTACAGTGATCTATACCTAACTCTGACAGCAAGGGACAAGAGCCATAAATGTCCGTCCCTGTCGCCTGAATAGTGCAACAGGACCGCTGGCGCCTCCGCTTGCCACGATGGTAGCTTGTCGGCGCCGCTTATCGCCGCTCCCCTCGCTGGCTGCACAGCTCATTGACACGCTGCGTTCGGGAAAGCCCCATGGCGACACGTTGGCGGATGAGCTGGAGCGGAGGTGAAGAGAGGTTACCTGCCGCGGCAAGGTCCTCGTCGCGCTCGGGAGCTTATCGCCCGCCAAGCCTTCCCGACAAGCTCCTCTTGCCGGGTCTTGTTTCTTCGTGCCTTGAGGGCCTTCCCGACAAGCTCCTCTTGCCGGGCCTTGATTATTTTGTTCTTGAATGGCTCCAAAGGAGCCGCCGAGACCTTGGCGGTCACCAGGCCAGCCTTGAAGCGGGTGTTGCGATCGTCTGCAGACGAAGTTCGGGGTACTAGGGTACCCTACTCTAGTACACGGACAGAGCCCCGGCCTGGGCCACACCTGCACGGCGCCAAGCTCATTGGGCCAGGCCCAAAACAGCGCACGGGCACGCGCGCCCGGATCACGCAGCTTATTCGCCGGACCCACCACGCCCCCACGAACGGCACGCCCGGACGTGGCGCCGTGGGAGAGGTCGTGGGGGCTTTCTTTAATGGGAAAACCGGAACGCCCGTCCCCTCTCCCCCCTTATAAGCAGGGGGGACAGGGGCAGGGCGCCCACTTGCCCATTGCTGTCACATCAGAAACCACCGCCGCACCTCCCCTTCTTCTTGAGCCCAAAGAGAGCGACGCTCCGCCCCTTCCCCATTGCCACCGGCACCACCAACGCCGTCGACCTCCTCCACCACCTCCTCCATGGCTCCGAAAGCCGACAAGGGCAAAGGGGTGAAATCGGCCGAGGCGTAGCGGCTCGCGGCGCTGCGGAAGGAGCGGGCCCTCTTCGATCCCCTGCTTGACAGGAAGGAGCTGCGGGAGCTATATTACCTTTTCTGGTCGACGGAGACACGGGCGCACCCGCGCACGAGAGTCATCTCCGCCGCCACATCCGAGAAAGTTTCCATCGGGTACCCTTTCTTCGCTTTTTTCCATCGCGGGCTCTGCCCCTTTTCTGAATTCTTTTGTGATGTCATGAACACATATGGCCTCCGCCTCCTTGATTTCACCCCCAACGCCGCCCTCACCATGGCTGCTGCACACCTCTGCGAGAACTTTGTCGGGTCCACCTAAATGTCGCACTCTTCCGCCATTACTTCACACCCCGCCTAGAGAGAGGAGTGCCGCTTGCCGGAGGAATTGCATGGACCTCTAGGATCGGCAAGAAGGAAGCGTATCTTGACGGAGAGCTGCGCAGCAAGTGGGAGGAGTGGAGAGCTGACTGGTGTTGGATCTTAGAGGAGGAGCCACAGCCTTTTACCGCCCTGCGCCAAACTCCCATAGTGCGCGGCAACGATTGGAGCAACTTGGCGCCGGAGGATGCCAAGTTGAAGATTGCCGTGACTAGATTTGCGCCCCGCAAGCAGGGCTTACCGAGGAGCAGTTGGCGCGGACTTCCTTCGCCGCGATTGCGCCTTTGCGGAGAGGGAAGGCCAGCTTGGGAATTCCAAAACGCGGCGGACATCATGAGGCTGCACCCGGGTTTGAACTGGAACTTTACTGTCTTGGAGCTGGATGGCATGCTGTGGGAGCTGTTCAAGCTCGATGCAGATCACCCCGAGTGGTTCATGTTGCCGAGGGGGTCGTGCCCTTGTGCAACAACTCGCCGCTGACCGCATCCGCGCGATGATGCCGCCAGCGATTCCCACGGAATTGTTCCAACTGGCAGGAGCCCGCTGACGACGTCGTGCAGCAGTTCTTCGACGACTTGGCTGAAGTGCCGATCCATGCCGACGAGCAGAAGCGGCTCACCCGCGACACCACCGAGCAGGAGATGGCGCGCATCGCCACAAGGTTGGAGGAGGTGGCAGAAGCTGCCGCCGCCGGCGTGTTTGGGTTTACCGTCGAGGAGGCGGAAACAGCCGAGGCGGCAAGCCTTCCCGACCGAGAAGAGCTCGCCGGTGAGGAGGAGCAGGCCGAGCCCGATGCCGACCCGGATGAGTCTGCCGGGGGCGCCTCCCCTCTGCCGTCAAGTAGCTTGCCGCAGGAGGAGCCCGCGGCCCCGCCAAGGAGACGCCTCCGCAAGACCGGAGAAGTGGCGGGGCGGCAGACGGCCCAACAGCCGCCTCGCCGCCCGACGCGCTCCACCGCGGCAAGCACTGTTGCCAGGGGAGCGCCTCCTGCCGCCACAGCAACGGGAGCGGGGTCTTCTGGAGCCACGGCCCCCGCCAAGCTCCCGAGGGAGCCTAATCCTCCAGCTCGTCGCTCTGGAGCGGAATTTGACTTCTCCGCTCTCAGCTCCGAGGAAGAAGAGGAAGAGTAAGTTCTTGTCGCTGCTACTTGTAATTCTTCAATTTATCGCCGTCTTGTATCTCGACTTGCTTCATTCTCGAGCTCTTTCCTTCTTCAGACGCTGGCTCGTGAGGGCGTCAAGAGGGCCAAGACCCGTGGTTGTCGCTCGGATGATTCCCTGTATGGCTGTGGAGGCACGTCTGAGACTGCCTTGCCGGATCCGGCAACTCTTCAACAGAGCAGCCCCCAGCACAGCCCCCAGCGTAAGTATTTGATTCATTTCTTACGGTTAGGTGTGCTTGGGTGCTCTTTCATCACTGATATCTGACTTGTTGAATTATGTAGGAGCAGAGCAGCCTCATCAGGAAGCACCGGAGGTCACTCCCGAAGTTCTGCTTGCTTCAACTACGCCACCAAGGGAGAACTCTCCGCCAAGGGAGCGCTCTCCGGCAAGGGAGGCCTCTCCGACAAGGGAGTCTCCGATAAGGGAGTCTGACAAGGGCAGCACCGACGACCCTCCGGTGGTGGAGACCGCGGCTACAGATCCCATTGCAGGTAATCTTCTTGGCTGAAAATTTCCCTTGGGTCTTTTCTCTTCTGTTCTTCTCTTCGAACGTTTGCTTGACTTGTTCTTTTTCTTTTTCCGATCATCAGATCCATCTACCGGAGAGCCGATGGAGACTGAGGTTGCCGACGAGGAGGACGCTCGCGGCAACAATGACGACGCCGCCAACATGGAGGAGGAGACCGGCGCCGGCGGGTCCGCCGGCGAGGAGGCCGCCAAGGCTGCCGGCGCAGAGGCTGGGGAGGGGTTCGGTGATCGTACTGACGGCCCTGAGGCTGCAGGAGCGCCAGGCGCTGCACCGACCGCCGATCCCCCCGCCACCGATGCCGCACCAGACTCCGAAGAGCCCCAGCCCGGCGCCTATCTGAAGGCCGGCGAAGGTGTCTTCATCAAGCTTCCGTGGGCGTCAAGCTCCAGGGCACCGGCCGAAGGGGAGACCTTCGATGCGGAACTGCTCGCCTCCGCCGTGCTGTCGCTGGTTGACGCCCCAAGCAGCAGCAGCGGCGAGCCTGAGGAGGAGCAGCTACTGAAGAAGCTGCTGTCGCTCTACCGCGCCCGCCAAGCCAAGTTGGAGTCCAGAGAGGCGCTTGTCGCGAGGGCGGGAGCTGACATGGAGAAACGCGCAGAAGAGCTCCGGCGCGCCAACAAGGAAACTCTCCGGGACATAGCAGAAGCGCGGGAGCAGCTTGCTGAGGAGCGCACGGCCTTCATCTTGGAGAAGGCCGAGGTCGAGGAGCAGCAGAGGCTTGCCGGCGAGAAGCTCTCCGCGCAAGAAGGTGACCTGGCGCAGCGGAAGATCAACCTCGATAGCTACGAAGAAGATCTTTCCGCGCGCGAGCAATCAATTGGCGGGGCGCTCCAGGAGGCAAAGGACGCCGCCGCGGCTGCCGAGACCGCCAAGAAGGAATTGGAGACGAGGGTGGCTCAGCTGGAGGCCACCCTCCTGAAGAGCGGTGAGGAGGTCACCACGCTGAAGCACGAGCGCGAGAAGGACGCCTACACTCTCGGCGAGCTGCAGAGTCGTTTTGCTGAGAAGATCAAAGAGCTTGACGCCGCCAAGGATTCCAAGGTGGATCTGGAGTTGAAACTGACCACCCTGACGGAGGCGCTGAACGGCGCCAAGGATCGAGAAGCGGGCCTGTTGGAGAAGATCAAGGCCAACGAGGAGCCGTTGGCGAATGCCGCAACTGCCCAGGATGATCTCAGAGATAGCATAATGCATCGGGATGAAGGTCTTGTGGACACCGCCGCCGCATCCATAATGAGCTGATGGACTGGGATGGTGGATCTTGGGTACTCCACCGACGAGAACCTCCAACCCAGCGCCAAGCTCAGCCTATTCTTCAAGGGCGTGTTGATGGGTCTCCAGCTGCTCGAGAGGAGATCCCAAAGCAGTTAGCCGAGGAGTCGCGCCAAGTCTGCGCCGGGCCTCCGAAGGTGCCGATGAAGGTGGCCTTCCGCAATCCAAAGGCCAACTTCACCAATGTCCTCAAGTCGCTGCCGCCAAGCGCCGACGCTGAAGCGCTCAAAGCCCTTGTCGCACCCATCGTGGGACAGGGTGAGCAAACCGAAGAGGGTTGATGGCGACCGCGTGGACTAGGCCGCCAAGTTTTATCTTTCCTTTGTCGCTGCAGACCATGTTTAGAACAATTCATTAGATCTGCGACAAGTTATTTTGTAATATTCACTATCTTAGGCAATCGAATGCAATGTTATTTCCTTTACTCGATTTCCTCCCTTATATGTTTATGCCCTACGCTTTTAGGGGACTTGTCGGTGCAAACACCTTTGCCGCGAGCGCTGAGTGTGGAACGTCAGCAGCCTGCTCGCGATGCTGCCTCCGACAAGCAACCTTGTCGCAAATAGTTGCAACACGCTTAAGTTGTTGAGCGGACTCGAAACAACGTAAGGGCGCAAGCTAGCCGCGAGTTGGTTCCTCCGCGCACGGGTTTTCCATACAAAGTACTATCGTTCGAGGAAGATAACTTGAAAATTTAAAAACTGATTGCTTAAACTTAGCAACTTAGCTTTTCTGTTGTTTGCTTCCCGGCAAGGTGGTACTTCCTCGAGCGACACTTGGTGGCCCACACCCTTATCTTCTCCTCCCCCCCCCCCCGGTTAACTTGTGGGTGGATGAACCTTGCTCTCTTATTGAGAAGAAAGAAGAGAAAATAAAGTTATGGAGCCTAGTGGCTCGTTATCGCTTACCGGGTGTGGATGCTGCACAAAATGTTAGATAACACATGCATATAAGATTATAAAAGCATGTATTGACAAGTTGTGCGCAACACATAGGCTTTACTGATGCACGGGGTCTGCGCCCGGCTTTGTACAAAGGATTACATGCAACAGCGGCAAGACTTGTACAAAAGGGTGGTTGCCGGAACGGATTCCGGCAACCGCGCCTTATGGGTAAAACTTACGAAGATGCTCTATATTCCAGGAGTTTCTCACCGGAATGCCGTCTTCGGTCTCAAAGCGGACAGCGCCGGGCCTAGTGACTCGTTTCACCCGATAAGGGCCTTCCCACTTCGGCGTCAACTTGTTGGAATTCTTGGCGGATTGAATGCGCCGAAGAACAAGGTCGCCTTCCTCGAAGCTTCTGGCATTAACTTTGCGGCTATGGTAGCGGCGCAAAGCTTGCTGGTAACGAGCAGCTCGTATAGCAGCCTGAAGACGATCCTCCTCAAGGAGCAGCGCGTCATCTTGTCGCATATGCTCTTGCTCAAGCTCATCATAAGCGAGCACTCGAGGCGATCCGTATACGAGTTCCGTGGGGAGAACTGCCTCTGCTCCATAGACTAGAGCAAAGGTGTCCGCCGCGGGCTCGATTTGGCGTCGTCTGATCGACCAAAGAACCACCGCAGCTCCTCGATCCAGTTTCTTCCGCACTTGTGCAGCCTATCGAAAGTTCTGGTCTTGAGTCCCCGCAGCACTTCAGCGCTTGCTCTCTCGCTTGACCGTTGCTTCTTGGATGAGCAATGAAGCAAAGCAGATCTTGGCGCCAAGATCTTGGGCGATTGCATGAAGGTGCGGCTCGTGAATTGTGTGCCGTTGTCGGTGATGATCCTGTTAGGAATCCCAAAACGGCAAACAATTGACCAAGAACTTGATCGCTTGTTGTCTGTCACCTTCCTCATCGCTTCCACTTCCGCCACTTTGTGAACTTGTCGATTGTGACGCATAAGTACTCAAAGCCCCGACAACTTCGGGAAAGGGGCCGAGGATGTCGATCCCCTGCATCAAAATGGCCAGGATAAAGGGATCGTCTGGAGAGCTTGAGCTGGTTGGTGTATCTGTTTTGAATGGAACTGGCACGCTTCACACTTGGTTACTTGTGCAGTTGCATCCTGGAGGGCTTCTGGCCAGAAGAAACCTTGCCGGAAAGCTTTGCCAGCAAGTGCTCTTGCGCCAATGTGGTGACCACATATGCCTCCGTGTATCTCTGCCAACAGCTTCTGTCCATCTTCCCGGCAAATACACTTCAATTTCACACCGTTGAGTCTTCTTCTGTACAGGATGTTGTCAACAAACTGGTACATAGCTGACTGCCGGGCTACTCTTTCCGCTTCTTCTTGCTCTTCGGGAAGTTCTCCTGTCTGAAGGAAATGGACGATCTGTTGTGCCCATGCTGGAGCTTGTGGCTCGACAACAAGGACTAAAGGCTCATCTACCGCTGTGGGAACATCAGCTTCTACGGCAAGAACCAGTGGCTCGGCCGGAGCTTGATGATCCCCGGCAAGCTTGCCGGAGCAAAACTTGTCGGGAGCGTCTGCTTCAACGAAACAAACCCTAGGGCTTGTCGGATCAGGCTGCTCCTCAACGATATTTGCGTTGACTTTAGGGACCTTCTTGGCGGCGGCTTCAGGGAGTTCTGCCGGAAAGTAGTCACCAGAAATCAACTTCCTCTTCTTGTTCTGTCCTGTTGATGGTGTTACAGTTGGTTGAGTCAGCTTGAGCACAAAAATTCCTGGTTCCACAGGTAACTTGAGTGCAGCACACTTTGACAGGCTATCAGCAATGTCATTCTGAGCTCTTGGAACATGTTCCATTTGCAGGCCTTCAAAGTGTTCTTCTAGCTTTCTCACTTCATCAACATAGGCTTCCATCAACGGGCTCTGATAATCTTTGTTTACTTGGGGAACGCCAAGCTGTGAGTCCCCCCTGACAATGAGCTTCTTGATCCCAAGGTCTACCGCGATCCTGAGACCGGCAAGCAAACCTTCATACTCTGCCGTATTGTTTGTTGCTTGCTCCTTGGGAAAGTGCATCTGGACTATGTACTTGAGGTGCTCTCCGGTGGGTGCGATAAGCAGCACGCTGGCACCGGCGCCTTGCAGCGAGAAGGCACCATCAAAGTACATCAGCCACTCTTTATTTGCCTCCTCGACGGGGATGCTCGCCTCTGGAATTTCTTCATCTTGCGTTGGCGTCCACTCTGCTATGAATTCTGCCAATGCTCTGCTTTGGATAGTTGAAGTGCTTTCAAACTTAAGACCAAAGCTCGATAGTTCCAGTGCCCACTCGACAATCCTGCCTGTTGCTTCTGGATTTTGCAATATCCTCTTCAGCGGAAAGCGAGTGACAACTGTAATCTCATGTGCTTGGAAGTAATGGCGCAGCTTTCTCGAGGCCATGAGGAGGCCGAAAAGCAACTTCTGCACACCAGAGTACCTTGACCTAGCCCCCTGCAGAAGGGAACTGACAAAGTAGATCGGGCGCTGCACCATCCTTTTCTGTGCCTTGTCGCAATCCTGCGCAGATTCGTCCTTGTCGGGACCAGAGCTTGACGGCGAAGCTCCCTGCTTGTCGCTGGATGCACCTGCCTCGGTTGCCGGCTCATCATCCGCCTCCCTCTCCGCTACTAACGCAGCACTAACCACTTGATTGGTTGCCGCTATATACAACAACAACTTCTCTTGTGGCCTAGGTGCGACAAGTATTGGAGTGGAGGACAGGTACCTCTTCAAGTCCTGCAGCGCAGCCTCCGCTTCGGGAGTCCATTTCATTGGACCTGCCTTTTTCAAAATTTTGAAAAATGGCAGGGCGCGCTCCGCAGACTTAGAGATAAACCTGCTGAGAGCAGCCACGCAACCGGCAAGTCTTCGTACATCCTTGACGCGCTTCGGTGCTTCAATCTTCTCAATGGCCTTGATCTTGTCGGGATTGGCTTCAATTCCCCGCTGAGACACAAAGAACCCGAGAAGCTTGCCGGAAGGGACTCCAAA
Source organism: Aegilops longissima (assembly GCA_021605205.1). Taxonomy (NCBI): domain Eukaryota; kingdom Viridiplantae; phylum Streptophyta; class Magnoliopsida; order Poales; family Poaceae; genus Aegilops; species Aegilops longissima. Next base: position 576,517,271 of record CM038677.1, read on the forward strand.
CACGCACTTCTCGGGGTTGAGCTTGAGGTTGATCTTGCGCAGATTTGCAAAAGTCTCATCTAAGTCTTGAATCAGAGTTGCTTTGTCCTTGCTCTTGACCACTATGTCATCCATGTAGGCTTCTACATTTCTGTGTATTTGTGGTTCAAAGGCATCATGGACTACTCTTGCAAACGTTGAACCAGCATTCTTCAAACCGAAAGGCATCCGTATGAAACAGTAAGTGCCACATGGTGTAATGAATGCGGTTTTATCTTCATCCTCTTCTTCGCCATGAAGATCGATGGTATCTGAATATGCATCAAGAAATGAAAGCAGATCACATCCACCGTGGACTCAACAATCTGGTCTATCTGCGGCAAGGGAAATGGGTCTTGGGACAAGCTTTATTAACATCCGTGAAGTCAATACAAAGTCTCCATTTCCCATTAGCCTTGCGCATAACTACCGGATTGGCCAACCACGTGGGATGGAGCACTCCTCGACAAGGCCTGCTGCTTCCAACTTCTTGATTTCTTCGCTATGAATTCTTGGCGCCCAACGCTGCTTCCTAACTTTTTCTTGACGGGCGCGCGTGAGGACAGACAACTAGGTGGTGCTCAATTACTTTCACAGGAACACCGGGATGTCGATGGTTGCCATGCAAACACATCGACCTTCGCCCGCAGGAAAGCAACGAGCTCGCCTTCCTATTTAGGGTCAAGCGTGACACTGATGGTGAAGGTACCACCAGTGCCGTTCTCCTTGGCGGGCACCTTCTTGGTCTTCGGCGGAGCTGCCATCGTCTTCTTGCACTTGCCGGTGGAGCTCGGTGGTGCGTCCTCGACGGTAGCGCAGCACTCCGAAGAGGTGCGCTTGCCGGAGGGGGCATCAGAGCTCTTGCCGGACTTGGTGGTCTTCTTCTTATCCCCGGGAGCTTCAGCGGCAAGTGGTTTGCTATCTGTCGCGGCTCCTGCATCCCGGTAAATCTTGTCGGCGCAGATAAGCGCATCCTTCTTGTCGCCATGGACAGAAATGACGCTTATCGGGCCGGGCATCTTGAGCAAATTGTAAGCATAATGAGAGGCTGCCATGAACTTGGCAAGTGCTGGACGGCCAAGTATGTCATTGTAGGGCAATGGGAAATCGGCGACGTCAAATGTGACCCTCTCAGTTCTGAAGTTGAGCTTGCTGCCAAATGTTACCGGCAACGTGATTTTCCCTTTGGGCTTGCTCCTTCCTGGGTTGATTCCTTGGAACGTGCCAGTTTCTTCGAGCTCGCTGTCAGGGATTTGAAGTTTCTGAAGCACTGCAGAGGAGATCAGGTTCAGGCCGGCCCCGCCGTCAACCAACATCTTGGTGACCTTGAGGTTGCGGATTGTTGGTGAGACCAACATCGGCAAGCACCCGACCGCAGTTATGCGATCAGGGTGGTCCTCAATGTCAAAGATGATGGGCATGCTGGACCACTTCAGAGGTTTGCGCGACTCCACGGATGGTTCTGCTGCATTAACCTCTCGCATCCACTGCTTGAGTTGACGGTGCGAGGTATGTAGAGAAGCACCTCCGTCAATGCAAAGAACCTCTGTTGCCTTCTGAAACTCCTGCTCATCAGCCTCGTCTTCCTCCATATCTTCATCATCATCATCATCGTCTTAGTCCTTGTCGCGGCCGCGGGGAGGTCTGTCTCCTTGCCGCTGCTTTGCCTTGCCGCGACGCCCTCCCCGGCCGGGTCTCTTCTTGTTAGCTGCCCCTGCACCTTCCTGGGCATTCTCCTTGTCTCGCCGCTCGTACTCTGCTTTCTGCAGTTCAAGAAGCTGCTCGACTTTCTTGCAGCTCTGGAGGTCGTGGCCCTTGGTGTGGTGAATCTTGCAGTACTGCTTGTTGGAGCTGTCCTGCTTGTCGGCGGCCGCCACAGCTTGGCGGTCAGTGTCAGCGGCAACCTCCTTGCCGGAGCCACCAGCCTTAGCCTTGCCGGCGCCACCCCCATTGCCGGACCGCTCGACAACTAGTACCTCCTTGTTCTTCTTCCTTCTGCTGTTCCGCCGCCGGCTCTTCCTTGCCGGGGCGGTCTCCTCACTGTCAGATTCTGCTCCCACGTTCTCTCCTGGGAGTCTTCTTCCCTCCTCAGCGCGTGCACACTTGTTGGCCAGGGCGTAAAGCTCACTGACATCTTTGACTTTGCACATCGCCATCTCCTCCCTCATCCTACGGTTCCGCACGTTCTGATGAAACGCGCTGATCACTGCGGCAGGGTGGACGTCTGGGATGTTGTAGTGCACACGACTGAATCTCTGGATGAACTTGCGCAGGGACTCTCCCTCCTTCTAGGCAAGCAGGTGAAGGTCACTCTCCTGGCCATGAGGCTTGTGGCCGCCTGTGAAGGCGCCAACAAACTGATGGCACAGATCTACCCAAGAGGATATGGAACTGTCCGGCAAGTGCATGAGCCAAGATCTGACGTTTGGCTTGAGCACCAGAGGGAAGTAGTTGGCAAGGATCTTGTCGTCTCGTCCCCCCGCAGCTTGCACCACGATGGTGTAGATGCTTAGGAACTCCGAAGGGTGTGTCCTGCCATCATACTTTTCTGGCACATCTGGTTTGAAGTTTTTCTTGTCGGGCCCTTTGGACTTGCCGCATCTCACGGGTGAGCGCAGGGCAACCTACCGTGTCGGCAAATCGCTGGTTCTTCGGGCGCATGCATATCGACAGGGGCCCAGCGCTGGTCGGATTGACGCCGCTTCTCTTTGGCGCTGGCGCGGGTTCGGCGTCTTCTTCTTGTTGTTCCTTAAGAACTTGGCGCTGATCACGGCGAGCTCGTGGATCCGACGACGCGGTGGAGTCGCTGTCGATGTGGATCCGAGGAGCTGGTGATCTTGGCCTTCGGGAAGGGGAGTGCATGGTGGTGTCACCCCCGCAGGTCTGGTCGCCACCGGCTCGTGCCTTGTCGCCTCGCCGCGGCAAGGACGCAGTTGGTTGCCGCGGAACGTCGCCGTTGGCAAAGCCGATGAGACTCTGGATTGTGGCCCTCCATTCGTCGACCTTGTCGGCCGTTGGAGGGTAGTCTAGAAGTAGCTGAGCTCTCGCCAAGGCTTCCGCTGGAGTGGTGGGTGGCAATGGCGTACGGAGCGAGGAACGGGATGTGCTCGGACTCCTAACCAAGTTAGGAGGAGCAGCATCTCGCCCAAGCGACCGTACTCCGCTCGTACCGGCATGCTGGCGTGCATGCGGGTCTCGAGGGCCTCGGGATCCTCCAGCTTGGCCTTGATCCAACGAGCGTATGGTGCTGCGAGCATCATGACGCTGTCGGTCCCGCGCCTCCTGAGAAGGACGCGGTGCGGATTCGGACGCCGACGCCTGCGCCGCCTTGTCTTTGGACCTGGTGGCGTCGTGGGCTCTCTCGACGACGCCCGTTCCTCCGCCAGCGTCTTCCCCACCACCCGTCAGCTCCGGTGGTGGTGGGTTCGACGCGGACGGCTCTGCTGCTGCCGAAGACTTCTTCTTCGGTGCCATGCTGATGAAGATGATGATGAAGTTGCTCGTGATGTCCGCTGGATCAGGTTCACACAGCCTCGACGCCCCCTACCTGGCGCGCCAAAGATGTCGGGGAAGCTGATAGTGGCCCACGAACACCTTTGGGACCGGGTCCCTTGTGGTTCGGAGGGGGGCGGAGATTGCACAAAGAGCGGATCGAAGCGATGCACACGAGCAAATTTACCCAGCCGAGCTCTTGAGAGATAACACTCCTCTGCTGCTTGGTTGATTATATTGTGTTCTTGCTAGGGAGCAATGGAAGCTACAAAACCTAGCTGAGTGTCTCTAGTCTCGTATGTGGCAAATGAACTGAACGGGCCGAACCCTTTCTCGTTGCACTTGGGCCTCCTTTTATAGGCACAAGGGTCACCACAGTGGCAAGTAGACAAGGGTAAAATAGTAAAAACATTAGTTGGTACACCGCTTTATGCGGTGTACGATGATCTATACCTAACTCGACAGCAAGGGACAAGAGCCATAAATGTTCGTCCTGTCGCTGAAACGAGGCTGTGAGGACCGTCAAGTGCGCCTCCGTTTGCCACGATGGTAGCTTGTCAGCGCCGCTTATCGCCGCTCCCCGCTGGCTGCACAGCTCATTGACACACGTGCCTGGGAAAGCCCCATGGCGACACGTTAGCGGATGAGCTGGAGCGGAGGTGAAGAGAGGTTACCTGCCGCGGCAAGCGCCTTGTCGCGGCAAGGTCCTCGTCGCGCTCGGGAGCTTATCGCCCGCCAAGCCTTCCCGGCAAGCTCCTCTTGCCGGGGTCTTATTTCCTTCGTGCCTTGAGTGGCCTTCCCGACAAGCTCCTCTTGCCGGGGCCTTGATTATTTTGTTCTTGAATGGCTCCAAAGGAGCCGCTGAGGACCTTGGCGGTCACCAGGCCAGCCTTGCGGCGGAAGTGTTGCGATCGTCTGTCTGCGAGTTCGGGGTACTAGGGTACCCCTACTCTAGTACACCGACATTCACCATCCTTCATTTTGAACTTGTCAAGTTGACTTTGGAGCACATCCAACTTGGATTCCTTGACGGAGTCAGTACCTTCATGCATATCAATCAAAGTATCCCAAATTTCCTTTGCATTCTCAAGACGGCTGATTTTGTTGAATTCTTCGGGGCACAATCCGTTGAAGAGGATATCACAAGCTTGAGCGTTGTATTGCAGCATCTTCAACTCTTCCGCACTAGCTTCATGGTTCGGTTCTCTCCCATCAAAGAATTCACCTTGCAAGCCAATACACACAATAGCCCAAACGGCGGGGTTATGTCCAAGGATATGCATTTTCATCTTATGCTTCCAACTAGCAAAATTAGTACCATCAAAGTAAGGACTTCTACGGTGATAATTTCCCTCACTAGACACCATACTCTCCTAGGTTGTGAAACCAAGGCTATGACCACCAAAAGCTATGGAAATCAAAGCAAATGGAGACCAAAGCTCTGATACACTTGTAGGATCGAAAGTATGTCTAGAGGGGGGGGGGTGATTAGACTACTTGATCAAATAAAAACTTATCCTTTTCCCAATTTTAGTCTTTGGCAGATTTTAGCTATCTTAGCACAAGTCAAGCAATCTTAGCAAAATTCAAGCAAGCATGCAAAGAGTATATGAGCAGCGGAAAGTAAAGCATGCAACTTGCAAGAATGTAAAGGGAAGGGTTTGGAGAATTCAAACACAATTGGAGACACGGATGTTTTTGTCGTGGTTCCGATAGGTGGTGCTATCGTACATCCACGTTGATGGAGACTTCAACCCACGAAGGGTAACGAGGTTGCGCGAGTCCACGGAGGGCTCCACCCACGAAGGGTCCACGATGAAGCAACCTTGTCTATCCCACCATGGCCGTCGCCCACGAAGGACTTGCCTCACTAGCGGTAGTTCTTCACGAATTAGGCGATCCCCTTGCCCTTACAAACTCCTTGGTTCAACTCCACAATCTTGTTGGAGGCTCCCAAGTGACACCTAGCCAATCTAGGAGACACCACTCTCCAAGAAGTAACAAATGGTGTGTTGATGATGAAATCCTTGCTCTTGTGCTTCAAATGATAGTCTCCCCAACACTCAACTCTCTCTCACAGGATTTGGATTTGGTGGAAAGAAGATTTGAGTGGAAAGCAACTTGGGGAAGGCTAGAGACCAAGATTCATATGGCAGGAATGGAATATCTTGGCCTCAACACATCAGTAGCTGGTTCCTTCTCAGAAACAGCAAGTTGGAAGTGTAGGTTTGTTTTGATGGCTCTCTCCACGAATGAAGAGGAGGTGGAGGGGTATATATAGCCTCCACACAAAATCTAACCGTTACACACAACTTGCCAAACTCGGTGGGACCGAATTGATAAACTCGGTCAGACCGATTTAGCAAATCTAGTGACCGTTAGGATTTTCGGTGTGACCGACATGCAACTCGGTAGGACCGATGTGGTTAGGGTTAGGGCATAACGTAATCTCGGTGAGACCGATTACACAAACTTCGGTGAGACTGATTTTGGTAATAAGCTAACCAGAGAGTTGGTCAGGTAAACTCGGTGGGACCGATTCGCTCATTTCGGTGAGACCGAAATGTTACCAAAAGGAAACAGGGAGTTTACATTGCAAACTCGGTGGGACCAATCGCTCATCTCGGTTGTACTGAAACGTCACGAAGGGAAACAGAGAGATTACAATCCCATCTCGGTGAGACCGAGATCCCTATCGGTGAGACCGATTTTCCTAGGGTTTGTGGCAGTGGCTACGACATCTGAACTCGGTGGCGCCGGATAGAAAGAATCGGTAGGGCCGAGTTTGACTTTTGGTTTAGGTCATATGTGGATATGAGAAAGTAGTTGAGGGTTTTGGAGCATATCACTAAGCACTATAGAGCAAGAAACTCATTAAGCAACACCTCATCCCTCCTTGATAGTATTGGCTTTTCCTATAGACTCAATGTGATCTTGGATCACTAAAATATAAAATGTAGGGTCTTGAGCTTTTTAGCTTGAGCCAATCCTTTTATCCTTAGCATTTTGAGGGATCCACTTTTCTCATCCATGCCATGCCATCCATTGAGCTTTTCATGAAATATTCATCTTGGAATGATGTTAGCTCAATGAGCTATATGTTGTTAAGAATTACCAAAACCACCTAGGGATAGTTGCACTTTCACACTCCAAATGAAACACACTAGATTCAGTAGGAAGAAAAATGCATCAAAGGCGGCGGCTGCCATCCTAGGATTACCCACGACCAAGGGACTTGGATTTATCGGGGTTGGATGAAGAATTCGTACCTGGTTCTCCATGAGAAAACCCTATACAATCGCCGAGAGGGGTTTTTCTCTGAACAAGCAGACGGGGGAGAAGGGGATTCAATCCCAGTGAAATATTGCCGCTTCGTCCATCCAGCTTACTGCTAAAGCTGGAAAGGTGGGGTTTTTTGTGATTTGACGGCTCATTGGGCATTACTGCGGTGCTACGACCGGGGTGTGTATACCGTGCAGTTGTGCACTCTAATTGGTGCATATGGCACGTGGACCCCATTGCCGGATGCCCCACATATCAGCGAAAGGAAGTAGAAAGACAGGAGTAACTAGTTACACATAAATATATTTTTGACAGAGAGATACTCCCTCTGTAAATAAATATAAAAATCTTTTATATCACAACTTTATACATAAGAAAAATCAAGGGGAATATATATAACATATATAATTATAAAAAACAGAGTTTTTTAACACAGTATAGACGAGTTGGTGATGATGGTGTGCCTGCCATCCTGCAATATAGGCCGTCTGGTTTATATCTGACGACTAGGAAGGAAACTATGGCTATTTTGCAAAAAGGTACCCACACACCTCTCCAAATTTGCAAATAAGGCCTTCCCTCGTTCATCCTTTTCTCTCACAAGATAAAATACTCATACAAATGCATCTTGGTGTTACGTGCAACGCACGGGAGGGGGGGGGGGTTCAGCTGAGAATATTATACTTAGACAGGCTTACGGTTCTGGACTTTGGGCCACAGGCCGGTGGGCCTACATGTTTGGGGGCCCATGTGTTATACCTCATCGCTTTTCATATTGCAAGCGATCGGTACGTCGCTGGTTTTAGATGCTGTCGCAAGGTGAATACACAAAATTGTATAAAGCACAACAACTGTTAGAATGAAATCGAATGACAGTTCCTAACCAGCAATCAGAGTTGCAATTCTATCAATGATATACCACTGATAAATAATACTATCATACTACTTATACACAGGACACTTGTTTCACCATGCCAGATTATTACATCAAAATCTCTCGGAGGATAGATCAGTTCGGCAGTTGCGTGCTGCTACTGAAGAATTTCAAAGTTGATTTGGACCAGCTCTCCTTGCCGAGAAAGTTTGAATTTGACATCATCCCCTACCGCAAGATATGATTTAGATTTGAACCTTGGCCATACTGTAGTATCAATCATCATGCGAGCATCCTTTGTACTTATGGTATATTGAGCAGGTTCATTCACACCAGGGCTGCTCATGGTAAGAGAAACTTGGCCACGATCGCCCGGATTGTTGAACGACTCCCTCGTTGCTCTAGGAATTCTCTGTTTGCAAACAAGAAGACATACACAAATAGTTATATCAACACATTGAATCATGTGAAACAACATGGAAAGACAAAAGAACGAAGCTCTTGGGCGGCCAATGCTTACCAAGAAGGTGGACATGTTGGTTTTTGTAAGGACTTTGATATATGAAGTGCGAACTGCCGCCCAGTCTGTTGCTAGTGCAACTGCTGCTTTCTTGCGGCTACGCGGGCTGGAGCAGATGCAAGTGCAAGTGTTGGTGCAGGTGCCGAAGCCGTTGCTAGTGCCCGTGCCAGTGCGACTGGTAGTGCCGCCACTGCTGCCGGAGATGGCGCTCCTTGTAGAGCTGGTGCCGGTGTCGGAGCAGGTCCCGATGTCGATGCCCGATCCTCTGGTAGATCAGCCTGATCCGCTGACGCGGTCGATGCCCAATCCTTAGCTGGATCAGACCGAGCTGTTGCCGCTGTCAATGCTAGAGCAAGTGCCGTCGGAGAAGGTGCCGGTGCTTGATCCGTTGCTGAAGGTGGTACCGATGTGCGAGACAGCGGCAACCGTGTCTGGTTGAGTAGGATTCGTGACCGTGATCCAGTCTTTTTCTTCATTTCTTTTAAACGCGAGAAGGACTAATTGTGGCGTGTTTGTTAAACCAAACTGCAGTTCATCATAGGGTTTCAGCTTGTACTCAGACAACAGACTGATCCAATTGTTTCCAGTAATATAAGTGACGGACAATGCCTTAGTTGCGTACACGACATAAGAAGTGAAACCTGCAAAAATAACCATCGTAGAGCAAACTAAACGGTTTATTCTGTGATGAATGTCACATGGCAAAACCTGCATCATAATTGCAGCAAAAGAAAGAAAACGTGGCATTAAATCAATAAGATTTAGACAGTAAATCAATAAGATTTACTTGATGTGACACGAGTGAATCCTTAACAGAATCACTATGTTGAAGTACTAAACAGAAGATTGATCATCCATCTACGCGTGGCATGCTGGGCCCACGCCTACTCCCACAAGCAGGATAGTCCAAAGGTCGTGACAAATCGTATGGACCGAACATCCATGGGACTGGAAATCCTGGTGCGTGCGATAAACCCTGCAATGCATACAGATATTGGAGTGTAACCATAATTGATAAACCGTCCTCACAAAAAAGATGATCTGGATACTTCAAAATATACAGACTGAATTGAGTGGACATACATTAACATAGACTGTTCTCAATAATCACCACACACCAAAAGCGGTAGTACTAAACAATACAGGGTTCACAAACACAAATCAAGTACTGAACAATAGTACTTACTACGGACAAGCAAAGTTGCACTAATTAAACTCTGCAGACTATTTCTTGCCACCGATCTATGGGATGAACCCCGCATAAATGACTAGGCAATGGACTCCGTGAGAGATGTCTACCTGCACCATCACCATCTCGTCAACCTTGGAGAACCTAACAGAGTGGTCTTTCCACTCATAAACATGACGATGAAGACATGCCGCATCAGATTTGTCGGGAAGCTTTACAAGAACCACACCCTTCGTAATCGAAGGCACAACCAGGAAATTGTTGTGGTCATGTACAACCTCGAGAACACGACTGACAACAATGCTACAGGAAAAAACTCTTTCAGGACACGTGGCGACAAGGAGACAACAGCTGGATAGTTTAGCAGTAGAACTCATCCTCAGGTCTTCCAGTTCACACGGCATGACTTTGAGTGCTTCATCTCCACCGTGGACCTGGTTCTAATTCAAACAGAAACCAAATATATTATTACTACCTCTGTTCAGAAATATAAGATGATTTTCGGTATTTTACTCCATATATGACTACATATACGCACAGAAATAAGTGAAGAAAGACACTAGAGCATGTCTTCAAAGGCATGAGAGTAGAGGGATTACTTGCAATATCCATAACACAAGTTACTGAGGAAAATATACCCTCTTCAAAGGTAGCATTGATGTTCATAAAGTAGTTAAAAGTAATCTATAAGAAATTGGTGTCAACCTCTCGCATGTTTTGGTCAAAAGAGGAATTTTGAACTGTCATTTGGCACACAAAAATCACATGCAAGATCACTCGGAAAGTTGTACTACTAGTACTAGTACTACGTGTTAGATGAAAAAACACGATCAACATCGAGAAAAAGATCGTCAAGAAGAGATATTACCTGGACTTGCTTAATGAGGGATCCCGGAGAGGGGGGCTTGGATAGGGTGATGGCTTTGAGCTTGTCCGCAGTAGTCTTGGTGGGGTGCTTGCGCTTCTTCGTACCATGAGCCTCGACGGTTTTGGCCACAGCCATAGACATCACTTCAGACGGTGCTCCAGCGTCCATCAAGAAACTGTCAAATAGAAATAAAAGAGAAGAAACCATAATCACAAACCCAAAAGAAGAACAGAGAGGGAGTTATAGGATCAGTCTCGGGGTTGCAAGACAGGGCCTTGGCCAGAATCAACACCATTGATGCGCTCACCTTTCCTTCTCTGGGAGAGAAGAACAATGGCAAAAGCAGGTCGGGGTTTTCTTGAAGAAATGAGGAACAAGATGAGGGAGAAGCGAGTGGGGGTTTTCTTCAAGAGAGGAAGATGAGAGAGAAGAGACAAATGATGGTTGCTTCGTCCGTCCAACTTACTGCTGGAAAGGAGGGGGTTTTGTGATTTTGACGGCTCATTGGGCATTACTGCGGCGCTTCGATCGGGGTAGTCTACCGTGCAGTTGGGCACTCTACTATGGATTAATTTAGTGCATGGCTAGTGGGCCCCGATGCTGGCTATCCCACACGTCGGCAAAAGTGAGTAGCAAGGTTCCCGACGACCATTGAGGAGGATCCGCATGGTAGAGCGTGTCCACTGTTTTTCTGAAGAAGAAAAAATGATTACAACAAGCGTTTCCACTCTTACAACGGAGGAGTGTGAAACACGGCAGCCACTTGAACACACAGAGTGCTCCTACTACTAGGCACGTGAAGTGGTTCATACGTCAGTACTACAAAATTTTGTTGCTAGTGTAGTAAGATATGACGATAATAAATGATGTTGTGCGCATGTCAACTATATGAACAGTAATGTAACGTAGTACCGCTTTTTCGACTGTCCGGTAGAGAATGAATGGTGAGATCAATGTTAACAGAACTAGGTCTACAGGGCACGGAGAGTACGGTGCTACCGTACTCCACGAAACATGAACCATATGAAGCATGAATCAGTGTTAGGCAGGGTGCATGGGAAAGGAGCAAAAGTTCCCTTCTCGACCCACTTTTGGGTGTTTGGCAGAGTGCATGAAGGGTGCATGAGTCCACACTAGTAGGTTAACACAAATACACGAAGAGGTAACAACTATATTGAAATGAGAATGCAACCAAACACACCCACACACTTTGTGCTACAGTGACTGATCTGCACCGTCTAAGTTTGATCCAACGGTCATGTTGCGGCGAGACATGGACATGCCCATGCAGAGGACGCCTAAACACAACTGAAGTCCCTCTGCTTCTCAAGGCGCACGACATTGGTGATGCATGGTGCAACCGCCCGCAGAGCCCGCTCCCGGCCGATGGGAGCCAGCTCGTCAAAGACGACGTCCAATGGCACGAATGGATTCCGGTGACGGAGCCCTGAGAGGATTCGCCCTGCAACGGTGACGGCAGCCCGCAACCCCATGATAACCCACAAGTATAGGGGATCACAATAGTTTTCGAGGGTAGAGTATTCAACCCAAATTTATTGATTCGACACAAGGGGAGCCAAAGAATATTTTCAAGTATTAGCAGCTGAGTTGTCAATTCAACCACACCTAGAAACTTAGTATCTGCAGCAAAGTGTTTAGTAGCAAAGTAATATAATAGTGGTGGTAACGGTAACAAAAGTAAAGACAACAAAAGTAATGTTTTTGGTATTTTGTAGTGATTATAACATGGCAATGGAAAAGTAAATAAGCGTAAACCAAGATATGGAAAGCTCGTAGGCACGGATTAGCGATGGATAATTATGCGGATGCGGTTCGTCATGTAACGATCATAACATAGGGTGACACGTAACTAGCTCCAATTCATCAATGTAATGTAGGCATGTATTCCGTATATAGTCATACGTGCTTATGGAAAAGAACTTGCATGACATCTTTTGTCCTACCCTCCGTGGCAGCGGGTCCTATTGGAAACTAAGGGATATTAAGGCCTCCTTTTAATAGAGAACCGAAGAAAGCATTAGCACATAGTGAATACATGAACTCCTCAAACTATGGTCATCACCGAGAAGTATCCCGATTATTGTCACTTCGGGGTTGTCGGATCATAACACAAAATAGGTGACTATAGACTTGCAAGATAGGATCAAGAACACACATATATTCATGAAAACATAATAGTTTCAGATCTGAAATCATGGCACTCGGGCCCTAGTGACAAGCATTAAGCATAGAAAGTCATAGCAACATCAATCTCAGAACATAGTGGATACTAGGGATCAAACCCTAACAAAACTAACTCGATTACATGATAAATCTCATCCAACCCATCACCGTCCAGCAAGCCTACGATGGAATTACTCACGCACGGCGGTGAGCATCATAAAATTGGTGATGGAGGATGGTTGATGATGACGACGGCGACGAATCCCCCTCTCCGGAGCCCCGAACGGACTCCAGATCAGCCCTCCTGAGAGAGATTAGGGCTTGGTGGCGGCTCCGTATCATAAAACGTGATGATTTCTTCTCTCTGATTTTTTTTCTCCCTGAAAGCCAATAAATAGAGTTGGAGTTGGCGTCGGAAGGTCTCCAGGGGGCCCACGAGGTAGGGGCCCGCCCTGGGGGGGGGGCGCCCCCACCCTCGTGGACAGGGTGTGGGCCCCCTGGTCTTCATCTTTGGCGAGGATTTTTTATTATTTATTCTAAGACATTCCGTGGAGTTTCAGGTCATTCCGAGAACTTTTGTTTTCTGCACATAAAACAACATCATGACAATTCTGCTGAAAACAGCGTCAGTCCGGGTTAGTTCCATTCAAATCATACAAGTTAGAGTCCAAAACAAGGGCAAAAGTGTTTGGAAAAGTATATATGTATCAACTCCCCCAAGCTTAAACCCTTGCTTGTCCTCAAGCAATTCAGTTGACAAACTGAAAGAGAAAAAGAAAAACTTCTACAAACTCTGTTTGCTCTTGTTGTTGTAACTATGTCAAGCCAACCTTCAGGTTTTCAGCAAAGATCATAACTAACCACATTTGCAATAACTCCTAGGTCTCATGTTTACTCATATCAATAACATAATCAGCTAGCAAGCCATAATAATAAATCTCGGATGACAACACTATCTAAAAATAATCATAATATGATATAACAAGATGGTATCTCGCTAGCCCTTTCTGTGACCGCAAAACATAAATGCAGAGCACCTTCAAAGATCAAGGACTGACTAGACATTGTAATTCATGGTAAAAGAGATCCAATCATAGTCATACCCGATATAAATTAACAGTAATGAATGCAAATGACAGCTGTGCTCTCCAGCTAGTGCTTTTAATAAGAGGGTGATGACTCAACATAAAAGTAAATAGATAGGCCCTTCGCAGAGGGAAGCAGGGTTTTGTAGAGGTGCCAGAGCTCGGTTTTGAAATAGAGATAAATTATATTTTGAGCGGCATACTTTCATTGTCAACATAACAACTAAGAGATGACGATATCTTCCATGCTAAACAAATTATAGGTGATTCCCAAACAGAATGGTAAAGTTTATACTCCCCCTCCTCCACAAGCATCAATCCATGGCTTGCTCGAAACAACGAGTGCCTCCAACATTCAACGGGTCCCAGGGGGAGTTTTGTTTGCAATTATTTTGATTTAGTTTGCATAAAGCATGGGACTGGGCATCCCGGTGACCAGCCATTTTCTCGTGAGTGAGGAGCGGAGTCCACTCCTCTTGAGAATAACCCGCCTAACACGAAAGAAAAGGGCAACCCTAGTTGATATATGAGCTATTCGAGCATGCAAAACAGAATGATTATTTGAAGGTTTAGAGTTTGGCACATACAAATTTACTTGGAACGGCAGGTAGATACCGCATATAGGAAGGTATGGTGGACTCATATGGAATAACTTTGGGGTTTAAGGGATTGGATGCACAAGCAGTATTCCCGCTTAGTACAAGTGAGGGCTAGCAAAATACTGGGAAGCGACCAACTAGAGAGCGACAACAGTCATGAACATGCATTAAAATTAATAAACATTGAATACAAGCATGAGTAGGATATAATCTGATGAGGACATGACTACCTTGGATAAGACCAAAAATATTGCATACATGCATATTTGTCAGGTGATTTCTAGTGCAAACTATTCAATAATCTATTTATGTTATCCAGAACAAAAATACTTCACATACTTTTGTGTTTTGTCTAATTGCGGGTGTATGGGACATTTGTAATACACATATGAAGATAAGGGAAAAGGAGAAGTTTAGGTGCTATTCAAAAAGTCCTCTCACGTCACTTTTGGGCCAAGAGAAGATAGAGTCCAAGTCTCTCACATTCTGGATTCAGATTCGGACTGCACAGACATACCTGACTCAAAACGCCAATAACTTTTTCATACGGACTCCGAATTGGGTGATTCTTTTTTTGTTGGAAAGTAGATTTCATGCTCTTTCCAACCCAATTGGTATCACCTTAAAATCCGTCCGGAGCGTTGAGTTATGGACGAAACAATCTGACGCTGCACCAGAATCCGAGTCAAATTACAAGTCCAAAGGTGTTTCGTCACCTCCACTTGGGCCCATTGGCCTTGTACGACCTAGGATTAGTTTTAGGCTGCCTTGGGACATCCTCCCACCTCCTTGGCCCTCACCCCTTGCTCCTATATAAGTAGACCCATCTAGTAGCTTTTCCCTTGGGATTTGTTTAGTTAAAAGTTAGCCATTGCAACTTCGTGTACTTCATTTGTGTCCAACGACCAGACCAAGACCGCTTACAGATCCCCACCATTATCAATACTTCATAAATATTCGCAATATTCAGATTGCTTTATCATATTCTTGCTCGTTCTTGATTGCTTGCAGGAATAGACCTTCGTGGTCGCTGATCGTGCTTCCGCATCGTCGGTAACCTCGGGAGATTGGTTTAGCGATTGCTAAGGCGCAACGTCGTGCACGTTTGTAGTCGGATCGTCAAAGTCGACTCCACCAAATTGATAGTTATTATCTCGTCGAAAGATCGGGACACCCCCGCATCTACGAAGTGGTATCGGTTTTCAGGTTGCTCGGTGAGAATTTCCAATTATCCCTAGATTAGATTTATTTTCTTACCTATTGTCCAAGAAAAAGCCACAAAAAAAAGTTAGATCTATTCATCCTTTGTCCAAGCCAGTCTGAGCCTTTGCAGTTTTCTTTTCATTGTTTGAATTATTGAATTATCGGTTGCATCGTCGTGTCGAGTTGCTGGTCTTAGTGTCTAGTTCGTTTAGAGTTTGAGTTCTGTTCACATTAGTCACGCCCGCTGCATCGTTATCCCTTCCGTTGACCACCATCCATCCATCAATTTCCACCACGTGCTACCCACCGTTCATTGTCATAATCATAGTTGAGATCGTTCACATCTTCACTTGATTCAATCTGCATCTTATCTAGTTTGTTTGGAAAGAGGGAGAGAGAAAAAAAAAGATAGAAAAAAAGTAAAAAAAAAAGTCAAAGAAGAAAAAGAGAGAGAAGAAAAAGAACAAAAAAGTGCGAGAAAAAAAAGAGAGAAGAAAAAAAAATCGGATCTATCTAGAATCAATCTCGTACCTGAATTCGGATTGGAATCTATTTTGCGCATTGTTCAGTAAAACAGGTGTATCTTCCTCATACGAAGTCCGTTTTGGCTCCGTGAGTACTCAAATTAAAGCTAGCGACGAGGCGCATCTAAATAGTTTCAGAAGCAAGTTCAATATTTGGCAGCTCAAAATCGGCTTCTAAATAGGTCTTTTTGTCCTCCGAAGTTCGTGAACACAGCTTATTCCAGCTTTTCAAACCGGTTTTAGAATTTTTTTGACTCCTCATATCAACTCGGAATTGAGTGAATCTTTTTGCATTGGAAAAATTGAGTTAGTTGCATTCTTTGAAAAAAGTTATCAGAAAATTGGCTCAAAATTTTCAAGAGAAAAATTGGAGAGAGAGTTGTTGTATATCCTGCTTGGCAGTTGTTTTTCATCATTATCTTTACTGCCGTTGTGATCTTCACTTATATCTTGTTGTCCAGAGCTACTTAGTATCCTTCATTGATGCAAGTTGTGCTACGCCGTGACCTCACTAGTGTTCTAGGCTCGCGTCTCTAGTCCGGTCTAGCCTAGGACCAGCACAGTACCGTTGTTGAGCGTTTATTCAACATTGCATCTTTGAATTAATTATTGCTAAAAAATTGCTACCATATATAGCCAACCCAGCTCCACATATTTCTACATTGTGTATCGTCGTTCCCAGCAATCGCTTTACACAATCTTGAGTTACTTGACACCGCTGGTTGCTGTCACCACCGCTGCATGGTAAGAACTTGTAAGATATTGATATTTGCTATCTTGTGAGTGTTTTACCACCACATCCTAGTAGTTCATAGGAACATTATTCTCGAATTTTGTTTCTTGTTTCTACTAATCATGACAGGTTCGGAGATAGAAGTTCTTGGATGATGTACACATCTCCACCATCACGAGAGTTGGGACAACACACACAAGCACATGGTCAGGTTACCTCTTTACCGTCATTTGAGGGTAGATTTAATCCTGCTATTTATCTTGCTTGGGAGCTTGAAGTTGAACAAGTTTTTAGTCACCATGACTTTTCTGAACTTGGCGAGTACGAGCTGCCACTAGAGCATTCTTGGTTTTGCTTCATTTGGTGGAGTGTGCATTGTAAGAAAAACAATGATAACCAACCCACAACTTGGAAAGATTTGAAAGATGTAATGAGACAACAATTTTACCTCCTTACTATCGTCGTGAATTGCTTCGCAAATTGGAACAATTAAAACAAGGCAATAACACTGTTCATGCTTACTACCAAGAGTTCAAATCTTATATGCATCATTGTGACATAGAAGAATCTGAGGATGATAAAATGAATAGATTTTTGGTGGTTTTAACCATGATATCCGTGCAAGATTTCACTATATTCCTCGTTGCATTACTGGTATGTATGTTCGCTTGTACCTTTGAGAGACAGATCAGGAGGATGCATTGGGTGACTACAACAACTACTATTCCAAAGACATGCTCACCATCGCGGTTGGTTCCTCCACCGTTGCACCTACTAGAGCAGCCCCACCTCAGATTGTGAGCGACATCATCTCAAGTGTATGGTGCATTGTCAATGCCCGCACCTACATCAGCTATGTCTTTGCGACAAGGTAACAAAGAAGGTATTAATGATATAACTTCACATGAGAATGATGCATCCCTAGTTAACTTGATTGCATCATGTGTTGAGTTACCTGGTGATTTGAGCACATCACCTATTTTAGAGAATCTTGATACTGTCATGAATGCGTCATGTGATCAAACAACTGAAATACCAACAATTTTGAGTGCACCCATTGAATTAACTGTTGATGCAAAAGAATCAATGTTTAATCATTTTGATATGACCTCTAATCTTGGTGATGATTCTGTGTCGAATGACTTATTGCATGTTTGCTTATTTAAGCATGTTGTAGCATGTAAATTTGATACAAGTAAGGTTTATTCACCAATATTGGGATGGTTTAATGATGAACATTGTCAATCTTTTGAAATGAATAAGAGCTTCACTTATATGTGCAAACTGAGTTGCAATATTTTCATGCCTTCTACTTCTTGTGATAATGTTTTGGCTTTAGATTTTATGAACTATGCAAGTTACTCATCTATTCATGTGTCATATGTGCAAAAATCAAGGGAAGTAAAAATGGATGACATATACATATACAACATGTACACCTTGTCTCTTTTGTTAGCCACATTTCAGACTAAGCAACGCTGAGGACGGCTTTGTTTTCAAGAAGTGGAGGATGATGAGGACATGACTACCTTGGATAAGACCAAAAATATTGCATACATGCATATTTGTCAGGTGATTTCTAGTGCAAACTATTCAATAATCTATTTATGTTATCCGAACAAAATACTTCACATACTTTTGTGTTTTGTCTAATTGTAGGTGTATGGGACATTTGTACAATACACATATGAAGATAAGGAAAAGGAGAAGTTTAGGTGCTGTTCAAAAGTCCTCTCACGTAACTTTTGGGCCAAGAGAAGATAGAGTCCAAGTCTCTCACATTCGGATTCAGATTCGGACTGCATGACATACGACTCAAAACGCCAATAACTTTTCATATAGATTTCGAATTGGGTGATTATTTTTTTGTTGGAAAGTAGATTTCATGCTCTTTCCAACCCAATTGGTATCACCTTAAAATCCGTCCGGAGCGTTGAGTTATGGACGAAACAATCTGACGCTGCACCAGAATCCGAGTCAAACTACAAGTCCAAAGGTGTTACGACACCTCCACTTGGGCCCATTGGCCTTGTACGACCTAGGATTAGTTTTAGGCTGCCTTGGGACATCCTCCCACCTCCTTGGCCGTCACCCCTTGCTCCTATATAAGTAGATCCATCTAGTAGCTTTTCCCTTGGGATTTGTTTAGTTAAAAGTTAGCCATTGCAACTTCGTGTACTTCGTTTGTGTCCAACGACCAGACCAAGACCGCTTACGGATCCCCACCATTATCAATACTTCATATATATTCGCAATATTCAGATTACTTTATCATATTCTTGCTCGTTCTTCGATTGTTTGCAGGAATAGACCTTCGTGGTCAGGCTGATCGTGCTTCCGGCATCGTCAGTAACCTCATGAGATTGGTTTAGCGATTGCTAAGGCGCAACGTCGTGCACGTTTGTAGTCGGATCGTCAAAGTCGACTCCACCAAATCGATAGTTATTATCTCATCGAAAGATCGGGACACCCCCGCACCTATCATAATCCACCATGAACATAAATATCGTGAAGGCTATGTTGATTTGTTTCAACTACATGCGTGAACATGTGCCAAGCCAAGTCACTTAAATCATTCAAAGGAGGATGCCACCCCATCATACCACATCACAACCATTTTCATAGCATGTTGGCACGCAAGGTAAACCATTATAACTCATAGCTAATCAAGCATGGCACAAGCAACTATGATCTCTAATTGTCATTGCAAACATGTTTATTCATAATAAGCTGAATCAGGAACGATGGACTCATCATATTTACAAAAACAAAAGAGGTCGAGTTCATACCAGCTTTTCCCAACTCAGTCAGTCCATCATATATCATCATAACTGCCTTTCACTTGCACGACCGAACGATGTGAATAATAATAAGAGTGCACGTTAATTGGACTAAGCTGGAATGTGCGAGCATTCAATAAACAGGAGAAGACAAGGCAATATGGGCTCTCGGTTAAATCAACAATGATGCATATAAGAGCCACTTCAACAATTTAATCATGGTCTTCTCTCTCGACCCCAAAGAAAAGAAAAGAAATAAAAACTATTTACACGGGAAAGCTCCCAACAAGCAAAAGAAGAACGGGAAATATTTTTGGGTTTTCTTTTTAATTACTACTACTACAGCACGAAAAGTAAACTAACACTAATTTTTTTTTGTTTTTCTTAAAGTTTATCGAACACATAAGAAGAAAGCAGGAAAAAGAAAATAAAATAGCATGGATATTACAGTGAAAGAGTATGAGCACCGACATCTAGCAATGAGTGTGTGAACATAAATGTAATGTCGGTGAGAAGTACGTACTCCCCCAAGCTTAGGCTTTTGGCCTAGGTTGGTCTATTGCCAGGGATAGCCTGGCGGATACCCGTAGGTGTAGCTGGGGTCATACTGCGATGCAGCGGCTATCGCCTCCTGAGCTGCAGCGTGGCGTCGAGCCGCCTCCGCTCTTCTCTCGTACTCATCTGCCTCCTCTCTGTTAATAACATATCTTCCGTTTGTTAAAGATTAGTCGATATTGGAGAGGTGGTTCAGCAATAGGTTCACTAGAAGTTTGCAAAGTCCTATCATTTTTCTTCTTCTTCTTTTTAGAAGAACTAGGTGCATCACCTGAGGATCTTGCTCGATTCTCTTAAGGTGGCCTTCAGGACACAAAGGTTCCTGAGTCATTCTACCAGTTCTAGTAGCCACTCTAACAGCATAATCATTTTTCTTACTATTCATTTCATCAAGCACTTCTTTTTGAGCTTTAAGTACTTGTTCTACTTGAGTGGTAACCATATAAGCATGTTTGCTAACAAGTTTAAGTTCACCTCTAATATTAGCCATATAATCACCAAGCGTTTAATCATATAAGCATCCTGTTTTAATTGTCTACCAAAATAAGCATTAAAGTCATCTTGCTTAAACATAAAGTTATCAAACTCATCCAAGCACTGACTAGCAATTTTAGTAGGAGGGACTTCAACTTTATCATATCTATAGAGATAATTTACCCTTACTACCTGTGTCGGGATATCGGGATCAGGAGGTTCTTCAGTGAATAAAGAATTGAGATCATATACTTCTTCAACAGGCGGTAAATTAAGACCATGTATTTCTTCAATAGGAGGTAAATTCTTAACATCTTCAACTTTAATACCTTTTTCTTTCATAGATTTCTTTGCCTCTTGCATATCTTGAGGATGAGAAATAGAACACCTCTCTTCTTGGAGTTGATTTAGGAATAGGCTCGATGGTGGCTCTGAACTGGCTCAGGAGGTGGCTCAGGAGGTGCCCAATTATTTTCATTTGTCAGCATATTATTCAATAGAATTTCAGCTTCATCCGGTGTTCTTTCCCTGAAAAGAGAACCAGCACAACTATCTAGGTAATCTATCAAAGCATTGGTTAGTCCATTATAAAAGATATCAAGTATTTCAGGTTTCTTAAGACGATGATCAGGAAAGCATTAAGTAACTTGAGAAGCCTCCCCCAAGCTTGTGGGAGACTCTCTACTTTAATTTGCACGGAGTTGTATATTTCCCCCAAAGCAGCTTGTTTCTTATGAGCAGGGAAATATTTAGCAGAGAAGTAATAAATCATATCCTGGGGACTACGCACCCAACCAGGATCAAGAGAATTAAACCATATCTTAGCATCACCCTTTAATGAGAATGAAAATATTTTGAGTATATAAAAGTAGCACGATCTCTCATCATTAGTAAACAGGGCAGCTATATCATTTAACTTGGTAAGATGTGCCACAACAGTTTCAGATTCATAGCCATAAAAGGATTAGATTCGACCAAAGTAATTATATCTGGATCGATAGAAAATTCATAATCCTTATCGGGAACACAAATAGGTGAAGTAGCAAAAGCAGGGTCAGGTTTCATTCTGTCTCTAAGAGATTCTTTACTCCATTTAACTAGAAGCCTCTTAAGTTCATATCTATCCTTACAAGCAAAATTAGCTGCAGAAGATTCCGCATCAAAAAGATAACCCTCAAGAATAACAGACATATTTTCATCATCACTTTCATCATCGTATTCATATTCAATAATTTCTTTCTCTCCAGCCCTAGCAATTTATTCATCTTGAAATTCACCAAGGGGCACAGTAGTATCAAGCATAGAAGTAGTTTCATCATAAGTATCATGCATAGTAGAAGTGGCATCATCAATAACATGCGACATATCGGAACGAATAGCAGAAGCAGGTTTAGGTGTCGCTAGCTTACTCATAACAAAAGGTGAATCAAGTGCAGAGCTAGATGGCAGTTCCTTACCTCCCCTCATAGTTGAGGGATAAATTTTTGTCTTAGCATCTTTCAAGTTCTTCATAGTGTCCAGCAGATATAAATCCCAAGTGACTCAAAGAATAGAGCTATGCTCCCCAGCAACGGCGCCAGAAAAAAGGTCTTGATAACCCACAAGTATAGGGGATCGCAAGAGTTTTCGAGGGTAGAGTATTCAACCCAAATTTATTGATTCGACACAAGGGGAGCCAAAGAATATTCTCAAGTATTAGCAGCTGAGTTGTCAATTCAACCACACCTGGAAACTTAGTATCTGCAGCAAAGTGTTTAGTAGCAAAGTAATATGATAGTGGTGGTAACGGTAACAAAAGTAAAGACAGCAAAAGTAATGTTTTTGGTATTTTGTAGTGATTGTAACAAGAGCAGCGGAAAAGTAAATAAGCGTAAACCAGTATATGGAAAGCTCGTAGGCACCGGATTAGCGATGGATAATTATGCCGGATGCGGTTCGTCATGTAACAGTCATAACATAGGGTGACACAGAACTAGCTCCAATTCATCAATGTAATGTAGGCATGTATTCCGTATATAGTCATACGTGCTTACGGAAAAGAACTTGCATGACATCTTTTGTCCTACCCTCCCGTGGCAGCGGGGTCCTATTGGAAACTAAGGGATATTAAGGCCTCCTTTTAATAGAGAACCGGAACAAAGCATTAGCACATAGTGAATACATGAAATCCTCAAACTATGGTCATCACCGAGAAGTATCCCGATTATTGTCACTTCGGGGTTGTCGGATCATAACACATAATAGGTGACTATATACTTGCAAGATAGGATCAAGAACACACATATATTCATGAAAACATAATAGGTTCAGATCTGAAATCATGGCACTCGGGCCCTAGTGACAAGCATTAAGCATAGCAAAGTCATAGCAACATCAATCTCAGAACATAGTGGATACTAGGGATCAAACACTAACAAAACTAACTCAATTACATGATAAATCTCATCCAACCCATCACCGTCCAGCAAGCCTATGCTGGAATTACTCACGCACGGCGGTGAGCATCATGAAATTGGTGATGGAGGATGGTTGATGATGACGACGGCGACGAATCCCCCTCTCCAGAGCCCCGAACGGACTCCATATCAGCCCTCACGAGAGAGATTAGGGCTTGGCGGCGGCTCCGTATCGTAAAATGCGATGATTTCTTCTCTCTGATTTTTTTCTCACCGAAAGCCAACAAATAGAGTTGGAGTTGGCATCGGAAGGTCTCCAGGGGGCCCACGAGGTAGGGGGGCGCGCCCTAGGGGGGGCACCCCCACCCTCGTGGACAGGGTGTGGGCCCCCTGGTCTTCATCTTTGGCGAGGATTTTTTATTATTTATTCTAAGACATTCCGTGGAGTTTCAGGTCATTCCGAGAACTTTTGTTTTCTGCACATAAAACAACATCATGGCAATTCTGCTGAAAACAGCGTCAGTCCGGGTTAGTTCCATTCAAATCATACAAGTTAGAGTCCAAAACAAGGGCAAAAGTGTTTGGAAAAGTAGATACGACGGAGACGTATCACCCCACCTTGTCCAGCTCTGCCCCCACCATCACGCGGAGAAGGCTCAGCTCCTCGGAAATATAGGTGAAGAAGGAGACCAGGTCAGGAAGCCGCAGCTCGTTGAAGTCGACGGGGTGGTCGAAGGTTTAGCCCTACGGCCGGCATGGTCGCGCTGGCATGAAGGTAGGCATCGCGCAGCCACAACAAGTGCGTGGCAACTTGGTCCACCAAGTGGATGAGGCGATCCTGGACCTCATCACGATCGGCTCGCTGGCGCTCTAGCCGGCTCCCCTGACGGCCTATTGTATCTCCCGCTTTCTGCAGCAACGCCGCCGACGCCTCGAGCATCTTTGTGGTGGACGCCTGCCGCTTTTGAAGCTCCGTGAACTCTCGCACATAACAGAGGAGCATGGCACTCCTCTCCTCCTTGAGCTCACATAGCTCCACATCCTTGGCCTGGAGCTCCTGTGATCTGCTGCGCCGCCATGGCAGCAGGTAGATGCAATGGGGAGAGGAAGCAAAGGGGGCGAGATGGCTGAAAGACAATGCAATCTATGGGAAGGCGGAGGGAGCCAGCCGAGGAGCAGGGTGAATCTTTCGGTTTTCACCATGGGAAAACACCAGTCGACGACTTTTCACATCAGGGAGCAGTGGGTTTGATTGGTGGAGTCATCATTACTAATTGTTGTCGCGCCTGCTCCCATCAATCAAAAGATTAAAAATCCTGCCGCGCCTGCTCCCATCAATAAAAAAATTAAAAATCCTACTGCTCCTGCCGCACCCAAACTGGATATTTAAATTTACCTGCCGGCAAGGAGATAAAAAAGGGGAGAAAAAACAAGTGTGGCGGCGGCCTAGCTAATCGGTCGCACTAGCGCAACTAGCTAGCCACCGTGCTTCACTGATGTACTCGGCGGTAAGGTGGTCTTTCGTGATTTGACGATTCATTTACTTGCTTCGGCGCTATGATCGAGGAGGACCCAGAAAATGCGTGGTAGGGCGTCCCATGTCTCGGCAAGGAAGAATATATGCATGCACCACCCAGGAGGACCCCAAAACCGCGCGGTAGGGTGTGCCACGTCTCGGCGCGGAGGAAAAAATCCATGTAAAAATATACTGTATCAGACGTACTACCTATGGTTCAACCTTGGGACCCAGCCAATCGGTCGAAAACACCCCACTAGCCACACTGCTTCATCATGCTAACGTGGCACGGAGGATAGATGTTGTCAGCTCTGTCTCGACCATCCACAATGTCTCTTATTCTAGGCGATTCTTTTATTTTCCAAGCTTTTTTTAATTATAATAACACCACGTCAAGCTAGCGCCGCTCTTCGTGTGTGCCCGTGCGTCTAAGAGCAAGTATAATAAGGTGATGTAAGTGGGCTATAAGGATTTAAGTACTATATCTTTGCTGACTTGGAAGAGAGAGAAGAGGAAAGAGAAGAGAAGTGGCCTGTAGGATTTTTTTGCGAGGAAAGAGTGAATATATTAGCTAGCTATAAAGATACAATCGGTGTTCATAGTTATGGCAACTTCCTGAGGGAAATTTCTTAGCCAAACTGCAGTTTTCACCTACTCGCTACCTAGCTGTGCTAAGCCATGGCTCACAGAGGTGGCTTTGCGATTGATTTTGATGATCGAGACATCTCTTTCCTGAAGAAGTTCACGAATATTATGGATACACGATGTATAGCGCGACATGTTGGGGATGGAGGATTGCACCAACGCAATAGCTTCAACACAGTCCGTCTCCATGGACACCGGAAGTGACGACCACAGGAGGGCAAGGGCCAGGCCCTCCCCCTTCGCAGCAAGTTCTGCATCCATGGTGTCAGCACATACAATGAGGTACCTGCATGCAACGAAGATCGAGGATCCAGCACTGTCACGAAGCACCATGCCCGTTCTTGCTGACCCGTCTGGAATGAACGATCCATCCACATTGATTTTGACCCGGTCAGCAGGCTCTAGACTTACAGCCTGCTGTAGCACGTGCTCCAAGAAGCTATGTGAGACTGTATGGTGGTCCATATAATAGAAAAGTATTACTTCCTTGTAGCCCATTGACAGTGTCTTAGACTAGGGGGTACTCACCACGTCGTCTCCCGATCAGTTGGATTGGGCCGAGGACCCCCATGGCCGTATACTCATGGGCTAGTTTGCACAACCCCTGCCGCATACAAGGAAGACTCCACAAGACTTGGCGCCCAAAGGCGAGGACTCTCCTAAACCCTAGGCCTCCGGTGTGTTATATAAACTGAGGCCAGGCTAGTCGATAGACAATCTCATATTCATAATCACAATCTCGTGGTAGACACATGTACTCTGTACTATCCCCATATGAATACAATCAAAAGCAGGACGTAGGGTTTTACCTCCATCAAGAGGGCCCGAACCTGGGTAAAATCTGTGTCCATGTTACCATCGCTCCAAGACGCCTAGCTTAGGACCCCTACTACGAGATACGCCGGATATTGAACCGACATTGGTGCTTTCATTGAGAGCCTGCTAGGTGATCGCCGTGGATTGATGGGATGACCAGGTGATATTTTTTCGGTTAGATCTATTCGGTATAAACTGTCTGTTTTGCAAGACTACTGCTGTCACCGTGAGCTCCCTATTCGCAGTAAATTCAAGATCAGAAAAAGAGTCCGGCGACTGGCCGTATGCTAAGTCCGGCCTCCACTGCGACTCCCATGTGCCGCAGCTGAGGAGTTATCAAGCGGCGCCCCAACCAAGGAATCATGCTGCATGGAGCTGTATTCCGTGCGTTCAACAGCACACGAGCTCGGCTCGGTGGCGGCCGCAGGGAGATTCCACCTTTTCTTTATTATTTAATCAAGCAGAGGTTGTTTATGTTTTTTTACTACTGATCCTTGTTCATGCACTGTCCCATGGAGCAATCAATTAGTATTACTAGTTGTGACACGTTAATCGAGGTGTGACTAGTTCTATGTGCTAGCCTATTTGGCTGCCTCCCACGTAAAGCAACTAGCACCTTGGTGCAATTCCTTTTCTCCTATGGAGATCAGGGCTCAGGCAGCAGATCGCAGTAAGGCATATGTTCGCGTTCACTGCTTGGTGATATATCGGATCCGGCCTCAATCTGGCCCACGCGTGATCCGGCCAAAGGAATAGTGCGGAGCAGTGCACTGATCAGAGCTCGGCTCGATGGCAGCACACCACAGGGAGACTTATTTCTTTTCTTTTTTTTCAATGCTTGTGTAGTCGAGTGCTGGTTGTCTTCTACATTTTCCGACAAATACGCAGAATAAAAGTGCTACTACGCATATCGAGGATTGGCTGTGCAACATGTTCGGCACGGATCAGTTCGTCTGTTTGCTCCGGTCTGCTATAGTCGTTGTTGCTGGCTTTCAGGTTGTATTTTTCCAAATTATTCGTTTAGCATTATTATACGCAAAATATTCTTTGTTGGCCTGTACTGCATTATTTCGGCAGGGAAATTCTACCGACGTTTGTACCTGGCATCAGTTCGGCCAGCCTCTCCCTGTCACCTGGGCAGGCCGACCTTCGCCGACATCGCCGTGCCACGACGCCAACGCGCCATCGAGCTAGCCTCGACGCTCAGGCCATATTAACCAAACCTTTTTCGCATAAATTAATTATGCACCTTTTTCATTATTATTTTTTGGTTTGCACAATTTTACCTGCGCAGACAATTGACTTGGACTGGGCCGCGCTGTCGCCTCCGTCAACCTAATTGTGTCATCGCCTTGGCGCGCTGCCCTGTGTTCGCAACCCAGCGTTGCCGCTTCATCAACCTACTCGGCCGGAGACTCCGGCATCACCCACCGACCTGCTTCATCACCTCGGCCAAACGGGGAGCTTCACCTCTCCACGGTGGTCGTGCCGCGCCGCCACTTTGGAGTGCCGAGCTCTTCACCTTGGGATTGGCTCGGGGCCTGGGACTTCATCCTGCCACAAGCCCGAATCGCATCATCAACACCGAGCACATTAACCAGCTAAGTCGCTTTCATGCTCAAAAACTTTCAGTTTTAAATTCTGTTCGGTTCGACCAAGCATTATACTTTTTTGGCAAAAAGTTGTTTGTGAAAAAATTTCCTTGTCCAAACTTTGTTTGTGACACACAAATTCAAATACCCAGTTTACTTGGGGGCTTCCTTTATGAAGCCTTTCCTCTTGCATATGATTATACTTGTACGGCTTCATTCCTTGTTCATGTATTACGCCACAATATGCACCATATTGACTTAAGTGTTCCACAAGCTGGGTTGCCTTGCTCCTGTGTTTACCCCTACGTTCCCGATTGTTCGGCTAGGGAGTAAAGGGAGCACCTCTGCGATTGTCACGACCGGGTCTTCCGAGCTCTGACCTCAGACTGGGTGAAGCCGACAGCTAGCGCTCTTATTGTTTTCAATTATGGTCGGCACACAACGGAACTCATGAGTACAAAAAATCTATTTCACAAGTCTCATATTAACAATGAGCACCGAAGAAAGGTATCGGTGGGGGTACTATTTTCTTGAAGATGCTTCTTACACTTTGTCGATAATATAGCATAAGTTCCTGGCGCACTTTGTCTGTTACAGCCTTATGACCTGATTGCCTGGTTATCGGAAACACCGTCGATATTCTTGACAGGTGGAGTACATAACACTTTTCGGTCCTTGACTGAAGAGGGAGAAGCCGACGGTCGGTTAAGACGCGATTAAAGTTCAGGTGAACATAGATATGATATAAGTACTTCGGTACATACAATCATTCTTTTACCCAAGTCACTCGGGGGCTCTTAAATTTATGTGAGCTGTTTTATAATAAGTGTTCTTCTTCTTAGTCGTT
Organism: Aegilops longissima; assembly: GCA_021605205.1. Lineage (NCBI taxonomy): Eukaryota > Viridiplantae > Streptophyta > Magnoliopsida > Poales > Poaceae > Aegilops > Aegilops longissima. The sequence continues at coordinate 576,545,463 of CM038677.1, forward strand.
GCAAAGTCTTTTTCTATCACTCCTTTTTTCGACGCGAGTGTGCGGTCAATAGCCGGGGAGCCTAATTTCTCTCTCAAAGCCGCTAAAGTTTGCTAAACTGGCCAAACGAGAAGTAATCCGCCTTCGGGATACGAGGTTGAAGCCGTAGGCTGACCCACTTGAATTCTTGAGATAGGATGTGTCATGTTAAAGGACGACAGAAGCACAATTTTTTTCTAAGACCAATTTTCTGATTGGCACCAAACAGTTCATCTAGTTCGGACGTCGAGTTTTTCATGATGTTTTTGGTTTTCCAATCCTGCGGCACTTTTCAACTATTTGTGTTTTTTCCAAATAAATCTCGCCGTGCAGCGCCGGACACCTTTAGAGATTCGGCAAAAAATTCTCGGATACCGCTATATATGCATCGGTTTCGAATTGTGTCTTTGGTCAATAGTTAAGTTGCCTGGCTCCTGTGCTTGCCTCCTATGTTCCTCTTTGTTCGGCTAGGTGTGCAAAGGGAGAACCACTGCGATTCTGCTTCCAGCTCGCATGGTTAAGCACCGCAGTGGAGAAAGCCGAAAACTGACTGTCACAATAAGCGTAAACTGGTCAGCGGTCTGATGACTATATTAAATGACAGGCCGTTCATAACATTGGCCAAAGTGTTTACGGCTTGACCTCGGCTGTCGCTGAACACTAACCGGGGGGCTACTTGCTGGCCTCCCAACTTTAAGCTCCTATGACTAATAGAAAATTATAAAGCCCGCATATCTGATTGCCTCGTTTCCGCCAACACAACCGCCTTCGGGCACCGAGACATCGGCTAAGGGTTGTTTTGTTACTTCGGAAAGACCCTACATAGCATCTACAAGGGGGTAGAAGCCGACGATGGGCCACTTTCAGATTATAAACGGTTGCAACGGAAGTGAAAATTTGGGTTCATTTAGACCATAGAGTTTGGAAGCTTTCCCCGAACTAAATCCTTAGTATTTTCCTCCCACATTGATCGGAGCTAAGGTTTCATGATCATGCTTAGCATGACAACCAAAAGAAAGGAACCGATAGCGGGACTATTTTCTTTGGACGATGTTTCTTATGTTAAACAATAATATAACATGTCTCTCTGCGTACCTTTGTTTATAAAACCATATGGCCGGATTGCCTTGTTTGCCGTAAATCTTTGCCCTCATAAAGGCTTTATAAAGTAGGACAAACACTCCTCGGCTGCTGGCCGAGGAGGTTGAAGCTGATGGTCGGTCCACAAAATTTTGTACAATGCGGATCCAAGCATTAATGACGTAAAGTACTTGGATACATAGAGTCATTACACATAATTTTTGATTTTACTATGGATATCGATCCTTAATTCGGCCTCCCGTGCCCGTATTAAGGCTCGGGGGCTACTAGGCTTCGGGCTTATTATTTACAAATATTAAAATGGCACATCGATCCCCTAATCTGGTGTTGCCACCCGACCAGTGTCTCGGGGGATACTGCATTGACAATCCAATGCAGAAAATTGAAAGCGCAATATAGTTTTCGAGGAGATTATTATCCTCAGGTTGGTCGGCCGCACCCAACCTGAGTATCGAGGACTTTGCACACCGCGTTTCTATTCCTATGTATGCTGCCGAGCTGGGAATTGATCCTCAGGCTGATTTTATGAATCAACTTGAGTCTCAGGGGCTACTAGGGTCAGCGGTTTGATTTTTTCCTTCAGGTGCATCCTGGATATTAGGCCAGCATGCACCTTGAGGGCTACTAGCTATACATCTCGGCAGAGATTACATTGCATAATTCGGAATTAAATTCATAAAAGTCAGCCCATGGCCGAGGTGGTGCACCACCTCGGATACAGTCTGGTGTTGGTGCTTGACTACAATAGACACCCTGAAAGCAGTCCGGCATAAAGCTCGGGCGCCAGTGGCTGGCTCCGTAGAGGGCATTTCCGGCATTAAGCTTGGCTAAACTCCCTCAACTTTTTTAAACCAAGGTGATCTATGACACCTTGAATATAGTCTGGCGTTGGAGCTTGGACATAGTCCGGCTTTGGAGCTCGGATACATTCCAGCGTTGGAGCCCGGAAGCGGTCCAGCGTTGGTGCTCAGCTGCTAAAGATCCCTCGAATGCAGACCGGCATTGGAGCTCGGACGCAAGAGGACGCTGCCGCTCGGGAACAACTTCAAACCCGAGATATGGCATAAAAATAACGAGGCATTGATAAAGGCCGGAAACTTAAAGGGGCTCCTCGGATACCCGACGTGTGCGGATTCACTTTGGTGATCCTCAAGATCGAAGATGGAAAGATTTGTTGAACCAGTTTTCAAGACCGACGACCGAAGATGAAGAACAGTTCGGAAGAATCAAGGAGCGTCCCCAACTTGAAGACCGGTTCGGGGGGCTACTGATGGTGTCCTGGACTAGGGGGTACTCACCACTTCGTCTCCCGATCAGTTGGATTGGGCCGAGGACCCCCATGGCCGTATACTCATGGGCCAGTTCAGACAACCCCTGCCGCATACAAGGAAGACTCCACAAGACTTGGCGCCCAAGGCGAGGACTCTCCTAAACCCTAGGCCTCTGGTGTGTTATATAAACCGAGACCAGGCTAGTCGATAGACAATCTCATATTCATAACCACAATCTCGTGGTAGACACATGTACTCTGTACTATCCCCATATGAATACAATCAAAAGAAGGACGTAGGGTTTTACCTCCATCAAGAGGGCCCGAACCTGGGTAAAATCCGTGTCCATGTTACCATCGCTCCAAGACGCCTAGCTTAGGACCCCTACTACGAGATACGCCGGATATTGAACCGACACCCATTACTATATGTGTTGGCTATTATATTGACTATAGATGACATGGTGAGATGTTATAGCCAGCAATGGGCTACATTATTAACCATGTTCTAAAGGTTAGACGATGGACAGGAGCGAGAGATTGCAGACCTGGGACCCACCAGTAAGTGAGTCAACGGTCATGCACGTGTTGACGAGGCACTCCCTCTACTCTACTCAACGTAATACTGTATAAAATCAACTTATGGGACAAAGCCAACAACCGTTGTTGTTTCGAGCTATCGACTTCGCGCTTGTAGTCCAGGTTGCCGCCAGTATCTCGTCTTTCAGATTTGTTAGTTTTAGGTCCAAATTTGATCAATGACAAGTGGGACCCCTGTGTGTTGTTCCGATATTTCAGTGTAGGATGGTTTTTTTGAATAAACACTTTGCGCGGTTAGACAAGCAACAGCACGAGTTACACGTATTTTGCAAGTTTACGAACAAAAATGACAGCGGCATAGAATATCACATCCACACCGCAGCTTAGATGCTATGGTGATACGAGTTTTTACATCGTTGGAACTAAGATCCAATGGCTTGTGAGTAGTCTTTGTAATTATGCGCAATTTCCAAAGTCTCTCCAAGGTTTTTTTTTTGCAAATAAAACATTCAGGCCTCGTGTGTGCCGCTGCATCTTGGATCCAACGGCTCCCCGTTGCTCATATTAGGTGCTCCCCGTAGCTTAATTAGCCGCTACGGTGATACGAGCATCTAGGTCGTATGATCTGTGATCAGATGCCACATGCGTAGTACTTGTACTTTATGCGCAATTCCCAAACTCTCTCAGGCGTATATTGCAAAAACATTCAAACCTCCTACTGTGAGCCATTAGATCTCCGTGAGCTCGTATCACCATAGAATATACAGTGTGGGAGCACCTCATATTCTCCCATGCGAGAAAACATCAGGTGCTCTCGTAGCTTGGATGCTACGGTGATATGAGCTTCGAGGTCGTTTGATCTGAGATCCAATGGCATCTGAGCAGTCTTTGTGCTTGTAAGCAGTGGCCAAACTCTTTGGGGGCTTTTCTGCAAAAAACATTCGAACCACCGAGGAGTTGTTGGATCACAAATCCAACGGCTCCGAAGAGCTTGTATCACCAAAGCATCTAAGGTGTGGTAGCACATGATATTCTTACATACAGGAGAATATGAGGTCCTCCTTCATCTTAGATGCTACGGTGATACGAGCTTCGAGGTCGTTGGATATGGGATCCAAGGGCATCTGAGTAGTTTTTGTACAAATTGTGTGTAATTCTCAAACTCATTAAGGTTTGCTGTAAAAATATTAAGACAACCTATGAGCTGCTATATCTCAAATCTACAAGCTCCAAGAAACTTGTATCAGCATATAGCATCTAAGGTGTGGGGGCACATGATATTCTCCCGGGGAGGAGGGGGGTGCACAACCAATCGATGTTTGGGAGGGTGGGGACAAATATAAACTAAACAATCCTAAACAGAGTATTCACAACTTTATCTAAGGTCGATGGTTAACCCCTGACAATCTACATAGCTCCGCCTAAACACAAAATTTGCATGTACTCGCTCCAGTCCTTTCTAGTTCGCATATAAGGTTTGTCTGAAGTCAAACCTCGTAAACTTTGACCGATTTTATCGAGAAAAATACAAACATTCAGAATGTGAAAATCAACAACGTTAGATGTGTCATGACTTTAATTTTCATATTGTATAAATTTAGTATTGTAGATATTAATATTTTTTCATATAAATATGGTCAAAGTTTATGAAGCTTGACTTCACACAATTCTTATACGCAGAGTAAAAAGGACCGGAGGGAGTATGTAGTACTAGACTTAATATTCATGTTTCAGTTTCCTGTTCATTTTAAATATTGAATTGAGGACCATGCATGTCTTACATTTTACTCCCTTCGTTCCTAAATATTAGTATTTTTAGGGATTTCAAATGGACTGCCACATACGGATGTATATAGACATATTTTAGAGTGTAGATTCACTCATTTTGCTCTGTATGTAGTCACTTGTTGAAATATCTAAAAGACAAATATTTAGGAACATAAGGAGTATTTTTGAATTCGTGTCATACATGCATGGTTTGGAAAAAAGATGCACTATCTTATTGGATTGTTGTTGTGTTCGTGTGTGTGTGTGTGGTCATATGCTTGATACGTACAAAGTTTTCTCACCATCATACCGTTCATCTTTTAAATTCGAATTTGCAATGAAAAACTTATTAGGGATACCATGAAATGTGAAATCCACGTTGAGATCACTATATCACAAACTCACTCTAATTCAAGAACTCGTCATAAATCAATACCATGTTGAGATTACTATTTGAAAGGAAAATACGGGCATTGTAATACACATAGATTCGTTCAGCAATTTAAAAGATTTGTTTCATATTCTCGAATGGTAGGACCCAACGGCGTACCAGCCAGACCCTGGCTCGTGTTGATCCTAAAAAAATCCGGGCTCGTGTCCTTCTGGTGGCGTGCGTGGTATGCACATTAGCCAACCCCAACCAGTCGAGCCTCCGCATTTCGAGTCGAAATATCTGGCGGCCAGAATTCCAGCCCTAGGAAATTCCCCTCATGTCCCCGTTCCATGATGACTACCGATGAACAATGAGGGATACTTTAGTAACTAGACAACGTTACCTACCCTGCCGAACATGGTTCAATTCCCTCGGTCGCCGCTACACAAGGTCACCCGTCAACTCCATTGCCTGGTACTAATAGGAGTACTACAACAGGATGAGCATAGAATTGAGCCCGTTTGTTCGTGCCTAGTACTTGAGGTAATATATCAGGCAATGCACTGGTACAGAGGGATTATCCTTTTACTCTACATATATAACTTGTCTGAAGTCTAACTAAGCAAAATGATTGACCAAATCCTTTCTTAAAATACAACAGGAAAGATGTATCGCTTGAAAATTTACTGCATGATGCAGGTTATGATATTGTTTCGAATCCTGGATTTTAAATTTCAGAAAATCCAAAAGTGATCGTAAATTCATGAAACTAAGCATGGTCATGTGATATGGCACAAATATTCCTATGTAATTTTTTTCTTCAATTTGAGACAAGCTGCTTATGAGAAGTTGCACAAATGAAGAGCCAAGGTATTTTGGAACAAAGACCTGTCATGTTAAGGCGAACGCTTTCACTATTGAAACCGTGGGCGTTTACGTGCCGCCACGAGTCCCGCTTCTCATCGGAAGGTGTCGTCCGACTAAGCGTGTGAGTCGACGGGAGGCGTGCGAGCAGACCGCCGCACCGGCTGACCGGGAGGCGTGCGAGCAGACCGCTACGCAGGCTCACCGGGAGGCGAGCCCTTTGACCAGGCTCCGCCGCCCACCTTCATCCCTACTGCTCCCACTTTTAATGTCGTCTACGCCACAGTTTAAAATCAACCCCGCACTACCGGGTATTGCAACAATCTTCTCTCTTCCTCTCCGATTCTCCTGTCGTCTACCTCCAACCAGCCTGACCTGACCTACGCCATGCCGCATCATGATGGTCTTCCCTTAATCTTCCAGTTTCCTAAGGAATACACCCAGCCGGAGTCTCAAGAACATAAGGCGCTTTTGGACGAGCTTGAACCGGCCTTGCGGGAAGACGCATCGCCTGTCCCAGCTCCCGTTCTGGCTCCCGTCGCCCCGACAGCGCCAGCGCCCATCCCTGTGGCATTGATGGGCCAGGAGCCGCACATTGTCGCCAAGCTTGATGCCACGGGGTTCCACGAGGTCCCCATCGACTTTCACGCGCCACAAGACCTGCCCGCGCATGCATCGCACGATGCACTAATCGTGTGCCCGTCTTGGTGCCGTGCACTGCCAACAGCTGCGCACAAGATGTAATCGACGCGCCGTGCGGTGCCCATGCACACGAATGTCTCCGTTGCGCCATTGCCAGTGCCTGTCCCCGCACGGGTGCCAGTGCCCCCCTCAACGGCATGGATGGCCAATGTCAACCGCTTCCTTGCACCAACGCCACTCGCCTCCTCCCACCAGTTGACTCGCTCCTGGAGACCGAAGTCCAGAACATTGTGGCCTTCCTTGAAGCTAGGGCCAACGTCCAGGAGTACTCTAACAACCGCGCAAGACGCCGCCGTCGCTGTCTGTCAGTGGCCTGACGACACACAGAGCACGATAGAAGAGCCGCTTCCCACCGCAAGATGCCCCCGCCCCCGCCACGTAATCTAAATTTTCCATGAAAAACGTTCGGATTGCCATGCTTAAAATCCGAACCTTTATCATTTCCATTTATTTTAGATCGATTGTCGTATGGATGTAAAGTCGGAGTCAGACTGAATGAAATATATGGTTTGATCGATTGAATGTTCTGCTAGAGCCGTATCAAATTAAATGTAAAACGTCATCAAGCCACATGTATTCCTTCTCATCCAACGACCTAGACTGCTTCAATGTCGAGCGCTCAACACGTTTAGCACGCAGTTAATTTCATGCCAAAAATAGTGCTAATCACATAATAACACGTAAATAATATCCTACTCAATATCTGCATGCACTTAATATACTTCCAAATTAATGTCCATTGCACACACACATTGACTAGTACTACTAGTACGTGAAACTGGTGATGTAACTTGTGAATGCGTCCAGATATGGTCAACGGCAACATCGCCCACGAGTTATTTGTGTTTGCCCGTGCGTCTAAACGTAGAAGGGGAGGAGAGAGAGAGAGAGCACACATGGAACCCACCAGTAAGTGAAGGCGAATAGTACGTGCTAACGAGCCGGTCCCACTAATGTACTAAAAATAATATTACATGTTATCCATTAAATAGGCTGTGGTAATATAAAAACATTATATGAACAAAGGGGGTACAACAAACATTGTTGTTTTACGTTTGTTGCCTATTGACGTGCGGCTTGAAGGCCCTGGTTGCATGTTTGATCCTCGTCCTTTTTAATTTTTAACTTATATATGGGTCCAAATTTGTTTCATGAAAGGTGGGCCCCTCGGTGTGTAGTTTGTAGCACTTTAATTTGTGGGTCAAAATTTGTTCCATTACAGGTGGACTATCGGTGTGTAGTTTTGTAGCTTATTTGTAATAATTAATAGAACAACAGAGATTTTTGCAATAATACCATGGTGCAACGTTGAAGGCGAGAAAGGACGTGCGAGAGAGCGATGGCCGAGCCAGAGGGAAATCAATTGGGGGAACTGCGGGGGTTGCAACGGTGTTTGGAGTAGTTGTGGGCCGAATGCTATGAAAATATAATCTAAACCCACCGGAATAAATGCCCACACAAATTAATCCAAGGTTGGAGTCCCCCTCGCAATGTAAATGGGTCCGGCTTTGCGTGGGATGGAGAGGTAGCTTCAATGTGTGGAAGATACGGCGTGAGAAAGTGCGGTCAATCGAGACACATATAGATAGAGAGGCAAAGTGAGTGCGGTCCGACATTCATTGAAAAGATATATATGCTCTGGAGAGATATTGTCCGATTGAGCTTTTGGGAAGGGTTAGGGTTGTAAGATAGAGCTTGAGAGATGATCCAGTCACAGACATGTAGATATATTTTGTGCGTGGGAGGAAGCAAGGTCAATCGATTACATATATAAAGGGAGAGAGATTGAGCGAGTTTAGGTCGTCATGCGATCGAAAGAATGAAATGGGTTGGAGAGAGTGACCTATATAGACAATGCGCGTGAGAGAGTATACAATACGAATATGTCGAATTGGGTCAAACATGGACATATATCGTTTGTGTCCGAGAAAGAGCGAGGTCAATCGAGACATACAAAGAGAGAGAGAGGGGGGGAGGGAGAGAGAGATTGAGCGAGCATGTCCCACCATGAGGGTGAAAGAGTGGGGGTGGCTTGGATGGACAGACGTAGATAGACAATCTGCGTGAGAGAGTATCGAGTGTGTCGATCGAGGCCCGAACAGGGAGATATATCATTTGTGTGTGAAAGAAAACAAGGTTAATTGAGACTCAGATAAAGAGAGCGAGATTGAGGGAGTGTGGCCCGCCATGCGGAAGAAAGAGTGAGACAGTCTCAAGGGAGTGACCTAGATAGACAACGTGCGTGGGTGCACACGAGAGGTTGGGGGGCTAGATAGGCAATGCATGTATCTAGCGAGAGAGGGTGGGAGGGGCAGAGAGAGAGCTCGGCATGGGTTGCAATGGCGGGTGTGTGAGGTAAATACATTTGGTAACAGAGTGGAAAAAGGGGTGCAATGGTGGGTTGTGTAGTTGAGAGAGTTAGAGATTGAAACATGGAGAGAAAGAATGAACGTGTGTCGGAAACCGATAGCTTCCTAATATGGTTAGGAGAGGAAGATTGACCGATAAAGGAAGTATGTAGCATGTGTGCCGGTGGGGTGGGTGGGGCTAAAATCAACATTTGTAGATATTACAAGACTTAATATCGATGTTTCAATTCGGTGTACATTGTAAGATTTGAACTGAGGACCATGCATATGGGTAATTATTTTGAATTCGTGCCATACTAGGTTTGGAGAAGTTGACATTGACTCGATTGTTGTGCTATTTTGTAGGTCATATGTTTGAATCCATCCAAAGTTTTCTCACTACCATGGTGTTCATCATATAAATATGAATTTGTACTAAAAAGTAGCGTGGATACTGTGAAATGCAAAATCCACGTTAGAATTGGAGATCGCTATGTGACACACACTCTAATTCAAATAACTAATTATGTGACACACACTCTAATCCATGTTGTGCTATTTTTTCAAATAACTCCTCATTAATTAATTTATAGTATCTCGTTTCTAATGACTAATTATTTGCAAGGAAAACACGAGCATGGTAATACATACAGATTCATTTGCAAATGAAAGAAGATTCGTTTGCACTATCAAATGTAGGCGCACCAGGGAGACTAGGGTCATGTCGTGGTGGTCGCGTGTGTCGTACGGACGCTTAGCACCCAGCCACCCACCCCCTCCTCCCTCCCCCCCCCCCAAAAGAACGACGACAAAATAAGTTCGTGCTTCCATGTTTCGTATTGAAATATCTCCCTTCTCCATCCCTGCAAAATCTCCCTTCTCCATCGTCCCCTTCCGCGCCCAGATTGCTCAAATCCCTAATTCACCGCCAACCCAAGCAAAGTTTGAATCGCCCCTTGTCTCATCTCTTTACCCACCTCTGTGCCGGACGACGACGGTCGCGCTTCACCACCGCACTAGAGCTACTTCATATATGCCCTCGTCCACCGCACCAGGTGGTCCACCAACGAAGCTGGCCTCCGCAACCGACGTGCCTCACAGACACCGACTTCCACCGCATCAGGTGCGCTTCACCGACGTTGTCTCCCACCTCACCGGGGCTACTTCACCGAGCACATCGTCGCACCTCCGCCCCCCTCCCCCCCCCCCCCGAGGTTGTTGGGGCTTCACCAACGGTCTCGTCCACCACATCGTAGCGCTCCACTGTCACTCAAGATCTACATCCGTGCGTGGCCAGCCAACGCCAACGCATCACCCTCAACGGCTTTGAAGTGACTCGCACTCTAGCTAGGCGACCATGCCCAAATGCCGGCCCGAAATAGGTATCCACACATCACTCCCTTGTGCACTGTTCCGACGATGTTTGGATATCCTTTCACTGCTCTATTAGCTTACACGCCTATGCAACTCTGACTTTAACTCTTATTTCTTCTGGAGATATTATCTGAAACAAGCAAAACCAATTTTTAGCGAAGCATGACGGCACTACGCGATCTGGTACACATCCTGCATACCGTATAACCTTGTAAGTATCTGTCCTCCGGTACAACAGCAAGGTCGATTCCTCTTATTTGATTAACCATTCGCCATGTAAAAAATGCAGAGGGGGATGCAAGGAGCACAAGGCCTGCACATCCAAGCAAGTGGTAACATGGACATGTACATGGAACATCCCAAGCGCAAGCAGAGCTGCAGTGAGCCTGTACAACGAGCTAGCGTATGTCCCTACATTTCATTTAATTCTTACTGGCATGCGGGTATGATTTGTGTGTAGTGGCAGATCCACGAATTAGTTACCAGGGCGAACATCTAACTTAAAAAATACGAAGGCACTTGCACTCCGGAAATCAACATAACTTGAGATGTGAAGCTACATGCACTTTGAAAACCAGCTAATGATCCAAAGTAGTTTAGATTATAAAACACTAAATGAAGTAAGCACCAAAAAACACAAAATGCAACATGGTGTACATGCACTACTAACATGGTTTGTACCTGCTTGAATTATTCGTTCTCTGGCTGAAAATATCAAAGTGTAATTGCACCTATAACCAGTGCGCAAACTGCATATCAATATATCTATCCTACACAAGTATGCCAATAGTTTCAAACAACAGATTAGAAAGTATTTATGCTATGTTTTCATGACACGGGGACTTTCTCGTAGATGGCCTCGACGTTTCCTCAAGCCATGAAAATGTACTATAATTTGCTTCTCATCAATGCATGCAAATCTCTATGTCTCTCTCAACATAGCAGATCATCATTAGACACTAAATCCTTCAATGGGAGGTTGCAAAATGCTTGCATTAGATCCCTCATTAGACACTATATGTTCATCACCAGGAGCATATAAAATGTTTGCATCAAATCCTTCATTAGCAGTCTGTTCATTAGACACTTCAGGCTCAAGAACAACATGAGCTTGTATGTTTGCACCGGAAACTTGATTAGATACATTAGATTTAGTCAGTTCAGTATTGATTGGGGGGGGGGGGTTTATAAAATAAGCAGAAATTGGTTTGATTCTCTCATAGATTCCCTACATACAAGCAGTTTTACAACACCGTCAGGTTTAACTATTGGCAAGAAATTGAACTGTTGAATTAGATATAATCAGGGATGTGATGTACCTGCTTGTTGCGCATGCTGCTCTTGCAAGCTAGGACTGTCCATTTGCGCAAGCTCGGTGCCATGCCTATGCTGCCGCTGGTGCCTCCTACGCAGGCTACACCCAGGGTTGGATCTTCATCTTCTTGTCCTCCATTTGCTTGAAGCCCAACGACCGCCCTCCAACGAGGGCGTGAGGAAGTGTTGTGTTGGCCTGTCCAGCGGCGGCTAGGTTAGGAGCGAACCAGACTGGAGGCTGGAACGAACGAATTGGGATTCTTCCTGCTGTCGATCGATATGGGAGGCACTCATTTGGGTCGTGAGCCTGCTATAGGGCCTCCCTTGCACTTACGTTATTGGCCCATCCAAATTGAAACGTTTTTCTTCATTTTTTACATTGCCTGCTCATGCGTTGGGACGAACAAAACTAGCCTGGGCCAACCTGGATGACTCAAACTAGGTGCACGCTTTCCAGCTACCCTAGGCGGCTGCCCATGCCAGCCCCTATGGTGGCGTCGCCCCTTTTTGCGTGTATGATTGGGGTAGTGAAAAATATTCCAGTGGTGCTTTTGATTTACCCACAGAATGGTTGAATTGCCTGTTTCTATGAACTGAGTTCGCCAATAATGTGAAGGATGCCAGTTTTTTCATCCTATTGTAGATTGCTTAGATCTCGATATGCCAAATGTATCGCATGAAATATACAGTAAAAGCCAGTGTGATGTGTGTGACTACAACTAGTTTGACTACCCGTCCTCATATAACATATCAAGGACGCACCATCTTACCAGATTAACCATTCGACTTACCAATGCAGTTTGGGAAGAAATAAGTATTGGGACTGCATATCCAAGCAATTGAAGCCATGGACTCCTTCGTAGAACCTTCTAAGCGAAAAAGAAGTTGGAGTGATCCTGCACAAAGAGCTAGCGTAAGTTCAGTTACATGCTTGTCGGAATTTTAGTTAGCCACTTATTGCAAAATTGTTCAATTATGTTGCTTGGCTTATTTTAGTTTACTACTGATTACATAATGCCATAGCCTGTTAATCCTATTATAGACTGCGCCTATCTATGTGTTTGATACTTATTGTTAAGAATTACCTATTTGCCTGAACTTAAATAGCTACTTAAGCACGTAGATAGCTGGTCATATGTACTTCTTGGGTGTAGCAGAATTCATGTGTATTTTATGTTCTGATACCCTATTTGTTTAAATGGTTTGCTGTTATCACTTGTAGCACTAGTAATGTTTGCATGTTCATAGATAGAAAACTGTCAGGTTTATATGAGGGACACCGTCTTTTTAACTTATATATGTGTTGGAATCATTTTGCTTACATAAAAAAAAATTACAGATGTCTGTGTTGCTGGTAAAAAGTACCGACTTGTTACTTTAATACGTTGCCAAGAACTTGTTAGTTTTACTAGTTCATGTGTAATTAAATACGTTGCCAAAACTGGTTAGTTTTACTAGTTTGATGTTAGTTTCTTATGGCTCTTGCAACACTTTATTTATGATTGCTAACATTAAAGTTTGCAGGATCCAACTGAAACTCCGTTGGCACAACAAGTATGTTTTCAGAAACTTCCTTGTCTACCTGGTTTGCTGCTGTAATCATCTTATCAACTTCAAGTTTTCAGGATCCAATTGGAAGTCCAATTGCACAGCAGGTACATTTTCAAAAATATATTTGTGTAACAGGTTTTGCTGCTGTAACTTGTTGGTCTAATCAAGTTACTCACTACTCAACTTTTCAGGATCCAAGAGAAACTCCAATGCCACAATAGGTTCCTTTTGCAAAACTTGTTTGTTTAACTGCTTTGCTGCCGCAACCGGTTGCTTTAATCATGTTACTAGCAACTCAACTTTTCAAGATCCAAGAGAAACTCCAATGCCACAACAGGTACCTTTTGAAAAACTTGTTTGTTTAACTCCTTTGTTGTTGCAACAACCGGTTACAATGATGTTAATAACTACTTTTCAGCATCCAATTGAAACTCTTTAATTCCTTGTTTGTTTAACTAGTTTGCTGTTATAACTCCCAGTTGAGATGTTTTGCTAACTTCAACTTTTTGGAATCCAATCGAAACTTTAATGGCAAAATAGGTTAGCCCAGGATGAAAGAGCGAGGTCCCCATGGATGTTGTATCATCCCACAGCAGTGGCACCGGCCCAATCGTGCATCATGAATTGCCAACTGTTGATGCTCTAGAGGCTAAACTATTGGTAGAAAGGGATTCTGCTTCTGCACTTAGAGATGAAGTTGACATGTTGAGGAAGCAAAAAACACAATCACAAGCAATACTCAAGACAACCATTAAATATTTGGTGGATTTCAAAACGAAGCAAGCTGAGACTGACTGCCATTGTTAAGGTCCTGAAGGAAAAAAAGGAAATTAAATTCCCACTTGGTAAATCATATGTGAAATGTTCTTTCCATCATTGAATAATCTTTGTGTTGTTTGTTCATGTAATCGATCAAACCATTTGTTTTAGAGATCATGTAATAATTGCTTTTTGTTTTTTGGTTTGTAGTTTTTTTAGCACAAGTTTGTATTAATTGATAAGACTCAGAGACATTTCATTTTGATTGATGTGCCAGACCTACAAATATGCCAATCGGGCTGAATGTGCATTCAGCAATAATAGTAGTATAGATGGACCTGAAGTGGCACGCATCGGAAAGGGCCAAGATGTTGTACTAGCTTCACTAAAAAAGGATGCTCTTCTAGCAAAAAAAAGTACTGCGGCCTGGCTTATGTATGTTAGTTGATATTATTGATCCATATACTCTATACGTGTTTATATGTCTGTTAGTTGTGTACATTAATGGTTGATTGACTCGGTATTTGAATCTTGATACATCGCTTGTGTACATATCTAAATGGGAGTACACATTATGCTGTATGTGACACTTGAGTTGGACATAAAGTGGTTTCAAATATTCGAATTCACCTTAAACTGGATTCTAGCTTCTGAATTCGAGTATCAGCATTTGTAAATCATATTTATATATGACAGTGGAATACATCTTTGTTGTGCTTTTTGTCGGTGTCCTGGGAACAGGGGTGCCCAGACTTGCCTGCCAGCGGCCCGCGAGTGTGGATCCGTCAACGGCCCAGTATGGCCCGGCTTCAGCAGCAACCACTCAAGACCCTCACAAGGGGCCAAGCCTCACGAGGTGGATGACGCCAAGACCTCCCTGGGGGCAGTCTCACAAGGCTGGCTCCCGAGGAGCGGAGATATCTATGAAAGGGACACCTCGCGAGGTTCGCGTGACATGAGACATGATGACCAAGGCGGTGGGCGCCAGTGATGTGATGTACCATTTCCCTTTGGTGCTAAGGAGGTAAGCAGCAGGCGAGGTCCCGAGGCATCGAGCAAGCGTTTCCATATCGGTGCAACAAGACCAAGACCACCGGAGACGGCAGGATTTGGAGGTCATCATGAACCCACATCAGCGTCACCACAAGAGCCTTTGGTAGGCGAAGACTACTTTTGTCAGGATAGCTTGTACTAGTTGTCCCCCTTCAAACTTGGCTGTCGTGGGATCCCTTCCCGCCTAAAAATTTGGGGAAGAGGACCAAGGCCACTATAAATAGGACCTAGCCACCACCGTAGCAAAGGAAGGGATCATTCAGATCATCCTCACACCCACCAACTCATCGAGCCCAAGAACACCTCTCCTCCTGAGGTTGTTCATCCACTGTACTAGTTCATCCACAGCCCCTCGAGGCAATCCACCACACACTGGAGTAGGGTATTACACCACAAGGTGGCTCGAACCAGTATAAACCCCTGTGTCCCTTGTTCTTTGGGTTCATCGAGCTAGGCTATGGAATCGTTGAGCGAGCGAGCTAGGGAGAGAGTGTTCTTTGTGCGCACCCTAGAGTTCGAACCTCACAAGGGTCTGCGGAACCCGTGATCCGACATTTGATGGAGCAGGTAGGGGTGCGCCGAAACCTCTCTTCCGTCGTCCGACGCTCCACCGCTCCACCGCTTTCATGGCTGATGCTCGTCGAGCCCGTGCTGAGCGTCGAGCCGCTCTCAACGCTCGCATCGCCCAGACATTGCCCATCGGCAGGCCTCCCCGTCACTCTCCATCACCCGCTG
This sequence comes from Aegilops longissima, assembly GCA_021605205.1. NCBI lineage: Eukaryota > Viridiplantae > Streptophyta > Magnoliopsida > Poales > Poaceae > Aegilops > Aegilops longissima. The sequence continues at coordinate 576,561,232 of CM038677.1, forward strand.
CCAACACCGCCAGTGGCCCGGCGGGGATCGAGCAGCAAGCCTCATCGCTGCACCCCTCCGTGCTGAGGGACGGACGCACTGCCACCCCATCGCTGACCCCGGCCAGATCGTCATCCCACGCTCGCCGCGGGCCCGCAGACGCGCAGGCTACGCTGCTCATGGTGCGCGAGCTCTTGCGCTACTGCCCCGTCGACGACCTCTACAAGGACTGGCTGGGCCGCATCACCGAGCTCGTCAGCGCCGCTGGGGGCTCTCCTGCACCGACCCTTTCACTGCCTCGCCCGCCTCCCGCTGCGGGTGACGTAACCCATGGAGCGCCTCCACCACCTCCCTATCATGATGTCGTCCTCGGGCCAAGACGCGCAGCCCCGCGGCGCGACCCACCATGCAGGGTGCCTGCGCATGAAGAAGGAAGCTGCCAAGAGATCCAGTGGCTGCAAGAGGGCACTCCCGCGCTCCCTGCACCGCCATGCCAGGACCGCGCGCCGCCTGTGGCGGTGGCACACGGGTACCAAGACTAGGCTCCACCTCCATGATGAGCTCCGGTGACCACCGCGGGCTGCCGCGCCTTCACCCCCGAGCTGTGCAGCGTTGTCTGGCCCGGCAAGTTCAAGCCCGACCTACTTCCACGCTACAACGGCACCTCTGACCCTGCTGAGTTCTTGCAGCTCTATGAGCTAAGCATTGAGACGACCAACGGCGGTGAGAAGGTCATGGAAAACTGGTTTCCCATGGCTCTCAAGGACGGCGCGCGCTCGTGGCTCCTGAACCTGCCTGCGGGATCGATCTCCTCCTGGGGCGAGAAGCGCTCTCGCGCGAGCGCTTCGTCGCCAACTTCCAGGGTACTCGTGACCGCCCGCCTGCCGCAGGTGACCTTCGGCGCATAAAGCAGCAGCCAGGGGAAACCCTGCAGTAGTACATCCAGCGCTTCAACAGTGTTCGCCTCAAGATTCCCAAGGTGACGGACGAGGCCATCATCTCAGCATTTTCTGACGGCGTCCATGATATCATGATGAAGGAAGAGCTCGCCATACACAAGGACCTGTTCACGGCTCTAGAGGTGTTCAACATGGCGACCGAGTGCGCGAGAGCTGAGGAGGGACGCCTCTCCCTCCTCGAGCTTCCAGCTGCAGACCCAGAAGACAATAAGGCCAAGACCAAGGATGTGAAGCGCAAGGGGGCTGCCGTCTCGCGGATGAACCAGAGATGAAGCGCGGCTGCGACCACCCAGAATCGTCCAAGGCCAACCGCCCATTCGACGCCTTCCACAACATATACAGCCACAACACCAACGACTGTCAGGAGCTCAGGGACATCCGCGACTGGCGCTTCGGTCGATGCCCCGAGCGCAACGACCGAGGCTATGGCCGCGGATGAGGCCAAAGTGCAGGACGCTGGGACGATCGTGGCCCCCGTCAGGAGTGGCGCGACCAGCCTCGCAAGGACCGCTGGCAGGACCAGCCTCGAGAGGGTGCCTGGAGGGACCAGCCTCGTGAGGACCGTCCTCAAGGCAAAGCCGGGCTCCCTCTACTGCCACCACCACCGAGGAGGAACGACGACCATCACCAGGACGAGAGGGCTGGGGGATTCCAGGAGCCTCGCGCCATAGCCTGCATCCTAGGTGGCGCTCAGGCCCCAGCTTCTCATTGCATCTTCAAGCAGTTCACCCGTGAGGTGAATGTCGCCCTGCCCAGGCTCGAGGCCACACGTCCACTCAGGTGGTCCAAGTGCACCATCACCTTCAGCTCACCCGACCAGCTCAAGTGCGCGGCAACCGCTGGCGCCCTCCCGATGCTATGCTCACCCGTCATCAGCAATGTCCTCATCACCAAGACCCTTGTCGATGGTGGCGCGGGGCTTAATGTCCTTTCCGTCAAGACATTCGACCGCCTCCAAGTGCCATATGATCAGCTACAGCCCACCAAGCACTTCTCAAAAGTAACCGATGGCTCCACCACCCCGATAGGGCAGATCCGCCTTCCTGTCACCTTCGGCCAGCGCGACAACTACCGAACCGAGCTCATCGACTTCGACGTCGCCCACATTCGCCTTCCATACAACGCCATCCTTGGGTATCCGACCATGGCCAAGTTCATGGCGGTGACCCACCCCGGCTAGAACGTCCTCAAGATGCCAGGAAGCTGCGGCATCATCACGGTCGCTTGCGAGGAGAAGGACGCAGTGTGCTCCCTCGAGCGCGCCTACCAAGCTGCAGCTATTGAAGACCCAGACAACGAAGGCACTATCTACCCTCCCGAGGTTGTCCCCAAGAACAAGAAGCAGTTTCTCTGCCATGAACCTCAGGAGAGCGGTGTCTCCAACGGCACCACCTCAGTCCCAGCGCCCACGGATGGGGCGCCTCCCTCTGTTGCATAGGAAGGCGTGCCCGGCGCCCTCCTCAGGCTGGGCTCGGGGGCTCTCTTCTAGAGGGCCTCTGACTTAGCCAATGTCACGAGGGAGGCGCTCGGGTACCACATGGAGGCATGTTTCACCACACGCTTCCCTCATGAAGGCAGGAAGCATGGAGTGCCTGGTGCACAGGAGTTCATCACCAAGGCTGTCGGATTTCGGGTTCCGGCAGACCCTTGAGGTTCGAACACTGGGGTGCGCGCGGAGATCCGACCCTCCACTGTATCGTACCTCGCCGAATCGCAGGGACCTAAACTACTAATGGAACAGCACAAGAGACACAAGATTTATACTAGTTCGGGCCACCGTTGTGGTGTAATACCCTACTCAAGTTTGTGGTGTGGTGGATTGCCTCTTGGGCTGATGAGAACAGTACAAGGAAGAACAGCCTCATGAGGCCTTTTCTTGGCGGGTGCGATGAACTGCTAGGTGGTGTTGATCGCCTCTCTCTATCTCTCGCTTGTTCTCTTGCTATCTTTCTGAATGTCCGTCCCCTCTACCTTGTGGGTGGCTAGTCCTATTTATAGGCGAAGGCCACAGGCCTCTTCCCAAATATTGAGCGGGAAGGCGCCAACAATTAGCCATTTGAAGGGGAACAACGCGTACACTTATCCTAACTAAAGTTGGTCCTCGCCGCCAAAGGTCAGGTGGTGGCCTTTGCTTGGGCTCCACGATGACTCCCTTCGGCCGTTGGGCTGGTCTTGGCCTGTTGCACGAAGCAGATGCCTTTGCTTGATGCTCTCGCTGCGCTTGCTCCCTTTGCACCAAAGAGGAAAGGAGGACAACTGCTGGTCTGGCGCCCAGTTGGCGCCCTTGGTCGTCATGGCTTGCGTCATGGGCACCTCGCGATGTACCTGCCTTGAACTCTCCGCCTCCTCATGAGCCAGCTGGCGAGGCCGTGCTCGAGAAGCTCCTCGTCGTCCGCCCATGAGGCTGGGCCCTCGCGAGGTCTTGAGCTGCGTTGATGAAGATGGGCCGTCCTGGGCCTCCTTTGAAACCACGCCAGCGCGCGCGCGAGCAAGTCTGGGGACCCCGTTCCCGAACGCCGATAGTAGCCCCCGGCCCACGGCGCGCCCGAACAACTTGCCAAGCGAGAGGCGAAAGGGCAAGTGTGAAGCATCGCGGGCCCTAACAGCCTGCGGCCTTGGGTGACGCGTGGCGGTTGATTGGACGTGTGCGCACTGCTTCCCCATGATGCCTCGGTAACCACCCGGATTCGACAAGTCCCTGCATGTAGAGTTGGTCATGATTACCGGTGATCGTGGAGGCCGACGGTTGGCATTCGGAGGTTATAAGTACGGAACGGCGCGCGCCCTTCCAGTCTATCCTTTCTTGTCTCTCCTTCTTCTCCATGGCTCCACCAAGGAAGTTCTCGGCCACAGAGAAGGGGATGGGCCGTCAGGTCGAGTCTTCCTCTCCTCCGCCTAAGCGTGGTCGAGGTCGCCCTCAAAAGCATCCCGTGGCCTCCACGGTGGTCCCCCGTGGTCATGGGGGAGGCTCTCAGCGTGGCGACGAGCTGCTGGCCATGGTCGGGCGTGCCCGGCGCGCGTCCCGAGGCCAGCGCCTCCATCTTCTTCGAAGCACTGCCGAGTTCATTGTAGCGACCCGACCTCGGGCGGTCAAGCCTCGTGTTTACATGCCATCCACGGATCGGTATCTTTGGCACACGGTACATCAATGTATATATCAAGGTGCAATCACATGTATAAATAACGTAAAACTGATATATATACCTCATAAGTCACAGCGGAAACAATCAAACGGGTGTGGAGTCCCATCAACGCCATCGGCAGGTTGAGTGTAGACCGTAACCCTGTGTCGTAACTCTTATTCGTCGAGGAAATATCTGCAACATGATACGTTGCAGCCGTGTAGGTCAGTACATTGAATGTACCGACAAGATCACAATAAGAGGAAACAGATGATAAAACTATACTATATGCAATACGGCTTTGTGGCTCTGTGTCTGAGTTTTGTTTGCGTAAAAGCTGGTTTTATTTTCCCTACATCAAAGGAATAAATGAAGTCTGTACTATGGAGTTTTCTATCATGACATGGTTCCGTAACCGATGTCTCATAGCCCAAAATCATCATAAGTTGCCCACAATTAAGTTATCAATCCGGTGTTGAGAGTTCCAGATAGATCCAAGTCCAAATGCTCAAATTGTCCGTGAATCGGGACACGGCTAATCGATTAGGTTTAAACCCTCTGCGAGGTTTGTACACTTTACCCGCAAGATTCGATCCCTCTTTTTACGTTCTCGCACTTGGGTGTTTGAGAACAAGATGACGAAACATGGTCTTCCTCAAGAGTTCCTCGACCACCGTCGGTGCTCATCCAATCCTACCGTAGTTCTATATCTGCTAGCACCGTCCCAGCCAGAGTCACAACTAAGGTCAACCAAGCGAGCCCATAGTGACTTGCGGTTGCACAGTAAGCTTCCGGGCATGAAGTATTCTTCCGTCTCTTTGAGTCAGGGTGAAGCTTTCCATAAGATGTCATGGCGCTTCTCCATGCATCCCAGCCAACCACTGGTTTCTCCGGGGTGCTGTCAAACCGTCCTTCACCCGATAGTGTGTATTGAATTCTTGTCTCGAGTCTTGAAGTCTTGAGGCCTTGAAGATGCAGATCCTTGCAGATTCCATCATGGAGTTATCGTCATTGGCGTAGATCCTCCATTCTCACACCACTCCCGAAGCACTCATACCAACCCGTCTACTATAGCGTAGCATTAAAATAAATAACGTCCGGGCTTGGTAACGGGTGATGGGTTCCTACCTCATGCATACTACTCAACTACAAGGATTCAATATCACTCTTTGGAGGTTGTTGCAAAGATGCCACTAAATGCAATAAAACATAGGTATGAAAGCATGGTCAAAGTGAACTTGCCTGGTATTACTTGATGAAGATAATAACGCTCTCAGAATAAAGACTTGGTAGAACTATTCGTCACTCCGTTGAAAATCTATATTAAACAGACAATCATATAAGCAATCATCCTAGCAATCAATTCTATCAATCATAACAATACTCAATCAAAATAAAAGTGACAAAGAAAACCAAGTCGAAAACCAAAGGATAAACTTCGAAAGAAAAATTCAAGGGAAAACTAGTGGTGACCAACTCACACAAATCTTAACATAACATTACTAAATTATTCTAATTTTTTTTTCTACAGCAAAGAAAATATAAATCTAATAAAATGACAGAAAATAAATTACTAATTTAATAACTAGCAAAAGAACTAATATAAAACTACTATAACTATCTAGTTAACACTAGGAAACTATAACAACTAACAAAACACTAAGGCAATAATGCGCAATACTAAAATAATTATGAAAACTAATTTACTTCTAAATAACAGAATCAATCACAACATAGATTGAAGTGTCAAAAAGAATTACTTTTAAAACTAATAAAATTATCACTATGAACTAAACAAGCAAACACAAAACCAGTAGCTAAACACTAATAAATAACTACCAAAATTTATCTACTGTAGTATAACAGAAACATATATCAACATGTAAAATTTTACAAAAGAATTAACTAAAAATAATTAAAAACACTAATTATATGACTAAAACAACTACATAAGAAAAACAGTACTGTTTTTAATAAAACCCTAATTTAAAATATTCTAAAATTACCAAACTAAATCCTATAGTTAAACAATACCATAAGTGACCAGTAGCAAAAAGAATTAATTAAAACCTATTTTAAACTCAAGTTATGGCCAAAATACTAATCTGAACAAAATTTATCAAATTCAAATTTAAACTATTCAAATTTGAAACCTAAGTACACAAACAGAAACTTAAGCAAATTTGTGACACAATGCAAAAGAGTCAACTCAAACGAGTTACTGGAACTTAAGTTATGAACTAAAGAAGTTTGAATATGAATCTGAACAAATTTCGAAATTTTAAACTTTCAAAACATGTTTGAGTTGAATTACTGGATAGAGGAGATCGTAATAGCGAAGAAGTGGGCGTTGGTTTCATCTAGTTTGGATGAACGAGTAAAAAGTTATGGCTATTTGAAAATTCAGGGCCAAGTTGTTTTACAAAAGAAAAAATAGCTATGGCTAAGGTCTAATGTATAAATCGTGAGATTTACAATCTAATCTATTGTATTAGTCTAAAAGTAATAAACTACGAAGTATAAGAAGGAAAAGAAAAACAAAGAAACATACCTTTATAAGGCAGAGAAAAGACGACGTTGAAGAGATGAGACAATTTTCAAAAGTCGTGCCGGAGAGGAAAAAATATTTTTCTTTAAGGAATCTAGTCAAACCAAAATATTGCTTTAATCCGAATCAGATTATTTTTGGAGGCTCTATGGGTCTATATATTTATAGGTGGAAAAGAGAACTTAGGGTCAAAAAAAGCTAAGCAATGTGGGACTAATCGTAGATGAAAATATACGAAACAGAGAGAAGGTGCGCCATGGGCCAAAAGGCCTTCGGCCGGCCGCGCGTACACTGCTTTTTTTTTTGAGGAATAGAAAAGAAAAAGAAAAACTATGGAAAAAATATGGGGAAGAAATATGGCCCGCTGGGCCTGGCCCATATATTATATATAAAAAAAAGAAGGGGCGCCTGCTGGTACTATGATGCGCACATAGGCGACAGTTAGTTTCAGGCGTGCGTGCAGTTTTTGTTATTATTTTTTTTAAAACAAAAAGCGATAAACTGAAAAACGAAAATGAAACTCTAATTTTATATAGGCATATTATATATCAAAATTTTCAGAAAAAGATTTCCTACAAGATGAACATCTATATAATGCCAAATAAAATCCACACAATTCAGATAATTAAAAGAGTGCTACTGGTCTAATAAAATCCAACAAAAATCATTTTAAAAATACCACAATTGATTCAAATTTATTTATCTCCATTTTTCTGATGTAGGGAATCATGTTACCCTATTTTCCATGTATTTTATTTTTGGAGAAAATAATTTGAATAAAACTCAAATAACTCCAAATTGAAAATAAATTCAAAAGAACTTTGAATTTAATTCTTTGAAACTCCCAACTCATATTTCATATAATTTGAAGAAGTCATTTTATCTTTGCTCGTGAAAATCATTGAGTTGCATAAAGTTTCAGGATTGGAAATATTCTCAAATGAAATTCAAATATTTTCAACACCCCTTGTCATTTAAATAAATGGAAGAAATCATGTCATCTTCTCTCCAGGGTTTTGTGATGAAAAGAATTTGAATCCCCGAAGATCATAAAAGCAAAAGTGAAAGTTTGGGAAAGTCCTTTTATTCCCTCTCATTTAACTTTCAAAAAGTTTCAGTTTCACTCACTTTCAGTCAATCAATCAAACAATCAACCAAAACTATCTATGTGTTTATAACATTCCAAAATTTAGAATTTTGGGATGTTACATTCATGGTGATGGCGGAGGAGCCGTCCGGCGTCCGGCTTCGGCTCCCGTGCTTCCTCCTGGGTGAGCTCCCAGATGGCGCCCAGAGTGGCCTCTGGCTCTAGGCGGATGGCTGCTGCAGCCGGGCTTCGTGGGCTTCTCTGGAGGTCTCTGCTGTAGGGAACCTGTTCCTGACCTACGGCTGGCAGACGTTCGCTCGCGCACGTGGTCTTCGCCGCCGGTGCTCCCTGCACTTCAAGTACGAAGGCGACACCACCCTCTACATGAGGGTGTTCGGGGAAGACGGTCGCCGCATGGGGTGCTGCCCTGAAGAAGACGACCGCGGCCGAGGACTCAGCCCCGGCGTGGGTGGAGAGGGTAGCGCGCGAGCGGCTGGCGATGCCCGCGACTCCTCATGCTTCACCAGGTCTTCTTCGGATGGTGATTCTTCCAACAGCGGCCGCGGCCAGCCCCCCACGCCGCTGGCCGCTTGGGGGTGGCAGCGGTCCGCTTGCCGCCATGCCCCGTGAAGCGAGAGGAGTCCGCTGAGCTCGGGGCGGCTTGAGCCTTCCAAGAGAGCGGCATGGGCGTGCTTCACCGCTTCTTTCCTTTTCCTTTCTTTTCTCCTGCGCAAAAGGCAACAATGTGTGGCCCGATGGGGCGCGTTTAGGTTAACGCCGTTAATTATTGTATTGCTTTTGTTATCCTGATCTGCTCCTTCGCAGTCGCCCATTCGCAAGTGAACCCCAGCCGTGGCATGGGCGACCGATCTAGGCCCGTGTTCACGCGCAGTGCTGCCCGTGAGGCATGGTCGGAGGTGCTCCACCAGGACCAGGGCCGTGAAAACTTGAGCGATAGGGGCAGGAACGCCATGGGGGGCTCCGAGGCTTCGCCTCACGAGTCCCCGGCAAGAGAAATCGAGGCGAGAGCGAAAAAGATCAAGAACCACGGACCAAAAAGGGCGATAGTTTCGATAAAAACTCCAAATGGGAATAACTAGTCAACTGCAGAAGCAATGAAAAAGCCGCGTCTGCACCTAGTCTAGTCTTCGACGTCTTCTCACCAGCATGAGCTTAGTGCTGCCATCATGGGCGTGGAGGGAGCCCTGGGCCCGAGGCCGGCACTCCACGAGACTCCGGGCGTGTACAGCCCAACTCATTATTACGTGAGAGTGTCACGGGCGGCGAGCTTCACAGGCGTTGGCCTTCTTCACGAGCTCCGGCCTTTCTTCCAGGAAGCAAGCTTCACGGGCGTTAGCCCTCTTCTGTGCTCCAGCCTTTCTTCTAGGAAGCAAGCTTCACGCAGGCGTTGGCCCTCTTCACGGCTCCGGCCCTTTCCAGAGCTGACAGCTTCACAGCGTTCGCCTTCTTCACGTGCTCTGGGCCTTTCCAAAAGAATGAGCTTCACAGCATTCGCTTTCTTCACGAGCACCTGGCCTTTTCCAAAAGAATGAGCTTCACAGCATTCGCCTTCTTCACGAGCATTGGGCCTTTTTAGGGTAAACCTCCGGGTGCCGGATGTTCCACGCGTCAGATAGGTACTCCTCTTGAGTCTCCAAGCGCACGCAGAGCTAGGCCGGAAACATGAACAACCTTGAACGGGCCCTCCCACATGGGAGAGAGCTTATGCAATCCCTCCCCGAGAGGACCGGCGGAGCACGAGGTCCCCTACCTCGAGAGTTCTGGGGAGGATGTTGCGGCAGTGGTATCGCCGGAGTGCCTGCTGGTACCTTGCCGCTCGCAGCGTGGCTTCTCGACGGCGCTCCTCCCCCAGCACGAGGGCCGTCCCCCGCATCGCGTATTGCAGCGTTTCATCGAACGCCAGGACCCGCACGGATCGATGTTTGACCTCATGAGGGAGGACCGCTTCGGCTCCATAGACCAGGAAGAAGGGGGTCTCCCCAGTTGGCTTGGTTGCGGTTGTGCGGATGGACCACAACACGGACGGAAGCTCGTCATACCAGCCCCTGCCGCAGGCCTGCAGTTTGTTCTTGAACGTCCTGGTCCTGAGGCCTCTCAGGACCTCTGCGTTGGCCCGCTCGGCCTGGCCGTTGCTGCGGGGGTGCGCCAACGAAGCGTAGCATATCTGCATCCCAAGGTTAGCGTAGTACGTTTTAAAAAGGTTACTGGTGAACTGCGAACCATTGTCGGTGATGATGCGGTTCGGCACTCCGAACCGGCTCACAATGCCCTTGATGAACTTGACCGCAGAACCAGCGGGGATGGCGCGGACGGCCTCGACTTCAGCCCACTTGGTGAATTTGTCCACGACGGCGAGAGGTAGCGATAGCCCCTGGCGCCCGAGGAAAGGGCCCGAAATGTCCAGCCGCCTGGACGCGAATGGCCAAGTGAGGGGATGGTTTGCGGACCTCCCGGCTGGTGGTGGATCTGCTTGGCATGGAATTGGCAAGCCTCGCAAGCCTTCACGAGTTCGATAGCGTCATTGAGCGCGGTGGGCCAATAGAAACCGTTGCGGAACACCTTGCCGACGAGGGTCCGTGACGACGAATGGTGCCCACAATCTCCTCCATGTATATCTGCCAGCAGTTCCTTCCCTGTTCCTCGGTGATGCAGCGCGAGGATACGCTGTTGATCGTTTCGGTAGAGCTCTCCATCCATGATGATGTATGCCGTGGCTTGCCGCGCCACACGCCTCTGCCTCCTCCTTCTCCGCAAAAGTCCCACGTTAAGTAACTCTTGAGCTCCGTGATCCAGCACTCCTCTTGAGATTCCATCGTTAGGAGCAGGCGTGCTCTGAGGCCGGGCCACAGTTGGGCTCCCGAGGCGAGTGGCCGAGGAGCTCCTCCCGAGGCTGTCTTGTGCTTGATAACGGCGGCAGGCTGAGGGCTTGAAGAGCCGTTCCTCAAAGACGCCTGCCTCTGGGTAACCTCCGGAGGCTCGTTTGGCGATGTCGTCGGCCTCTTGAGTGGTGCCATGGCACGTCTGCAGCTCCAACCCCTGTAACTGTTTCTCCATCCTGCGGACCTCCGCAAGGTAGGCCTCCATGTGTTCGTCTCTTGGCTCAGACACCTTGTTGGAGAAATTGACGAGGAGCTGCGAATCGCCTTGATGGTAAGGCGCTTCACCCCTGTGGCAGCGACAGCCTTGACTCCGCTTATAAGCCCCTCGATTCTGCTATATTGTTGGAGACCTTCTCGCCATGCTGGAAACAGAGCTGCACGGCATAGTAGAGCTTGTCCTGAACGGTAGATATGAGCACTGCCCCAGCCCCAGCGCCCTGTCTGGAGAACGCTCCATCGAAGTACATGACCCAACCCTTTGGTGCTTCGCTTCCTGGGGAGAGGGACCGATCCTCGCCGGCCCTGAGGCCCGGTGCTTCTGTCCATTCGGCCACGAATTTGCCAACGACCCCTTGATGACTCTGGTGGTGCTGAACTCGAGCTGGAATGCTTGCAGCTCAATGTTCCACTCGGCGACCCTTCCGCCGAGTTGGGGCTCTGAGCACCCTCTCCGGGGTATGCCGAGACAACCTTGATTGATGACCACGGAAGTAGTGCGCAGCTATGCGAAGCCACCAACAGCGTGAGGAGGAGCTCATGGCATGGGGTACCGATGCCCTCGCATCCGTAACACGGTGCCGACGAAGGCACACCGGGTGCTCGGCGAGTTAGGGGCGTCGGTGCTGGTGGCGTCTTCCGGAAGCTGTGGTGCCTCCCGAGGCGACGACGCCTCCGGAAGCTGGGTGCTTGGATGGTGTGCCTCTCCTGCCCTTGGTGTGCTCTGCTGCGACGGCTGATCTTCTTCCATCGCGGTGCTGGCTTCTGCTAGTTCCTTCTGATTCGGTCTTGCCTTAGCTTGGGTGGCCGTCGTGGTCTTGGCCTGACGCTCCTCCCTAACTGCCACCAGAGCTGCGCTAGCGAAGTAGGGAGTGGTGGCGAGGTAGAGTACCAAGGGCTCCTGAGGGCGCGGGGCCACCATCACTGGAGGGCTGGTCAGGTACCTCTTGAGGTCTTGAACGCTTTGTCGGCCTCTTCACCCATTCAAGGGCCCTTTTTCTTCATCAGCTGGAAGAAAGGCAGCGCCCGCTCCCCCAATCGGGAGATGAAACGGCCCAGCGCCATTACGCGCCCCGTGAGCTTCTGCATTTCCCTGAGGGTCTAGTGGGCTCATGTCTTCAACTGCCTTGACCTTTTCTCTGGCTGGCCTCGATGCCTCGGTGGGACGAGGAAACCCGTGAGTTTGCCCGAGGAACTCCAAACACACACTTCTCCGGGTTGAGCCGCAGGCTCACTACGTTGAGGCTCGCGAAGGTTTCTTCCAGGTCTTGTATCAAGGTCTTGGCCTCGCTAGACTTCACCACGATGTCGTCGACGTAAGCCTCCACATTCTTCCCGAGCTGCGGGCCCAGGGTGATATGCATGAGCCGCTGGAAGGTTGCCCCCGCGTTGCGCAGCCCGAATGGCATGCATGTATAGCAGTACACTCCACACGGGTTTAAGAAGGCCATATTTTCCACGCCTTCCACCGCCATCTTGATCTCGATGATACCGGAAAAGGCGCCCAAGAAGCATAATAGGTCACATTGGCGGTGGAATCGACGATCCGGTCGATCGCGAGGGAGCGGAACGGATCCTGCGGGCATGCTTTGTTGAGGTTGGTGAAGTCGACACATGCGCCCTTTCCTCCCTTCTTTGGCACCACCACGGGTTGGCCAGCCAACTGCATCGGACCTCGCGAATAACCCCGCGCTTCTAGCTTGCGGGTCTCTTGGACGATGAAGGCCTGCTTTTGCTGGACTGCCTTCTGTATCTCGCTTCACATGACGCACGTTGGGGCACACGTTGAGGTGGTGTTCGACACGCCCGTGGGATCCCCGCCACTGATCGGGCTCCCAGCGAACACCTTCTTGTTCGTGACGCAGGAAATTGACCAGGCTTCTTCCTGTTCGGGCTCGAGGTTGGCGCCTATGGTGAAGGTGGCGCTTGTGGACCCGTCCTCGCCGACATGTATCTGCTTGGTCTCCGCTTTGTCTTGAGTGAACAACTGCTTCTTCTTGGTCGACGCAGCCCCTTGGGCTTGAGGGCTTCGCTTGGCGGGCTGCGCCATGCGCTGCCTTGAGGGCGAGCCTGAGCGCTGCAGCCGCATCTCTGTGCACGGTGAGGACGCCACTGCTCCCGGGCATCTTCATGAGGTTGTACCCCGGGTGGGTTGCGGCCTTGAATTTGGCCAAGGCTGGATAGCCAAGGATGGCATTGTAGGGGAGGCCGATGGGGGCAATGTCAAAGTCGACCAGTTCCGTGCGGAAGTTGTGGTAGGTGCCGAAGGTCACTGGAAGCCGGATTTGCCCCAAGGAGCTGGATGACCCTCCTCCTACGCCCGAAAAAGGACGGCTGGGCTGCAGCCACTCCCTGGGTATGCAGAGGAGGTTGAAGGCCTCGACTGAGAGTACGTTGAGGCCGGCGCCGCCATCGATGAGGGTCCTGGTGACCGCGACCTGGCATATGGTGGGCATGCAGAGCATGTGGAGCGCACCCGAGCCGCCCGAGTTGGTGGGGTGGTCCCGAGAGTCGAAGGTCAGCCCGGCCGGTGGCTCCGTCCGGCCCGAGGGAGCCTTCCCGTGGGAGGCGGCGCCGACCCGGCGGACGAATGCCTTGACATGGCGGCTGGAAGGCGGCGCCTGCGAGCCGCCCAGGAGGGCCGCGACGACTGGAGGAACCGGCACGACGGGACGGGTGACGAGGAAGCTGCGCGGCTCCTCCCCTGGGGTCGCCGAGGAGTGCAGGGGCGATGCTTGCTGCCCGTTCCCCGCCGGGCCGGTGGCGGCGTTGACGGCAGGTGACGGGGAATGACGAGGGCGCCCACCGACGGGAGCCGTCTGGGCGACATTGGAGGCCAGGGCGGCTCGGCGCTCGGCGCGGGCCCGACGGGCGTCACACATGGTTGCGGTGGTCGGGGAAGAATGAGGCGACGAAAGGCAGATTCCGATGCACCCCTACCTGGCGCGCCAAATGTCGGATTTCGGGTTCCGGCAGACCCTTGAGGTTCGAACACTGGGGTGTGCGCGGAGATCCGACCCTCCACCGTCTCGTACCTCGCCGAATCACAGGGACCTAACCTACTAACGGAACAGCACAAGAGACACAAGATTTATACTAGTTCGGGCCACCGTTGTGGTGTAATACCCTACTCTAGTTTGTGGTGTGGTGGATTGCCTCTTGGGCTGATGAGGAATAAGACAAGGAAGAACAGCCTCGCGAGGGTCTGTTCTTGGCGGGTGCGATGAACTGCTAGGTGGTGTTCAGTCGCCTCTCTCTATCTCTCCCTTGTTCTCTTGCTATCTTTCTGAATGTCCGTCCCCTCTACCTTGTGGGTGGCTAGTCCTATTTATAGGCGAAGGCCCTAGGCCTCTTCCCAAATATTGAGCGGGAAGGGCGCCAACAATTGGCCATTTTGAAGGGGAACAACGGCTACACTTATCCTGACTAAAGTTGGTCCTCGCCTGCCAAAGGCTCTGGTGATGCCGCCTGCTTGGGCTCCACGATGACTCCCTTCCAGCCGTTGGGCTGATCTTGGCCTTGTTGCACCGAAACGGATGCCTTTGCTTGATGCTCTCGCCTGCGCTTGCTCCCTTTGCACCAAAGAGGAAAGGAGGACACTGCGCGGGCTGGCCCGGCTGGCGCCCTTGGTCGTCATGGCTTGCGTCATGGGCACCTCGCGAGGTACCCTGCCTTGAACTCTCCGCCTCCTCATGAGCCACTGACGGGGCCGTTCTGAGAAGCTCCTCGTCGTCCGCCCAGCATGAGGCTTGGCCCCTCGCGAGGGTCTTGAGCTTGCGTTGATGAAGATGGGCCGTCCTGGGCCTCCTTTGAGCCACGCCGCAGGCCGCAGGTAGGCAAGTCTGGGGACCCCCGTTCCCAGAACACCGACAAAGGCAACCGAGGAGCTTCAAGAGGCGAGAGCCATGCGCGGCGACCGCCGCCCACCACCCAGTGAAGCTCCTTGTCCAGGCAAGGACGACGAGCTGCGCGTCTGCGTTAACATCCCGGGGCTCAACAGGGCTGCATCCCAGGAGCGCTTCTGGCCTTCATGCATTGGTCGGTGCGAGGTTCCACCTCACAACTACGTCCGCATGCCCTTCGGCCTGCTGAACGCGGTTGTCACCTTCCAGCGCCACCTGCAGAGCGTTCTGGCGGCTCAGGAGGACAGACATCACACAGCCCTGGCGGAGATGGTGACGGTTCTTCATGAGCCTCCCGGGTCCCCAAGGCCTCCCAAGGCTCAGGACCTATGCGGCTCATGAGGAGCAACTTCTTCAACATGCATCTTCAGCTGCTTCAACACCTCGACAGCAACGGTGCCAGGTGAAAAATTTTGGTTTATTCAGTTGGGGGCGCCCCTCGGGCTGCATCATCCCCAGGTCGCATGGGCCTGTCCCTACGACATGTATCCTTTTGCATCATTAGCTTACTCTGTTGGGGGCGCCTGTAACGCCCCGGATTCGATGCGCCAGGTGTCTTCCAGTTATTCGCCGTCGTTGCCATGTCATTTGCTTGCGTGTTGCACTTTGCCATGTCATCATCTGCATTTCATATCATGTCATCATGTGCATTTCATTTTGTATACGTGTTCGTCTCATGCATCCGAGCATTTTCCCTGTTGTCCGTTTTCCAATCCGGCACTCCTATGTCCCCCGGCGCCCCCTTTTGCCTCTTTTGATGTGCGGGTGTTAAACGGTCTCGGAATGGACCGAGGTTTGTCAAGCGGCCTTGGTATAGCACCAGTAGACTGCCTGTCAAGTTTCAGATCATTTGGAGGTCGTTTGGTACTCCAACGGTTAACCGGGTAACCACAAAAGCCTCTTTTGTTTGCAGCCCAACACCCCTTCCAAAGTGGCCCAAAACCCACCAAACTCCCCTCCATGCTCTCGGTCGTTCGATCACGATCGTGTGGGCGAAAACCGCACCTCATTTGGACTCTCCTAGCTCCCTCTACCTATAAATATGTGCATCCCCAATTTTTCGCAGATCAAACCCTAGCCAAACTCCTCCCCGCACGGACATGTCCGCTCACGCGGACGCGTCCACCGCCACGCCGCTCCAGCCAATCACCGGCCGCCACGTCACCTGTCACGTGCCTCCACCAACCGCCGCGTCGCCACGCCGCTCAGCGCTCGTCCGCCTTCACCACCACCCACATGGCCCGCTTGGGTTCGAAGCGTGGTTCGCCCGGCCCGACGCCGCCGCCGCCAACCAGCTTTATGGGCGCGCCCGCGCTGAGCCGCCCGCAGATGCTCGCCGCCCGCGCCTGAGTCGCCGGCGCGCCTCCTCCAGCGCCGGCCGCCTTCCGCCGCCGCCCTTTGCGCCGCTTAGAGTCGTCGCCGCCCCGCCGTCCGGCCCGCCCAGCCATTCGCGCCACCACCAGCGCCATGATCACCACATGAGAGCATCCGCCGCCACGACCGCTCCCGCGCGCCTTCGAGCTTCGCCAGCGCCTCCGTCCGCGCCCTCCGGCGGCGAGCTCGACGCCGCCCACGCGCCCGGCCTCCTCCGCCCCTTCCCCGGCCGGATCCGCCCGGTTCCGGTCGTCTTCCTCCTCTCCGGCCACGTCCCCGGCCAACTCCGGCGAGGCCCCGGATCGGGACGAGATCCACCGCCCCCTCCATCCAAACGGCTTCCCGAACCCGGATCTCCTCGTCCCGCACGCCTCCGTCCCGGGTTGACTTTCCCGGAGGTGATAAATCCACGAAGTCCCCGAAATTGTTGCATATTTTATTGCATTTTCATCGCATCGTAACTCTGTCATTGTTGCTCCGTTTCATGCGTGTAATATGTCAAATTGTTCGCCTCGAAGAGTAGATCATTTCATCTCATTGCATCATTTTCATTTGAGCTCATCTTGATGCCCGAAATGCTATTTGAAGAGGGCTATGTGATGTTAGTTTCTGTTTCCTAACAGAACTTGCACTTTTGTCATTTTTGCCATGATTGATGTGTGCACCCTATGAACTTGAGTCCTACATGTGTTTTGTAATATGTCATGCCATCTTTCCAGGGGTGTATGCCATGTATTTTTGTGATCTCTGTGGTGACTAGCACAAGCATGCAAACTAGGTGTCCTGTTGTTGCTGATTTCAGCTCTGTTTTGCTGTTATTTTGATGCCATGTTAACTTGATGCTACCGAGAGATCCATGCATATTTTGAGATACTTCAGTAAGGATGTTTTGTTATACATGACTTTCTCTATCCATCCATGCCCTTGTTTGCAATTATGGAGTGCCATATCTTGAGTCAATCGAGCTCTACTTTTGCTATAAAATGTTCCTGGCAGATTGTTTACATGTTATTCAATTTTGCCAAGGTTGTTGTAGATGATCCGTGTATGCTATGATGTTGTTCTTACCATGTATAGCTTCTATGCCATGTATTCTTACTGTTGGTTGCCTTGCCATGCCATGTATTGCTCTGTGGTGAGTGGTTCAAGCTCACCAACATGCCTACTTATCGTTGTTCCTGCCATGTTTGAATCTGTAATATAACTTGCTATGTTTACATGGGTGCCATCATATTTTCTAATCCTTTTTGGCTTATGGTCAGTAAGGGACTTTTGTTATATGCATTTAGTAGATTCATGCCATGCCTTTGTTTACCATGTTAAGTTCCTGTAACATGTTGTTTGATAGCTCTAAACATTGCAACCTGATGTTATTTCTGCTTAAGTCTGAAACTGTTATTATTTGCAATCTTGCCATGTCATTTTGAGCATGTTCCAGTTGTTTCTGGAGATAGCTCAGTGTTCATGTTTTGTAATGCTTTACCTGTACATCATGCCCATGCCTTTTGTTATTATGTTGAGGTCCTGTAGCATGTCGTTTTGATGCTTGCAATATGCCTACTTGCTGTTATGGACAGATTGTTGCCATGACTTGTATAGTGTGTATGTGTTGAACCGTTGCTCCGTTTTGAGTGTGCTCTATATGAAACTTGCTTGATTTTGCATGTAGTTTCATATTATCATGTTGCATCCTTGTTTTGAGGTGTTTGCTTGATGTTTGTATGCATTTTGCACCAATGCCATGTTTAACTTGTTTTGCTCATATCTTTTAGGCCGTAGCTCCGAATTAAATGAACTTTATATGTAACTTGACTAGAATTTCGTGTAGATCATCGTGGTGCATCTTAACTTGCTGTTTAACAACTTGAACATAAGGTTTATTCAGATCTGGACAAATTTCGAAATTTGCATATGAGGACTTACCGGAATTGTTATATGTTGTTCCCGGCCTAATTTAAACTTGCTTTGATGTGTTGCTCTTGTTTGCATCATCTATTGCCATGAGTAGCTTCATGTAGCTTTGTCATGCATCATGCTTGTTTGTGCATCATGCCTTGTTCATGTGTGGTGTGTTTACTTTGTTGTGTGCTTCTTCTTGTTAGTTCCTGTTTCGTTGCGATCGTGAGGATTCGTTCTTCTACGCTTGGTTCGGCTTCATCCGTTCGTCTTCGTCATGGACTCGTTCTTCTTCCTTGCGGGATTTCAGGCAAGATGACCGCTACCCTGGATCTCACTACTATCATTGCTATGCTAGTTGCTTCGTTCTATTGCTATGCTGCGCTACCTATCACTTGCTGCTCAAGCCTACCTAATTGCCATGTCAGCCTCTAACCTTTTGCACCCTTCCTAGCAAACCATTGATTGGCTATGTTACCGCTTTGCTCAGCCCCTCTTATAGCGTTGTTAGTTGCAGGTGAAGATGAAGGTTGTTCCTTGTTGGAACATGGAGATGTTGTTCCGCGTTGGAACATGTTTACTTGTTGGGATATCACAATATATCTTATATTATTAATGCATCTATATACTTGGTAAAGGGTGGAAGGCTCGGCCGTATGCCTGGTGTTTTGTTCCACTCTTGCCGCCCTAGTTTCCATCATATCGGTATTATGTTCCCGGATTTTGCGTGCCTAACGCGGTCGGGTGATTTATGGGACCCCCTTGACAGTTCTCTTTGAGTAAGACTTTTCCAGCAAGGCCCAACATTGGTTTTACCATTTGCCTCACCTATGCCCTTTTTCCCTTGGGTTTCCGGAGCCCGAGGGTCATCTTTATTTTAGCCCCCCGGGCCAGTTCTCCTTCGAGGGCTGGTCCAAACCGAGCGATGTCCGGCGCCCCCTGGGCAATCAGGGTCTATGCCAACCCGACGTCTTGCTCATCCGGTGTGCCCTGAGAACGAGGTACGTGCGACTCCTATCAGGATTTGTCGGCACATCCGGGCGGCTTTGCTGGTCTTGTTTTATTGCTGTCGAAATGTCTTGTAGCCGGGATTCTGAGACTGATCGGGTCTTCCCGGGGAGAAGGAATATCCTTCGTTGATTGCGAGAGCTTATCATGGGCTAAGTTGGGACACCCCTGCAGGGTTTGAACTTTCGAAAGCCGTGCCCGCGGTTATGTGGCAGATGGGAATTTGTTAATGTCCGGTTGTAGAAAACCCGAAGTTGATTTTAATTAAAATACACCAACCGTGTGCGTAACCGTGAGTGTCTCTTTTTGGGGTTGATCGAGAGGAGAACACGGTTTCTGGGTTATGTCTGACGTAAGTAGGAGTTCAGGATCACTTCTTGATCATTGCTAGTTGACGACCGTTCCTTTGTTTCTCTTCTCGCTCTCATTTGCGTATGTTAGCCACCATATATGCTTAGCCGCTGCTGCAACCTCACCACTTTACCTCTTCCTTACCCATTAAGCTTTGCTAGTCTTGATACCCATGGTAATGGGATTGCTGAGTCCTCGTGGCTCACAGATTACTTCACCACCAGTTGCAGGTACAGGTTTGCGATGATCATGACGCGAGAGCGATGTTTGCTTGTGTTGGAGTTCTTCTTCTGCTTCTTCTTCGATCGGGGATAGGTTCGGTCGGCAGCCCGGGCTAGCAGGGTGGATGTCGTTTGAGTTTCTTTTATGTTTCATCCGTAGTCGGATGTTGATCTTGTATATGATGTTGATGTATTCTTGTGGCATTTGTGCCTTATGTATGTATCCCCATCTATTATGTAATGTTGATGTAATGATATCCACCTTGCAAAAGCGTTTCAATATCGGGTCTATCCTTGGTGGGACCGTCGAGTTCCTTTGGATAGGGTCGATATTGGGCGTGACAAGTTGGTATCGAGCCTCGACCAACCCTAGGAGCCCCTTGATTGATCGTGTAGTTTGGCCGTTGTTGAGTCTAGAAGAAAACTGTTTTGAGTCTAGTTATATCGAGAGTAGGAATTCTTTTACTCCTCTGCCCCTTCGTCGCTCTGGTGAGGAATCTTGACGTAGGTGTTTTGAATTACTCCTCTTCCCCTTCAAAATTTTTCTTTAGGATCACGCAGTTGGTTTTCCGATCGTTGGCCCTCAGCTCTTTTCATCCGGTGCATTTCTCGTCAAGTTGACTCGAGCCTCTTTGTTTTGCAAGTTCAATCCTCAGTTGTTTTCTTTTCCCACCCGCCCTCCCTTCTTCTTCTCGGAACCGGAGTCTGTAATCGAGTATCCATCCTACTCGTGTGAAGTTTTTGCTCTCTCTCCTCAATGATTTCAATCGGTGTTTTTCTATTCAAGTTATTCGTCGTTTTCCCCTTCCAAGTTGCCTTTGTTTTCCCGCCCTCCCACCCTCTTCTTCCCGGAGTTTGAGTCTGTTTCGACCATCAATTTCATTCGTACGGAGCCTCTTCAGTCTTACCTCAACTATTTTAACCGGTGAATTCTCGTCTCGTTCGTCATTCTTAATCCTTTTCTTTTCCCGGTGGACTCAATTCAAGTTTTTCATTGTCGATCATATTCTTTTCCTCGGCTCAAGTGTTCTCTTTGCTCGTTCGCCTCTCGCCAGCTTATCATTCCGGAGTTCGGAAGACATATCAGGAGATTCTTCTGTGTTCTAATTAATTCGAGGCTGTCACCTCATTCAAATATTTCATTTGTTCCGGTGCATCATCTATCTGTTTAACATCCCTTTCCAATGGTGTTTTTCTCTTCAGTGGGCCCTAACCCACAGGTCTTTCCCAGGATCTTACCTGACTCTTCTAATTTAACCGGAGTTATTCTCAATTCTTTTCAAAGTGTGATATAAGAATGGATTTCATCAGTCACATGCCTTCTCCAAGATCGTTTTCAAATCATTCCATTGTTGTCTCAACCTCTTTGCTTTTGATTCTCCCGGAGTATCTTAGTAATTTTGGTGGTGTTTCTCGTCGTCATTTGAAGACCGAAGAAGAGTTTTTCCTCTAAATCTTGTCTGTTCTCTTGGAGATTCGTGGTTCTAGCTTCATATCATCCTCTCGAATTATTCCATTTGTCAGATATTCCTTTTTCCTACCCATCTGGAGTATGTCAGGAGTTGTTTTTCCATTTCTTTTCACCGGAGGCCATCGTTCCAGAAGAATTCTTCGTCCTCACGTTTCAGCTACCGTTATCCAATTATCCGGTAACGCTTCGCTCCAAGTTTTCAGATCCATTCCCCAATTATTTTATATTCATGCCCTTCGCTCATCTCAATATTCTCCCGTGCTTCGCTCAAGTATTCTTCAATCAGTTCGCGATCTCTTCGCTCTTTTGCATCTAAATCCCTCTAGCATATTCTTTCTTCTATTCTTCCCGGCGATTCATTCTCTTTCATCACCATTTTCAATTCTAACGGTGGTTCGTTCAAGATTCTTTTTCCTTGTTTATCATTTTAATCCATTCGTTCTTTTCAATCCTACCGGTGGTTCATGAAGACCTTCTCAAGTTTGCAATATGTTACTCTCAATTCTTTTCAAGAAGAATTAGTAGTTTGCAAAATCCATTGTTGGTCATCAATTTAATTTGATGAAGGATAAGCATACAATAAATCTTATTCTTATTTCATCCAAGCGAGTAATCCCTTCCTTCGGAGTTTATTCTTGAGGAATAAATTCTAGTTCCAAGTGTTTTCATCTTTTCTTATCCGGAGTTCAGTTTCCTCGGCCATTTCGTCGGAACCTCCATCGGAATCATCGCAAGGCTCATCTTATTCTTTCTTCATTCATTTTATCTCATCATCCTTTTGTCACCGGAGTTTCTTCATGGTGGTTCTTCATGATTTAATTCATTCTTCAAGGGTTCATCAAGATTCTTATCGAAGGAGCTCAAGTGTCCTTCTTCTTGCGTCTTGAAGTGCAATTAATTCTCTGTGTTCTTTTGAAGTGGAGTGTTGCATTTCTTCGTTCTTCTCAGCAATTCAATCTTTTCTTCAAAGGTGGCTTTCTATTTCATTCGCGGCACAAGTTGTCATTTTCTTCTCCGTCCTTTTCATTCAACTCTTTCATTTCTTTCCGGAGGTTGTGTGTCATGTCTTCATCAAGTGTCATTCCATCTTCTCAAGCTCGTGTTCTATTCCTCCATGTTTTAGCCGGAGTGCTACCTAAATCCTTTCAGTCTTATTCGTTTCTTTTCTCATTCGAACCACTCCGGTTAGAACGAGTGCTTTCATAGTCTATCTGATTCCGTGAGTTTTCGATTCTCGTCATTCTTGTCGTTCCTTTCTTATTCTCGAGTGCTCTCGATTCTTTGCCTCTTCTCTCTTGCGTTTCTTGTTTCGCCTCATCCCTTTTTTTATCTTCCGTCTCGGTCCTAAGATCTCGGGACGAGATCTCTTGTTAGTGGAGGAGTGTTGTAACGCCCCGGATTCGATGCGCCAGGTGTCTTCCAGTTATTCGCCGTCGTTGCCATGTCATTTGCTTGCGTGTTGCACTTTGCCATGTCATCATCTGCATTTCATATCATGTCATCATGTGCATTTCATTTTGCATACGTGTTCGTCTCATGCATCCGAGCATTTTCCCCGTTGTCCGTTTTCCAATCCGGCACTCCTATGTCCCCCGGCGCCCCCTTTTGCCTTTTTTCATGTGCGGGTGTTAAACGGTCTCAGAATGGACCGAGGTTTGTCAAGCAGCCTTGGTATAGCACCGGTAGACCGCCTGTCAAGTTTCGGATCATTTGGAGGTCGTTTGGTACTCCAATGGTTAACCGGGTAACCACAAAAGCCTCTTTTGTTTGCAGCCCAACACCCCTTCCAAAGTGGCCCAAAACCCAGCAAACTCCCCTCCATGCTCTCGGTCGTTCGATCACGATCGTGTGGGCGAAAACCGCACCTCATTTGGACTCTCCTAGCTCCCTCTACCTATAAATATGTGCATCCCCCCAATTTTTCGCGCAGATCAAACCCTAGCCAAACTCCTCCCCGCCGCCGGACATGTCCGCCTCGGCGCCGGACGCGTCCACCGCCACGTCGCTCCAGCCAATCGCCGGCCGCCACGTCACCCTGTCGCGCGCCTCCACCAACCGCACGTCGCCACGCCGCCAGCGCAAGGCCAAGTCCGTCTTCACACCACCCAGCGGGCCCACCGGGTTCGAGCGCTGCCCGCCGGCCCGGCAGCGCCGCCGCCGCCAGCCAGCAGGACGCCCGCGCCCGAGCCCGCCAGGGTTCCGCCGCCACGCCGAGGTCGCCGCCGCGCCTCCTCCTCGGCGCCGCCGCCTTCCGCCGCCCCTTTGCCGCCGCCGTCGCTCGCCGCCGCCGCCGCCGCCGCCCGCCGCCGCAGACTCATACCACGCCGCCGCGGATCATCCCGCCGCCGCCGACCGCTCCCGCGCCGCCCGAGCTTCGCCTGGCGCCTCCGTCCGCGCCCTCGGCCGGCGAGCTCGACGCCGCCCAGCGCTCGGCCTCCTCCGCCCGTTCCGGCCGGATCCGCCGGTTCGCCTGTCTTCCTCCCTCTCTCCGCCACGTCCCGGCCAACTCCGGCGAGGCCCCGGATCGGGACGAGATCCACCGCCCCCTCCATCCAAACGGCTTCCCCGAACCCGGATCTCCTCGTCCCGCACGCCTCCGTCCCGGGTTGACTTTCCCGGAGGTGATAAATCCACTAAGTCCCCGAAATAGTTGCATATTTTATTGCATTTTCATCGCATCGTAACTCTGTCATTGTTGCTCCGTTTCATGCGTGTAATATGTCAAATTGTTCGCCTCGAAGAGTAGATCATTTCATCTCATTGCATCATTTTCATTTGAGCTCATCTTGATGCCCGAAATGCTGTTTGAAGAGGGCTATGCGATGTTAGTTTCTGTTTCCTAACAGAACTTGCACTTTTGTCATTTTTGCCATGATTGATATGTGCACCCTATGAACTTGAGTCCTACATGTGTTTTGTAATATGTCATGCCATCTTTCCAGGGGTGTATGCCATGTATTTTTGTGATCTCTGTCGTGACTAGCACAAGCATGCAAACTAGGTGTTCTGTTGTTGCTGATTTCAGCTCTGTTTTGTTGTTATTTTGATGCCATGTTAACTTGATGCTACCGAGAGATCCATGCATATTTTGAGATACTTCAGTAAGGATGTTTTGTTATACATGACTTGCTCTATCCATCCATGCCCTTTTTTGCAATTATGGAGTGCCATAGCTTGAG
This sequence comes from Aegilops longissima, assembly GCA_021605205.1. Taxonomy (NCBI): domain Eukaryota; kingdom Viridiplantae; phylum Streptophyta; class Magnoliopsida; order Poales; family Poaceae; genus Aegilops; species Aegilops longissima. The sequence continues at coordinate 576,585,445 of CM038677.1, forward strand.
TCAATCGAGCTCTACTTTTGCTATAAAATGTTCCTGGCAGATTGTTTACATGTTATTCAATTTTGCCAAGGTTGTTGTAGATGATCCGTGTATGCTATGATGTTGTTCTTGCCATGTATAGCTTCTATGCCATGTCTTCTTACTGTTGGTTGCCTTTCCATGGCATGTATTGCTCTGTGGTGAGTGGTTCAAGCTCACCAACATGCCTACTTATCGTTGTTCCTGCCATGTTTGAATCTGTAATATAACTTGCTATGTTTACATGGGTGCCATCATATTTTCTGATCCTTTTTGGCTTATGGTCAGTAAGGGAATTTTGTTATATGCATTTAGTAGATTCATGCCATGCCTTTGTTTACCATGTTAAGTTCCTGTAACATGTTGTTTGATAGCTCTAAACATTGCAACCTGATGTTATTTCTGCTTAAGTCTGAAACTGTTATTATTTGCAATCTTGCCATGTCATTTTGAGCATGTTCCATTTGTTTCTGGAGATGGCTCAGTGTTCATGTTTTGTAATGATTTACCTGTACATCATGCCCATGCCTTTTGTTATTATGTTGAGGTCCTGTAGCATGTCGTTTTGATGCTTGCAATATGCCTACTTGTTGTTATGGACAGATTGTTGCAATGACTTGTATAGTGTGTATGTGTTGAACCGTTGCTCCATTTTGAGTGTGCTCTATATGAAACTTGCTTGATTTTGCATGTAGTTTCATATTATCATGTTGCATCCTTGTTTTGAGGTGTTTGCTTGATGTTTGTATGCATTTTGCACCAATGCCATGTTTAACTTGTTTTGCTCATATCTTTTAGGCCGTAGCTCCGAATTAAATGAACTTTATATGTAACTTGACTAGAATTTCGTGTAGATCATCGTGGTGCATCTTAACTTGCTGTTTAACAACTTGAACATAAGGTTTATTCAGATCTGGACCAATTTCTAAATTTGCATATGAGGACTTACCGGAATTGTTATATGTTGTTCCCGGCCTCATTTAAACTTGCTTTGATGTGTTGCTCTTGTTTGCATCATCTATTGCCATGAGTAGTTTCATGTAGCTTTGTCATGCATCATGCTTGTTTGTGCATCATGCCTTGTTCATGTGTGGTGTGTTTACTTTGTTGTGTGCTTCTTCTTGTTAGTTCCTGTTTCGTTGCGATCGTGATGATTCGTTCGTCTACGCTTGGTTCGGCTTCATCCGTTCGTCTTCGTCATGGACTCGTTCTTCTTCCTTGCGGGATTTCAGGCAAGATGACCGCTACCCTGGATCTCACTACTATCATTGCTATGCTAGTTGCTTCGTTCTATCGCTATGCTGCGCTACCTATCACTTGCTGCTCAAGCCTCCCTAATTGCCATGTCGCCTCTAACCTTTTGCACCCTTCCTAGCAAACCATTGTTTGGCTATGTTACCGCTTTGCTCAGCCCTCTTATAGCGTTATTAGTTGCAGGTGAAGATGAAGGTTGTTCCTTGTTGGAACATGGAGATGTTGTTCCTTGTTGGAACATGTTTACTTGTTGGGATATCACAATATATCTTATATTATTAATGCATCTATATACTTGGTAAAGGGTGGAAGGCTCGGCCTTATGCCTGTGTTTTGTTCCACTCTTGCCGCCTAGTTTCCGTCATATCGGTATTATGTTCCCGGATTTTGCGTCCCTAACGCGGTCGGGTGATTTATGGGACCCCTTGACAGTTCGCTTTGAATAAGACTTTTCCAAAGAAGGCCCAACATTGGTTTTACCATTTGCCTCACCTATGCCCTTTTTCCCTTGGGTTTCGGAGCCCGAGGGTCATCTTTATTTTGGCCCCGGGCCAGTTCTCCTTCGAGGGCTGGTCCAAACCGAAGCGATGTCCGGCGCCTCGGGCAATCGGGTCTATGCCAACCCGACGTCTTGCTCATCCGGTGTGCCCTCGAGAACGAGGTACGTCGACTCCTATCGGGATTTGTCGGCACATCCGGCGGCTTTGCTGGTCTTGTTTTATTGCTGTCGAAATGTCTTGTAGCCGGATTCGAGACGATCGGGTCTTCCGGGGAGAAGGAATATCCTTCGTTGATCGCGAGAGCTTATCATGGGCTAAGTTGGGACACCCTGCAGGGTTTGAACTTCCAAAGCCGTGCCCGCGGTTATGTGGCAGATGGGAATTTGTTAATGTCCGTTGTAGAAAACTTGAAGTTGATCTTAATTAAAATACACCAACCGTGCGTAACCGTGAGTCTCTCTTTTCGGGGTTGATCGAGAGGAGAACACGGTTTCTGGGTTATGTCTGACGTAAGTAGGAGTTCAGGATCACTTCTTGATCATTGCTAGTTGACGACCGTTCCTTTGTTTCTCTTCTCTCTCTCATTTGCGTATGTTAGCCACCATATATGCTTAGCCGCTGCTGCAACCTCACCACTTTACCTCTTCCTTACCCATTAAGCTTTGCTAGTCTTGATACCCATGGTAATGGGATTGCTGAGTCCTCATGGCTCACAGATTACTTCACCACCAGTTGCAGGTACAGGTTTGCGATGATCATGGCGCGAGAGCGATGTTTGCTTGTGTTGGAGTTCTTCTTCTGCTTCTTCTTCGATCAGGGGATAGGTTCGGTGTCGGCAGCCTGGGCTAGCAGGGTGGATGTCGTTTGAGTTTCTGTTTATGTTTCATCCGTAGTCGGATGTTGATCTTGTATATGATGTTGATGTATTCTTGTGGCATTTGTGCCTTATGTATGTATCCCCATCTATTATGTAATGTTGATGTAATGATATCCACCTTGCAAAAGCGTTTCAATATGCGGGTCTATCCTTGGTGGGACCGTCGAGTTCCTTTTGGATAGGGTCGCATATTGGGCGTGACAAGTTGGTATCAGAGACTCGACCGACCCTAGGAGCCCCCTTGATTGATCGTGTAGTTTGGCCGTTGTTGAGTCTAGAAGAAAACTGTTTTCGGAGTCTAGTTATATCGGAGAGTAGGAATTCTTTTTACTCCTCTGCCCCTTCGTCGCTCTGGTGAGGAATCTTGACGTAGGTGTTTTGAATTACTCCTCTTCCCCTTCAAAATTTTTCTTTAGGATCACGCAGTTGGTTTTCCGATCGTTGGCCCTCAGCTCTTTTCATCCGGTGCATTTCTCGTCAAGTTGACTCGAGCCTCTTTGTTTTGCAAGTTCAATCCTCAGTTGTTTTCTTTTCCCACCCGCCCTCCCTTCTTCTTCTCGGAACCGGAGTCTGTAATCGAGTATCCATCCTACTCGTGTGAAGTTTTTGCTCTCTCTCCTCAATGATTTCAATCGGTGTTTTTCTATTCAAGTTATTCGTCGTTTTCCCCTTCCAAGTTGCCTTTGTTTTCCCCCCTCCCACCCTCTTCTTCCCGGAGTTTGAGTCTGTTTCGACCATCAATTTCATTCGTACGGAGCCTCTTCAGTCTTACCTCAATTATTTTAACCGGTGAATTCTCGTCTCGTTCGTCATTCTTCATCCTTTTCTTTTCCCGGTGGACTCAATTCAAGTTTTTCATTGTCGATCATATTCTTTTCCTCGGCTCAAGTGTTCTCTTTGCTCGTTCGCCTCTCTTGACTTATCATTCCGGAGTTCGGAAGACATATCGGAGATTAAATCGTGTTCTAATTAATTGAGGCTGTCACCTCATTCAAATATTTCATTTGTTCCGTGCATCATCTATTTGTTTAACATCCCTTTCCAATGGTGTTTTTCTCTTGATGGGCCCTAACCCACAGTGTCTTTCCTGGATCTTACCTGACTCTTCTAATTTAACCGGAGTTATTCTCAATTCTTTTCAAAGTGTGATGTAAGAATGGATTTCATCAGTCACATGCCTTCTCCAAGATCGTTTTCAAATCATTCCATTGTTGTCTCAACCTCTTTGCTTTTGATTCTCCCGGAGTATCTTAGTAATTTTGGTGGTGTTTCTCGTCGTCATTTGAAGACCGAAGAAGAGTTTTTCCTCTAAATCCTGTCTGTTCTCTTGGAGATTCGTGGTTCTAGCTTCATATCATCCTCTCGAATTATTCCATTTGTCAGATATTCCTTTTTCCTAACCATCTGGAGTATGTCAGGAGTTGTTTTTCCATTTCTTTTCACCGGAGGCCATCGTTCCATAAGAATTCTTCGTCCTCACGTTTCAGCTACCGTTATCCAATTATCCCGGCGCTTCGTTCCAAGTTTTCAGATCCATTCCCCAATTATTTTATATTCATGCCCCTTCGTTCATCTCAATATTCTCCCGGTGCTTCGTTCAAGTATTCTTCAATCAGTTCGCGATCTCTTCGCTCTTTTGCATCTAAATCCCCTCTAGCATATTCTTTCTTCTGATTCTTCCCGGCGATTCAGTCTCTTTCATCAGTCATTTTCAATTCTAACGGTGGTTCGTTCAAGATTCTTTTTCCTTGTTTATCATTTTAATCCATTCGTTCTTTTCAATCCTACCGGTGGTTCATGAAGACCTTCTCAAGTTTGCAATATGTTACTCTCAATTCTTTTCAAGAAGAATAAGTAGTTTGCAAAATCCATTGTTGGTCATCAATTTAATTTGATGAAGGATAAGCATACAATAAATCTTATTCTTATTTCATCCAAGCGAGTAATCCCTTCCTTCGGAGTTTATTCTTGAGGAATAAATTCTAGTTCCAAGTGTTTTCATCTTTTCTTATCCGGAGTTCAGTTTCCTCGGCCATTTTGTCGGAACCTCCATCGGAATCATCGCAAGGCTCATCTTATTCTTTCTTCATTCATTTTATCTCATCATCCTTTTGTCGCCGGAGTTTCTTCATGGTGGTTCTTCATGATTTAATTCATTCTTCAAGGGTTCATCAAGATTCTTATCGAAGGAGCTCAAGTGTCCTTCTTCTTGCGTCTTGAAGTGCAATTAATTCTCTGTGTTCTTTTGAAGTGGAGTGTTGCATTTCTTCGTTCTTCTCAGCAATTCAATCTTTTCTTCAAAGGTGGCTTTCTATTTCATTCGCGGCACAAGTTGTCATTTTCTTCTCCGTCCTTTTCATTCAACTCTTTCATTTCTTTCCGGAGGTTGTGTGTCATGTCTTCATCAAGTGTCATTCCATCTTCTCAAGCTCGTGTTCTATTCCTCCATGTTTTAGCCGGAGTGCTACCTAAATCCTTTCAGTCTTATTCGTTTCTTTTCTCATTCTAACCACTCCGGTTAGAACAAGTGCTTTCATAGTCTATCTGATTCCGTGAGTTTTCGATTCTCGTCATTCTCGTCGTTCCTTTCTTATTCTCGAGTGCTCTCGATTCTTTGCCTCTTCTCTCTTGCGTTTCTTGTTTCGCCTCATCCCTTTTTTTCTCTTCGGTCTCGGTCCTAAGATCTCGGGACGAGATCTCTTGTTAGTGGAGGAGTGTTGTAACGCCCCGGATTCGATGCGCCAGGTGTCTTCAAGTTATTCTCCGTCGTTGCCATGTCATTAGCTTGCGTGTTGCACTTTGCCATGTCATCATCTGCATTTCATATCATGTCATCATGTGCATTTCATTTTGCATACGTGTTCGTCTCATGCATCCGAGCATTTTCCCCGTTGTCCGTTTTCCAATCCGGCACTCCTATGTCCCCCGGCACCCCCTTTTGCCTCTTTTCATGTGCGGGTGTTAAACGGTCTCGGAATGGACCGAGGTTTGTCAAGCGGCCTTGGTATAGCACCGGTAGACCGCCTGTCAAGTTTCGGATCATTTGGAGGTCGTTTGGTACTCCAACGGTTAACCGGGTAACCACAAAAGCCTCTTTTGTTTGCAGCCCAACACCCCTTCCAAAGTGGCCCAAAACGCACCAAACTCCCCTCCATGCTCTCGGTCGTTCGATCATGATCGTGTGGGCGAAAACCGCACCTCATTTGGACTCTCCTAGCTCCCTCTACCTATAAATATGTGCATCCCCCCAATTTTTCGCGCAGATCAAACCCTAGCAAAACTCCTCCCCGCCGCCGGACATGTCCGCCTCCGCGCCGGACGCGTCCACCGCCACGTCGCTCCAGCCAATCGCCGGCCGCCACGTCACCCTGTCGCGCGCCTCCACCAACCGCGCGTCGCCACGCCGCCCAAGGCTGCCGCGCGCTTTCACACCGCCACCGCTGGCCATCGCTGGGGCCTGCGCCAGCCCGCCCGCCCGCCCGCGCCGCCACCAGCTGGACGCCAGCGCCCGAAACCACCAGAAGCTCCGCGCCACGCTGAGGTCGCCAAGCGCGCCTCCTCCTGCGCCCGCCGCCGCCGCCGCCGCCTGCCAGCCGCCGCTGAGGGCGGTGTCGCCCGCCGCCGTCCGGCCGCCGCCCGGCCGGTCGCCTCACAGCGCCATACCGCCATGGCATCATCCCGCCGCCGCCGACCGCTCCCGCGCCGCCCGGGCTTCGCCCGGCGCCTCCGTCCGCGCCCTCCGGCGCGAGCTCGACGCCCCCAGCCCGGCCTCCTCCGCCTTTTCCCGGCCGGATCCGCCCGGCCCGGCGTCTTCCTCCTCTCCGCCACGTCCCGGCCAACTCCGCGAGGCCGGATCGACGAGATCCACCGCCCCCTCCATCCAAACGGCTTCCCCGAACCCGGATCTCCTCGTCCCGCACGCCTCCGTCCCGGGTTGACTTTCCCGGAGGTGAGAAATCCACTAAGTCCCTGAAATTGTTGCATATTTTATTGCATTTTCATCGCATCGTAACTCTGTCATTGTTGCTTCGTTTCATGCGTGTAATATGTCAAATTGTTCGCCTCGAAGAGTAGATCATTTCATCTCATTGCATCATTTTCATTTGAGCTCATCTTGATGCCCGAAATGCTGTTTGAAGAGGGCTATGTGATGTTAGTTTCTGTTTCCTAACAGAACTTGCACTTTTGTCATTTTTGCCATGATTGATGTGTGCACCCTATGAACTTGAGTCCTACATGTGTTTTGTAATATGTCATGCCTCCTTTCCAGGGGTGTATGCCATGTATTTTTGTGATCTCTGTGGTGACTAGCACAAGCATGCAAACTAGGTGTCCTGTTGTTGCTGATTTCAGCTCTGTTTTGCTGTTATTTTGATGCCATGTTAACTTGATGCTACCGAGAGATCCATGCATATTTTGAGATACTTCAGTAAGGATGTTTTGTTATACATGACTTGCTCTATCCATCCATGCCCTTGCTTGCAATTATGGAGTGCCATAGCTTGAGTCAATCGAGCTCTACTTTTGCTATAAAATGTTCCTGGCAGATTGTTTACATGTTATTCAATTTTTCCAAGGTTGTTGTATATGATCCTGTATGCTATGATGTTGTTCTTGCCATGTATAGCTTCTATGCCATGTCTTCTTACTGTTGGTTGCCTTGCCATTCCATGTATTGCTCTGTGGGGAGTGGTTCAAGCTCACCAACATGCCTACTTATCGTTGTTCCTGCCATGTTTGAATCTGTAATATAAATTGCTATGTTTACATGGGCGCCATCATATTTTCTGATCCTTTTTGGCTTATGGTCAGTAAGGGACTTTTGTTATATGCATTTAGTAGATTCATGCCATGCCTTTGTTTACCATGTTAAGTTCCTGTAACATGTTGTTTGATAACTCTAAACATTGCAACCTGATGTTATTTCTGCTTAAGTCTGAAACTGTTATTATTTGCAATCTTGCCATGTCATTTTGAGCATGTTCTAGTTGTTTCTGGAGATAGCTCAGTGTTCATGTTTTGTAATGCTTTACCTGTACATCATGCCCATGCCTTTTGTTATTATGTTGAGGTCCTGTAGCATGTCGTTTTGATGCTTGCAATATGCCTACTTGCTGTTATGGACAGATTGTTGCCATGACTTGTATAGTGTGTATGTGTTGAACCGTTGCTCCGTTTTGAGTGTGCTCTATATGAAACTTGCTTGATTTTGCATGTAGTTTCATATTATCATGTTGCATCCTTGTTTTGAGGTGTTTGCTTGATGTTTGTATGCATTTTGCACCAATGCCATGTTTAACTTGTTTTGCTCATATCTTTTAGGCCGTAGCTCCGAATTAAATGAACTTTATATGTAACTTGACTAGAATTTCGTGTAGATCATCGTGGTGCATCTTAACTTGCTGTTTAACAACTTGAACATAAGGTTTATTCAGATCTGGACCAATTTCTAAATTTGCATATGAGGACTTACCGGAATTGTTATATGTTGTTCCCGGCCTCATTTAAACTTGCTTTGATGTGTTGCTCTTGTTTGCATCATCTATTGCCATGAGTAGTTTCATGTAGCTTTGTCATGCATCATGCTTGTTTGTGCATCATGCCTTGTTCATGTGTGGTGTGTTTACTTTGTTGTGTGCTTCTTCTTGTTAGTTCCTGTTTCGTTGCGATCGTGAGGATTCGTTCGTCTACGCTTGGTTCGGCTTCATCCGTTCTTCTTCGTCATGGACTCGTTCTTCTTCCTTGCGGGATTTCAGGCAAGATGACCGCTACCCTGGATCTCACTACTATCATTGCTATGCTAGTTGCTTCGTTCTATCGCTATGCTGCGCTACCTATCACTTGCTGCTCAAGCCTACCTAATTGCCATGTCAGCCTCTAACCTTTTGCACCCTTCCTAGCAAACCATTGTTTGGCTATGTTACCGCTTTGCTCAGCCCTCTTATAGCGTTGTTAGTTGCAGGTGAAGATGAAGGTTGTTCCTTGTTGAACATGGAGATGTTGTTCCTTGTTGGAACATGTTTACTTGTTGGGATATCACAATATATCTTATATTATTAATGCATCTATATACTTGGTAAAGGGTGGAAGGCTCGGCCTTATGCCTGGTGTTTTGTTCCACTCTTGCCGCCTAGTTTCCGTCATATCGGTATTATGTTCCCGGATTTTGCGTCCCTAACGCGGTCGGGTGATTTATGGGACCCCTTGACAGTTCGCTTTGAGTAAGAATTTTCCAGAAGGCCCAACATTGGTTTTACCATTTGCCTCACCTATGCCCTTTTTCCCTTGGGTTTCGGAGCCGAGGGTCATCTTTATTTTAGCCCCGGGCCGCTTCTCCTTCGAGGGCTGGTCCAAACCGAAGCGATGTCCGGCGCCCCACAGGCAATCGGGTCTATGCCAACCCGATGTCTTGCTCATCCGGTGTGCCCTGAGAACGAGGTACGTGCGACTCCTATCAGGATTTGTCGACACATCCGGGCGGCTTTGCTGGTCTTGTTTTATTCTGTCGAAATGTCTTGTAGCCGGATTCCGAGACTGATCGGGTCTTCCGGGAGAAGGAATATCCTTCGTTGATCGCGAGAGCTTATCATGGGCTAAGTTGGGACACCCTGCAGGGTTTGAAGTTTCAAAGCCGTGCCCGCGGTTATGTGGCAGATGGGAATTTGTTAATGTCCGTTGTAGAAAACCCGAAGTTGATCTTAATTAAAATACACCAACCGTAATGCGTAACCGTGAGTCTCTCTTTTCGGGTTGATCGAGAGGAGAACACGGTTTCGGGTTATGTCGGACGTAAGTAGGAGTTCAGGATCACTTCTTGATCATTGCTAGTTGACGACCGTTCCTTTGTTTCTCTTCTCGCTCTCATTTGCGTATGTTAGCCACCATATATGCTTAGCGCTGCTGCAACTTCACCACTTTACCTCTTCCTTACCCATTAAGCTTTGCTAGTCTTGATACCCATGGTAATGGGATTCTTGAGTCCTCGTGGCTCACAGATTACTTCACCACCATTGCAGGTACAGGTTTGCGATGATCATGACGCGAGAGCGATGTTTGCTTGTGTTGGAGTTCTTCTTCCGCTTCTTCTTGATCGGGGATAGGTTCCAGGTCGGCAGCCTGGCTAGCAGGGGTGGATGTCGTTTGAGTTTCTGTTTATGTTTCATCCGTAGTCGGATGTTGATCTTGTATATGATGTTGATGTATTCTTGTGGCATTTGTGCCTTATGTATGTATCCCCATCTATTATGTAATGTTGATGTAATGATATCCACCTTGCAAAAGCGTTTCAATATGCGGGTCTATCCTTGGTGGGACCGTCGAGTTCCTTTTGGATAGGGTCGCATATTGGGCGTGACAGCGCCCCTCGGGCTGCATCATCCCCAGTCTGCATGGGTCCGTCCCTGTGGCATGTATCGTTCTTGCATCTACATGAACTAGCTTGGCTCCTCCCATGAGTTACCTTATGATTATCATGTGCCAGTCCGGCACTTCGATTCCATGAACATCGTGCGCCCTGGAGAGCCCACCCACGACCGCCTCATGATTAAGGGCCGGCATGGCGTCTGTGCTCGGGTCCATCCCAGCAGCGTCGCTAAATCCAAGCGGCTGAGCTCTGGCCCGCGGGCTATCTCCTGTGTACGTCACCTCCCATGGCCCTTGGTGCTTGGCTCTCGCATGAGCTAATCGCGGGTGGATGCGCTAGGGCGCGCGACCCGGTGCCTCGCCACCACGGGAGCCGCGCCGACTGTGTTTCTTCAGGATTTTTCGCATGAGAAGACCGGGCATGGCGTCTGTGCTCGGGTCCGTCCCTACAGCGTTGATAAACCCAACGATTGTGCTCTGTCTGGCGGGCCGGCCCCGTTCATGTCCCCTCCCGGTGTAGTTGGTGTTTGGCCTTCTCATGTGATCGCCAAATGTCGGATTTCGGGTTCCGGCAGACCCTTGAGGTTCGAACACTGGGGTGCGCGCGGAGATCTTTCCCCTACCATCTCACGCGTTGATGGTTTGTGAGGGATCTAAACTAAGAAGAGGAACACACAAGGGACACGAGGTTTATACTAGTTCGGGCCACCATTGTGGTGTAATACCCTACTCTAGTTTGTGGTGTGGTGGATTGCCTCTGGGGCTGATGATGAACAGTACAAAGGAAGAACAGCCTCGCGAGGGGCTGTTCTTGAGCTAGTGCGATGAACTGCTTGGGTGAGTTCAGTCGCCTCTCTCTCTCTCTCTGCTAGGGCTCTATCCAATGCCTCTACACGGTGGTGGCTAGCTCTATTTATAGTGGGAGGCCCTGGACCTCTTCCCGAATAATGAGCGGGAAGGGCGCCAACAATTGGCCATTTTGAAGGGGAACATCTAGTACACTTATCCTGACTAAGGTTGGTCTTCGGCTGCCAAAGGCTCTGACGGTGACGCCGTCCTGGGCTCCACGATGACCTCCTTCCTGCCGCTCTACTGGTCTGGGTCTTTTTGCACCGAAGCGGTAACCTTTGTCTGATGCCTTGGCCTGTGCTTGCCTCCTTTGCACCAAAGGAGAAACGAGGACACTGCGCGGGCCGGCACCCGCCTGGTCTTCTACGTCATGGCTTGCGTCACGGGGCACCCTCGTGAGGTACCCTGCCTTGATCTCTCTGCCTCCTCGTAAGCCTGCCTGACGAGGCCGCTCCTGAGGAAGGTTCAGGTCGTCCGCCCCGCGAGGCTTGGCCCCTCGCGAGGGTCTTGAGCTTGAGCTGATGAAGCTGGGCCATGCTAGGCCCCCACTTGAGCCACGCCGCAGGCCACAGGCAGGCAAGTCTGGGGACCCCCGTTCCTAGAACGCCGACAATCGCCTCAGGAGATTCATTCGGTGCAGGTTGTCTAACCATCTCGCAGGACCACCACAGCCGACAAGAACCAAGTTCAGGCGCAACCCGCCTTGAGGTAGGGCCCCGTGAGTCCCGCGTTGGCTCATGGGTGCCCAGACACACCTCGTCTGGCCCTGCCGTGCAAGCCACATGTCGTATGGGCTGCCTGCGCCCAGGGCTCCACTCAGAGGGAGCCCTCACCCACGCACCAGTGGAAGCACCATGCTCCGTGCTGGCAGTTGACACGGTCGAGGAGCAGCTATGCCCGTGCAAGTGCGGAAGCGCTATGCTCCGTGCTGGTGATAAACAACTAGGGGCGGCCCCTCTGCCGCATCAACCTCAGGGATCCACCAGGCTCAGTGTCCAGCCTCATCGCAACACTTTCCCCTTGGGAGAGTTGCGCGAGGGGCCTGGGCATGGGGGGGGGGGGGAGCTACGCTCAGGTCACGCCTAGCATACGCCACCCTGCCAGGTCCCGCGGACCTAGTAGTCGCGCGCCCCTCCCGAGCGGGACCTCGGCGAGGAAAGGTATGGAGGTCCGTTCGTACATCAAGGGGGACTCTTGAGCATCATGACTCAGGAGCCTAACTGGTCACGTAGCCCCTCACCCCTTGGCCTCGTCCTGGTGATTTGGACGACCCAACGGCGGTAGATTCATGCGTGGGGCTGGGCCCTGCCGATGCAGAACACTAAGGCCTACTTTCGCATTCCCTTCCCAGGGGCTGTTTTTACGTCAAGGGGGACTCCTGAGCATCGCGACTTAGGAGCCTAACTGGTCACGTGGCCCCTCACCCCTTGGCCTCGACTTGGTGATCCAAAACGACCCGAAGGCGGTCGAGGCATGCGCGGGGCCAAGCCCTGCGCAGAACACTAAAGCAACGGGAAGGAAATCACGGAACCTTAACAAATTATTACAAGACATACTGTTCCTCAAATATCAAACACAAGTTTTAACGCCTGCATGAGGCACGGTGCATGTTGCAGGAAATAAAAGCGGGGGGGGGGGGGGAGTGCCACCAGCAAGCCTTCTCTTCAGCCTTGGGCGCTTCCATTGCCCGCAAGGAGTGCCCCTTCGTCGACAACGTTGTCGTCGCCCGTGCCGTCCGCAGGGGCCGCAGGCTCGGTGGCACCACCAGCCGGTGGCGCGGAGTCGATGGCGAGGAATTTCTCCAGCAAGGCCTCCACCCGGTCCTTCACAGCTTCGGCAGCAGCCTCACAATGCTCCTCATCCATGGGCTCAAGCAGGGTATCGAGGTCGACGCTGGGGTCGCGAAGATGAAGATGACTGAAGACGTGCATCAGAGCTGAAGCGAAAATCGCGCGGGCTTCCCCCTCCACCATGGGACCGATCCCATTAACGACGCCCTCGAGCGCCGTGACAAGATGAGGGAGTAGCTCGGCGGGGCCTTCCTCGTCGGTCACCAATGGCTTCTTCAAGCCCTTCCCGTAGAGCTCCCGCAGTGCCTCGCGGGACTTCAGCTCAAGGCATTTGAAGGCCGCATGATCTTCAACAAGAACCTTTGCCTTGGCTTCCAGCTAGGCCTTCTCCACATCCACCTTCTTCTCCAATTCCTCCAGGCAGCTGCGCTCGGCGGCCTGCGCCCGCGCTGACTGCTCCAGCTCGGTGTCACGACCAGCGACTGCGTATTCTTGAATCTTCATCTTCCCCTCCCACGCCTCATGCTGACGAGCCTCGACGGTGCGCTCATTGCGCATGGTCTCCAGCTTAGCCTCCGCCAACCGGCAGCGCTCCTTGGCAGCCTCAGCATCCTTCAGCGCCACGTCACGGGCAGCCGCGGCCAGGCCAGCGGCCCGCTCACCTTCCTCGGAGGCTGCTATGGCCTGGCAAAATGCCGCCCTAACAGACGCGTCGGATCGCAGCCACCCCGAGATCAACTCAAAGGCGCCCTGACTCCAGGCGATAGTCAGCGCCTTGAAGGTCGTCCCAAAGCTGGGTCAGCAAGGAAAGAGCCTCCTCCAGTGCGTCAGGCAGGCAGAAGGACCACGGCCCAGCAGCGCGATGGGAAGACGAGTGTCGGTGTCAAAATCGGCGGATCTCGGGTAGGGGTCCCGGACTATGCGTCTAGGCGGATGGTAACAGGAGACAAGGGACACGATGTTTTACCCAGGTTCGGGCCCTCTTGATGGAGGTAAAACCCTATGTCCTGCTTGATTGATATTGATAGTGTGGATGTTTACAAGAGTAGATCTACCACGAGATCAAGGAGGCTAAACCCTAGAAGCTAGCCTATGGTATGATTGTAAGGGTTGTTGTTCTTCGAGTCCTACGGACTAGAGCCATCCGGTTTATATAGACACCGGAGAGGGCTAGGGTTACATAGAGTTGGTTACAATGGTAGGAGATCTACATATCCGTATCGCCAAGCTTGCCTTCCACGCCAAGGAAAGTCCCATCCGGACACGGGCGAAGTCTTCAATCTTGTATCTTCATAGTCTTGGAGTCCGGTCGATGATGATAGTCCGGCCAATGATAGTTCGGCTGATGATGGTAGTCCGGCTATCCGGACACCCCCTAATCCAGGACTCCCTCAGTAGCCCCTGAACCAGGCTTCAATGACGATAAGTCCGGTGCGTATATTGCTTGGCATTGCAAGGCGGGTTCCTCCTCCGAATGATAGAAGATTGTGAACACCAGGATAGTGTCCGGCTCTGCAAAATAAATTCCACGTTCCACCGTAGAGAGAATAATATATATACATAAGTTCAATCCGCTGACTTTTTTTGGCATGACGTCACACCACTACCAAGCCATTACTTGAATTGTTTTTTACTTTACCACCTCAGCACATTTAGCGAAGCGGTTTCATGGCACGTCTTGTCGAGCGGAGATCGTGTTTCCCTTAATCCGGATTCTCATCAATACGGATGTGGGTAACCCAACCGCGCCATTGATGGTGGCGCTTGGGAGATAAGCGAGTTTTACCAGGCTGGTGGGGGCGTGTAGACTTCCCCGCCCATATAAGGGATAAGGATTCACCTTCTCACCCACGCCTTCTTCCTCCTTTGCTTATCCATCTCCAGCTTTTCGAGCTCTAGCGCCCAAGTTCGCGCATCTCATCTCAACCTTCTCCGACCATGTCGGAGCGGGAGGTAAATGGTTGGCCTCCACCGTTAAGGAGGAGCACATCGCCAAACTGCGCGGGCGCGGATACCTCCAATGACATCGCGCCACAGGCTGCCCGACGAGGGGCAGCTCATCCCCACCCCTGGCCCCATGAGAGGTCGTCTTTCTTCCCCACTTCCTCCATGGACTGGGCTTTCCACTTCACCCCTTTGTCCGGGGCTCATGTTCTACTATGGCCTGGATTTCCATGATCTGGCGCGAACTTCATCCTCAACATCTCGGCGTTTATCGTCTGTGTGCGAGGCCTTCCTCGCATCCAGCCCCACTTCGACTTGTGGCTCAAGACCTTCAATGTCAAGCGAAGGTAGTGAAGGGCACTCAAGCGGAGTCTTGGGCGCCATGTTGGGCAAGATGCCCAACGTCCTTTGGTTCAAGGGGCCTTCGTGGAATCCGTCAAGGGTGACAATCGGGGTGGTTCTATATCACCGAGCCAGCGTGACCCTACATGGGCGGCGGCTCCCGAGTTCAGATCTGGTATCCCCACGCAGCTCACCACACGGAAAGAGAGGGCTTGTTGTGGGGTAGTTGGAGGAGCCGACGGGACTCCAAGCCTGTATCCGAAGCTGGTGAAGAAGCTCGGGCTGGTTAACGTGGTCCAAGTCATGCTCGTCCACGGATTCTCCCATGCCAAGAGCGGGCATTCAATCTGTGGGAGTTCGATCCGGAACAGCACCAGGCGCTGAGCGGGCTCTTCGACACGACGTACGAAGGTTCCTGGAGGGTGCTGTTCAAGGGCGCCGAAGCCCCCGCATCCGCGACTGAAGATCGCGGATTTCGCTCATAGGCCAACGAGGTAAGTGATTCTACCCCTTTATGGGACACTTGCTTTTCATAGTTTGACTCTATGCGGGTTTTAATTCCCCCTTTTTCCTTTGACAGGACTGGATGAGGAAGGCGGAGCAGATTATCTGCCGGCTCCTATTCGAAAAATCCGATGACGCCTTCGTCTCAGCGAAGCTGCTGGTTCGGCACCGCACGTGGTGCCGGAGAAGAAGGCCAAGAAGGAGGCCACGGGTGCTCGAAAGAGTTCCGTTTTCAGGTGTCCGACGACTCGGCGGACTCCTCCCAGCGAGGAGGAAAGAGGACTCTCTCCGGAGGAGGGAGAGAGGAAGAGGAAGGCTTCCCCAGGGGGAGGCGAAGGGTCAAGAGGGAAGGACTATTCCCGGACAGCTCCGCCAACATCAACGTTGGCGAGGAAGAATGGCCTTCAAGGGCCAGGCCTCGGCGAGATCGTAAGTATGCCGGATTCTGAATGATTTATAATTTCTTTTTCTGCGTCACATAGTGTCATTACGATGCCGCATGCTGCCCGTAGTCCGGCGGTGATGATCTCCCGCTTCATCGAGTGGGTTGTTGGCTCCGTCGGATGTAGACTCCATCCCACCGCCTCCACCCTCGCGACACCGAGGGCGCCGAGGTGGGATCCCAGAAGGACCCATCGGGAGGCTCGGGCGCCACAAGGCGTCCTCCGGACTTTGCGCCGGACTCCATAGCGAACCCGCGGTGGCTCGAGTCCGGCGGCGCCCTTCAATGAAGGGCAAGACCGTGACGCCAGCGGCTTCCGTCCAACGGGCGCCGGACAATTTGTTGGGCGCTGCAGGCGCTTCCATCGAGGAAGAACACCGCACTATTATGAGTGCGGTGATTGAAAGTGCAGCTTCGCCAAGAGCGGGCTGACCAAGCTTCTGCAGAGCCTTCTATCGGGCTTTGAGGTAAGAAGTTAAAATATGCAATGTAATACCGCATAGACGGTAGCCCACGATGCTCGGTTCGGTGTTCGGAAAGAAAAGCGGATGAGGATCTGAAAAAAGATATACGCAGGGTTGCTGAAAAATTGTGTCAATATGGGTTGCAGGTTGCGCTCTTGACCTCTGCCGCCTTGACCGATCATGGAGGTCGGTGCTTTGAAGCAGAGGCTCGGCGGTCGAGCAAGAGCTCGGCAGCGCCAGAAGCAGCTCAAGACAAAGAAGGTGATTAACACCACTTTGAATTTGTACCTTCTGAGAAAAGGATTTAGGTTGCAATAAAAAGAACAAGGATAACATGGGTACTGCAGGGCCACGAGCGAGGTGGCGACCACGAAGGAGGCCGTGTCATGACGAACATAATGCGCCACCGCAGGCAGGCAGAGCGATAAAACAAGAGGCGCGGTGGCGGCGGTTCAGCAAGAGCTCCTGGCTCTCATGGGAAAGCATGAGTGTTTGGGCGTGACTCAAAGACTTCGAGTCCGAGCTTGCCTCGCCTCTCGAAAGTGCCAAACTGCCAAGGCCGATGCCCATGAGTCCCTTCAGAAATTGAGTTGATGAAGAAGATAGCGGCGGGTAAGGCATTTTTCATGCAAAGCAAGCATGTGAATGTAAATTACGTGTTACTTACCCAATTCGGAGCTCTCGAGGCGTTTGCAGATCTGCCTCAGCAGCGTGTCGATGCCACCGCATTCTACCGAGCCGAGGAGGGAGCTCAATGGAGAAGGTCTTACGGTCTCGATATCTTTGAGGCCGGCCATCCGGTGCCCCTAGCGACCAGTGAAGCAGCTGGTCGAGCTCCTAAGGTGGCCGAGCAGGCCACGAAGGGCCTCGTAGTCCGGTGTGGCTGGAGAGGCCATGCACAGGAGCTACTTCGGCCTCGTCGACGGCTGGTGGATCGTGCCCCTGGGTGGAGGTTATCATGCGCTCCGCTTTGTATTGAAGGTGCTCGTCGGGCCCTTGCCAGCGCAAAAGGTGCATTGGGGCAAGCTGGATGCGGAGAAGCTAATCAGCGACGCGCCACCAGCGGGCAAGGAATATCGTCGCCGAAATGTACTATAAGACTGTCTGAAGGGTGCCCGCAAAGATTGCGGATGAGTGCCCAGGGATGTAATTATTGAGTAAACTCGAATGTGTTATCACGTGCGCTGAAAACTTTGTTCATATCGCTAAGCAACGCTTGTTAATTTAAAATATTACCTTCATGCGGCCGTTTATTAAATCGAGAGATGGCAAGTCGTCGGCTTCAGCCCCCATGCCACGAGTCTGTGGGGTGTTCGGGATAAACTTGAGCACTCTTGTTCCCATTTTGGGTATATCTAGGGGGCGCTCAACACAACGAACAAGGCAACCGGACTTATAGTGCTTGAACACTCTCACTTAGCCATAGAATTCTATAATTTTAAATTTCGACGAAGCCCCTAGTATTCGGAGGACCGAATTGAGGCGCTATCCACGCCTTCGTCGGACATTATCCGAACTTCGCTCGAGCGGCGTAGGTCTTTAAGGACCGAAAGGACCTCTCGAACAGCGACCAGTCTCTCGCCTTATCATGACAGTCAGTTTTAGCTTTCTCCTTTGATCGTTAACCGGCTCAACCGGGCGCAATCGCAGATGGTTCTCCCAAGCTACCTTAGCCGATAGAACGGAACGTAAGGTGCCAAACATGGGAGCCGGGCAAACCCAACTATTGACCCAAGACATGATTCGGAGCCGATTCATATAATGCTATAAGTTCGGGGTGCCGCACTTGTGAAAGTGTTCGGACTTTATCACACCATAATGCGGAGAACATAAGCCCCTGGTGTATTTGGCCGTACCAAAATGTACGGATGCAACATGTCGTAAATGAACATATATATATATAAGGTAATGCAATTATAAGCAAAAAAGTGCTGCATTTTATTCGAGAAGATATGCTATGAGTGCGGAATGATACAAATAGTGCGGAAAGCAAGGGATTGGACGAATTAAAGGCGTCTCCCTCCAGGGGTAGGCCGCGGAATGTTGTATTTAACAAATTTAATGCTCGTGATGGAGACCACCGAGTGTTAAATGCGCCTTTGTCCTTCCCTGGCTGTTGCATCATGAGTTCGGCAGGGTCGCCGCCGGACAGAGTTCTGTATAAAAAAGAGAAAAATAAAAGAAAAAAGAGCGACACACTTGGGAGCCCCTGGTGTGGTCGAACCGCACTCTGGGTCTGTTGTGGTTGTGCCTTTCCCCTAAGCCCATGGTATCTCCAAGGCGTAATTATGTCTGCGGAGAGTTTTATTACAATTTTGCGAGGGCTGGGGTTGAGGCCGCATTGCTACTGCGATGCTCGGAACGTGCTGGGTGGTCTTGGTTGATGTTGCTCCGGCGCGTTTGGTCGTGTCCGGTCGTTTAACGGCGGACTCGAGAATTGCCTGTAAAAGGCTGCTCTGTACTTCCGCGAGAGCATTGTATGTTCCTCCGTTCGGAGGGAGCGTTCCGTGTTTCCATTGACCGTGATGACTCCACGAGGGCCTGGCATCTTGAGCTTAAGGTATGCATAATGCGGCACCGCGTTGAATTTTACAAACAGCGGTTCGTCCGAAGCAGAGCGTGATAGCCGCTGCGGACGGGACTATGTCGAAGATTAACTCCTCGCTCGAAATTATCCGGGATCCGAAGACCACTTCGATGTAATCGAGCCTGCATAAATTGGCCTCGACACCTGGTATGGCGCCTTTGAAGGTTGTCTTTGTAGGTTTAATCCTTGAAGGGTCGATGCCCATCTTGCACACCGTATCCTCGATAAAGCAGGTTTAGGCTCTGCCGCCGTCCATCGACTCTCATGAGGTGAAATCCATCGATTTATTGGGTCTAAAACCAATGCGGCGAATACTCCATAAGCGGATCTTGGTCGGATGGTCTCTTCGATCGAAAGTGATCGGGCAAGAGGACCATGGGTTGAATTTTGGGGCGATCGCTCCATCGCCTATCGTCCTTTAGTGCACGCTTCGCTCCCTCTTGGGAATATCGTTGATATCATGTTTACCGTCCGAACTTGAGGGGGAATCCTTTTGTCCTCTGTTGTTCGGCGGCGGGTCTCTTCCTCGTCATCGTTGTGTAGCCCCTTGTCGCTGTCTTGGCGATTAATTTGCCTGCTGCTTGAATACCCAACAATCTCTGTTGGTGTGGTTAGCTGGCTTTTCGGGGTTCCATGTATTTGACAGAGCGGTCGAGTATTCGGTCCAAATTGGGCCGGGCTCGAGTGGTTCTTTTGAATGGCTTCTTCCATTGACGGGCTTGGAGCCTCGAATCCGGCGTTGACTGCCGTATCCTCGTTCTGTTGTCGCCGTTAATGTGGCGTTTGTTTTTGTTTCGACGCAACCTGCCATTGCGGTCCTTGGTATCCGGACTGCCAGCGTTTTGCTTTGAGGTTGTTCTGCGAGCTAGCCAGCTATCCTCTCCCGCATGAAGCAGGTCATGAGTGATGTGAGGGCTGCCATGGATTTCGCTTCTCTGTCCTAGGTGCGGGCCAGCCACTCGTCGCGGATGTTATGTTTGAAGGCAGCGAGGGCCTCTGCATCCGGACGGTCGGCGATTTGATTTTTCTTTGTTAAGAACCGTGTCGAATTGCACGGCCGATTAAATGCGTATGCTGGATTATGTGGCTTAGGTCATCTGCGTCCGTCGTCGCACATCGTGCCACAGGAAGTTGTCGAGGAATGCGGCTTCCGTGTCTTCCAACATCAATTGACTCTGCAGGCAGGCTGTTAAGCCAATGCCGAGCTGGTCCTTTGAGCTTGAGCGGGAGATATTTGATGGTGTGAAGATTGCCGCCGGGGCCATATGTATATGGAGGAGATAATCCTCAATCCAAACCGCGAAGTCTGTTGTGCCATCGTAGGATTCGATATTAACGGGTTTAAACCCTTGAGGATTTGATGATCCATTACTTCGTCGGTGAAGCATAGTGGGTGTCGGCGCCTCAGTATTGAGCAATATTGCGGCGCAGCTCGAGAGGCGTTATCTGCTGTGTTCGCCCGACGGAGATAGTTGTATCCGCGCGACGGTATTCGTCGTGGGTCTTGGGGCGCCCACGTGATCCATAGATAGATCTGGATTGTCTTGCCTTGTCCTCCAATATATCTACGAAGTCCGCGCGTTCCCCTGTGGCTTCATGCTTTTTAGCGATGCGAGGTGCGGTTTTGGTGGAGGGCTTGCACGCCTCTCTCCGCGCCACGAGGTGGTCGGTCTGCCGTACAGCGCTGGTGATGCAGGTTTGTACGCTTCCTCCTCTAATCGGGGGAGCAACTTGCGTTTTGGGTAACTTTTGGAGGGGCGTTCGAGTTCATACTCTTCGGCCGCGAGGACCTCGGTCCATCTGTTGGCCAGTATATCTTGATCAGCTTGAAGTTGTTGCTGCTTTTTCTTTAGGCTGTTTGCCGTGGCGATTAGCCTGCGTCTGAAACGCTCTTGTTCGACGGGATCCTTACGCACGACGAATTCGTCGTCGCCGAGACTTGCCTCGTCTCCGGAGGAGGTAAGTAATTGTCATCCTCGACCTCTTAAATGCCGCCCTCTCGTGAGGGCTTGCTTCCCTCCTCCTGCGCTGGATCGTCTTTGGAGGGAGTTGTCTTCGGCACTTTACGGGTGTTATTATCTCCTGTGCGGAATCTCCATTCTTGCCGTGAGATTTAGGCGGCGCCGCCACGACGTCGGCGCTTGGGCTGTTTCTTTAAGGAATCGGCCTCCGCTGCTTCTTCGCCGTCCCCATCTTTTGGGTGTCCACCATGTATATGTCGTATGATTTAGGTGGTCTTCCAAAGTGTCCTGTAGGCACTTGGTTCTTGTAGTCTCCGGCATCGTCGTCCATACCATCGATGTCTTGGAGTTGTAGTCGAGCACGCCGGTTAAATCGTCGGCGGTGGCTACGAAGTGGGTGGTGGGTGGGCTCAATTTCTTCGTCGTCGCGTCCCAACCGTCCTGGCCGTAGTTCGCCAGGGCTCTCGAATAGCGAGAGATGCTTGATGAATTTATGATATCACCGAAGGCGAGTCTTTGAAAGATGTCCGCAGCGGTGAATTCCATGATCGGCGCCCAATCGGATTCGACCGCAGGGGCGCAGGAGGTTCGGAGTCCGGCAGGGAGTCCGGCACCTCGGAGTCATGAGCTTTATGCGGGACAAGGTAAGTGTTCGGCTCCATCGCCGTAGAAGTTGCAGCTCCCGAGGCGGTGTCCAGCCATCCATCCTCGATCCGAGCGATCGGCTCCGGACTATGAGTCGGAGCGGATTCGTGTGCGGCCTCCAAGGTGCTATCCGGCGGCAGAGTTAGGTCATGCCCATCGTGACAACGCGGCATGCTCGGCTGTGGCTCAGATCCATCGAAGATCAAGTCCCCGCGGATATCGGCCGTGAAGTTTAGGCTTCCAAACCTGACCTGAAGGCCAGGGGCGTAGCTTTCGATCTGCTCCAGATGGCCAAGTGAGTTGGCCCGCAGTGCGAAGCCGCCGAATACGAAGATCTGTCCGGGGAGAAAAGTCTCACCCAAGACGGCGTCGTTGTTGATTGAAGAGGACATCACGCCTATCGGTGACGACACAGAGGAACTCTCAATGAAAGCACCAATGTCGGTGTCAAAACCGGCGGAACTCGGGTAGAGGGTCCCGGACTGTGCGTCTAGGCGGATGGTAACAGGAGACAAGGGACACGATGTTTTACCCAGGTTCGGGCCCTCTTGATGGAGGTAAAACCCTACGTCCTTCTTGATTGATATTGATATTGTGGATGTTTACAAGAGTAGATCTACCACGAGATCAAGGAGGCTAAACCCTAGAAGCTAGCCTATGGTATGATTGTAAGGGTTGTTGTTCTTCGAGTCCTACGGACTAGAGCCATCCGGTTTATATAGACACCGGAGAGGGCTAGGGTTACATAGAGTCGGTTACAATGGTAGGAGATCTACATATCCGTATCGCCAAGCTTGCCTTCCACGCCAAGGAAAGTCCCATCCGGACACGGGGCGAAGTCTTCAATCTTGTATCTTCATAGTCTTGGAGTCCGGTCGATGATGATAGTCCGGCCAATGATAGTTCGGCTGATGATGGTAGTCCGGCTATCCGGACACCCCCTAATCCAGGACTCCCTCAAGGAGGATGCAGCATCGGCGCCAAGGCCTACAGGTTGGCAGCAGCAGAAGAGGCCGGGGGCTCCTGAGCCTTCAGATCCTTAGTACGCGAGCTGGGGGCAGGCGCCTCGGGAGCCGGCTTCGCCATGGAGATCGCCTTCTCCTGAGGTCGGGCCCCTGAATCTCACGAGGACGACCCGGCCGCTGAGGCGCCGGAATCGCCACCGTCTTTCCGCAGCGCGACCGCAACAGGCTGTTGGGCCCCGGGGGTCACGGCCGTCTCCTTCTTCTTCTACGCCACCGACATTGGACCGACAGTACAAGGGAGAAGCATCAAGGAACAACAGCAAGGAAAGGAACAAAAGATCAAGGCGGAGCACTTACTGGTCGACGGCGGCGTACTCCCTCGCCCTCTTCTGAAGCACCAAGCCCGAAGGCTTCATGAGCTGGGGTACCAGCGCACAAGCCCCAGGGGCAGATGAGGGTACGGCGGTCGGATCTGCGGCAGCGCCGACAATTGGCGAGGCGGAGGCACCGCCTCAAGAGATCAGCGCTGATCTGCTCTTCTTCAAGACCCCGGCCTGCGGCTTCTTCGGGGGGGGGGGGTGCCCCTAGACCTCGTGGTGACCCCGGAGGGGCTCGGCGGCTCCCTCACCAGGTGCTCGTCGGCCTCGTCATCATCGGGGAGGGTGCGGAGGAGATCTGCCATGCGCGGAGGAGAAGTCTCCCCCGCCCCCTCCCGGGTCGCCTCCGAGTCTGACCCCTCCACTTCACCGGACTCGCCGGAGGACACCACCACCGGGGCCTCGCTGGGCGCCGGCGGAAAGAGCCCGCGCTTGTTGAAGACGGGCATAGCAGCGGCAACCTCCGCTCCGTCTGGGCGGCGGTACAATGGAAGATGGGTATCTGGCGGGCACCCTTGGTCCTCCTCGACCAGGAGATGGAGGGCCTTGACCAGCTCCTCGTCTGACAAGGCGTCGGGCTCAGACGGAGGTCGCTTCCCTCTTCCACGAGCCTCCACAAGGGGCGCGAGCGCGTCTGGAGTGGAGCCAGGCGCTGCGATAGGAACTCCTTGACGATCATGGCCCCCGTCAGTTTGTCCGCCCTCAGGTCGTCAGGCTTCAGGTCGGCAGCCATCTTCTCCAGCTCCTGCTTCGCCCGGGGGTCGGCGAGCTTCGCGCAGAGCCATCCCTCGTGAGGCGAATTCATCCCCATCGGCAGCGCCAGCCGAGGGTAGTAGCTCTTGGCATCCATGAGGACCCACTTGTTCCTGAAGCCCTCGACCTTCTTCCCGGCTCTTGAGATTACATTGGGCCCGTTGGCCGCAACGAAATTGGTGCACCCCGAGCACTGACCCTCCTTGTTCCGGAGGTAGAAGAAGTGACGAAGCAGCGCCACGGACGGCATCACCCCCACGAATGCCTCACAGTAGAAGGCAAAGATCGATAGGAGGAGGACGGAGTTGGGATGAAGATGGAGGGCGTGGAGATTGTAGTTTCTGAGGACGACATAGAAGAAGTCGGAGAAAGAGGGCACCAGCCCCACGAAGACGCTGTGCATGAAGAAAGTATAGAAAGTAACTCCTGAGGCCTCCGGCTCGGCAGAGCCGACCCGGAGCGTGGTCTCTTTCCCCTCATTGCTGCCGCCCGCCATCATTAGGAGCGTGGCGGAAAGGTTCTTCTTCAAGACCGTGGGCACGCTCAGGGCAGGCTCGTACCAGGAGGGAGAGCGCGTGGCCTTCGCCTTGTTGAACGACATCAGCTTCGAGCTCGAAGAGGAGTTCCGGTGGATCTGGAGTCTCTTGGGGCGAGAAGAGGAAGGGGATCTGGAGCAAGACGAAGGAAGGAAATGAAGACCTTGTAGCGCGCGCCAGCCTTTTGTCAGGCGAGTGCGGTTGCCAAGGCAGCATGGGGAAGCGAAGGCGCCCACGTCACATCAATCGCCACGCGTCGACCAAGGCCATAAGTGGTTGGGACCCATGGCGCTCCGCACTTGCCCTTTGGCTTTGCCTTGAAGCCTAGTTCGAGCGTGCCTTGGGCTCGGGGGCTACTGTCGGTGTCCTGGGAACGGGGGTGCCCAGACTTGCCTGCCAGTGGCCCGCGAGCATGGCTCCATCAACAGCCCAATACGGCCTGGCTTCAGTAGCAACCACTCAAGACCCTCGCGAGGGGCCAAGCCTCGCGAGGTGGACGACGCCAACACCCCCCTGGGGTCAGTCTCACTAGGCTGGCTCCCGAGGAGCGGGGATATCTATGCAAGGGACACCTCGCGAGGTTTGCATGACGTGAGCCATGACGACCAAGGCCAGGCGGGCGCCAGCAGGCGCAATGTACCAGTTTCCCCTTTGGTGCTAAGGAGGCAAGCACAGGCGAGGAGTCCCGAGGCATCAGGCAAAGGTTTCCATATCGGTGCAACACGACCAAGACCGCCAGGACGGCAGGACGGAGGTCATCGCGGAGCCCACAGCAGCGTCACCACCAGAGCCTTTGGCAGGCGAAGACTACTTTTGTCAGGATAGCTTGTACTAGTTGTCCCCCTTCAAACTTGGCTGTTGTGGGATCCCTTCCCGCATAAACATTTGGGGAAGAGGACCAAGGCCACTATAAATAGGACCTAGCCAACACCATAGCAAAGGAAGGGATCATTCAGATCATCCTCACACCCACCAGCTCATCGAGCCCAAGAACACCTCTCCTCCTGAGGTTGTTCATCCACTGTACTTGTTCATCCTCAGCCCCTCGAGGCAATCCACCACACACTGGAGTAGGGTATTACACCACGAGGTGGCCTCAACCAGTATAAACCCTTGTGTCCCTTGTTCTTTGGGTTCATCAAGCTAGCTCGTGGAATCATTGAGCTAGCGAGCTGGGGAGAGAGTGTTCTTCGTGCGCACCCCAGAGTTCGAACCTCTCAAGGGTCTGTGGAACCCGTGATCCGACACTTTTGAAGATATATAAAAACAAATAGAAAGATTTATAAAGATTCGTACAGGAATACAAAATGACTTCGAATTTAGTTGTCAGGGTAAACGTGGATGCTTATTGTCTCAAATTTCGAAAGAAGCGGCAAAATGTCCACTCCCACGTGGGCTGCCCGAAGCCAAGTGTTTGGGATATGGAAATTACTGTCTACCCCTTACACAGACAATCCATCGGCCCGATTTCCACTACTCTCAATAGGGGTAGGTTAGTAACTTCAATTAGACGTGACACAACCGCCTCTGAGCCCATTCCGACACTGTGGGCGCCAAACATGGGCGGAAAAACACATTTGATTCAAGCTCGTCCAAAAGACCTCTATCTCTCCCTCCATTTCCCCATTCATACACGGTGGGCGGCAAAACAAACTCGACTCGGCCGAAATTGATGTAGCCAAATATTTTCAATAGGGGCAGGTTTGCAACTTCACTCAGACGTGACACAACCGCCCTACCTGTCAGCCCTGTTCATACACCGTGGGCGCCAACCATGGGCGCCAAAACACCCTCTCCTCGCCGGAAATCGCTCTGGGCAAATATTGGCGAGATGCGAGATTACCGTACTATCCCCAACCGACGTGACGTCAAAATTTTAAACAGGGGCTAAGTTCGTAACTTTCCCATATTTCAGACAGGCGAGTCCCAAAAACATGGTTCCCCGTACCTCTCCCTCAATTTTCCCATTCATACACTGTCTGCGCTAGAACACCAGCCTCCTCCGTCCGCCACCCCATCCATCGCCGCCGTCCTCCACCCCATCCATCGTCACCGTCCTCCACCATGCTGGAGCGCCTACCAAGACCACGTCGTCCACTGCTACAGATGGACATTTCTCATCCACGGCGACAGACCAAGATCCTTGCATCGCGTCCTCTTGCTTCAGCGGCGGTGTCGTCCTCTTTGTTGGGGCCGCTCACACGACCTTCTCTTCCACCGCAACGGGACTTCTCCCCGATGCACCCCCCTACCATCGCAGATCTGCTTCAACGCCACTGACAGCCATCGCACCCCCGATGCCTACACGGCGCCGTAAGAGAGGTGGTACTTCATATCTCCTCAACTTTTTGATCTCAACCAGAAAATAGATCGTAACGTGGTTAATGTACTTTCTTTTCAGCTCTTAGAATTTAGTTCTTAGTTTCAAGCAAACAATGGATGCTAAATAGCATTTCTCCGGTTTGCAGCTTTAAATCTGCCATGGCACTGTCATAATAGGGTTTAATTTATCATGCTTACGGTTTAATTGATCATGTTGGTTCCGTGGTGGTCAATTTAATAGAAATCGGAGGGGAAACCCTCTTTTGCTCAAAAAATACTTAGGGTTTCCCCCTTTTATGATCACTATACGATCAGCATACGTGCTTCATGTCATAATAGCACTGCTCCACCCATCAAGCTAAACAAGCTTAGTTGTTCAAATATGAATATGATATTATTAAAACAGAGTCGTTTAATTGGTCAGTTAAATGTTCCTAATTTATTTTCGAAAATGCATGTTACTTCGCTCGGTGTGTATCTCTGAGGCCCACGGTGGGCGCGGCCCACCACAGGATTTTGGGTCGGCCCAGGCCCGATTCCCCTCGATTCTGCTGCGTTTCCGATCTCTACTGCTTCCCACCGCCTTTGCCTCGCGGTGACTTGCCGTCCCCGGACGGCATGACTCTAGGAGGAGATGCCAGACTAATAGGAGGTCAGGAGCTGCTCACCCAACAGCGTCACCGCTGCCCGGGCACGCCACTGTGCTTACCTTCCCAGTCCATTCAGGGCTCAAGCATGCAGCACCCACTAAGCCAACCCAATTTATCCTTAGATACGTCCTCAACACTCAGCAGCCACTCCTGATCACCCATTTTCTAATCGATTCATTACTCATTAGGCAGGACTATCATTAGGGTTTGTTGTGTGCTGAGTGCTACCTACACTTAATGGTTCAGATGTATTTCAGTAATCTTTAGTACCTGTAAAGTTCCCAGGGTTTCAAAATTCCGGCCCTAGGAATAGACACTAGTCATTTTGGATTGTTGGTCGTAGTGACATTGACCCAGATTACTACAGCAGGCCAGGTTTGTTGACAATTTTACTTGTCTTTCTTACTCATTCGATATGATATACAATTATTCACGTCGATTAGTTGCAAAAAATAAGTGCTAGACAAACTTCTTGATTCAGATTTTGGACGGTCTCTTACTGCAGTTACAATGCTGCAAACTTGTCCTAGTAAGCTCACAAGTAAATGATTGATTCGCTACATCTATGCTTGCCTTGTCATATTTGTTGTCAATATTCTTTTAGGCTGGACCACCTTGTTTCAAAATACTGGAACCGCAAACATGAGTGAATAGTATTCCTCTGTGTGATCTCTTTCATCATGTGTGGGCAACGAACACTGCATTGTATAGAAAGAAAGCATCATTTCCAGCTTTTACATAGACTACGATCTTTTACATGGAATACAATCTGCCTACTTGCTTTGTGTCGGACTACCAGCACTCCACCCTTGAAGCTAAACATTATGCCACTCATAATTCCTTAGTTTATTTGGTCAGATACGAATTTGTTATGATTCTAATGTTCCTACTTCAGTTTTGAAATGTGTGTCTTCCTGTTATAGAGACATAAGAGGTTTGTATTACTATGTGTGGTCTAGTCAGCACGGTTGGGGGGTGAACTTTGCATATGCAGGGGTTTATAGGGAGACACTCTTTGAGTTGAATCCGCAATGCATTCCATAGATAATCTGACTACTTTTTATGTCTTCATGAATCTCATATTCTGAACGACATCATAATGATTATGAGCTGATACGTCTCCAACGTATCATAATTTTTTATTGTTCCACGCTATCATATTATCTGTTTTGGATTTTTAATGGGCTTTATTATACAATTTCATATTATTTTTGGGACTAACATACTAACCAAAGGCCTAGTGCAAATTGCTGTTTTTTATGCCTATTTCAGTGTTTCGCAGAAAAGGAATATCAAACAGAATCCAAACGGAATGAAACCTTCGGGAGAGTGATTTTTGGAACAAATGCAATCCAGGAGACTTGGAGTGGACGTCAAGTAAGCAAAGAGGAAGCTGGAGGCAGGGAGGCGCGCCCAGGGGGTAGGCGCACCCCCCACCCTCGTGGGCCCCTCGTGGCTCCCCTGACCGACTTCTTTCGCCTATATATACTCAAATACCCCGAAAACATCCGAGAGCCCCACGAAACCCTATTTCCACCGCCGCAATCTTCTATACTCGTGAGATCCCATCGGGGGGCCTTTTCCGGCGCTCCGCCGGAGGGGGAATCGATCACGGAGGGCTTCTACATCAACACCATAGCCTCTCCGATGATGTGTGAGTAGTTTATCTCAGACCTTTGGGTCCATAGTTATTAGCTAGATGGCTTCTTCTCTCTCTTTGGATCTCAATACAAAGTTCAACTTGATTCTCTTGGAGATCTATTCGATGTATTTCTTTTTGCAGTGTGTTTGTCGAGATCCAATGAATTGTGGGTTTATGATCAAGATTATCTATGAACAATATTTGAATCTCCTCTGAATTCTTTTATGCATGATTTAATTATCTTTGCAAGTCTCTTCGAATTATCAGTTTGGTTTGGCCTACTAGATTGATCTTTCTTGCAATGGGAGATGTGCTTAGCTTTGGGTTCAATCTTCCGGTGTCCTTTCCCAGTGACAGCAGGGGCAGCAAGGCACGTATTGTATTGTTGCCATCGAGGATAAAAAGTTGGGGTTTATATCATAATGCTTGAGTTTATCCCTCTACATCATGTCATCTTGCCTAATGCATTACTCTGTTCTTATGAACTTAATATCTAGATGCATGCTGGATAGTGGTCGATGTGTGGAGTAATAGTAGTAGATGCAGAATCGTTTTGGTCTACTTGTCGCGGACGTGATGCCTATATACATGGTCATGCCTAGATATTCTCATAACTATGCACTTTTCTATCAATTTCTCGACAGTAATTTGTTCACCCACCGTAGATTTTGCTATCTTGAGTGAAGCCACTAGTGAAACCTATGGCCCCCGGGTCTATTTTCCATCATATAAGTTTCCAATCTATTTTATTTTGCAAACTTTACTTTCCAATCTATATCATAAAAATACCAAAAATATTTATCTTATTATCTCTATCAGATCTCACTTTTGCAAGTGGCCGTGAAGGGATTGCCAACCCCTTTATCGCGTTGGTTGCAAGGTTCTTATTTGTTTGTGTAGGTACGAGGTGATTTGTGTGTATCCTCCTACTGCATTGATACCTTGGTTCTAAAAAACTGAGGGAAATACTTACGCTACTTTGTTGCATCGCCCTTTCCTCTTCAAGGGAAAACCAACGCAGTGCTCAAGAGGTAGCAAGAAGGATTTCTGGTGCCGTTGCCGGGGAGGCTTACGCCAAGTCAAGTCAAGATTTGATCTCCCAGCAACTAGCCATTTCTGGCGCCGTTGTCGGGGAGATCTACGACAAGTCAAGACATACCAAGTACCCATCACAAACTCATATCCCTCGCATTAGATTTTTTCCCATTTGCCTCTCGTTTTCCTCTCCCCCACGTCACCTTTGCCGTTTTATTCGCCCTCCTTCCATTCGATCTTGTGTTACCATGTGCCTTCTTTTTGCTTGCATCTTCGCTTGCTAAAAGTTTATGGATCCTCATCCCCTTGCTAATCTTTTTAAGAGATTCAATTATGAGGAACCAAATTCTTGTGATTTGAGTGCACTAGATTATCTTTATGAGGTTTTGCTTGAAATTCGTGAATCTGAAAATTGTGATGAAGAAATTTATGATGAGATTCATGATAGCTCCTTGAATAAAAAGCATGATTGCAATGATTTTACTATAAATTCTCTTGATGTCAATTGTGCTTATAATATGGAAAACCCTAAGCTTGGGGATGTGTAACGCCCCAAGACCGACGATCCAGAAGACTTCCATATTTTGTGACCTCCGTGTGTTTTTATTTGTGCTTGCTCTATTTATTTTTTGCATTGCATCATGTCATCATGCCATCATCTCATAAATCTTTTGCAACTCAACTAAATAAATGGCATGGATCTTTGATCCATTTAAATCGAGGGAATTCACATGGTGATTCTCTTTAAAACATATCCTCTCGATATTTAGAGAGCTATAGTAAATATTCCAATTATTTGGATTTACCGCAAACACACTTACAAAATATCCTAATGCCTTTGTTGTATTAATTCTTGATCTCCAACTTTGCCATTTATTCTTTCATCATTTTCCGGAGCTCCACCAAAAATCCGAACATTTTTGGACCTTCCATTTATCAAGTCCTAGTTCAAACCCATTTGAATTAAATTCAAATGAGTTTGAATTTAAATCTTGCATCCGTGCCTCTTTTCTATTTTCCTTGATTCAAGCTCATTTTTATGAGTCCGGAAAATACCCTCCTGCTCAAGTCCACCTCTAACCTCTTTTTCTTTTCTTTCTCATCTCTGTTTTTTTTCTTTTCTTTTAGAAGTGAGACAGAGCCCAGCCTAACCAACAAACCAGGCCGGCCCATTTGCCTGGAGGTCCAGCCCACCTAACCCCTTCCTAACCCTAGCCCGATCTCATATCTCCCTTCGTTCTCCCCCTGCGCCGCAGCACACCCGCATCTCCCCCTCTCGTTTCCTCTCCTCCCTCCAGCACAGCTCTGCCCGATCCCCTCGATCCATCTCTCTCCCTCTCGGTCCCTACCCGCCGCCACACACCGCATCGACAGGGAGAGCCCAGCGCTCGATCCCCTCGCCTCCCTCCTCTCGATCTTTCCCCTCCACTCGTCTCCCTCCTCCATCAGCCAGCCACCATGCTCTTCTCGGTCCCTCGCCTCCCCGTCGTTTCTGCCTCGCCCGGCCTCCTCAACCCCATCGCTAGCAGCAGCCGCGTCGTCCGTGGCGTCGGCCGGACCTCCTCAGCGCCGCGGCCTCAAGCTCCAGATCCGGTCGGCCCCATCACCCAGTCCCAGCCGTCCTTCTCCTTCCCTCGCGACGTCGCGGGCATCGAGCTCGTCGCCCCGCCTCCAAGTTCTCCGTCGGCGTCGACCTCCTGCCCCGCCGGTCTATCTCCCCACGCCGGCAGCAAGCCTCGCCGCCACCGCTCTTCACCAAGTCCCAGCTGCTCCCCTGCATCGCCGGGAGCTCCTCCAACTGCTGCCCTGTATACCGCGTTGCTGCTGCCACTGGATCGCCGAGACCGATCCTCTGAGGAACCCCGTGTTCAACTACACAATGAGCGGCAAGTACCACTACGACCGGTGTTCGACTACGTGGATTCACCAAGTACTTCTTCGGATACACCAAGTTTGACTACACTGCAAGACCCGTACCCGGACCGTCAATCTTCTCCGAGAATTTTGCCAAGTACCACGATGATGCGTCGAGTACCTCTACCCATGACCCGGGAACGTCTACGACCCGTGAAAAACTACCGTCGCCGAGACCGCAAGTACCACGACAACCCCGGAGACATCGGATGCGTCAAGTCCCTCTTCGAGACGTGTACCACTACTTCCACTACCGTCGCCCCGAAGATGTTGGATTCGTCAAGTGCCTCTTCGAAACGAACGTGTACAACTACTTCCGCTACCGTCGCGAGAACGACTACTTCCCACTGCGACCCGTGTACCACTACTTCCTTCGACGAACTCGGACCGCTTCGAAAATGCACGCTTCGAAGGTATAACCGCCGAGACGACCGCCCGTGAACGAATGCTTGTGTGTTGTATGAGATACTCATGTTCAAACCGTGTCCGAGTTGTTCTTTGCACGTTCCTCGTTTGCCATGCCGTCGACCCGTGGGAACCCGGTAGTCGGGAGCACCCCACCATCTCTTGCGTGTTCTACACATCCGCACACTTCTCGTTTGCATCGGTATCTCAATCAAGTTATCGAGATCGATATGTTGCCGTGGCATCATTTTTGAATTCGTTGCCGTGGCACCCTTTCGTTCATACACGGTGAAAAATGCTTCATAACATGCTTATGTCAACATTTTCATAAAATTGCTTAAAACTTGCACATGTCATCTGCATCATGATAACAACATTTAAATGTTTATATTTGTTGTTTCCATTAATTTGCTAAATGCATATGGGGATTTACCGGATTTGTTGTTTGTTATATCCGGCCCCATTTAAATTGTTTAGATGGTATAGTTTTGTTATGCTTCACCTCTTGCCATGTTTATAACAACATGTAATATTGTTGTGCTCCTAAACGAGAGAGAACTAAATAATTGATGTGGTGTTTCGTCAACATGCAACTCGTTGCATATTGGGCTCCATTTAACTTGTAGTTTTGTTTGTGCATATTGCCATGCCATGCTATTTAAACCGGACATGCATCATACTTGGTTGTGCATCATGCCATGTTTGTGCTTGTTGGTTTACCATGTTGTTTGTTTGTTTCCGGGTTGCTTCTCTCGTTAGCTTCGGTTTCCTTCCGGAGTTGTGAGGATTCGTTCGTCTACATCCTTTTGTCTTCTTCATGGACTCGTTCTTCTTCCTTGCGGGATTTCAGGCAAGATGACCATACCCTCGAAATCACTTCTATCTTTGCTTGCTAGATGCTCGCTCTTTTGCTATGCCTATGCTACGATGCCCACCACTTGCTTATCATGCCTCCCATATTGCCATGTCAAGCCCCTAACCATCCTTTCCTAGCAAACCGTTGTTTGGCTATGTTACCGCTTTGCTCAGCCCTCTTATAGCGTTGTTAGTTGCGGTGAAGATGAAGTTTGTTCCTTGTTGGAACATGGAGATGTTGTTCCTTGTTGGAACATGTTTACTTGTTGGGATATCACAATACCTCTTATTTTAATTAATGCATCTATATACTTGGTAAAGGGTGGAAGGCTCGGCCTTATGCCTGGTGTTTTGTTCCACTCTTGCCGCCCTAGTTTCCGTCATATCGGTATTATGTTCCCGGATTTTGCGTCCCTAACGCGGTTGGGTGATTTATGGGACCCCCTTCACAGTTCGCTTTGAATAAGAGTCCTCCAGCAAGGCCCAACCTTGGTTTTACCATTTGACTACCTACCACATATACCCCTTCCCTTGGGTTCTGCAGAATCAAGGGTCATCTTTATTTTAGCCCCCCCGGGCCAGTGCTCCTTCGAGTGTTGGTCCGAAACGGGCAGACTATGGGGCCACCACGGGGCAACTCGAGGGCTGGTTTTACTCGTAGGCTGACCTATCCGGTGTGCCCTGAGAGCGAGATATGTGCAGCTCCTATCGGGATTTGTCGGCACATCGGGCGGCTTTGCTGGTCTTGTTTTATTGCTGTCGAAATGTCTTGTAGCTGGGATTCCGAGACTGATCGGGTCTTCTCGGGGAGAAGGAATATCCTTCGTTGATCGCGAGAGCTTATCATGGGCTAAGTTGGGACACCCCTGCAGGGTATTATCTTTCGAAAGCCGTGCCCGCGGTTATGAGGCAGATGGGAATTTGTTAATGTCCGGTTGTAGAAAACCCGAAGTTGATCTTAATTAAAATACATCAACCGCGTGTGTAACCGTGATGGTCTCTTCTCGGAGTCCGGAAGTGAACACGATGTTGGAGTTATGCTTGACGTAGGTTGTTCTAGGATCACTTCTTGATCATAGTTGTTCGACCGTGCTTTTGCCTTCTCTTCTCGCTCTCATTTTGCATATGTTAGACACCAGATATGCTAGTCGCTTGCTGCAGCTCCACCTCACTACCTTCTCCTACCCATAAGCTTAAATAGTCTTGATCTCGCGAGTGTGAGATTGCTGAGTCCCCGTGACTCACAGATACTTTCAAATCCAGTTTGCAGGTGTCGATGAAACCGTGCAGGTGACGCACCCGAGCTCAAGGAGGAGCTCTATGAAGATCTTGTTCATTGTGTTGTTTCGTTTCATTTGATCAGTAGTGGAGCCCAGTTGGGACGATCGGGGATCTGTGTAGCATTTGGGGTAGTCTTCTTTTATTTTGGTTCCGTAGTCGGACCTTGATTGTATCTGTATGATGTAATGCTTTACTCATGTATTGTGTGAAGTGGCGATTGTAAGCCAACTATGTATATCTTTCCCTTATGTATTACATGGGTTGTGTGAAGATTACCTCACTTGCGACATTGCTTTCAATGCGTTTATGCCTCTAAGTCGTGCTTCGACACGTGGGAGATATAGCCGCATCGAGGGCGTTTCAAGTTGGTAATCAGAGCCATCCCCAACTTAGGAGCCCCTGCTTGATTGACTCGCTGACTTTGGTGAGTCTAGAAAAAAATGTTTTGAGTCTTAGGATTATATATCGGAGTAGGATTCTTTTACTCCTCGGTCCCTTAAATCGCTCTGGTGAGGTCTCCTGACGTAGAAGTTTTGACTCTCCTTTCCTCAAATTTCACTAAAAATTTTTTAGGATCACGGGTATCTTGGAATCGTTCGATGGTTTTGTGGCGAGAACATTGTTCTTGGTGCCTCGACATTTAGGGGTTGTGGCGGTGTCCGGGAGTTGAGCTCCGAGGTGTTGTCGTCACAATTTTATCGTTGCAGTTCTGGAATACCTGAGCTTTGCCGACATCGAAAATCTCTTTTATGCAGTTGTTGGTGAGATAACCTCGATAACCCAGTACTGGGGCGAGCTCGAGAGTATTGCCATAACTCGTATAACGGATGCTTTTCGAAGGTTGAGGTAAACGATTTCCGAAGGTTTCTTGGTTATGTGTTGAAGGATGGATACAGTTGGATCTAGGTATTGTTAGTTTGGGTGATATATTTTGTGTACCTTGTATCCCCAACACCTGATTGCATAACCAGAAAGTTTCGGGAGTTTATAAGTGGGAATTCAAGTATTTCGTAGGATATCTTTCCAACAGACACATGATACGATATGGGATCTATCATATGTTTGTTTCCGGCTTATTCTGCAAGCCAAATCCTTTGTTTTTGTTCCGTTTTGTGGTATTCAAGTTGCTTCAATGCCAAGTGTTGATTCCATACCTTATTCTAAACGGTGTTCTCATATTTCTATCTGGATGCTAATCCTTCTTGTTCATCAAGGTCGTCTTTTCAATCCCTTCCAACCGTGTGCTTCTCTCCAAGTAAATCCGATCATTGCAACATTCGCAAGATCGATTCTAAGTTTTTTTTCTCAACGGTGTTCGTTTCATCCGACCCAAGTTGCCTTTGTTTTCCCGCCCTCCCACCCTTTTTCTTCAAGGACTCAGATTTCTTAATCAAATATCCATCGTATGGATGTGAAGTCTCTTCATTCTTTTCCTTTAATGTTTTATTCGGTGATTTCTCATGAAGACGCTAAGGAAGCTTCAACCTTATCATTGTTCCATTCTAATTTTCTTCTCCGGTGGATTTAATTCAATATTTCGGTGTTGATCTTATCCCTTTTCCTCTTTTCACAATGCTTTCTCATGCCGGTGTATCTCGTAATCATTCACTTCTCGCTATTCATTTGGTTGGGAGTGATGAAGATATCTCAGAAGATTCAAGTTTCCATTCTCAATTCATCAAGTTCTTTTGAGGATGCTATCTCATTCAAGCCATTTAATTCAACCGGTGCAATCTCTCTTTTCAAGCAACCGTTCAACGATGTTTCTTTCGAGTGGGCCTTAACCCACAGGTCTTTTCCCAGGATCTTACCTGACTCTTCTAATTTTCCCGGAGCTTCTAAAAAAATTCTTTTCAAAGTTTGACGTAAGAATGAGTTATCATCAGTCAAATGTCTTTCTCCAAGATCTTCCAAATTCTTTTCAGTGTTGGTTCAACCTTTCTAATTTTCATCCCGGAGTATCTCAACAATTCATGGTGGTGTTTCTCATCGTCATTCTCAACATTTGAAGACTGAAGAAGAGTTTCTCTTAAATCTTGCTCCATTCTCTTCAAGATTCATGGTTCTAGCTTGATGCCATCCTCTCATAATTATTTTCGATTGTGAGAATTCTGTTAACCCACCCGGAGCATTTCAGGAGTCTTTTCAGTTTGATTCTCCGGAGCCCATAATCTCAGAATTATTCATTCAAGCGTTCAACTCTTGTTTTCCAAATCTCACAGGTGCATCGTCGAAATATCCTCTAATCAGTGCATGATCTCTTCGTTCTAATGTATCTAAATTCTGTCAATCATCTTTATTCGTTTTCTAATTCTTCACGATGAATTGTGCCTTTGCTACTTTCATTTTTAATTCTTACGGTGGTTCTTCCAAGAGTTCTCTTCCTTGGTTATCATATCAATTCATCCGTTCTTTCCAGATCCTACCGGCGGATCGTTGAAGACCTTCCCAAGTTGAGCAATATCTCTCTTCAATCCTTTTTCAACGAGAATAAGTAGTGTGCCAAATCCGTTGCTTGTCATCAATTTAATTGGTGAAGGATCAGCATAATGTAATTCTTATTCTTGTTCCATCGAGTAAATTCAATTCCTTATTCCGGAGGTCCATCAAAATTCTTGATTTCATTTGTTCATCTTTCTTATCCGAAGCTCCAAGTTTTCTGCATTATCTCATCGCGAAGCTTCATCTTATCACTGCAAGGCTTCACCTTGTGTTTTCAACTTCTCTTTCTTTCTATCACCCTTTTGTTTACCGGAGTTCTTCATGGAGGCTCTACATGGTGCTTCGTCAAAGATTCTTTTCATTCTTCAATTGTTCATCAAGATTTCTCTCGGAGTTAAGATCCGTCAAGCCATACTTCAAAATAAACATGGTGTTCCAACACATGTTTTGTTTTGAGGGGTTCAAGTATTCTTCATCTTGCATTCCGAAGTGCAATTCTTTCTACCTTATCTCTTGAGATGGTGTTATGTCATTCTTGACAATTTTCCTTCATGCTTCATGATTCACATGTTGTCAAGAATGAGGTATTTTAAATCCATAAATCTCTTCATTGGAGTTATCTTGGGCTATATTTCACCTAAAGCCTTCCCTAAGGAATGTTGCTATTGTGGTGCTTATCAATTGATCCAAGTTATCTCTCTATCCTCTCGGCGAAAGAAGTTTTTCATCTCTTCTTTGATCTCAAACAAGCAATTGTTTTTCGTTAGTGGCAGAATTTCACCTCAAGTGTTGAGATGTTTCCATAAGCCCACTACAAGCTTATTCTTTTTCGTTGTTGGTTTTCTAACAACTCCGTTATAACCTTCTTGGAAGGGTGCTTTCCAAGCTCATTTGTGGCAGAAGTTGTCATTTTCTTCTCCATTCCTTTATTGCAATGATCTATCTTCAATTTTTCTTCCGGAGGCATTGTGATCTTGCTCTCTTCGACCCATCATCTTGTTTTGTCAAGACCATGTCCTTTTCCTTGCTTATCGATTTAACCGGAGTGTTGTGTCTATCGTTCCTCTTTTAACCGGAGTCTCATCCAGGTGCTTTCATTTTGCCAAGTTCATGATTCTAATTCCTTCTATTTTCAGTCGGAGTCCTGCCCAAATTATATCATTCTTATTCATTCTTATCTCGTTTCAACCAGAGTGGTTCCAATTCCTTCTTGTCCATTGTACTCGTCATTCATAGCTTTGCAACCCCCAAGGTTCACATGGTGTTCCTTGTTTCTATTTTCTACTGGAATGCTCTCAATTTCGTTCAACTCTATTGTGTTATTATTTCAAGTTTTCAACCTCTCGAGGTTCATTGGTTTCACTCGTTTGTCAAAGAAGCAACTTAGTTTTACCTCGTTCTTCTTCCGTTTTCTATCCGGTGCCATCCTAGATCTCGGGACGAGATCCTCTTGTAGTGGTGGAGTGTTGTAACGCCCCAAGACCGACGATCCAGAAGACTTCCATATTTTGTGACCTCCGTGTGTTTTTATTTGTGCTTGCTCTATTTATTTTTTGCATTGCATCATGTCATCATGCCATCATCTCATAAATCTTTTGCAACTCAACTAAATAAATGGCATGGATCTTTGATCCATTTAAATCGAGGGAATTCACATGGTGATTCTCTTTAAAACATATCCTCTCGATATTTAGAGAGCTATAGTAAATATTCCAATTATTTGGATTTACATAAACACACTTACAAAATATCCTAATGCCTTTGTTGTCTTAATTCTTGATCTCCAACTTTGCCATTTATTCTTTCATCATTTTCGGAGCTCCACCAAAATCCGAACATTTTGGACCTTCCTTTATCAAGTCCTAGTTCAAACCCATTTGAATTAAATTCAAATGAGTTTGAATTTAAATCTTGCATCTGTGCCTCTTTTCTATTTTCCTTGGATCAAGCTCATTTTTATGAGTCCGGGAAAAATACCCTCCTGCTCAAGCTCCACCTCTAACCTCTTTTTCTTTTCTTTCTCATCTCTGTTTTTTTTTTCTTTTCTTTTAGCAGTGAGAGAGAGCCCAGCCTAACCAACAAACCAGGCCGGCCCATTTGCCTGGAGGTCCAGCCCACCTAACCCCTTCCTAACCCTAGCCCGATCTCATCTCTCCCTTCGTTCTCCTCCTGCGCCGCAGCACACCCGCATCTCCCCCTCTCGTTCCCTCGTCCTCCCTCCAGCGCAGCTCTGCCCGATCCCCTCGATCCATCTCTCTCCCTCTCGGTCCCTGCCCGCCGCCACACACCACATCGACAGGGAGAGCCCAGCGCTCGATCCCCTCGCCTCCCTCCTCTCGATCTTTCCCCTCCACTCGTCTCCCTCCTCCATCAGCCAGCCACCACGCTCCTCTCGGTCCCTCGCCTACCCGTCGTTTCTGCCTCGCCCGGCCTCCTCAACCCCATGGCTAGCAGCAGCCGCGTCGTCTGTGGCGTCGGCCGGACCTCCTCAGCGCCGCGGCCTCAAGCTCCAGATCTGGTCGGCCCCATCGCCCAGTCCCAGCCGTCCTTCTCCTTCCCTCGCGACGTCGCGGGCATCGAGCTCGTCGCCCCGCCTCCAAGTTCTCCATCGGCGTCGACCTCCTGCCCCGCCGGTCTACCTCCCCACGCCGGCAGCAAGCCTCGCCGCCACCGCTCTTCACCAAGTCCCAGCTGCTCCCCTGCATCGCCGGGAGCTCCTCCAACTGCTGCCACAGATACCGCGTTCTTTGCTTCCCTTTGGATCGCCGAGACCGATCCTCCGAGGAACCCGTGTTCAACTACACAATGGCGGCAAGTACCACTCGACCGGTGTTCGACTCGTGGATTCACCAAGTACTTCTTCGGATACACCAAGTTTGACTACACTGCAAGACCCGTACCGGACCGTCAATCTTCTCCAAGAATTTTGCCAAGTACCACGATGATCGTCGAGTACCTCTACCCATGACCGGAACGCGTCTCGACCCGTGAAAACTACCGTCGCCGAGACCGCAAGTACCACGACAACCCGGAGACATCGGATCGTCAAGTCCCTCTTGAGGCGTGTACCACTACTTCCACTACCGTCGCCCCGAAGATGTTGGATTCGTCAAGTGCCTCTTCGAAACGAACGTGTACAACTACTTCCGCTACCGTCGCGAGAACGACTACTTCCCACTGCGACCCGTGTACCACTACTTCCTTCGACGAACTCGGTCCGCTTCGAAAATGCACGCTTCGAAGGTATAACCGCCGAGACGACCGCCCGTGAACGAATGCTTGTGTGTTGTATGAGATACTCATGTTCAAACCGTGTCCGAGTTGTTCTTTGCACGTTCCTCGTTTGCCATGCCGTCGACCCGTGGGAACCCGGTAGTCGGGAGCACCCCACCATCTCTTGCGTGTTCTACACATCCGCACACTTCTCGTTTGCATCGGTATCTCAATCAAGTTATCGAGATCGATATGTTGCCGTGGCATCATTTTTGAATTCGTTGCCGTGGCACCCTTTCGTTCATACGGTGAAAAATGCTTCATAACATGCTTATGTCAACATTTTCATAAAATTGCTTAAAACTTGCACATGTCATCCGCATCATGATAACAACATTTAAATGTTTATATTTGTTGTTTCCATTAATTTGCTAAATGCATATGGGGATTTACGGATTTGTTGTTTGTTATATCCGCCCCATTTAAATTGTTTAGATGGTATAGTTTTGTTATGCTTCACCTCTTGCCATGTTTATAACAACATGTAATATTGTTGTGCTCCTAAGCGAGAGAACTAAATAATTGATGTGGTGTTTAGTCAATATGCAACTCGTTGCATATTGGGCTCCATTTAACTTGTAGTTTTGTTTGTGCATATTGCCATGCCATGCTATTTAAACCGGACATGCATCATACTTGGTTGTGCATCATGCCATGTTTGTGATTGTTGGTTTACCATGTTGTTTGTTTGTTTCCGGGTTGCTTCTCTCGTTAGCTTCGGTTTCCTTCCGGAGTTGTGAGGATTCGTTCGTCTACATCCTTTTGTCTTCTTCATGGACTCGTTCTTCTTCCTTGCGGGATTTCAGGCAAGATGACCATACCCTCTAAATCACTTCTATCTTTGCTTGCTAGATGCTCGCTCTTTTGCTATGCCTATGCTACGATGCCTACCAATTGCTTATCATGCCTCCCATATTGCCATGTCAAGCCCCTAACCATCCTTTCCTAGCAAACCGTTGTTTGGCTATGTTACCGCTTTGCTCAGCCCCTCTTATAGCGTTGTTAGTTGCAGGTGAAGATGAAGTTTGTTCCTTGTTGGAACATGGAGATGTTGTTCCTTGTTGGAACATGTTTACTTGTTGGGATATCACAATACCTCTTATTTTTAATTAATGCATCTATATACTTGGTAAAGGGTGGAAGGCTCGGCCTTATGCCTGGTGTTTTGTTCCACTCTTGCCGCCCTAGTTTCCGTCATATCGGTATTATGTTCCCGGATTTTGCGTCCCTAACGCGGTTGGGTGATTTATGGGACCCCTTGACAGTTCGCTTTGAATAAGACTCCTCCAAAGAAGGCCCAGCCTTGGTTTTACCATTGACTACCTACCACATACCCCTTCCTTGGGTTCTGCAGACTCAAGGGTCATCTTTATTTAGCCCCGGGCGGTGCTCCTTGAGTGTTGGTCCAAGCAGACAGACTGCGCAGGGCCACCAGGGCTACTCGAGGCTGGTTTTACTCGTGGCTGACCTACCGGTGTGCCACGAGCGAGATATGTGCAGCTCCTATCGGGTTTGTCGGCACATCGGGCGGCTTTGCTGGTCTTGTTTTATTCTGTCGAAATATCTTGTAGCCGGGATTCCGTGACTGTTTGGGTCTTCCCGGGGAGAAGGAATATCCTTCGTTGATCGCGAGAGCTTATCATGGGCTAAGTTGGGACATCCCTGCAGGGTATTATCTTTGAAAGCCGTGCCCGCGGTTATGAGGCAGATGGGAATTTGTTAATGTCCGGTTGTAGAAAACCGAAGTTGATCTTAATTAAAATACATCAACGCGTGTGTAACGTGATGGTCTCTTCTCGGTGGTCCGGGAAGTGAACATGGTGTTGGAGTTATGCTTGACGTGGGTTGTTCTAGGATCACTTCTTGATCATAGTTGTTCGACCGTGCTTTTGCCTTCTCTTCTCGCTCTCATTTTGCGTATGTTAGACACCAGATATGCTAGTAAACTTGCTGCAGCTCCACCTCACTACCTTCTCCTACCCATAAGCTTAAATAGTCTTGATCTCGCGGGTGTGAGATTGCTGAGTCCCGTGACTCACGGATACTTTCAAAACCAGTTTGCGGTGCCGATGAAACCGTGCAGGTGGCCTTTTAATCCGAGCTCAAGGGGAGCTCGATGAAGATCTTGTTCATTGTGTTGTTTCTTTTCATTTGATCAGTAGTGGAGCCCAGTTGGGACGATCGGGGATCTGTGTAGCATTTGGGGTAGTCTTCTTTTATTTTGGTTTCGTAGTCGGACCTTGATTGTATCTGTATGATGTAATGCTTTACTCATGTATTGTGTGAAGTGGCGATTGTAAGCCAAGTATGTATCTCTTTCCCTTATGTATTACATGGGTTGTGTGAAGATTACCTCACTTGCGACATTGCTTTCAATGCGGTTATGCCTCTAAGTCGTGCTTCGACACGTGGGAGATATAGCCGCATCGAGGGCGTTTCAGGATGCAAGTTTTGCTATGTCTACTACTTGTTGCAATGATCATGATTGGGGTGATTCTTCTTATGTTCTTGAAAATTTATTTAAGCACCATGATGAATATGAGATTGATAATAATGTTTGTAATAATATTGAAAGTGGGTTTGGAAGAGTGTCAACTTTAGATCCCACATACTTGGAGAATGTTCAATCTTGTGAATTTTTTGATAAAAGTGGGTTTGGAGAGGTCATGACTTTAGTTAATGATAATCCCACTATTTTGGAAGAGTGTCAACTTCGCATGCATGTGGATAGTGTTAAGAATATGTTATGTGATAGCTATTTTGTTTAATTTGCCTATGATCCTACATTTAATTATTATGAGAGAGGAAAATATGGTTGTAGAAATTTTTATCTTACTAAATTACCTCTCGTCATGTTGAGATTGCTCTTATTTCTTTCTTCTTCCATGCATATGCTAGATCTTGCTCGCCTTGATAATTTGTTTTCTTATAAAATACCTATGCATAGGAATTATGTTAGACTTAAGTGTGTTTGTCATATGTTTCATGATGCTCTGTTTGTGCTTCAATTCTTGTCTTTCATGTGAGCATCATTAAAATTATCAATGCCTAGCTAAAAGGCTTTAAAGAAAAAAACGCTTGTTGGGAGACAACCCAATATTTTACCTTGCTGTTATTCAATAAATAATCGATCTAGCCTCTAGTTAGATATGGTTTTATGTTTTAATTAGTGTTTGTGCCAAGTAAAACCTATAGGATCTTCTTGGATGATAGTTATTTGATCTTGCTGAAAAAGTCAGAAACTTTCTGCTCACGAAAAAAATTGTTAAAAATCACCAGAACGTGATAAAATACTGATTTCAATTGCAGTAGATCAATAAACAAATTAGTTAGGCTTTCATATTTTGGTAGAAGTTTTTAATTACAGAAAGTTTGCGTTTGATACAGATTACTACAGACTGTTCTGTTTTTGACAGATTCTGTTTTTCGAGTGTTGTTTGCTTATTTTGATGAATCTATGGCTAGTATCGGGGGGTATGAACCATAGAGAAGTTGGAATACAGTAGGCTTAACACCAATATAAATAAATAATGATTTCATTACAGTACCTTAAA
Organism: Aegilops longissima; assembly: GCA_021605205.1. Taxonomy (NCBI): domain Eukaryota; kingdom Viridiplantae; phylum Streptophyta; class Magnoliopsida; order Poales; family Poaceae; genus Aegilops; species Aegilops longissima. The sequence goes on from CM038677.1 coordinate 576,628,988, forward strand.
GTGGTGGTTTGATTTATTTTGCTAACGGAGCTCATGAGATTTTCTGTTGAGTTTTGTGTTGTGAAGTTTTCAAGTTTTGGGTAAAGATTTGATGGATTATGGAATAAGGAGTGGAAGAGCCTAAGCTTGGGGATGCCCAAGGCACCCCAAGGTAAAATTCAAGGACAACCAAAATCCTAAGCTTGGGGATGCCCGGAAGGCATCCCTCTTTAAATCTTAAATCCATCGGTAACTTTACTTGATGCTATATTTTTATTCACCACATGATATGTGTTTTGCTTGGAGCGTCTTGTATGATTTGAGTCTTTGCTTTTTAGTTTACCACAATCATCCTTGATGTACACACCTTTTGGAGAGACACACATGAATTAGAATTTATTAGAATACTCTATGTGCTTCACTTATATCGTTTGAGCTACATAGTTTTGCTCTAGTGCTTCACTTATATCTTTTAGAGCATGGTGGTGGTTTTATTTTATAGAAACTATTGATCTCTCATGATTCACTTATATTATTTTGAGAGTACTTTAGAACAACATGGTAATTTGCTTTGGCTATAAAATTAGTCCTAATATGATAGGCATCCAAGATTGGTATAATAGAAACTTTCATAAAAAGTGCATTGAATACTATGAGAAGTTTGATACTTGATGATCGTTTTGAGAAATGAAGGTGGTAATGTTAGAGTTGTGCTAGTTGAGTAATTGTGAATTTGAGAAATACTTGTGTTGAAGTTTGCAAGTCCCGTAACATGCACGTATGGTAAACGTTGTGTGACAAATTTGAAACATGAGGTGTTCTTTGATTGTCATCCTTATGAGTGGCGGTCGGGGATGAGCGATGGTCTTTTCCTACCAATCTATCCCCATAGGAGCATGCGCGTGATGCTTGGTTTTTGATGACTTGTAGATTTTTGCAATAAGTATGTGATTTCTTTATGACTAATGTTGAGTCCATGGATTATCGCACTCTCACCTTTCCATCATTGCTAGCCTCTTGATGCCGTGCATTGCCCTTTCTCACCTTGAGAGTTGGTGCAAACTTCACGGTGCATCAAACCCGTGATATGATATGCTCTATCACATAAACCTCCTTATATCTTCCTCAAAACAGCCACCATACCTACCTATTATGGCATTTCCATAGCCATTCCGAGATATATTGCCATGCAACTTTCCACCATTTCATTTATTATGACACGCTTCATTATTGTCATATTTCCTTGCATGATCATGTAGTTGACATCGTATTTGTGGCAAAGCCGCCATGCATAATTCATCATACATGTCACTCTTGATTCATTGCCCATCCCGGTACATCCCGGAGGCATCCATGTAGAGTCATATTTTGTTCTAAGTATCGAGTTGTAATCATTGAGTTGTAAATAAATAGAAGTGTGATGATCATCATTATTAGAGCATTGTCCCAATAAAAAAATAAAGGTCAAATAAAAAAAGGGAAAGGCCCAAAAAAAGAGAAAAAAGGGGACAATGCTACTATCCTTTTTCCACACTTGTGCTTCAAAGTAGCACCATGATCTTCATGATAGAGGTCTCTTATTTTGTCACTTTCATATACTAGTGGGAATTTTTTATTATAGAACTTGGCTTGCATATTCCAGCAATGGGCTTCCTCAAATGCCCTGGGTCTTCGTGAGCAAGCAAGTTGGACGCACACCCACTTAGTTTCTTTTGTTGAGCTTTCATACATTTATAGCTCTAGTGCATCCGTTGCATGGCAATCCCTACTCCTTGCATTGACATCAATTGATGGGCATCTCCCTAGCCCGTTGATTAGCCGCGTCAATGTGAGACTTTCTCCTTTTTTGTCTTCTTCACATAACCCCCATCATTACATTCTATTCCACCTATAGTGCTATATCCATGGCTCACGCTCATGTATTGCGTGAAGGTTGAAAAAGTTTGAGATTACTAAAGTATGAAACAATTGCTTGGCTTGTCATCGGGGTTGTGCATGATGAGAGCATTCTTGTGTGACGAAAATGGAGCATGACCAAACTATATGATTTTGTAGGGATGAACTTTCTTTGGCCATGTTATTTTGAGAAGACATGATTGCTTAGTTAGTATGCTTGAAGTATTATTATTTTTATGTCAACATTAAACTTTTATATTGAATCTTTCGGATCTGAACATTCATGCCACAATAAAGAAAATTACATTGGAAAATATGCTAGGTAGCATTCCACATCAAAAATTCTGTTTTTATCATTTACCTACTCAAGGACGAGCAGGATTTAAGCTTGGGGATGCTTGATATGTCTCCAACGTATCTATAATTTTTTATTGTCCCATGCTATTATATTATCTGTTTTGGATGTTTAATGGGCTTTATTATACACTTTTATATTATTTTTGGGACTAACCTACTAACCAAAGGCCCAGTGCAAATTGTTGTTTTTTTGCCTATTTCAGTGTTTCACAGAAAAGGAATATCAAACGGAATCCAAACAGAATGAAACCTTCAGGAGAGTGATTTTTGGAACAAATGCAATCTAGGAGACTTGGAGTGGATGTCAAGCAAGCAACAAGGAAGCCACAAGGCAGGGAGGCGCGCCCCCACCCTCGTGGGCCCCTCGTGGCTCCCCTGGCCGACTTCTTTCGCCTATATATACTCATATACCTTGAAAACATCCAAGAGCCCCACGAAACCCTATTTCCACCGCCGCAACCTTCTGCACCCGTGAGATCCCATCTTGGGGCCTTTTCCGGCGCTCCGCCGGAGGGCGAATCGATCACGGAGGGCTTCTACATCAACACCATAGCCTCTCCGATGATTTGTGAGTAGTTTATCTCAGACCTTCCACTACAAAAAAAAAGACACATCCGTGACATTTTGGGCCGAACGGAATTTTTTTCTGTCATACATATGACACTTCTATGATGATAACTGTGACAAAACCCGGTATCATAGAAGTGTCATATGTGGTGGGCTCCTACTTCTATGACAAAAAATCATGACAGAAAATGGGCTTTTCGTCTTGGGCGGGCCGGAGACGCAGCTGCATGACATTCTTTGGGCCGTCCATGACGGAAAAAATCGTGGTAGAAGCGAGGGGGGAATTTCGGGAGTTTCGATTCGGTGGGAGGTTGGGGCGGCGATGCGCGTTTCTCTCGTGCGTGCGTGCGTGTGTGCGGCGTTGGCTCTAACGAACCCGAAGCGGCGTTGGGCTCTAACGAACCCGGCGATTACCTTTGCGATATCGCGTTCTTGAACCCGGCGATCGATCTATGGATGTTAGCGAACCCGATGGGCGATTCGCCGCTCTTGCTACTAATCAAGTCGATCGATTGGATGAGCGATGGCGTTGTGGGGGGTTGGATGAATAGTGGCGGTGGCGTTGCCTCTGGATGAACAGGACCCGTGGTGTGGAGGGCTGGATGAGCGATGAGCGGTGGAGGGTGGTTGAGCAGGACCCGTGGTGTGGAGGGCTGGATGAGCAGTGAGCGGTGGAGGGTGCCCATGGAGGGTGGTTGAGCAGTGGCCGGTGGAGTAGTGCGGGTGGAGGCTGGATGAGCAGGAGCCCGTGGAGGTGGAGGAGGTCGGCGGTAGCCCGTGGAGGCTGGAGGAGGTCGGCGGTGGAGATGAACAGATCCGTGGAGTCCGTTTTGTGGTACGCCACACCCCTCCTGATGAACAGGACCCCCGTTTCGACCGTAGGAGGTCAGTTTCCTCCGTTTTGCGGTACGCCACACCCCTCCCGATCAACATGACCCTCGTTTCGACCGTAGGAGGTCCGTTTCCTCCGTTTTGCGATGCGCCACACCTCCCGATCAACAGACCCCGTTTACGACCATAGGAGGTCCGTTTCCTCCGTTTTTGATGCGCGGACCCTCCCGATGAACAGGATCCCGTTTGAACATGGCTGGTCGAACACAGGGCGTTTCCTCCGTTGTGCGATGCGCGGACCTCGTTTCCATCGCTGTTCGTCCAAGCCCTCCCGATGAACACGACCACGCATTCCGTTCCGGCCCGGCCGGTTTGGCTCCCCATGAACACGGCAGCGGCGCTGTTTCTCCGTTCGACCCAGCCATGTACACGAGCCCTCGCCCGTGCGTATCGCGCGAGTAAGCGTTCGAGACCCGCCCGTATGTACACATCTGCGGCGTATTTTCTTTCTTGCACCACGGCGGCTATGCGTGCGTGTACATGCTACGTGCGCGCCTCTACTACGACACGTGCGCGTCTCTACAACGACCAGTATGTACGTACACGTTCGTTACAAGAATGACAACGCTATGTACGCTTCGACCAGGTGGTTCCCGACTGTCAGGCACTTCCTTGCCTGCGAAGATGTAGCTGGTTGGTCCCAGCAATCAGGGGGGCGAATCGTTCTGTTTTTTTTTTGCCCGGACGCACTTCCTTGCGTGCGAAGATGTAGCTGGTGGGTCCCAGCAGTCAGGGGGGTGAATCGTTTTTTTTTTCAGACGCACTACCTTGCGTGCGAAGATGTAGCTGGTGGGTCCCAGCAGACAGGGGGAAACGGTTTTTTCGTGAAATACGGTGGCCCGGCCGGTGGGTCCCCGCTGTCAGGTGGAGGAATAATTATTTTGCGCGTAATAAGGAGGCACTTCCTTGCGGCGGCCGTGGACCCAGCTGTCAGCCTCTCCACGTACAGTCCACGTCCGGTGGAAGCCATTCCTTGACCACCTTGACCACACCGCGCCGAGAGCACCAGGGCGGTGGACGACGGCGAGGCCTCGGAAGGGGACGACGCGGAGCCGGGAAAACAGCGGCGGTGTAAGCCAGCGGAGAGAAGTCGAGGTTCACGGTTTGATCTGCGTGCGAGGCTGCCGTCGCCACGAGAATAACGAGGGTGTGGGTGAGTAGAGGATGCCACGGCCAGCGGTGGGAGTAGTAGAAGTCTTTGAGGCTGCAGGCAAAGACACACCCGCCATGGGGGCGGGGCGGCGGTCCCTTGGCGCTGCTTTGGCGGCTGGAGCAAGAAGATCAGCGATTGAAGAACACGACGGCCGTTGGATTGACATCCAATGGTTCGTCTGCTAGAATCGTTTGTTGGCGTAGTATATAATAACTAAAAAATCTTGCATCTGCGTCAATTAAACAGGCCCACAAGTCAGACCACTCCCTCTTTTTTAAGAATTTATATATAGCTCATGGCAACTTCTTATGCAATTTATTGCAGTCATTTTTAGTTGGCGGGGCCAATTTCTCATATTCTGTGGGTTCCAAACTATTTTAATACCGAAATGTCGAGCCAGATTTAAAGTACTTTGAAGATATATTTGAATTAGGTTAATGCCCGGTGAAATAGGAATCTGAAAATGTGAAAAAAATCAAAATTATAAAGTAATTGCCAATTTGTCATCTGTTTTATATTTACAACCCATTTCATATTACTTTCAAGATTTGCAGCGTCTTGAAAGAGTTGCAGCCATCGGGCATAGAAAATAAGTAGGCTGGATTGGGTATTCTTGAGAAAAAAATAAACTGGTCTCATTTTCACAAAGAAAAAAATAGCTGGGCTGGTCACATGGTGAACATAAAATATAAGCTCTGGGCTTGGCGGGCCTGACCAGTTCAAACCCTGCTTCGTCTCAACAATACCAAAAAAATACTGCTTGAGTAGCTCGTCCCGGTGTCGGCCGATCTTGTGTTGTTCTCTTGTCTATTGACTATATCGCTCACAATGTCGTAGGTCCCGGATGTCGAGAAAACACTAGGAGGAAGCATTTTATTTTTCCATACGCTGACGTGGTGGGCCCTACTGTCATCCTCTCCACGTACTTCTGCCGATTCCTGTTGTTTGTTGAGCATGTTGACAACGCGAGAGGGCGGCGTCGCGGCGAGTGCACCAAAGCGCGCGGAGGACATCGGCGTTAACGATTTAGGAGACGGTGGGGCGACGATCGTCTTGTTGGCGAGCCAGCCATGGGAGGTGGAAGCGGTGGCCCCTTGGCGCTGGTTTAGTTTTGGCGGTGGAGGAAGACATGGTGAAGAAACACGACAGATGTAAAAGCAGCGGAGTACTTAACAACCTTAATCAAACCAGCGGGGCACTTAACAACCAAAGCTGAAAGCGATGTCGATGCTTATCTGAGTTCAACCGTACAAAGCGCCTCGAGCAGTGCTACTTTGCCTCTGATTAACCAAGGGTGAGGCCGCCAAGGCCAGAGCGCCACCAGCGCATCCACAACCTTCGAAAGCGGCTTCATCTGCAGCGTGGTCAATAAACAGGATATTAAGCTTTAGAGCCATGGAAAAGCATGAACATAATTTTCTGTCCTATTCTCCAAGATGGGCGGGCCTTCATTATCTGAGACCACCCACGAATAAGTATCTTTTCACCTCAAGGGGAATTGGTAGGTCGACATAAACATCATGTTGTGACCAAGCGCCAAGTCGACCCGACCATGGTCGAGCATCGTATAGGAACAATAGAACTCAGCAGTTCATGTTTCAAGAAGATCACAGCTGTAAAACTGTGTATAAGCAATAGATTATGAACAACATATATAACATAAAACATCTCGTACCATAAGTTTCTCGACACAGTTGAACCTGTTCAACGAGTGCAGCAGTGGCACACATATCCCACGCGGCCTTCCACCATTGAAACGCCCCACAAGGACCTCAAGACGATCAATAAAGTGTAGGAACTTGTGGATGTCGATCCAGTCTACTTCAGTGCCATTAGTAACAGCCAAATTATTACAGAGTAACAAATGAGCAGACTGCTTAACTCTGAAAAAACCTACACGTGCCACCAATTATAAGAAAATATTAGTTAGAAGTAGCATCTTCGTGAGAGATTCGTTGCTACTTCTAAAGTTAAATTGTGATTAGTTAGACAGAATAGGTGGATTAAGAAGTAATCGAAGCAACAAGCAAGAACCATATACAAAACTAACATGGATGAATAATTGGAACGACGTCGGGGTGGAAGATCGTAGTGAAGATGAGACCAGGTTCTGCTATTTCCATCAACATTTGTGCGCCAACTTTCAGTCCGTAACACTTGAGAAAGTTTATCCATGTTCGGCCATAAAAAAAGCAGCGATCTTCTTGGTTCATGAACCCAACTCGAAAGTAATATCCATGGCTTGTCTTCACTGTGACCATTAAACTAGTGTATTCAGTTATGGCAAGGCCGAGCATCTTGAGTACATGTGTTACGGCGAGCAAATAATACACTACAGGGAAAAATAATATGACAACACAGCATGTTCAAAAACCCCCACCCTCCGGATAGAGAAGAGGATTCTAGGAACATCTTGTGCGTGTTTCAAAATGCTGTGGTAGGATGAGAAGGAACAAGTGTGGCGTCTACGCCGGCGCAAAATCTGTAGGGTACTCGCACTTTGGGCCTTTGCAAATGAAACACACTAGATTAAGTCGAAGAAAAATGCATCAGCGGCGGCTGGCATCCTAGGATTACTGCGACCAAGGGACTTGGATTTATCGGGGATGGATGAAGAATTCGTACCTGGTTCTCCATGAGAAAACCCTATGCAATCGCCGGCGGGGTTTTCTCGAACAAGCGAGCGAGGAGAAGGGATTCAGGCCCGGTGAAATATTGCCGCTTCGTCCGTTGAGCTTCTTTGCTAAAGCTGGAAAGGGGGTTGTGATTTGGCGGCTCATTGGGCATTCTTTGGCCTTCTGACCGGGTGTGTCTACCGTGAAGTTGTGCACTCTAATTTGTGCATATGGCACGTGGACCCGTTGCGGTTGCCCCACATATCGGTGAAAGGAAGTAGAAAGACAGGGTAACTAGTTACACATAAATATATATTTTGAGAGAGATACTCCCTCTATAAAGAAATATACAAATCTTTTGTATTACAGGCTCACCTTGCCGAGAAATATACTCCCTACACAGCATACGGGCATTATGGGGTTCAAATTTTTTTATGGGGTTCAGTGAGAATATAATACTCAGATTTTTATTTTTTTACTCGAGATAGGCTCACGGTTACGGACTTTGGGCATGAGCTGACCCGGCATGTTTGGGGGCCCATGTGTTCTACCTCAGCGCTTTTCATATTGCAAGTGATCGATGCAGCGCTAGTTTTAGATGTTGTGCATAAGGCGAATACACAAAATTGAATAAAGCACGGCAGCTGTTGGAATGAAATCGAGCAGCAGGTTCTAACCAGCAATCGAGTTGCAATTCTATCAGCGATATACCATGTGATAAATAATACTGCCGTACTACTTATACACACAGGACACTTGTTTCACCATGCAGATTATTACATCAAAATCACTTGGAGGATAGATCAGTTCGGCGATTGCGTCTGCTCTTGAAGAATTTCAAAGTTGATTTGGACCAGCTCTCCTTGCCGAGAAAGTTCGATTTTGACATCATCCCTACCGCAAGATATGATTTTGATTTGAACCTTGACCATCCTTTAGCATCAATCATCATCGACCATCCTTTGTACTTACGGTATATTGAGCAGGTTCATTCACACCAAGGCTGCGCATGGTAAGAGAAACTTGGCATGATGCCCGGATAGTTGAGCGACTCCCTCGTTGCTCTAGGAATTCTCTGTTTGCAAACAAGAAGACATACCCAAATAGTTAGATCAACACGATGAATCATGTGAAACAACATGGAAAGAAAAAAAAACGAAGCACTTGGGCGGCCAATGCTTACCAAGAAGGTGGACATGTCGGTTTGTGTAAGGACTTTGGTATATGAAGTGCGAACTGCAGCACGATCTGTTGCGGTGCAACTGCGGGCGGACCAAATGCAAGTGCAAGTATTGGTGCAGTGCGAAGCCGCTCTTTGGTGCGGAGATGGTGCCCTTGTAGAGCTGGTGCGGTGTCGATGCCCGATCCTCCGGTGAATCGGTGATCCGATGGCGCGTCGGTGCCCAATCCTTAGCTGGATCGGTGAGTTCTGCCGCATGTCGATGCTAGAGCTAGTGCGGTGCTCGATCTGTGCGAGACAGCGGCGATCGTGTCTGATCTGCTATGATCAGCTTTCTAACTTGACTAGGATCATTACCGTGATCCAGTTTTTCTTCATTTCTTTTAAACGCGAGAAGGACTAATTGTGGCGTTTTTTGTTAAACCAAACTGCAATTCATCATAGGGATTCAGCTTGTACTCATACAACAGACTGATCCATTTTTTTCCAGTAATATAAGTGATGGATAGTGCCTTCGTTATTGACATGACATAAGAAGTGAAACCTGCAAAATAGCCATCGTGAAGCAAACCGAAATGGTTTATTCGTGATGAATGTCACATGGCAAAACCTGCATCGTAAAATTGCAGGAAAAGAAAGAAAACATGACATTAAATCAATAAGATTTAGACAGTAAATCAATAAGATTTACTTGATGTGACACAGTGAATCCTTACCAGAAATCACTATGTTGAAGTACTAAGCAGAAGATTGATCGTCCAACTCGCGTGGCATGCGGGGCCACGCCTACTCCCTAAGCGGGACAGTCGAAAGGTCATGACAAATCGTATGGACCGAACATCCATGGGACTGGAAATCCTGGTGGGTGCGATAAACCCTGCAATGCATACAGATATTGGAGTGTAACCATAATTGATAAACCGTCCACACCAAAAATATGATCTGGATACTTCAAAATGTACAGACTGAATTGAGTGGACAGACATTAACATACACCATTCTCAGGACTGACCACACACCAAAAGCGGCAGTACTAATAAACAATACAGGGTTCACAAACACAAATCAAGTACTGAACAACAGTACTTACTACAGCCAAGCAAAGTTGCACTAACTAAACTCTGCAGACTATTTCTTGCCACCAACCTACGGGATGAACCCCGCATAACTGACTAGGCCATGGACTTTGTGTGAGATGTCTACATGCACCATAACCATCTTGTCAACCTTGGAGAACCTAACAGAGTGGTCTTTCCACTCATAAACATGATGATGAAGATAGGCCGCATCAGATTTCTTAGGAAGCTTTACAAGAACCACACCCTTCGTAATCGAAGGCACAACCAGGAAATTGTTGTGGTCAAGTACAGCCTCGAGAACACGCCTGACAACAATGCTACATGAAAACACTAGTTCAGGACACGTGGCGACAAGGACACAACAGCTGGATAGTTCAGCAGTAGAAATCATCATAAGGTCTTCCAGTTCACACGGCATGACTTTGAGAACTTCATCTCCACCGCGGACCTGGTTCTAATTCAAGCGAAACCATATTTCATTACTACCTCCGTTCAGAAATATAAGATGATTTTCGATATTATACTCCATATATGACTACATATCATACAGAAATGAGTGAACAAAGACACTAGAACATGTCTTCAAAGGCATGACAGCGAGAGGATTACATGCAATATCCATAACACAAATTCTTGAGGCAAATATACCCTCTTAAAAGGTAGCATTGATGTTCATAAAGTACTCCCTCCGTCCCAAAATTCTTGTCTTAGATTTTTCCGAGATACGGATGTATCAAGTCACATTTAGTATTAGATACATCGTATCTAGACAAATCTAAGACAAGAAATTTGGGACAGAGGAAATAGTTAATAATCTATAAGAAATCGGTGTCAACCTCTCGCATGTTTTGGTCAAAGAGAATTTAGAACCGTCATTTGGCACACAAAATCACATGCAAGATCACCCAGAGAGTTGTACTACCGATTACTAATCTTGTGTGTTAGATGAAAAAACACAATCAAGATCGAGAAAAGATAGTCAACAAGAGACATTACGGACTTGTAATGAGGGATCCGAAGAGGGGGCTTGGACATGGCGATGGCTTTGAGTTTGTCTGCGGTAGTCTCGGCGGGGTGCTTGCGCTTCTTCGTACCATGAGCCTCGACGGTTTGGCGAGCCATAGACATCACGTCGGCGGTGCTCGGCGTCCATCCAAGAGAGGAAGCTGAGAGAGAAGAGTGAAAGGAGGAGCGAGATGAGGGAGAAGCGAAGCAAGTGGGGTTTTCTTCAAGAGAGGAAGCTGAGAGAGAAGAGTGAAATGATGGTTGCTTCGTCCGTCAACTTCTTCTTTGGAAAGGAGGGGTTTTGTGATTTGTGGCTCATTGGGCATTCTGCGGCGGTTCGATCGGGGTAGTCTACCGTCACTCTACTATGGAGTAATTTAGTGCATGGCTGGTGGACCCAGTCTTGGCTGTCCCTACGTCGTGAGTGAGTAATTTAGTGCATGGTGGAGGAGGATCCACACGGTAGGCGTGTCCACTGTTTTTCATTACGAAGAAAAAAATGATTACAATGAGCGTTTCCACTCTTCTGACGGAGGTGTGCGAAACACGGCAGCCACTTGAACATACAGTGCTCCTACTACTAGGCATGTGCGATGGTTCATCGTCGATACTACACAATCTTGTTGCTAGTGTAGTAAGATATGGCGATAACAAATGATGTTGTCGCATGTCAACTACTCTTATATGTAACATAGTACCGCTTTTTGACTGTCCGGTCGAGAATGAATGGTGAGATCAATGTTAACAGAACTAGGTCCACAGGCACGGAGAATGCGATGCTACTGATACTCCACGAAACATGAACCATATGAAGCACATCCTATAGTGTTAGGCAGGGTGTATGAAGGGTGCAGGATGGGAGCAAAAGTTCCCTTCTCGACCCACTTTTGGGTGTTTGGCGAGTGCATGAAGGGTGCATGAGTCCACACTAGTAGGTTGAGAAAAATACACGAAGTGGAAACAACTATATTGAGATAAGAATGCAACCAAACACACCCACACGCTTTGTGCTGCGTGGTGATCTGTATCGTCTGAGTTTGATCCAACGGTCATGTTGCGCCGAGACATGGACATGCCCATGCGAGGGCGCCTAAACACCACCAAGTCCGTTTGCTTCTCGGCGCATGACATTGGTGATGCAGGTGCAACCGCCCGCGAGCCCGCTCGGTCGGCGAGGAGCCAGCTCGTCAAAGCGGCGTCAATGACACGAATGGATTCCAATGGCGGAGCCACGAAAGGATTAAATAAACAGCAGCGACAGCGATCGCAACCCCTCCTTGTCCAGCTCAGCCCCCACCGCCATGCGGAGGCGGCTCAGCTCCTCGGAGATATAGGTGAAGGAGACTAGGTCGAGGAAGCCGCAGCTCGTTGAAGTCGACCGGGTGGTCGAGCAGGTTTAGCCCGACGGCGGCATCGTCGGCGGCACGGCGGTAGGCATCACGCAGCCGCAACACGTGCGTGGCAACCGTTCACCAAGTGGTTGAGGCGATCCGGACCTCGTCACTTTCAGCCGCTCGCGCTCGGCCGGCTCCCCGGCGGCCTATCGTATCTCCGCTTTACGCAACAACGCCGCCGGCGCCTCGAGCATCTTTGTGGTGGGCGCTTTGCGCTTTTGAAGCTCCGTGAACTCCGCACATAGCGGAGGAGCATGGCACTCCTCTCCTCCTTGAGCTCACGGAGCTCCACGTCCTTAGCCTGAGCTCCGCATCCTTGGCATGGAGCACCTGTGTCAGGCGCCTCACCTCGGACTCCATGATATGCTACGCCGCCATGGCACCAGGTAGAAGCAATGGGGAGAGGAAGCAAAGGGGGCGAAAGCGGCTGAAAGGCAATGCAATCAGCGGGAAGCGGAGGAGCCAGCCGAGGCGCGGGTATCTTTGGTTTTCACCACGGTAAAACACCGATCGGCGACTTCTCACATCGAGGAGCGATGGGTTTTACAGGTAGTCATCGTGACTAATTGCTACCGCGCTGCTCCGTCAATCAAAAATTAAAAATCCTGCCGCGCCTGCTCCCGTCAATCAAAAAATTAAAAATCCTGCCGCACCCAAACACTAGAGCAATGCCACGGTGGATATTTAAATTTACCTGCCGGCAAGTAGATAAAAAAGGGGTGAAAAAACAAATGTGGCGGCGGCCTAGCTAATCGATCGAACTAGCCCAACTAGCTAGCCACCGTGCTTCACGGATGTACTCGGCGGGAAAGGTGGTCTTTCATGATTTGACGACTCATTTACTTGCTTCGGTGCTATGACCGAGGAGGACCCAGAAAACGCGCGGTAGGGCGTCCCACGCCAGGAAGAATATATGTGTGCACCACCCGGGAGGACCCCGAAACCATGCGGTAGGTTGTGCCACGTCTCGGCACGGAGGAAAAATGTGCGTGTAAAAATATACTGTATCAGACGTAGTACCTATGGTTCGACCTCGGGACCCAGCCAGTCGGTCGAAAACACCCCGCTAGCCACACAGCTTCATCATGCAAACGTGGCACGGTTAGCTCCGTCTCGACCAGCCACAATGTCTCTTGTTCTAGGCGATTCTTCTATTTTCCAAGTTTTTTAGTTGTAATAACACCACGGCAAGCTAAGCGCCGCTCTTACGTGTGTGCCCGTGCAAAGGTTAGATGATGGAGAGAGAGATATTGAGATCACAGACACAGGACCCACCGTAAGTGAGACAACGGTCATGCGCGTGTTGACGAGGCACTCCTCTACTCTACTCAAGCATAAGTACTGTATAAAATCAAGTTATGGGACAATGCCAACAACCGTTCGTTTTTTTAGGCTATCGACTTACGCTTTGTAGTCCAGGTTGCCAGTTCGAATCTCGTCTTTCAGATTTGTTAGCTTTAGGTCCAAATTTGATTATGACAAGTGGACCCCCGTGTGTTGTTTCGATATTTCAGTGTAGGATGGTTTTTTTGAACAAACACTTTGCGCAGTTAGACAAGTAATGGCACAAGTTAGGCGTATTTTGCAAGTTCACGAACAAAAATGACAGCGACATAGAATATCACATCCACCCATAGCTTAGATACTATGGTGATCGAGTTTTTACACCGTTGGAAGTGAGATCAATGGCTTGGGAGTAGTCTTTGTAATTATCGCAATTTCCAAACTCTCCAAAGTTTTTTTTGAAAATAAAACATTCAGACCTCGTGTGTGCCGCTGCATCTTCGATCCAACGGCTCCCCAGTGCTCATATTAGGTGCTCCCCGTAGCTTAATTACCCGCTACGGTGATATGAGCATCTAGGTCGTATGATCAGTGATCAGATGGAACATGCATAGTACTTGTACTTTCTGCGCATTTCCCAAACTCTATCAGCCGTATATTGCAAAAACATTCAAACCTCCTATTGTGGGCCGTTAGATCTCAGTGAACTCGTATCACCATAGAATCTATGGTGCGGGAGCACCTCATACTCTCCGTCGAGAAAACATAAGGTGCTATCGCAGCTTGGATGCTACGGTGATCTGAACTTGGAGGTCATTTCATCTGAGATCAATGGCATCTGAGCAGTCTTTGTGCTTATAGCGATGGCGAACTCTTTTGGGGCTTTTACGCAAAAAACCATTGAACCACCGAGGAGGTGTTGGGTCACAAATCCAACGCCTCAGAAACTTGTATCACCAAAGCATCTAAGGTGTGGTAGCACATGATATTCTTACATACGGGAAAATATGATGTCCTCCTTCATCTTAGATGCTACGGTGATCTGAGCTTGAGGTCGTTGGATATGGGATCAAAGGGCATCTAAGTAGTTTTTGTACAAATTGTGTGCAATTCTCAAACTCATCAAGGTTTCTGCAAAAAATTAAGACACATCATGTGAGCTGCTATATCTCAGATCTACAAGCTCCAAGCAACTCGTGTCGGCATATAGCATCTAAGTTATGGGGCACATGATATTCTCCGGGGAGGAGGGGTGGGGTGCACAACCAATCGGTGGTTGGGAGGTGGGGACAAATATAATCTAAATAACCCTAAGCAGAGCTCCACAATTTTATCTAAGGTCGAGGGTTGACCCCGACAATCATAACTCCGCCTAAACACAACATTTGCATGTCAGTAGTACTAGACTTAATATTCATGTTTCAGTTTCATGTTCATTTTAAATATTGAGCGAGGACCATGGATGTCTTACATTTACTCCTTAGTTCCTAAATATTAGTCTTTTAGAGGCTTCAAATGGACTTTGCACATACGGATGTATATAGACATATTTTAGAGTCTATATTCACTCATTTTGCTCCGTATGTAGTCACTTGTTGAACTCTCTAAAGACTAATATTTAGGAATAGAAATATTTTGAACTTCGTGTCATACATGCATGGGTTGGAAAAATAGATGCACTATACTTATTGGATTGTTGTTGTGTTCGTGCGTGCGTGTGTGTGTGTGTGTGTGTGTGTGTGTGTGTGTGTGTGTGTGTGTGTGTGTGTGGTCATATGCTTGATACATGCAAAGTTTTCTCACCTCCATATTGTTCATCTTTTAAATTTGAATTTGCATTGGAAAACTTACTAGGGATACCATGAAATGTGAAATCCACGTTGAGATCACTATATCAAAATTCACTCTAATTCAACAACTCGTCATAAATCAATTACCACATTGAGATTAGTATTTGCAAGGAAAATACGGGTATTGTAATACACATAGATTAGTTCGGCAATTTAAATGGTTCCTTCGTATTCTCAAATGGTAGGACCCAGCAGTACCAGCCAGACCTTGGCTCGTGTTGATCCTAAAAAGCGGGCTCGTGTCCTTCGGTGGCGTCGTGGTAAATGCACATTAAACAACCCCAACCAGTCGAGCCTCAACGTTTCAAGTCGAAATATCGGCAGCCAGAATTCCAGCCCTAGGAAATTCCCCTCATGTCCCGGTCCATAATGACTACCGATGAACAACGGAGGATGCTTTAGTAACTAGACAACGTTACCTACCGTGCGAGCACGGTTCAATTCCCTCGATGCTTCTCGTCAAGGTCACCCATCAACTGCATTGCCTAGTACTACTACTACACCAGGATGAGCACAAATTGAGCCCATTTGTTCGTGCCTAGTACTTGAGTTAATATATCGAGGCAATGCCTTTGATGCGGAGGATTATCCTTTTACTCCCTCCTTTCCGGTTTATAGGGCTTATCTCAAAATTTTAGTTTTCCCATTTTATAAGTCCCAATTTGGTTGTTCCCCATCACATGTTCAAATTTCAAGGTGCAATAAATCATTACATGCAAGCATTAAGAGAAAATTGACCAATGCATGTACTTTATGCTTGCATGCATTGCAATTAATGCATTCGTAAACACAATTTCTAAGGAAAACAAGCGCATTAATTGAGTGGTTTTGCAAACTACAACAATTGTTCCACCACTCACCATCTACCTTGGTTGGTGAGATTTTTGAATTGAGCCTTATAAACCGGAAAGGAGGTTTAACTAAGCAAAATGTTTGACCAAATCCTTTCTTAAGAAATACAATGGGACAGATGTACGGCTTGAAAATTTATTGCATGATGCAGGTTATGATATTGTTTCAAATCCTGGATCTTAAATTTCAGAAAATCCGAAAGTGAGCATAAATTCTTGAAACTGAGCATGGTCACATGATATGGCACAAATATTACTTCGTAAGTTTTTTCTTCAGTTCGAGACAAGCTGCTTATGACAAGTTGCACAAATGAGGAGCCAAGGTATTTTGGAACAAAGACCTGTCACATTAAGGCGAACGCTTTCACTATTGAAATCGTGGGCGTTTACGTGCCGCCACGAGTCCCCGCTTCACATCGGCAGGTGCCGTACCAGCAAGCGTGTGAGTCGATGGGAGGCGTGCGAGTAGACCGTTGCGCCGGCTGTCAGGGAGGCTGACCAGGCTCCGCCACCCACCGTCGTCCCAATTGCTCCCACTTTAATTGTCGCCGACGCCACAGTTTAAAATCAACCCCGCACTACCTGGTATCGCTACAATCCTCTCTCTACCTCCAACTAGCCTGACCTAAACGTACGCCATGCCGCATCACGATGGTCTGCCCTTAGTGTTCCAGTTTCATGAGGAAGACACCCAGCCGAGTCTCAAGAACATAAGGCGCTTGGGGCGAGCTTGAAGCGGCCTTGCGGAAGGCGTCGCGCTGTCCCGCTCCGTTCGGCTCCGTCGCCCGGCTGTGCCAGCGCCCATCCCGTAGCATTGATGGGCTGGAACCCGCACATTGTCGCCGAGCTTGATACCATGGGGTTCCACGAGGTCCCGCCGACTTTCACGCCCGTGCACTGCCAGCGCATGCGCCTGCTGGCGTCAGCGCAGCTGCGCCCGTGCGGTGCCGTGCACCTGCCGGTGCATCGCTGCGATGCTGGCGTGCGCAGCGCTGAGCGGTGCCGTGCACACGAATATCTCCGCCGCGCCGTTGGCGCGCTTGTCCCCAGCGGTGCGGTGCCCCCTCGGCGGCATGGATGGCGCGTCGACCGCTTCCTTGCACCAACGCCGATCGCCTCCTCCCGCCATTGACTCTCTCCGAAGTCGAACATTTTGGCCTTCCTTGAAGCTAGGCCAGCGTTGAGGAATACGCCAACAACGGCGCAAAGCGCCGCCATCGCCGTCGGTCGGTGGCCCGACGACACACGAGCACACACGGAGGAGCCGCTTCCCACCGCGAGCGCCCCGCCGCCGCGCGTAATCTAAATTTTCCATGAAAAACGTTCGGATTGCCATGATTAAAATCAAGCGTTTATCATTTCGTTTATTTTATATCGATCGTCGTATAATTTAAAGTCGGTCAGACTGAGCGAAATGTATGGTTTGATCGATTGAATGTTCTGCTAGAGCCGTATCAAATTAAATATAAAACGTCATCAAGCCACATGTATTCCTTGTCATCCAGCGACCTAGACTACTTCAATGTCGAGCGCTCAACACGTTTAGCGTGCAGTTAATTTCATGCCAAAAATAGTGCTAATCACATGACAACACGCAAATAATATCCTAGTAGTTAATATCCGCATGCACTTAATATACTTCCAAATTAACGTGCATTGCACGTACACACTGACTAGTGCTGCTAGTACGTGAAACTGGTGCCGTGACTTGTGAATGCGTCCAGATATGGTCAACGGCAACATCACCCGCGAGTTCTTCCTGTTTGCCCGTGCGTCAAAACGCAGAAGTGGAGGAGAGAGAGAGAGAGAGAGCACACATGGAACCCACCAGTAAGTGAAGGCGAATAGTACTAAAAATAATATTACATGTTATCCATTAATTAGGCTGTGGTAACATAAAAACATTATGTGAACAAAGGGGGTACAACAAACATTGCTATTCTACGTATGTTGCCTATTGACGTGTGGCTTGAAGGCCCGGTCGCATGTTCGATCCTCGTCCTTTATTGTTTAATTTGTATATGAGTCCAAATTTGTTTCATGACATGTGGGCCCCTCGGTGTGTAGTTTGTAGCACTTTAATTTGTGGGTCAAAATTTGTTCCATTCCAAGTGGACTATCGATGTGTAGTTTTGTAGCTTATTTATAATAATTAAAGAGAACAACATAGTTTTTTCAATAATACCATGGTGCGACGTTGAAGGCGATAAAGGACGTGCGAGAGAGCAATAACCGAGCAAGAGGGAAATCAACTAGGGGAGTTGCGTGGGTTGCAACGACGTTTGGAGTAGTTGTGGGCCGAATGCTACGAAAATATAATCTAAACCGACCGGAATAAATGCCTACACAAATTAATCCAAAGTTGGAGTGCCCCTCGCAATGTAAATAGCCTCGGCTTTGCGAGGGATGGAGAGGTAGTAGCTTCAACGCGTGGAAGATACAGTATGAGAAAGCGAGGTCAATCGAGAGACATATAGATAGAGAGACAAAGTGAGTGTGGTCCGACATTCATTGAACAAATATATATATGCTCCGGAGAGATATTGTCCGATTGAGCTTTTGGTAAGGGTGATGGCTGTAAGATAGAGCTTGAGAGATGATCCAGTCATAGACGTGTAGATATATTTTGTGCGTGGGAGGAAGCAAGGTCAACCGATCACATAGGGTCGTCGTGTGATCGAAAGAGTGAGACGGGTTGGAGAGAGTGACCTAGATAGATGATGTCCGTGACAGAGTATACAATGTGAATAGGTCGAACTGGGCTCAAACATGGTGATATATCGTTTTTGTCCGAGAAAGAGTGAGGTAAATCAAGACATACGGAGAGAGAGAGATAGAGAGATAGATAGATAGAGAGAGAGAGAGAGATTGAGTGAGCGTGGCCCACCATGAGGTCGAAAGAGTGGCGGCGGCTTGGATGGACTGACCTAGATAGACAATCTGCGTGAGAGAGTATAGAGTGTGTCGATCGAGGCCCGAACAGGGAGATATATCATTTGTGAAAGAAAACGAGGTTAAACGAGACTCAGATAAAGAGAGCTAGATTGAGCGAGTGTGGCCCGCCGTGCGGAAGAAAGAGTGAGACAATCTCGATGGAGTGACCTAGATATACAACGTGCGTTCGTGCCCATGAGAGGTTGGGGGGCTAGATAGGCAATGCATGTATTTAGCGTGAGAGGGTAAGAGGGAGAGGGGGGGACAGAGAGAGCTCGGCATGGGGTGCAATGGCGGGTGTGTGAGGTAAATACATTTGGTAACAGGAGTGGAAAAATGGGTTGTGTAGTTGAGAGACTTAGAGATCGAAACATGGAGAGAAATAATGAACGTGTATTGGAAATCGATAGCTTGCTAAGGTGGTTAGGAGAGGAAGATTGACCGATCTGAGGAAGTATGAAGCATTTGTCTTGTGAGGCTAAAACAACATTTGAATGTACATAGTCGAGACTTAATATCGATGTTTCAATTGATTGTACATTGTAAGATTTGAGCCGAGGACCAGGCATACGGGTAATTATTTGAATTAGTGCCATACTAAGTTTTGAAAATTTGACATTGGCTCAATTTGTTGTGCTATTTTGTAGGTCATATGTTTGAATCCATCCAAAAGTTTTCTCACTACCATGGTGTTCATCATATACATATGAATTTGTATTAAAAAAGTAAGCGTGGATACAATGAAATCACGAAATCACGTTGGAATTGGAGGCGCTACGTGACACACTCTAATTCAAATAACTAACTACGTGACACACACTAATTCAAATAACTAATTATATGACACACTCTAATCCACGTTAAGCGTGGGTACCGTTCGATTTTTTAAAATAACTCCTCATTAATTAATTTATAGTACTCCCTCTATTCACTTTTATAAGACCTTGAAGACATTTGGACAATGTGCAAAACAGTTCATTTTAAGTTATGCAAGCGACTTACAAAGTGAGCGGATGGAGTATCTCGTTCGAATGACTAATTATTGCAAGGAAAACACGGGCATGGTAATACATACAGATTCGTTTGCATTCTCAAATGTAGGCGCACCAGGCGAGACCAGGGTCGTGTCGGAGTGGGCCTTGCTTGGTGCCTTAAAACAACGCCCTTGGGTGGTGACATGTGGGCCAGCCACTGTTGGGCCCACATGTCATGGACACAAAGGCAGGTGCCTTAAGGCACCAAGCATAATCTGTCGAGGGTGGTCGCGTGTGTCGGACGGGCGTAGCACCCAGCCACCCCCCCCTCCCCCAAAAAAAGGGCAGCGATAATATAAGTTCGCTCTTCCACGTTTCAGATTGGAATATCTGGTGGCCCCAATTCCAGCCCTGCAAAATCTCTCTTCTCCACCGTCCCCTTCCGCGCCGAGATTGCTCAAATCCCTAATTCACCGCCATCCCTCGAATCGCCCCTCGTCTTGTCTCTTTCCCCACCGTTCCCCACCTCTGTGCCGGACGAAGATGACAGTCACGCTTCACCACCGCACCGGAGCTACCTCATCTACGCCCTCGTCCACCGCACCGGGTGGTCCCCCGACAACGTCGGCCGCCCATAACCACGTGCCTCCACAGACACGAGTTCCACCGCATCAGTTGCACTTCACCGGCGCCGTCTCCCAGCTCACCGGGCTACTTCACCGAGCACATCGTCGCACCTCCGCCCCGAGGCCGTTGGGGCTTCACCAGGGTCTCGTCCACCGCATATGGCGCTCGCTGCCACTCAAGATCTGCATCCGTGCGCTGCCAGCCAACGCCAGCGCATCACCCTCAACGGCTCTGAGTGACCCGCACTCTAGCTAAGCGAGCATGCCCAAGCGCCGGCCCGAACTAGGTATCCACACATCACTCCCTTGTGCATTGTTCCGACGATGTTTGGATATCCTTTCATTGCTCTCTTAGCTTACGCCTATGCAACTCGACTTTAACTCTTATTTCTTCGGAGATATCATTTGAAATAAGAAAATCCATTTTTAGCGAAGCATGGCGGGCTACGGGATCTGGTACACATCCACACATGTATAACCTTGTAAGTATATGTCCTCGGTACAACATCAAGGTCGATTCCTCTTATTTGATCAACCATTAGCCGTGTCAAAAATGCAGAGGGGATGCAAGGAGCACAAGGCCTGCACATCCAAGCAAGTGGTAACATGGACTTGTACATGGAACATCCCAAGCATAGCAGAGCTGCGATGAGCACAGTACAACGAGCTAGCGTAAGTCCATGCATTTCATTTAATTAATCTTGGAATTCATGTATGGTTTGTGTGCGTGGCAGATCCACAATTCAAGTTACCGGGCGAACATTTAACTTAAAAATACGAAGGCACTTGCACTCGAAATCAACATAACTTGAGAAATGTGAAGCTACATGCACTTTGAAAACCAGCTAATGATCCAAAGTAGTTCAGATTATAAACACTAAATGATGCAAGCACCAAAAACACAAAATGCAACATGGTGTACAAGGACTACAAACATGGTCTGTACCTACTTGAATTATTAGTTCTCGGCTGAAAATATCGAAGTGTAATTGCACGTATAACCAGTCATAAACTGCATATCAATATATCTATCCTGCACAAGTATGCCAATAGTTTCAAACAATAGATTAGAAAAGTATTTATGCTATGTTGTCATGATATGGGGACTTTACGGTAGATGGCCTCGGCGTTTCCTCAAGCTATGAAAATGCACTATAATTTGCTTGTCATCAATGCACGCAAATCTCTGTCTATCTCAACATA
This sequence comes from Aegilops longissima, assembly GCA_021605205.1. NCBI lineage: Eukaryota > Viridiplantae > Streptophyta > Magnoliopsida > Poales > Poaceae > Aegilops > Aegilops longissima. The sequence goes on from CM038677.1 coordinate 576,650,826, forward strand.
GTAGATCATCATTAGACACTAAATCCTTCAATGAGCTTGCAAAATGCTTGCATTAGATCCCTTATTAGACACTATATGTTCATCACCGGGAGCATGTAAAATGTTTGCATCAAATCCTTCATTAGCGATCATTCATTAGACACTTGAGGCTCAAGAACAACATGAGCTTGTATGTTTGCACGGAAACTTGATTAGATACATCAGATTCAGTCGATTCGGTATTGATTGGGGAGTTATAAAATAAGTAGAAATTGGTTTCATTTTCTCATAGATTCCCTACATACAAGCAGTTTTACAACACCGTCGGGTTTAACTATTGGCCAGAAATTGAAGAGTTGAATTAGATATAATCAGGGATGTGATGTACCTGCTCGTTCGCATGCTACTCTTGCAAGCTCTGATGTCCGTTTATAAGCTCGATGCCATGCCGTCTTGCCGCCGCTGCCTCCCACGCAGCAGGCTACACCGAGGTTGGATCTTCATCTTCTTGTCCTCCGTTAAGCTTGAAGCCCGGCGACCGCCCTCAATGAGGGCGCGAGGAAGTGTTGTGTCGGTCTGTCCAGTGGCGGCTAGGTTAGGGCGAACCAGATGGAGGTGGGCGAATGAATTGGGATTTTTCCTGCTTGTCGTCGATATGGGGCGGCGCTCGTTTGGGCCATGAGCCTGCTATAGGGCCTGCCTTGCACTTATGTTATTGGCCCATCCAAATTGAAACATTTTTCTTCATTTTTTACATTGCCTGCCCGTGCATTGGGATGAACAAAACTAGCATGGACCAACCTGGATGACTCAAACTAGGTGCACACTTTCCAGCCACCTGAGGCGGCCGCCCATACCAGCCCCTATGGTGGTGTCGCCCCTTTTTGCGTGTATGATTGGATAGTGAAAAATATTCCAGGGGCGCTTTTGATTTACCCACAAAATGGTTGAATTGCTTGTTTTTATGAACTGAGTTCGCCAATAATGTGAAGGATGCCAGTCTTTTCATCCTATTGTAGATTGCTTAGATCTCGATATGCCAAAAGTAATCGCATGAAATATCTGATAAAAGCCGGTGTGATGTGTTTGGCTACAACTAGTCGACTACACTTCCTCATATAACATATCAAGGACGCACCATCTTACTAGATTAACCATTTGACTTACCCATGCAGTGTGGGAAGAAAGAAATTGGGACTGCGTATCCAAGCAATTGATGCCATGGACTCCTTTGTACAACCTTGTAAGCGAAAAAGAAGTTGCGGTGTGCTGTACAAAGAACTAGCGTAAGTTCGATTACACCTTCTCGGGATTTTAGTTAGCCACTTATTGCAAAATTGTTCAATTACTTTGCTTGGCTTAATTTAGTTTGCTACTGATTACATAATGGCACAGCCTTTTAATCATACTGTAGACTGCGCCTATCTATGTGTTTGATACTTACTGTTAAGAATTACCTGTTTGCCTTAACTTAAATATCTACTTGTTTGCTTAACTGCTTTGCTGCTCCAGGTGGAACAGAATCAAAAGCTGGATTGGCATTTTGATCTGCGGAATACAACTGCTTTGACCCAATCCTATATATGGATGAAGCACTAGAGTTTGTTTCTCCTAGTCATTCCAGAATAGAATGGCTTGACAGACCACAAGAATAATAGGCATCGATGAATGGATGCACGCATACTCTTGATTATCAATTGATAGATGGAGGTCAGAAAACAACTAAAAATGGACAACTCAAAAGAACATATGATTTTTTTTCTGAGTTGTGGATGTATAGATTAGTATGTCGAGCGAAGCTCAACATTTCTTCCGGATAACCCATGCGGAAAGGGTAGAACTGGCAGATTCACAATTATGGATGGAGAACTCCTCAAGAGTACTCTGATTGTGATCCTTCGGTTCAGCGAGGAACTTCTGCCATAAGCGGTTCATAGTATTTGGAAGAAGGAAATACCACGGACCTCGAGGACTATCGCAAAGTTACTAATATCCTAAAGGAACTAGCAAATACTATCAACAGGAGGTAAGTAGGGTGAATCTCAGGTTCAAGAACCCAGGAATAGAATACCTACTACTAAATGGCATCACAGGATGCTTTCAAGAATAATGGCCAGAATCATCACACCGAGAACACAAAACATGGCTAGATTACTAGGTGACTCCCTAAAACACCTAGGGTCATAGTAATAGTTCCAACATATATGTCGAGGCAACAGAGTACCTCAACTCACCGATTAGTGTGGTTAATCTGGCCCAAAGGGACATCAAAATGGGAGGAAGGGATTTTGCAAATGCTTCAGATTGTATTAGAAACCTGGGATGACTCGAACAACATAACGGCTGTAAATGCTCAAAATGATTTGAGACATCCTGCAAAATAGTGGCATGACCACTCAACATCACAATACCAAGGTTCTGAGACCAGCTATGAACATATGAAAGTAGTAGAAACTGAACTGGGGCGTAAAACCAACAATCTTAAAAGTCTATGGATTAGTAACACGTCATCCTGATAGATAGATGAGAAGCCTAGTTCTTGAACCCCGTAGAAGACAAGAGGATGACTCAGATCAGAAGGCCATGAGCTATAAGGAGTAAAAAGAGCCTTACGTTCCCTTCCACAATCAATTCCCTTACATAACTAAAGCATTTCTAGACACAACCCGACCGGTTTGGCTTGGTAATCCTCTGATGATCGGGCTCGATACCAAAGCTGTCGGGACCCGATTCCAAGTCACATCGATCTAGCGGTAACACCTCATATCACCTTGCGGCCTCACGCACGGTATTCCCAGGTGTCGCCTTACCATGGTCGGGACCGTTTAAGCCTTTTGGCTCACGTATATGATAGTGTCGCTAGCATCCATATGACAAAGAACCGGGCCGACATGGCTGATCGTGAACCCAAGCGGCACTAACCCATGGGGACATGCATACAAGAATCACATCAAGCATGTCGGTCAGCAGCGTGTGAATCCGGGCTGTAACCTTTGGGCTAACAGGACTCAGGGAACCCGGGCTGTAGCAGGCTAAGCAGGACTCGAATGTCACCGCGTGACATTTCCCGAAGGACGGACACAGAGCAAGTGAAACACATGCCCGGCCAGTCAAGTGTCTGAGCGGTAGTCTTTGGGCTAGCAGGACTCCGGTGAACCGGGCTGTAGCGGACTACTATGGCTCAAGGAAGCACTAGACTACATTTCCCCATAAGAGAGCTGCCAAGGATAAACAACTAGATTGTCGGATCCCACATACCAAGCATTTCAAACATACACACAATATCTCGATATGTGTAAATACAACATGGCATCACAACATAACTCTCGACTCAAGTATTTATTCATTAGGCTCCGAGGAGCGAGATATTACAAACATGGGTCTCATGACCCAACATTCAGAGCATACAAATCAAAGCACACGCGGAAGCTTAACATGTCTGAGTACAGACATCTACAAATGAAAAAGGCTCAGAAGCCTGACTATCTAGCAGATCCTTCCGAGGGCACAAGATCGTAGCTGAGGTATTAAGCTAAACGTCGAAGTCCACGCATAACTATTAGCGAGACTGGAGTCTCTCTACAAAACATAAATTAAGCAAACGTGAGTACAAATGTACCCAGCAAGACTTACATCTGAACTAACTACATATGCATCGGTATCAACAAAGGGGTGGTGGGGTTTAACTGCAGCAAGCCAGCTTTGACTCGGTGGCTATCCTGAACTACGACTGCAAGTAATTTTTTTGAGGTGGCGCACACGAGTCCACATATTCACCATATCAATACACCACTATGGATCCGCTCCCGTCTCCCTAGGGGAACGCCATCCATAGCACTCAAGCTTATCTTGCGTATTTTAGAGTTTCGACTTTCACTTGTCTAAGAACTGTACAGGCAACACAGAAGTCCTTTTCCGCGGACACGGCTATTCGAATAGATCATATTAACCCTGCAGGGGTGTACTTCTTCACACACGCTCTCGCCACTTACCACCATGTACATGTTGTGTATCTCGGCAACCTTCAGCGGAAGCTTTGGCGAGGGAGTCGGCCACGACCGACTAACCACACAAGTCTCTAGTCCATGTTTATCGCCTATTTGGGTTCCATCCATGAGGAGATCCGGCCGGGGTGTCGCTCACGGCCCCAAAGCGATGTGTGCAGGGTTCCCGAGACACCAAGCAGGCGCTCGGTACACGACCCACAGTGTCTCTACCGCATCATAGCCCACCCCTAGGGTCAGCGCTACGCCGGCCTCCAACACATATCCTACAAACACGAAACTAGTTGCAACTCCCGGACGAGAGATCAGGTTGATTAATAAGTCGAGAGGGCACTTAAGCATTCAATGCGTGGTAATAACTTGTTCATCGATCACAAACACAGAACTCAGTTCAGGAGGGCGGCTGCAATGAGACAACCCACCATGTACTCCTACATGGCCTCTCACCGCTACCTTTACCAAATCGTGTTCACACACTTAGCTCTCAACAGATGGGACATGTTCACACACCTCCGATTCATCCACGATGAATCGGACTGACTACAACTCTAAGCAATAGCAGGCACGACAAACAAGCATGAATGAGTAGGCTGTGAGGCTCAAACAACTCCTAATCATGCTAGTGGGTTTCATCTATTCTTGTGGAATGATAGGTCATGCGAGAGGATAAAGGGGTTCAGGTACGCAGCAAGTAACAGATGAATCATCGTTGTCCTAATGCAGATAAAAAGAAGCGGGAGGCGAGAGAGTGGGATTATATCGGAATGAACAAGGGGTTTTGCTTGCAGGCACTTCGAAGATAATATAGCTCTTCATCAGTGTCATCGATCTCATCGTCGAAACCATGTCTATCGAGAGGGAACAAATACCGGCAACAGAGAAGAAACACAATCAATGCAATGCACAATATGATGCATGATCATGACATGGTAAAATGAGTGTGTTGGGCTAATGCAACTACAACCAGATGGGTTTGAGCTATTTTGAACCAAAGATTCAAAGTTTAAACACATTTGTGATCTTAAATAGTGCGTTATCATGTTTTGCACTAAACAGCAAGTTAACTTGTTTAAACATGCATGAAACTAGTACAGATGGATAGATTGGATTTTTATGATCATTTTTCATATATAAATTTTTTCATTTGGAGTTACGGTTGATTTTCTATGATTTTTAGAAGTTTGTACTATTTTCTGGAATTTCCTATATAAGAATAAATCCAGAAAATAAGTTCTTCGCGTCGACATGACATAGGTGTGGCGTCGGAGGTCAAGCTGGAGTCGGCCAAGTCAAACCTGACCTGTGGGACCCATACGTTAGTGTCTCCGGCTGGTTTGGGTGTATGACAGGTGGGACCGGGCAATGTTGACTTGACCAAAGTCAAAGCTGACACGTGGGGTCCGCAAGATTAACACTAATCTAGAAAGGAAATAAAGCTAGAGTTAATTAGGGAGTGGGGTCCATCCGTCAGTGGAACACGGTTAAACTAACCGCGGGGTTAGTGGCTAAACTAACCTGCCACGTCAGCCAACCGGCGTTTAGCCGCCGGCGACCAAATCCGCGACGGAGGGAGTCGGGATTTCGTTATGGTGCTCTGTTTTGAGCGCAGTTTGCTGCTACGGCTTGCTGGAGTTCTCGCGCATCTAGTGATGGTGGCGGCAGCAGCTGGGATGGCCTGTAGCGGCGGCGGCGGCGAGTTGGGCGGCGGCCGGAGTTCGGCCTGGTGCGCCTTGAGGTGCTGCGAGGCGCAGTAGGAGCTGTGGTAATGGCGTTGGTCTTCTGGGAGGTTGCTGAGTGCGATGATGTGGGCGAGTATGAGCTGCAGTGGCCACAGCCACAGCGGCGACATGGCGGCGAGCAAGCTTTTGGGCAGGGTGGTGGACCTAGCTAGAGCGCATGAGCAGCGAGAGAAAATAGAGGAGGATCAGCAGCTCACGGGGTGGAGCGAAGAGAGGTCGGCGGGCTCGGGAGGCGAAGGCGCGAATCGAGTCGGCGATCGGCGGCGCCGAGGTTGAAAACGATGGCGTGTCGGCAATGCTGAGCTTCGGCTTGCGTGGTTGGCGGGAGGAGCAGGGCATCACGTCGGTTCTTGGAAGCAACTTCTGGCGAGGTTGGCGGTGGGCGCGGCAACAGCGGGCTGCGGCGACAAGCTCCGCCGGGCGTGAGTGAGGGAGCAGAGGAGAGGGCGGGAGAGCCAGAGAGCGAGGGGAAAGTGAGGTGAGGCGTCGGGCGTCTCCGTGGCGTGAGGGGGAGGCAGGAGGTGGCAAGCGGGAGGTGGCCACGTTCATTGCTGGCTCGCCACGCCTGCTTCTCCTTCCGCGAGAAGGTTGAAGAAGCGGCGATCTTGGCTGGGCTAGGCCAGCCAAGCTGGGCCGCCAGTGGCCTGGCAGTGGGCTGCCGGAGTAAGTGGCCCAGGTGAGTCCTTCTCTCTCTCTCTTTCTAATTACATTCTTTTTTTTCTATTTATTTTGATCTGTTTTGAATTAGTAAAATACTAACTCATTTGTAAATTCTGACTAAAATTGTGGGCACTATTTGAATTATTTCCAATAGCCCCAAGTACTTTCAGGATTATTTGGACATTTAAAAATATTTATATGATTTAAATGTCAAATTCAAACTCTTATGAATTAATTCAAAAATCCGAGGAATGGCCTAGAGATATGTGCACCATTTTTTTGCGAGAGGTTTAAACCAATCCAAAATGATGAACTTTTTGAAGGTCATTTTGGGTTCATTGAGAATATTTTTATTGAACCTAGTTGATTTGATGCGGTGCTAGGGTTTGAGCAATCCCATTTCAACTTAAAAGAAATTTAAACATGATGCAACACAAGGCGGCTAACCCGAGCGGACCCGAGGCTGGGGATGTGACAACTCACCCCACTAAACAAGAATCTCGTCACGAGATTCAAGGCGTGAGTAAGAAGGCGGAGGGGCACAAGCTAACACGGTCTTCACGATCCGAGTTGCACTTCATAAAACGTTGACATGATCACCATCTTTGTCTTGATGTCTTGCTTTGAGAACTCCAACTAACATGACAATGAGAGGAAAGGGAAACTCCAGAAGGATCGATCATCTCGAAGATCGGACAACTGACGATCAACTCATGGAATGAGACATAGCAACATCTCGCGAGCTGAGACATGAAACATACATCTGGAGGGATGGGGTGTAACAGATGACGAAGATTCACTACGTAGACACAATTCCACACTTAAGGAGGTGGTGAACGGTTGTCCATGTAGCGAGGAGTTGAGTTGCCATGATACCATAACGGGACATCTTAAGGAAGGTGACCCGCAGAAATATTCCCTTGAGTAGAAAAAAGAATTACTTTGATATAGAGATCATTGAGACTCTTTATACCAGCCTAAGGCAATCACAATCGATCATTTGAAGGAGTTCGAAAGAATGACATACTCGGACTAGAATGGATGATGTCGACTACGTTGTTGAAGCCAACACAATGGATGATTTTGCTAATCACCGGAAATGGATGGGACCCATGGTAAGTACACTTTTGAAGATGATCTTGGACAACAACTGCTGAGAAGGCAGCCCATGGGAAATTGGCACAATGGCGGTGCAAGCTGGGAACAAGATGCAACTGTTGGGAATGTTCCAACCATCATATCTCACTGAGATTCGAGATCCGATTGGTAATAGGATACTTGGGACTCAGCATGTCCGAAAGAAAGTTTGCAACACAATTCGACGAGATGGCGTTGCGAGATTCTCGAGGAATGAACTAAGATAGCAAGCTCCAAAACATGAGCTGGTTACGCTAAACACATGTGAACACGCTGTCCCGAGACAAGCATGGTATCGGTGTCAAAACCGGTGGATCTCGGGTAGGGGTCCCGAACTGTGCGTCTAGGCGGATGGTAACAGGAGACAAGGGACATGATGTTTTACCCAGGTTGGGCCCTCTCAATGGAGGTAATACCCTACTCACCTTGATTAATATTGATGATATGGGTAGTACAAGAGTAGATCTACCGCGATATCAAGGAGGCTAAACCCTAGAAGCTAGCCTATGGTATGATTGTTGTTAGATCCTCTGGACTAAAACCCTCCGGTTTATATAGACCTTTGGATAGGTTAGGGTTACAGAGTCGGTTACAATGGTAGGAGATCTACATATCCGTATCGCCAAGCTTGCCTTCCACGCCAAGGAAAGTCCTATCCGGACACGGGGCGAAGTCTTCAATCTTGTATCTTCATAGTCTTGGAGTCGGCCGTGATGATAGTTCGCTATCTGGACACCCCTAGTCCAGGACTCCTTAGTAGCCCTGAACCAGGCTTCAATGACGACGAGTCCGGCGCATATTGCCTTGACATTGCAAGGCGGGTTCCTCCTCGAATACTTCATAGAAGGTTTTGAACACAAGGATAGTGTCGGCTCTGCAAAACAAGTTTCACATACCACCGTAGAGAATAACTTTTGCACAGATCTGCTGACGTATTCTGCGGCGTGACATCACACCGCGGCCAGGTCTTTATATGAATTGTTTTTTACTGTTCCACCTCAGTGCGTTTAGCGAGGCGGTTTCCTTGGCACGTCTTATCAAAGCATAGATCGTGCCCCCTTATTCTGGGATTCCCATCAATACGGACGTGGGTAACCCAACTGTGCCCGTCGGCACGCCTCCTCTATCAAAGGCGAGTCCTAATCGACCACGGGGTGGGCTCTTGGTATTCAACCTCTTTATAATGAGACCAAGGCCCTCTTCTTTTTACACCTTCCATCGAGTTCGCCTCGCGCTTCGAGTTCTAATACCCAAAGCTTCAGATTTAGGTGCTTCGGACCTTCGACGATGTCCGGCTCCGACCAGCAGGGCCGTTGGATGTCTTCCTCCGTCACAGAAGATGTGCTAAAGCTGCGAGACGCCAGGTATCTAACCGGCGAGATCTCACATAGGCTGCCTGCTCCGGGCAGGTCATTCCCACTCCCGAGCCCGGCGAGAGCGTGGTGTTCGTGTCTCACTTCCTTGGGTTTAGGCTTCCAGCGGATCCCTTTGTCGAGGGCTCATGTTTTATTATGGGCTGGATTTCCATGACTTGAATCCGGAGTCCATCCTCCATATCTCGTCATTCATTGGCGTATGTGAGGCCTTCCTCCATATTACCCCTCACTTTGGATTGTGGCTCAAGACCTTCAAGGTGGAGCCAAAGATGATCGAGGGCAACAAGCGAGTGCGGAGGGGCGGTCATAAGAAAATGTGCCGATGCTCGTGGCCCGAGGCTCTTTTCAAGAGGAGCTTGGTTTGTGGCAGCAGGAGTGGTTTTATATCACCGCTCCTGGGGAACCAAATGGGTGGCGCTCCCGCCTTCCGCTCAGGTCCACCACAGTGGGCGTCATGGGTCAACAAGGGGCTCGGCTGGGGGCCGTCAAGGGCGTTCCTTTGCTGCAGGGCCGTGTTCGAGACCTTCAAGAAAGAGAGATCAATCTGGTTGCGATGGCGCGGGTTATGTTGATCCGCGCCTTCGCCTGCAAGCGTCGCCCCCTCCTTTGTGGGAATTTAATCCGGAGGGACCACGAGCTCTCAAAATTTTATGGGCACAACGCCTGTGGAGATGTATAAACTGTTCTTGGATCACAAGAGAGGTGTCCGGACTGGACCGAGGGCGCATGACTAAGCTGCAATCGCCAGATACTCAAGTAAGTAGTCCTGTAACGGACAAACTGTTCATTCATTTATCATATATATATGCCCTTTAAAGGAGCCGTTTCTTGAAAGGAGTCGATAGCCAAGGCAAAGTTAATAAGGTGTCGGCTCCCTCCCAGAGACCACGCCGGATCCCATCTTGACCAAGATGTTGAAGGCGCGCCTTTTGAAGAAGGCGAAGGGGGAGCGGGAAGCAACTGCCTCTGAAGGAGGCTATCAAGGAAGGAGGATTAAAGTCCCATCTTCGAGGAGAGAAGAGGACCGCTTGGAAGATCCGGAGGTCAAGGCCTCAAAGAGGGAAAGGAATCTTCATCGGAGAGTCCGTGCTGAGAAGTAACCCAGCGCACTATTTCCCCAAGGGATCAGCCCTCAATGAGCCGTAAGTAAAAAGAAGGGGTCTTGTAAATAAGGAACATCCTGTATTTATTTCTAAAGATAACCGAAATTGTACCTTGTAGTTCGGATCTCAGCCCTTCTCAGTGAGCTCGTCTTGAGGATCTTCTTTCGGAGATGATGGAGAGCGAACGCCTCCACCTGTCACACCCTCGTGCGGGCGGACGACCACGAGGTGTCGTCGCGGAGGGTTTCCAAGTCCGGCGGGCCGGAAGGTCCGCGCCAAGCGGGCGTGCGGTCGGAGGAGGCTGAAGGATCTGCTCGGGCGGCGGTTATCTCGAAAGATCACCGTGCTCTAATGGAGTGCGGTGATTGAAAGATTGCATCCGCGAGAGCGGATTGCATGAAGCCATCGAAGCTTCTTGGCGGGGTTCGAGGTGCATAAAAATGATGTACCTTCGGCGAGTTATGCATATAGAATGCGCCTGTATATATAGTAGCCCATGAGACTCGGTATGTTGTCAAAATTGACAGCGTCTTTGAGGTCAAAATCTCGATTATAACATATCGCCGCTCCTAAACAGGTGGCTGGGCGTCCGTGTGGCCAGCCGACTGATGAATATGCCGAACTAAAGCGGCAAATTGATGAGGCGGATCACGGACGTCGCGTTGGTCAATAAGCGGTTTGACGAGTCACAAGGTATCACGACTTCTCTGCGGACACCAGGTAAGGGAGCTTGACACCCATGTCTTACTACTTGTATGCTTAATGCAGATGGTGCCATCTGCTTGTGGAGGAGCTTGAGGCGGAACTTCGCCCGGCGAAAGAACAAGCCAAAAATAGTAATGCAGCCGCTTTAAGGGCGGCGAAGAGCTAAAAGCGAGCAGGCTGCTCACTTGCCAAGCAAAGAGGAAATGGCGATATGTCGAGAAAGTTGAAGAATATTACCGACCGCTGCGAGGTTCTTGAAAAAAACGTCAAAGCGGAGCAAGAGGGCCTGAAAAAGGCCACCGCCGAATCAAGGATGCCCGTTCCGCTTTGAGAGCTGCCAAGGAGGAGCTGAGTCGGGCGGGGGCTATTGCGGCTGGAAAACCGTTTACTGCGGAGAAATATATGGATCAAAGTATGCTCGATTGGACAAGTTGTGGAGTTCGGAGGATTCTTATCTGGACTTAGCGGCGGCGCCATGGACGCGATTGAGCACTTCCGGGGCGGAAGGGGCATAGAAGGAAGAGCTATATTGGTCGCAATTCCATAGTCCGGGCGTCCTCTTCCGTTGACCGATCGGTTGGCGAATGGGCGAGCTGAATCGATTATCCGGACTTGCCATGAAGCATGTCATGACTCATTTGTGGCCGGGCGGACCCGAGCCGAAGAGTTATTTTGGTTTAGTGCAGCAGTTCCTTAGTGCGGTACCGCGCATCGATGCAATGAAGCGGTCGGCGTGTATTGAGGGAGCGCGGATGGCTCTGGCCCGTGTCAAGACATACTGGGCAGAGATGAAGGCCACCGACGTTGCATCCCAAGATTGAGACGAAGCCGAGTACTGCCGCGAGCACTACTTTGAGGAAGTCTGCGGGCGCTTCGTTTAATAGAGATCTGATGCTCGAAGGATATTATGTTTAAATGACATGTATGATTTGTGAAAACAATGTTTCAATATAATATAAGAGCTTTTTATACTTGTGCGTTCAAGTAGTAAACTACTCCCTGTGCGGCCGTTTATGTATATGTATATATAACTTGAAAGATGGCAGTCCTTGGCTTCAGCCCCCACGCACATAGTGCGGGGTGTTTTCAAAGAAGCGCTTTTCACATAATCCAACGTCTTGGTCCTGTTAAGGAGGTGGTAGCGTAGCAAACTAGGCAACCAGACTATAATGCTTTATCACTTTCACTTAGCCATAGGAGTTCGAGGTGGGGCTACTATATAGCCCCAGGGCACCGTACTCTCCCGAATTGGGTGCATATGTGCTGACGAAAACCGGTCCTTCGTTAACGCGAGGAATTCTAAACATGCCGATGAGTCATCAGTGGTTGACCAGTCTCTCGCTATATCATGACAGTCAGTTTTGGCTTTCTCTCTTGAGGTGCTCGCCCGGCGAACCGGGCACAATCGCGATAGTACTCCACAGTGCCGCGTTAGCCGATAGAAGCGGAACGTAAGGCAGCAAAACACGAGGCGGGCAAACCCAACATTTGACCAAAGACATGATTGAGCTGATGCATATAAGGCCTAACTTCGAGGCGCGAATACTCCCTAAGGTATTCGGTCTTTATAAAAGCAGGCAGAAGAATGCCCTAAGGCCCAGTGTCTAGATGCAGCGCAAAAATTCTGGTGCGGCCAATGCCAAAACGCCACCTCCTCCTTGGTTATAATATGAAACCGGGGATGTATATCAACAAGAGACAGTAAAAAGGTTTACGCTGGTCTTAATCTGAAAAGAATCCTTGCAGCGGGTCCCTACTTCACGTCTGCGCTTTGTGTCTCCGTTGTGCCGTATCCTGACGGGTGTAGCACGTTGTTCATCTGTAAAGAGAGGAACTTAGTTTAAAAGAAAAGGATCATGCGAAAGATGTACTTTATATTAAATAAACAGAGTACGATTCGAAGAAGTGAATAAAATTGAGCTTTATTGTCTCTTGTTATACATGCATGCAGCCCCTTGTATGGGGGTATGCCGCTAGTAGGTGCCGGACTCGTCTAGCCGTGTCCGGGGTTTGAATGACCTATTCAGGTTCTTTGACTAGCGGAGCCGGATAGGTGTGGGGCTGTCAAGGCAGTCTCACGTTCTTCCGTGCTCGAGTAAGACTTAATACTTCCTTTTAATGAGATGATGCCGCGTGGACCGGGCATTTTAAGTGTTAGAGATGCATAATGCGGTATTGCGTTAAAGCGGGCAAAAGCTTCGCGTCCCAATAGTGCTTGATGGCTACTTTTAAATGGGGCGACATGGAAGACTAACTTTTCACGACGGAAGTTGTCGGATGAACCGAACACAACTTCTAGCAGAGGGAGCCCGTACAATGGGCATATGGGCTGGCATTACCCCTTTAAAGGAGGTGTTGCTATGGCGAATTTTGGTTGGGTCTATCCCCATCCTGCGGATTGTGTCCTGATATATCAGGTTTATGTCACTGCCGCCATCCATGAGGACTTGTGTAAATTGGAATCCGTCGATTATAGGATCCAATATCAAGGCAGTCCATCCTGCGTTCGGATACATTCGAGTAGTCACGATGGTCGAAGGTGATTGGTTTTGACAACCGGTGTTGGTACTTCGCTAGGGTAGTATGTGCGCACGCATCTTAATGGGCGCTTTGCTGTTTTTCCCTTTTATCACGTGAAGTGAGTTTACTGTTTTAACCTCTTGTGGGAAATTCTTTTGTTTTCCGGTGCTCTGCTTGTGGGGTTCGTCATCATCCTCACTTGGTGTGTCGAGCCCTTGTGTTCGATGTTGAGTCTGCGGACTGTTTGAAGACCCAACAATCTCTGTGGGTATGGTTTGCGGGCCTCCAGGAGTCTTGTGGATTTGACATATCTTGTCCAAGATTTTGTTTAAGTTGGATAGCTCATCGCTATTGTCCTTAAGGGCAGTTTTTTTGTTCTGCCGTGAGCTTTTGAATCCGGCGTTGATCGCCGCGCTCTTTGGACCGTTCCTTTAATCCGGCTGGTCCTTGTTGCGCCGTGGTTTCCCATTTCCATCCCTCGACTTGGATGTACTTGGGTCGCTGGTGCTGCATCTTGCTAGCTAGCTATCCTCTCCAGCAAAAGCGGGTCATGAGGCTTGTTAATGCGGCCATGGTTCTCGGCTTCTCTTGGCCGAGGTGTCTGGTGAGCCATTCGTCTCGGACGTTGTGTTTGAAAGCTTCTAAGGCTTGGCGTCCGGACAGTCAACTATTTGGTTCTTTTGGTGAGGAACCTGTTCGAATTTTGGGGCTGACTCTCCGGTTGTTGAGTTATATGACTTAAATCGTGCGCATCCGGAGGGCGGACATAAGTCCCTTGAAAGTTTGCGAAAAGTATCCTCGAGCTCTTCCCAACTTCCAATGGTATTTTCAGGGAGGCCTTTGAGCCAATGCCGGGCTGGCCCTTTGAGCTTGAGGGGTAAGTATTTGATGGCGTGGAGATCATCTCCTCTAGCCATGTGTATGTGGAGGATATAATCCTCAATCCAGACTCCAGGGTCTGTTGTTCCGTCGTATGCCTCTATGTTTACGGGTTTGAATCCCGCTGGGAATTCGTGATCCAGCACCTCATCGGTGAAACACACGGGGTGTGCGGCGCCCCTATATTTGGGTGTGCCGTGATGTTCGGATTTTTGGCATGTTGCATTGCTTTGAAGAGCTTGCTTTCTTGGCCCATAGATGGACCTAACTGGGCCATCCTTTTGATGTGAATCCTTATGTGGATCGCATACTGGCTTGTGTGCGGCACCATTTGCCGCTCTCTTTTTGCCGTGGGGTCGTCCATCCGACCGCGTGGCCTTCTTACTTTTTGATTGTGGGGGCTCTAAGGCCTCCTCGTCAAATTCGGGCAGTAGCTTTCTTTTTGGGTAGCTCTTTGTTCGGCGACTGTCGCCGTATTTGTCTGCGGTCTTGAATACTTTGGTCCATCTGATTCTGAGTGCATCTTCCGCTGTTTTGAGCTTCCGCCGCTTTCTCTAGGCTAGTAGATGGCGACTAGCCTTTTCTGGAGGTTATTTTGCTCCAACAATTTGACCGGCGTGAGATCGTCCGGACTGTTGTCTTCGCCGGGGACGGGTTGTTTATCCAAGTTGTCTTGTTCGGACGATTGCTCGATAGCATGTTAAATGCGTCCACGGTTCGCCTCGCTCTATGGCTGGGTCTCTGTAGAGGCGGGACTTGGTTCGGCGTTTACGTTGCCGTTTGACCTTTTCGAGGATTTATCCTTCGTAGCGTCCCGTTGTTCCTCGTCTTTATTTCCTTTAGGTGTATCCACCATGTATACATCATGGGATGAGGTGGTTGTCCAGCATCCTATAGGCGCTGGTTAATGGTTGTCTCCTACATCGTCGTCCATACCGTCGATGTCTTCGGAGTCGAAATCGAGCACGTCGTGTAAGCTTTCGACAGTGGCTATGAAGTGGGTGGTGGGTGGGCGTTGAATTTCTTCGTAGTCCGCATCCCAACCTTCCTGACCGTAGTTCGGCCATGGCTCTCCGGATAAAGAGAGAGACTTTATTTAATTCAGGATGTTGCCAAAGGGCGAGTGCTGAAAGATGTCCGCGGCGATGAACTCCATGACCGGCGCCCGATCGGATTCGATTGGCGGGCGGAGGTTGAGTCCGGAGAGGAGTCCGGCACACAGGAGTCACGGTCTTCGCAAAGGACGGGGATTATGTTGGCTTAATCGCCGTAAGATTTCAGCCTCCGGTGGCGTCCATCCAACCATCCTCAATCGGCGAGATAGGCTCCGAATCAATGTTCGGAGCGGACACTAGTGCGGCCTCCAGGACACTGTTCGGCGGCAGAGTTAGATAATGCCCATCGAGTCAGTGCGGCGTGCTTGGCTGTGGCTCGAATCCGTAGAAGATCAAGTCTCCGCGGATATCGGCCGTATAATTCAAGCTTCCAAATCTGACTGATGGCGGGCGTGGCTTCGATCTGCTCGGATGGCCAAGTGAATTGGCCCGCATGCAAAGCCGCCGAATCGAAGATCTGTCCGGGAGAAAAGTCTCACCTGGACCGCGTCGTTGTTGATGATCGAAGGAGCCATCGGGCCTATCGGCGACGACGCAGGAACTCTCAATGAAAGCACCAATGTCGGTGTCAAAACCGGCGGATCTCGGTAGGGGGTCCCGAACTGTGCGTCTAGGCGGATGGTAACAGGAGACAAGGGACACGATGTTTTACCCAGGTTCGGCCCTCTCGATGGAGGTAATACCCTACTCCTGCTTGATTAATATTGATGATATGGGTAGTACAAGAATAGATCTACTGCGAGATCAAGGAGGCTAAACCCTAGAAGCTAGCCTATGGTATGATTGTTGTTCGTCCTACGGACTAAAACCCTCCGATTTATATAGACACCGGATAGGTTAGGGTTACACAGAGTCGGTTACAATGGTAGGAGATCTACATATCCGTATCACCAAGCTTGCCTTCCACGCCAAGGAAAGTCCTATCCAGACACGGGACGAAGTCTTCAATCTTGTATCTTCATAGTCTTGGAGTCCGGCCGTGATGATAGTTCAGCTATCCGGACACCCCCTAGTCCAGGGCTCCCTCAATGACCACATAGTAGTCTTATGATAAAACACTACCGAGTTCAGGTGGGGAACCATCATCGAGGATATTGGAATCTTGTGCATGAACTAGTATTCACGCAACAACTCTTTTTCCTCGAACAAACCAATCAGTGGCTTGGGTGCTAGGGAATACATATGGAGTGGAGGTAATTAATCTACCAAACCATAGAATACATTCGCACATGCATAATTGACTTGGGATGGTACCAGAGGAAATAAAAACAATCTTTTCTCAAATTCATGGCGGCAACTTACACCTAAAGCACATGAATTCGAGGAAGTCACTTCTTCCATCCAAGCATAAGCTTCATGAGCGAAACATGAAGGCATTGCTTACAAAGTTTCCAACACTAGGTTGATGTTCAACATGAATCATGGGGGAGACAAAATGCTACTAATGGGCTTAACAACAATTAATCGGAATTTCCATATCACTGGACTTCCACCATCATGTGAACACGGTGATAGCATTGGTCAGACCAAAAGATGTAATGGTGTATGCTCGAGGGATCAACCACGAGTGAGACAACATTACGAACATCGTTGGTTCTGATTTGACTTGACGATAGCCCATACTCAAGTCAAAGTTTTGACAAGACAACAGATCCAACAACTGATCACGAGGACCAATTGGTGAAGATATCATCTTTCTTCAACACACACACAAACACAAAAATATCCCTTCAGAAAGAACTAAATTCGGCAAAGCTTTTATCTTCCAACTCTCCAAGTTGTTGTTTAGCTTAACCAACTAGCTCAGGGGTATCCAACACAGATTCTTGGAGAATGGGTGGTTTGGAGGAAAACCATCATGATCACGAACTCAACATAACAGTCAGGGAACAACCTGGTATTACTTCCGAGAAGATATTCGGAAAATCACGAACCACTGATATGTTGCTAAGCTCGAGAACAATCTTGCTTTTCAGAGCAAGACGATATGATCAAATAAGCAAGGGACTAAATAATCCTAACTCATTGATTGAAGAGTGCACCAGAAATAAGGACTAGGTAGCACGATCAATATTAGGATGATGATTTAATAACCAACATGCTAAGAATGAGAATATTGTCCATTAACTACCAAGCAACACGGTTGCTAGGAGTATAAATTTCACACATCATGGTTCACTTGTCGGCATTCCGGTTGCAACAACACGGGACCGAGGAATGAACGATGATGGCGAGAGTATCACTTCATCAAGAATTCATAAGAGAAGGTGCAATTCTCATGACGTTCCTGACATAAAGATGGTAACACTCCAGGTGGAACAGAATCAAAAGATGCATTGGCATTTTGATCTGCGGAATACAACTGCTTTGACCCAATCCTAAATATGGATGAGGCACTGGAGTTTGTTTCTCCTAGTCATTCCAGAATAGAATGGCTTGACAGACCACAAGAATAATACGCATCGATGAATGGATGCACGCATACTCTTGATTATCAATTGATAGATGGAGGTCAGAAAACAACTAAAAAAGGACAACTCAAAAGAACATATGATTTTTTTATGAGTTGTGGATTCATAGATTAGTATGTCGAGCGAAGCTCAACATTTCTTCTGGATAACCCATGCGGAAAGGGTAGAACTGGCAGATTCACAATTATGGATGGAGAACTCCTCAAGAGTACTCTGATTGTGATCCTTCGGTTCAGCGAGGAACTTCTGCCATAAGCGGTTCATAGTATTTGGAAGAAGGAAATACCACGGACCTCGAGGACTATCGCAAAGTTACTAATATCCTAAAGGAACTAGCAAACACTATCAACAGAAGGTAAGTAGGGTGAATCTCGGGTTCAAGAACCCAGGAATAGAATACCTACTACTAAATGGCATCACAGGATGCTTTCGAGAATAATGGCCAGAATCATCACACCGGGAACACAAAACATGGCTAGATTACTAGGTGACTCCCTAAAACACCTAGGGTCATAGTAATAGTTCCAACATATATGTCGAGGCAACAGAGTACCTCAACTCACTGATTAGTGTGGTTAATCTGGCCCAAAGGGACATCAAAATGGGAGGAAGGGATTTTGCAAATGCTTCAAATTGTATTAGAAACCTGGGATGACTCGAACAACATAACGGCTGTAAATGCTCAAAATGATTTGAGACATCCTGCAAAATAGTGGTATGACCACTCAACATCACAATACCAAGGTTCTGAGACCAGCTATGAACATACGAAAGTAGTAGAAACTGAACTGGGGCGTAAAACCAACAATCTTAAAAGTCTATGGATTAGTAACACGTCATCCTAATAGATAGATGAGAAGCCTAGTTCTTAAACCCCGTAGAAAAGAAGAGGATGACTCAGATCAGAAGGCCATGACGTATAAGGAGTAAAAAGAGCCTTACGTTCCCTTCCACAATCAATTCCCTTACATAACTTAAGCATTTCTAAACACAACCCGACCGGTTTGGCTTGGTAATCCTCTGAGCGATCAGGGCTCGATACCAAAGCTGTCGGGACCCGATTCCAAGTCACATCGATCTAGCCGGTAACACCTCATATCACTTTGCGGCCTCACGCACGGTATTCCGCCGGTGTCGCCTTACCATGGCCCGGGACCGTTTAGCCTTTTGGCTCACATATATGATAGTGTCGCTAGCATCCATATGACAGAGAACCGGGCCGACATGGCTAGTCATGAACCCAAAGCGGCACTAACCCATGGGGACAGGCATACATGAATCACATCGAGCATGTCGGTCGCCAGCGTGTGAATCCGGGCTGTAGCACTGGCTAACAGGACTCGGGAACCCGGGCTGTAGCAGAGCTAGGCAGGACTCGGATGTCATCGCGTGACATTTCCCGAAGGATGATACAGGAACAAAGTGAAACACATGCCGTCCGATCAAGTGTCTGAGCGGTAGTCTTTGGGCTAGCAGGACTCGGTGAACCGGGCTGTAGCGGACTACTATGGCTCAAGGAAGCACTAGACTACATTTCCCCATAAGAGAGGCTGCCAAGGATAAACAACTAGATTGTCCGATCCCACACATACCAAGCATTTCAAACATACACACAATATGCGCGATATGTGTAAATACAACATGGCATCACAACATAACTCTACGACTCAAGTATTTATTTAGGTTCCGAGGAGCGAGATATTACAAACATGGGTCTCATGACCCAACATTGAAACATACAAATCAAAGCACACGAAGCTTAACATGTCCGAGTACAGACATCTACAAATGAAAAAGGCCGAGAAGCGACTATCTAGCGATCTGCCGAGGGCACAAGATCGTGGCTGAGGTATCAAGCTAAGCGTCAAGTCCACGCGAACTATTAGCGAGACTGAAGTCTCTCTGCAAAACATAAGTTAAGCAAACGTGAGTACAAATGTACCCAGCAAGACTTACATCAGAACTAACTACATATGCATCGGTATCAACAAAGGGGTGGTGGGGTTTAACTGCAGCAAGCCAACTTTGACTCGGTGGCTATCCTGAACTACGACTGCAAGTAACTCTTTTGAGGTGGCGCACACGAGTCCACATATTCACCATATCAATACACCACTATGGATCCGCTCCCGTCTCCCTATGAGAACGCCATCCATAGCACTCACGCTTATCTTGCGTATTTTAGAGTATCCACTTTCACTTGTCTATGAACTGTACAGGCAACCCAGAAGTCCTTTTCCGCGGACACGGCTATTAGAATAGATCATATTAACCCTGCAGGGGTGTACTTCTTCACACACGCTCTCGCCACTTACCACCATGTACACGTCGTGTATCTCGGCAACCTTCAAGCGGAAGCTTTGGCGAGGAGTCGGCCCGACGACTAACCACACAAGTCTCTAGTCCAGGTTTATTGCCAATTCGGGTTCCATCCGCAGGAGATCCGGCCGAGGTGTCGCCCGGCCCCAAGCGATGTGTGCAGGGTTCCCGAGACACCAAGCAGGCGCTCGGTACACAGGGCCACGGTGTATCTACCGCATCATAGCCCACCCCTTGGGTCAGCGCTTCATACGGCCTCCAACACATATCCTACAAACACGAAAACTAGTTGCAACTCCCGGACAGAGATCAGGTTGATTAATAAGTCGAGAGGGCACTTAAGCATTCCAATGCGTGGTAGTAACTGTTCACGGATCACAAACACGAACTCAGTTCACGAGGGCGGCTGCAATGAGACAACCCACCATGTACTCCTACATGGCCTCTCACCGCTACCTTTACCAAATCGTGTTCACACACTTAGCTCTCAACAAGGGACATGTTCACACACCTCCGATTCATCCACGATGAATCGGACTGACACAACTCTGAGCAATAGCAGGCACGACAAACAAGCATGAATGAGTAGGCACAACAAGGCTCAAACAACTCCTACTCATGCTAGTGGATTTCATCTATTTACCGTGGAATGACAGGTCATGCAGAGGATAAAGGGGTTCAGCTACCGCAGCAAGTAACAGATGAATCGTTGTTGTCCTAATGCAGTAAAAGAGAGCAGGAGCGAGAGAGTGGGATTGTATCGGAATGAACAAGGGGTTTTGCTTGCCTGGAACTTCCGAAGATAATATAGCTCTTCATCAGTGTCATCGATCTCATCGTCGAAACCATGTCTATCGAGAGGGAACAAATACCGGCAATAGAGAAGAAACACAATCAATGCAATTCACAATATGATGCATGATCATGACATGGTAAAATGAGTGTGTTGGGCTAATGCAACTACAACCAGATGGGTTTGAGCTATTTTGAACCAAAGATTCAAAGTTCAAACACATTTGTGATCTTAAACAGTGCTTTATCATGTTTTGCACTAAATAGCAAGTTAACTTGTTTAAACATGCATGAAACTAGTACAGATGGATAGATTGGATTTTTTCTGATCATTTTTCATATATAAATTATTTCATTTGGAGTTACGCTTGATTTTCTATGATTTTTAGAAATTTGTACTATTTTCTAGAATTTCCTATATAAGAATAAATCCAGAAAATAAGTTACTGCGTCAGCATGACATAGGTATGACGTCAGCAGGTCAACTGGGTCGTCCAGTCAAACTGACCATGGGACCCATCGTCGATGTCTCGAGCTGGTTTGGGTGTATGACAGGTGGGACCGGTCAACGTTGACTTGACCAAAGTCAAAGCTGACACGTGGGGTCCGCAAGATTAACACTAATCTAAACAGGAAATTAAGCTAGAGTTAATTAGGGAGTGGGGTCCATCCGTCAGTGGCACACGGTTAAACTAACCATGGGGTTAGTGGCTAAACTAACCTGCCACGTCAGCCAACCGGCGTTTAGCCGCCGGCGACCAAATCCGCGGCGGAGGGAGTCAGGATTTCGTTATGGTGCTCCGTTTTGAGCGCGGTTTGCTGCTACGGCTTGCTGGAATTCTCGCGCATCTAGTGGTGGTGGCGGCAGCAGCTGGGATGGCCTGTAGCGGCGGCGGCGACGAGTTGGGCGGCGGCCGGAGTTCGGCCAGGTGCGCGCGGGATGCTGCGGGGAACGGCAGGAGCTGTGGGCGACGGCGTTGGTCTTCTGGGAGGTTGCTGAGTGCGATGACGTGCGCGGGTATGAGCTGCAGTGGCCCTAGCCACGGCGGCGACATGGCCTGCGGCGAGCAAGCTCTCGGGCAGGGTGGTGGAGCTAGCTAGGGCGCATGAACGGCAGAGAAAATAGAGGGGGAGGATGCAGCAGCTCACAGGGTGGACGGAGAGAGGGTCAGCGGGCTCGGGGAGGCACTGAAGATGGCGAATCGGAGTAGGCGATCGGCGGCGCCCGAGGTTGAAGACGATGGCGTGGAGGCGATGCAGAGCTTCCCAGCTTGCGTGGTTCGGCAGGAGGAATGGGGTCATCACCTCGGTTCTTCTGGAAGCAACTACGAGGCGAGGGGTTGGCGGTGGACGCGGCAACAGCGGGCGGCGGCGACAAGCTCCGCGCGGGCGTGAGTGAGGGAGCAGAGGAGAGGGCGGGAGAGCCAGAGAGCGAGGGGAAAGTGAGGGGAGGCGTTGGGCGTCTCCGTGGCGTGAGGGGGAGGCAGGAGGTGGCAAGGAGGTGGCGCGTTGGTGCAAGGCATGCACACGCACTTCTTCTCCTTCTCGCGTAAGGTTGAAGAAGCGAGCAGCTGGGCTGGGTGGGGCCAGCCAATCTGGGCCACCAGTGGCTTTGGCAGTGGGCTGCCGGGTAAGTGGCCCAGGTGAGTCCTTCTCTCTCTCTCTTTCTAATTCTGTTACTGTTTTCTATTTATTTTGATCTGTTTTGAATTAGTAAAAATACTAACTCATTTTGTAAATTCCTGACAAAAATTGTGGGCTCTATTTGAATTATTTCCAATAGCCCCCATGTACTTTCAGGATTATTTGGACATTTAAAAATATTTATAAGATTTAAATGTCCAAATTCAAATACTTATGAATTAACTCAAAAATCCAGGAATGGCCTAGAGATATGTGCACCATTTTTTGCAGAGGTTTTAAACCAATCCAAAAATGATGAACTTTTCTGAAGGTCATTTTGGGTTCATTGAGAATATTTTTATTGAACCTAGTTGATTTGATCTGGTGCTAGGGTTTTAGCAATCCCCATTTCAACTTAAAAGAAATTTAAACATGATGCAACACAAGACTGGCTAACCCAGAGCAGACCAGAACTGGGGATGTGACAGTAAGTAAATGCAAAGAGACAAGTAACCACAAGTAGAGAGTTAGGGTTAGGGATAACCGCAACTCCAGGAGACGAGGATGTATGCCGATGTTCACTTCCTTGGAGGGAAGCTAGTCACCGTTAGAGATGTGGATGTTACCACGAAGGCACACCAACGCCACGAAGGCTCACCCTATTCTCCCTTTGAGACAACACCACGGAGGCGTTTCTCAACCACTAATGGTAGACCTTGGGGTGATCTCCAAACCCTTACAAACTTTCCGGGGGTAATCACAACGATTGATTCCTCTCTGAAAGACTCCTACCGCCTAGGAGTCTCCAACCTCCAAGAGTAATAAGAACGATGGGAAAAGCTCAAGACTTGCTCAAATCACAAATTCCTTTGGTGCAAAGAAGGGGAAGGAGTGGATCTATCACTTGACTGGAGAACTTCTCTCAAATGCTCCTAGAACACTTGTGAATCTTGGATTTGGTGTAGGTGGTAGAGAGAGAGAGAGTGAGGAGTGTTCTTGGCAAGTTCAAAGTGAATGGTCAACCTTATCCCGTGGAAGGGAAAGGTATATATATAGTAGATGTGGAAAGGTGACCGTTTGGGAAACATAAGTGCACAGGATAGGTCGGACGTCCGGACAACATCGGACGTCCGGTGGTACAAATAAGTCCGGACGTCCGACAGTCATCGGACGTCCGGCCACTGTGAATATGTGAGCCACGTACCAGCACACAGGACACGGACGTCCGAGACGGGCCGGACATCCGGAGCCCGGACGATCGGAGAGCCCGGAAATCCGTAAATACGGTTCTGTTGTGAAAGTACCAGACGACCGGAGGTCGGACGTTCGGAGAGTACCGGAAGTCCGCTAATATCATTCTGTAAAGGAACACCGGACGACCGGAGGGAGCCGGACGTCCGTAGAGCACCGGACGACCGGAGACACGGAAATAGGAGCTGTGGATTTTGAGCAAGTCTTTCACTAGATCCAACGATCTCCTCTTAATAGTGCGGGATCCCTATACTCAAGAACAAACCATAAACAAAGTCCATGTCTTGTACCTTCATTCTTGAGTCATATGATTTTTGTCCCTAGTCATGATCCATACACATGGTCTTTGGGACATAACCCTGAGATATACTTGATAAACATGATTAGTCCCTAACATACATGTCGTCATCAATATCAAAATATGATTAAGGGCATGATTGCACTTTCAATCTCCCCCTTTTTGATAGTTGATGACAACATATATGCACACACATAAAAAAAGTAGTAATCGAAAGGATTTGTTGTGGAGCTCAATAATCAAGAATGAATAATCAAGGAACGAGCTCCCCCTCAATATGATACCATAGAGACTAAACATGAAGAGGGCTCCCCCTCAAAATGATATCAATGCAATTAAATCAAGAAGTAAGCTCAATATAGACTTATAATTCATAGCATAGAACATAAGGTTCGACAATATCATACATAAGTTCATACAAGCTAATCCACAATCATAGCAATGAGTTCGATTACATGCATAGAGCCTACTCCCCCTTGGCATCAAATATCCAAAAAGGAATTAAGAAGACAAGGGGAAAACAGAACAGCATCAGAGATCATCCTCATCATCATCATCATGAGCACCACTGCCACCTGCATCGTCAAAGAAATCAGCCCACTCAGGACCCAAAGGGAAACCAAAATCAGAAGGAGGCTCGTCAGGAAGGCATTCGTCGTCACTTACATCATACACTCCGGAATCTCTCGAATGAGCCTTCAGAGCGTTCTTGGAAGTGACCAGGCGAGTGACAACAACGTGATGTTGGGAGCAATGGAAAGTGAACATCTTCATCATAGCAGAGTGAGCCTTCCCAAGAAAACATGCAATGCGCCCAAAAGGTGCAGAACTGGAAGGAGAACGGGCAGCATGAGAAGGAACACTAGCAGTGGTGCGACGAGCAGTAGCAGTAGGAGGAGGAACATAATCAGCCGCCATGTGAGCTGGAATGACCCATCGCTCATGCACGTGAGTGCGGACAATGGGAAAAGGAGCCACGCTCTCGATAAAAGCCTGAATAAAGGGGGCATGAGGGAAAGCCCTCTTCTGCTGGAAGCTAGCAAGGCGGATCTCATGCCATAGAAAGTGTGGGACATTGATCTTCCCTTTGGGAGATGCAAAGAGGCCATGCATGAGATCAATGCAATAGCTGCTGCAAGAGCCTTTGTCACCCATCTTGGGATAGATGGTGCGGATGAAACACTGATATATGTTGTTGAAAGGGAAGCGCCAAATGGAGACTTGGTTCAGACCCTTTTGTTTTTCAATGTCAGACAAAGTTGATATAGGTTTAAGAAAATCCTCACAGACCTCAATGCCCTTGGGCCTGTGGTTGGGATCATCCTTGTGGATTTTGAACCCGGTGTCAGGAAATCTAAGGGCAGTGACAAACTGAGCATAAGATGCTGTGAGTGCGGTGTCTGAGGTCATCCATTTGATAGTGTTATCCGGACCAAAATAACATGTGGCATAGAATTGATGAATGGCAGCATGATTGAAATCATGTTGAAATGCAAATGGAGCAGCTAGATTGGATGACTCAATGAGCTCAATGGCTCCCGGATATTTCTCCGGATGAGTGCGAATATGCTCTAAATCAATGCAGACATGGAGTGACAAGCCTTTAGGAAGGACAATAGTGGTAAAGATGTCGGCTTGGACATTAGTGCGAAAACGACTATCCTGAGAATCCCTAGCAACAGTAAACTGATCAACATCGCGACGCAATTTGAGATAAGAACTGGTGGGAACCACGTTGAAACGCTTAACATGGCGGCCAAGTGGTAATGGCGGCTCAAGTGAGATATGACGAGCATCACCGTGGGGTTGCACCGGAGGTGGAGGAGGCTGAAAGGTTGGACCACGAGTGTCCGGCTTGGGTGCAGAGACGCGAACAGCAACAAACGGAGCCGGTTCCACCTCCTCAAGTTCATCCTCAAAGTCCTACCCCTCCGAGGAGGAGTCGCTAGAAGAGCTGGGTGGACGGGCGCCACGCTTTCGAGGACGATCCTGCTCCTGGGAGTCATCGGAGCCACCACGACGAGACGAACGAGCCGGCCCACCGGTGACTTGCTTGCGTGCGGAGCTCTTCATCTTAGGCATCACGACCTAGGGGAGAGGGAAGACACAAATCAACACCCCACCATAGATCGAGGAATCGATGCATGAGGGAGAGAAGATAGAGCCTACCTTGAAGTGAGGAACACGGAGGAAACCAATGACTAGAAAAGAGAGAGGCCGCCGGGGCTTGAGCGAAGGCCAAGCAGGACAGCAGAAACCGCGGCGAGGGGCGAGGCCACATTGCGGATCCCTAGCAGAGAGGATCTCCGGCGAGGGCCACGGCAGCGTGTGGCCGCGGTGAGGAACCACAGGACTAGAGCGGCGGCAGTGGGGAACAGGGAGGAAGAGCGGCGGTGGTGGGGAACAGGGAGGAAGTGGATAAGGGTAGCAATTCCGAAAACCTACCGCGCACTATATATAGTAGCTGGTGAAAAATGGCCGGATGACTGGAGTCCACGGACATCCGGGGCCAAGAGACCAGAAAATATTTTACGGACGTCCGGAGAGGTCGGACGACCGGGCACAATTGATCAGAAAAAAATATGACAAAGAAGAGTTTACGGACGACCGAACACCTCGGACGTCCGGGGCCAAGAGACCAGAAGGTATTTTACGGACGTCCGGAGAGGTCGGACGACCGGGTAGAGTTTATCAGAGAAGATTTTACGGACGTCCGGTGATCCACGGACGTCCGGGGCCAGAATTTGAGAGAGGACTAGGTGAGCTACTGATTATGATGAGAGGATGATGGATACCGTTCATAGTAAGAATTTCTTATGAAGTAACAAGTACCCATCCCAACCAATAATAATCATATATCACTCCAATATTGTTCTAATGATACTAGTGGTGGCGATTGCCACCATGTATGATTACACGTGACATGACACGGAAAGATTTGAACTTTGAGTGCATAATCACTACTCCATCATGGAAAGCACCATAGTTAGATGTCATGGTAGCTTTGAGAGTGTTTGTTCGTTTTATGCATTTCATAGGATGAGGATACTCATGAGTTGAGTGTCTCCCCCTACATATATGCCTACATCAAGACAAGACATTAGTTTTATGCCTGAATGGGTACTAGATTTCACATAATATTGTCAAGCTCCAAGATACCAAGTTCACGCCTAAGTCGACAAAACCTTGCTTCATCCAATGGCTTGGTGAAAATATCCGCCAGTTGCAAATCGGTACCAATGTGATCAATGTGAATATCACCCTTCTCAACATGATCTCTCAAGAAGTGATATCTAATATCAATGTGCTTGGTGTGGAGATGATCCTTGGGGTTCTCAGCAATGTTGATGGCACTTTCATTATCACATAGAAGAGGCACATGTCTGTAGGTGATACCGTAATCCTTCAAAGTTTGCCTCATCCATAATAACTGAGTTGCACAACTAGCGGCAACAATGTATTTAGCTTCTGCGGTAGAGAGGGCAATACAATTTTGTTTCTTCGAAGACCAACTTACCAAGGAGCGTCCAAGAAACTGACATGCACCGGATGTGGACTTACGATCCACTTTGTCTCCAGCCCAATCCGTATCCATGTACCCAATGAGATCAAACTTACCATCCTTGGGGTACCATAGACCCAACTTTGGGGTGTGAACAAGGTATCTAAGAATATGCTTAACCGCCTTATGATGACTTTCCTTAGGGAAAGCTTGAAATCTAGCACACATGCATACACTAAACATAATGTCTGGTCTAGATGCACAAAGATAAAGCAACGAACCAATCATAGAGCGGTATTTAGATGGGTCGAAAGGAATACCGTTTGCGTCTTCAGTGAGTGTTATTTTGGTTGGCATGGGTGTCTTGCATGGACTAGCATCAGACATACCAAACTTCTCTAGAGTATCCTTGAGGTATTTTGCTTGAGACAAGAAAATTCCTTCTTGAAATTGTTGAATTTGAAATCCGAGGAAGAACTTCAAATCCGCATCGAGTGACATTTCAAAAAATTTGGTCATTGAAGCCGCAAACTTCTTGCACAAATGAATGTTAGGAGAACCAAAAATGATATCATCTACATAGATTTGGCATAAGATCAAATCACCCTTATCCCTCTTAGTAAAAAGAGTGGGATCGATCACCCCTCTCACAAAACCATCATCGAGTAGAAACTTCTTTAAATGATCATACCAAGCACGAGGTGCTTGTTTGAGGCCATACAAAGCCTTATGAAGTTTGTACACATAGTCTTTGTGATCGGGATCAACGAACCCAGGTGGTTGTGACACATATACTTCTTCTTGTAGAGGACCATTAAGGAAAGCACTCTTCACATCCATTTGATGTAATGTAAAACCATTGAAAGAGGCATAAGCAAGTAAGATGCGAATGGATTCAAAACGGGTAACAGGGGCAAAGGTCTCACCAAATTCCAAACCTTCAACTTGTGAGTACCCTTGCGCCACTAACCTTGCCTTGTTGCGGATGTTTACACCATTCTCATCTTGTTTGTTCTTGAAAATCCATTTTGTTCCAATGACGTTGTGCTTGGTAGGTGGCCTCTTGACTAATGACCACACTTGGTTGCGTTCAAAATTGTTCAACTCTTCTTGCATAGCAACTAGCCAATCGTTGTCCATCAATGCATCTTGTACCTTGATGGGTTCAATACTAGACACAAACGAGAAGTGAGCACAAAAATTTGTCAAATGTTTACGAGTGACTCTACCTTCCGATATGCCAGTGAGAATTTTGTCAACATCAACGCGACCGGCCACTCGAGGCATGATAGAGGTAAGGGTTTCACGAGGTTCAACTTCATGTCCATCATCCACCTCCTCAACATATGGATCATTAATGTGTGGAGGAAGATCTTCTTGTACATATTGCATTTGTTGAGGTTCATCATCAATGATTGGACTTTCTTGTTCTTGCACTTGATGATGATCTTGTTCTTGAAGATTATCATGAAGAGGAACTTGATCATCTTCTTCTACTTGGGCTAAAGGCATTGGTTGAACACTAGGAGATTGTGATGGTATGGGTGTTGAAGTAGTTTGATGTTGTGTGAGACTTCCATCTTCTTCTTCGTCATCATGAGGTTCTTATTCCATAGGAAGAAGTGCACCAACACCCATGGTCAAAATGTCTTGAGAAGAATCTTCTTCACCTGCATCACTTAGATCAACTTGCTCCCCATGGGAGCCATTAAATTCATCAAACACCACGTCACAAGTTTCTACAGCACATCCATTGGATTTGTTGTAGACTATAGGCGTGAGAGTTTGATCCATAGCCAACAAATATACCCTCAATTGTTTTGGATTGAAATTTTCCTAACCGTTCTCTTTTGTTGAGGATGAAACATTTGCACCCAAATACATGAAAGTACTTGACATTTGGCTTGTTCCCAGTTAGAAGCTCATATGGAGTCTTTTCCAATATAGTGCGGAGGAAGAGACGGTTTGATGCATGGCATGCGGTGTTGACAGCTTCGGCCCAAAAACTATGTGGTGACTTGTATTCATCCAACATGGACCTTGCCATCTCTACAAGTGTACGGTCCTTCCTTTCGGCTACACCATTTTGCTGAGGAGTCTATGGAGCTGAATATTGATGCTCAATCACTTCATCACCAAGGAATTCTTCCAAGGTATAGTTCTTGACCTCAGAGCCATTGTCACTTCTTATTGCCAGGATTTCTTTGTCAAACTTGCGTTGGGCTTGCTTGGCAAAATCAATGAAGGTGACCTTGGTTTCGTCCTTGGACTTGAGGAAGAACACCCATGTATATCTTGAGTAATCATCAACAATGACAAGCCCATACTTTTTCCCACCAAGACTATCCCATGAAGGAGGCCCAAAAAGATCCACATGAAGGAGCTCCAAGGGCCTTGAAGTAGATACTATGTTCTTGGGTGGGTGCTTTGATTGATGTTGCTTCCCGGCTATGCATGCACTACACACACGATCTTTCTCAAAAGATACATTGGTTAGTCCAAGGACATGATTCCCCTTTAAGAAATCTTGAACATTTCTCATGCCGACATGGGCTAGCCGGCGATGCCATAGCCACCCCTTGTCAGCCTTGGCCATTAGACAAGTTGCATGGAATGTGCTCTCTTTCGAGAAATCAACCGTGTAAAGGTTGCCATCCAACTCTCCAAAAAAGGCCACTTCGAGAGTATCTCTCTTAAAGACTTCCACATCTGTTAGTCCAAAGAGTGTATCATAACCAACAGAAGCCAATTGGCAAACATAAAGCAAGTGGTATTTAAGGGATTGGACAAGCATGACATTTGCAAGCGACATGTCATTTGTGATAGCCACCTTGCCCAACCCGAGTACCTGTCCTTTTGAACCTCCACCAAACATAATGCTCATGAATGGTTTAATAGCTTCCATGAAATCGTAGAGCAATTTGCTATCTCCGGTCATATGATTTGTACATCCACTATCAATCACCCATTTCACTCCACCGGAGAAGTCAACCTACACACAGTTAAGACTTGGTTAGAGGCACCCATTTTGCAATGGGACCTCTCAAGTTAGTCACAAGGGTCTTAGGGACCCAAATAGCATAAAACTGGAATGCATTTCGAGGACCAACAAATTTTGCAAAGACTTCTCCATCCTTAGTCTTACGAAGTACATAGGACGGAGGCATGAACTCTTTAGGCTTGTTGAGAGTGGGCATGCCCTCTGTAGCCTTCCCACTCACAACCTTACCTTTCTCCTTGTGCCCTTCTCTTACAAATGTTTCTTTTAGAGGAGTTGTGCACTTTTGAGAGAACGTCTTCTTCTTGCTTGTGCTTGGATCAAACCCAAGTCCCTCTTTGGCAAACACTTCATTGTGTTGGCTCAATATCTCATCAAGATTCTTTTTCCCTTGAGCACATGTCATGAGACCTTTCTCGATTTGAGCCTTGAGAAAACTATTTTCCTCAAGAATAGACACTAGATCACTACTAGAGTTAGTAGTACAAGCATCAACATTGATAATAGGATGAGAGTAAGCCTTGTCTAGAGTTTCAAGATAAGTAAGTTTGAGTGTTTCAAAACTCTTTGTAAGAACGGTGAGCTCTCCTTCCTTAGTCTTGAGAGACACAGATAGAAGCTCACAATCCTTAGAGAGAGAAGCATGAGACTTCACAAGCTTACTTTTATCATTCATCAACTCTTCGCAAGAGTCAATAGCCTTTTTCAAGGAGGCAAGATCATTAGTATGAACATCAATATTTGCACCAATTTTTAAGCATAGTTCATCATTTCGTGCTTCCTCATATTGGACTTTCCGCTCAAGGATTTCACATTTTTCCTTTTCCTCGGTGATGAGGGTTTCGAGTTCCTTAATGGTGATGGTGTGCTTACTCACCATCTCCATAAGCATGTGAAACATAGTGAGCTTATTTCCTTTGAGGGAACACATGAACTTATTAAGTTTAGCAAGCGTAGGATCATCTAGATCATCATCCTCATAGCTATCCCACACATCAAGATACTCATCACTAGGAGTAGAAGAAGTGAAAAGAGGAGGATTTGATTGTGGAGTTACCTTGACCTTGTCAGGAGAGCTTTGGTCCTCTCCATATTCTATCACGGCCTTTGCCATTAGACACTTGTGGGCGTTTCCCTTGTAATCTTTCATGTAGTTGTAGGTGACCACGTCACCACTCTTGTTTACTAACCTCAGGGTGTTTTGAGAGTCTTGAGCAACTCCAGCAACGCCACTAACATCATCCGGATCGGATTCTTCTTGAGCAACCATTGATTTTCCATCTCTCTTTTTGAGCTTGGAGTTCAAAGGATTTGGCAACTTCTTCTTGGGAAAGGTCTTGGGAAACCTTGGTTTATCTTCTCTTTTCTCATAAAGGCACTCGTTGGAGAAGTGATTGGTTTCTTCACAGTTGTAGCATTTTCTTACTTTCTTCTTTTGAAATCTTCCCTTGAATTTTCCCGCGCTAAACTTCTTGACAAAAAGAGCCATGTCTTCATATGAAGGGCCCTCGTCGGATTCAATCTCATCACAATCTTCATCATCATCTTCTCCTTCTTCTTCTTCACTTTGTTCATCTTCACATAAATGCTTGGCCTTCAATGCAAGATTGATCTTTGATGATGGGGAACCATGCATGGCAAGATGTTTTGTGGCATTAGCCTTTGACTCTTCAAATAGTTGAAAGGTGGATATGATGTCATCTGTAGGCATTTCCTTGAAGGTATGGTGTTGTCTTATGTCCCACACCATTTGATGGTGATATGGAGCAAGAGCATGAAGCAACCTATCCACGAGGAACCTCTTAGTCATGTTGAATCCATCTTGTGTCTTGTCACACTCACATGACTCAATATCGGCAGTGAGAGTCATGAGACGCTCATGGAGTTGATTGGGGGTTTCACCTTTCTCCATACAAATTTTTTGCAATTGCCCCTTGGCAATTTCATATTGAGCACTCCGGAGGGTAGAAGTGCCAGTCTTGGATCGTATAACACTTTCCCATAGTTCCTTGGCACTTGTGATGTGTATGAACGGCCTCCTTTGCTTTTCATCCATACCTCTCCTTATACACATGATTGCAGTGTCATTCAGGTTCTTGTCATATATTTCTCTTGGTGTGGGGTTCTTTGGATCAACCACATGATAGCCATACTCCAAGATCTCCAGCATCTCATCGTTTCCATGTCGAAGATGATCCTGCATAGCAACTCTCCACAAAGCAAAATTGGAAGTGGTACTAGGTAAAGGAGGTTTGCCTTGAGGATTATATCTTGGTTTCTCAACCTGAGGTCTTGCATAAAGCCAAGGAACAATGGCGAGTTCATTGCTAGGAGGTTGTTGACCAAGTGATGGAGTAGGCATAGTTGGCCTCGAAGCAGCACCACCCGAGAGTGGTGCAAGCACCGTGGACAACGTGTCTAATCTCATTTGGACCAAGGCCTCAAGAGAAGCATCATGCTCCTCTTTTTGCTTAGCAAGGGCCCGTTCTAGATCCTCCGACGTAAAGGACTTGACTTCAGAGGAAGCCTCGCCTTTATCCTTAGGATCTACAACCAGGGGAGTCTCATCCGGGTTCATCTCGCTCTAGGGTGGTTAAGCCACAAGAATAGAGCACGAGGCTCTGATACCAATTGAATGGATCGAGATGGACCAAGAGGGGGGTGAATAGGTACAACTAAAAAATTTAATTATTACTTAGCAATTTTAGGCAATAGTGCAGAATATGAAGTTGAGCCTAACAGTTGCAAGTGAGTACTAAATACTAAGCAAGTAACCCAAGCACATAAGTAAGCAAGCACAATATGATGTAAGTAAATGCAAAGAGACAAGTAACCACAAGTAGAGAGTTAGGGTTAGGGATAACTGCAACTCCAGGAGACGAGGATGTATGCCGATGTTCACTTCCTTGGAGGGAAGCTAGTCACCGTTAGAGAGGTGGATGTTACCACGAAGGCACACCAACGCTACGAAGGCTCACCCTACTCTCCCTTTGAGACAACACCACGGAGGCGTTTCTCAACCACTAATGGTAGACCTTGGGGTGATCTCCAAACCCTTACAAACTTTCCGGGGGTAATCACAACGATTGATTCCTCTCCAAAAGACTCCAACCACCTAGGAGTCTCCAACCTCCAAGAGTAATAAGAACGATGGGAAAAGCTCAAGACTTTCTCAAATCACAATTTCCTTTGGTGCAAAGAAGGGGAAGGAGTGGATCTATCACTTGATTGGAGAACTTCTCTCAAATGCTCCTAGAACACTTGTGAATCTAGGATTTGGTGTAGGTGGTAGAGAGAGAGAGAGAGAGAGAGAGAGAGAGTGAGGAGTGTTCTTGGCAAGTTCAAAGTGAATGGTCAACCTTATCCCGTGGAAGGGAAAGGTATATATATAGTAGATGTGGAAAGGTGACCGTTTGGGAAACATAAGTGCACAGGATAGGTCAGACGTCCGGACAACATCAGACGTCCGGTGGTACAAATAAGTCCGGACGTCCGACAGTCATCGGACGTCCGGCCACTGTGAATATGTAGAGCCACGTACCAGCACACAGGACACGGACGTCCGAGACGGGCCGGACATCCGGAGCCCGGACGACCGGAGAGCCCGGAAATCCGTAAATACGGTTCTGTTGTGAAAGTACCGGACGTCCGAGACCTGCCGGACGTCCGGAGGTCGGACGTCCGGAGAGTACCAGAAGTCTGCTAATATCATTCTGTAAAGGAACACCGGACGACCGGAGGGAGCCGGACGTCCGTAGAGCACCGGACGACCGAAGACACAGAAATAGGAGCTGTGGATTTTGAGCAAGTCTTTCACTAGATCCAACGGTCCCCTCTTAATAGTGCGGGATCCCTATACTCAAGAACAAACCATTAACAAAGTCCATGTCTTGTACCTTCATTCTTCAGTCATATGATTTTTGTCCCTAGTCATGATCCATACACACGGTCTTTGGGACATAACCCTGAGATATACTTGATAAACATGATTAGTCCCTAACATACATGTTGTCATCAATATCAAAATATGATTAAGGGCATGATTGCACTTTCAACAATCACAAGCAGTACTCAAGACAACCATTAAATATTTGGTGGATTTCAAAACGAGGCAAGCTGAGACTGATCAGATTGTTAAGGTCCTGAAGGCAAAAAGGAAATTAAATTCCTACTTGATAAATCATAGGTGAAATGTTCTTTCCATAGTTGAATAACCTTTGTGTTGTCTGTTCATGTAATCAATCAAACCATTTGTTTTAGAGCTCATGTAATAATTGTTTTTTTTTTGGTTTGTAATTTTATTTGAGCACATGTCTGTATTAATTGATAAGACTCGGAGACATTTCATTTGGATTGCTGTGCCAGACCTACAAATATGCCAATCGGGATGAATGTGCATTCAGCAATAGTAGTAGTATAGATAGACCATAAGCGGCACGCATCGGAAAGGGCCAAGATGCTGGCTAAAAAAAGGATGTTGTTGTAGCCAAAAAAAGTACAGCGGCCTGGCTTATGTATGTTAGTTGATATTATTGATCCATATACTCTATAAGTGTTTATATGTCAGTTAGTTCTGTACATTCTTGGTTGAATGACTCGGTATTTGAATCTTGATACATCGCTTGTGTACATATCTAAATGGGAGTACACATTATGCTGCGTGTGACATTTGAGTTGGACATGAAGTGTTCCAAATATTAATTCACCTTAAACTGGATACTAGTTTCTGAATTTGAGTATCGGCATTTGTAACGCATATTCATATATGACAATGGAATACATCTTTGTCGTCCTTTTGAAGATATATAAAACACATAGAATGATTTATAAAGATTCATATAGGAATACAAAATGGATTGAATTTAGTTGCCGGGGTAAATGTGGATGCTTATTGTCCCAAAATTGAAAAGAAGCACAAAATGTCCACTCCCACGTCGGCTGCCGAAGCCAAGTGTTTGCGAGATGGAAATTACTGTCTACCCATTACACGGACAATCCATCGGCCCGATTTCCACTGCTCTAAATAGGGGTAGGTTAGTAACTTCAATTAGACGTGACACGGTGGGCGTCAAACATGGGCGGCAAAACACATTTGATTCAAGCTCGTCCAAAAGACCTCTATTTCTCCCTCCATTCCCCATTCATACACGGTGGGCGGCAAAACAAACTCGACTCGGCCGAAATCGATGTAGGCAAATATTTTCAATAGGGGCAGGTTTGTAACTTCACTCAGACGTGACACAACCGCCCTACCTGTCAGCCCCGTTCATACACCGTGGGTGCCAACCATGAGCGACAAAAAACATCTCCTCGACCGAAATCGCTCTGGGCAAATATTGGCGAGATGCGAGATTACCATCCTATCCCCAACCGACGAGACGTCCAAATTTTAAACGGGGGCTAAGTTCGTAACTTTCCCATATTTCAGACAGGAACGTCCCAAAAACATGGTTCCTCGTACCTCTCCCTCCATTTTTACCATTCATAAACCGTCCGTGCTAGAACACCCCATCCCCACACCAGCCTCCGTCCGCCACCCCATCCATCGCCGCCGTCCTCCACCACATCCATCGCCACAGTCCTCCACCATGCCGGAGCGCCTACCAAGACCGCGTCGTCCACTGCTAGAGATGAACGTTTCTCATCCACGGCGACGGACCAATAGCCTTGCATCGCGTCCTCTCGCTTCCTTGGCGATGTCGTCCTCTTTGCCGGGGCCGCTCACACGACCTTCTCTTCCACCGCAACGGGACTTATCCCCCGATGCACCCGTCTACCGTTGCAGATCTACTTCAACACCACCGATAGCCATCGCACCCCCAATGCCTACACGGCGCCGCAAGAGAGGTGGTACTTCATATCTCCTCACTTTTTGATCTCAACCAGAAAATAGATCTTAACTTGGTTACTCTACTTTCTTTTTAGCTCTTAGAATTTAGTTCTTAGTTCGAAGCAAACAATGGATGCTAAATATCATTTCTCCGGTTTGCACTTCAAATCTGCCATGGCACAGCCATATCTGGTTTAATTGATCATGCTTAGGGTTTAATTGATCATGTTGGTTCCGTGGTGGTTTCTTTAATAGAAATCGGAGGAACCCTCTTTTGCTAAAAAAATATGCTTAGAGTTTCCCCTTTTATGATCACTATCTGATCGAATACATGCTTCGTGTCATAATAACACTGCTCAACACATCAAGCTAAACAAGCTTAGATGTTCAAATACGAATCTGATATTATTAAAACAGAGTTGTTTAATTGGTCAGCTAAATGTTCCTAAATTAGTTTGAAAATGCATGTTACGCCGCTCGGGTGTGTATCTCTGAGGTGCCCATGGTGGGCCGCCCACCACAGGATTTTGGGTCGTCCCAGGCCCGATTCCCCTCTGCTCTGCATGCTTCCGATCTCTACTAGCTTCAGCCGCTTTGCCTCGCCGGGCGACTTGCCGTCCCCGGACGGCATGCCTCTAGGAGGAGACGCCGGACTAACAGGAGGCCAGGAGCCGCCGCCCAATCTGCGTCACCGCTGCCGGGCGCACCGCCGTGCCTACCTTCCCGGTCTGTTCGGGGCTCGGCGTGCAGCACCCACCAAGCCAACCCGATTTATCTGAGATCGTCCTCAACACTCGGTAGCCACTCCTCATCACCCATTTTCTAATTGATTCATTACTCATTAGGCAGGACTGTCATTAGGGTTTGTTGTGTGCTCAGTTCTACCTACACTTAATGGTTCAGATGTATTTCGGTAATCTTTAGTACCTCTAAAGTTCACAGGGTTTTCAAAATTCCGGCCCTCGGAACAGAAACTAGTCATTTTGGATTGTTGGTCGTAGTGACATTGACCCAGATTACTACTGCAAGCCAGGTTTGTTGATAGAAACTATTCATTCAGATTTTGGACGGTCTCTTACTGCAGTTACAATTCTGCATACTTGTCCTAATAAGCTCACAAGTAAATGATTAATTCACTACATCTATGCTTGCCTTGTCATATTTGTTGTCAATATTCTTTTAGGGTGGACCACCGTGTTTCTAAATACTGGAACCATAGACCTGAGTGAATAGTATTTCTCTATGTGATCTCTTCCATCTTGTGTGGGTAACAAACACTGCATTGTATATAAAGAAAGTGTCATTTCCAGCTTTTACATAGGTTTCGATCTTCTACATGGAATACAATCTGCCCACTTGCTTTGTGTCGCACTACCAACACTCCACCCTTAAAGCTAAAGATTACGCCACTCATAATTGCTTAGTTTATTTTTTCAAATGCGAATTCCATATGATTCTAATGTTCCTACTTCAGTTTTGAAATGTGTGCACTGTTATAGAGACATAAGGGTTTGTATTTACGTGTGTGGTGCAGTCAGGCATGGTTGGGGAGGTGAACTTTGCATATGTAGGGGTTTATAGGAGACACTCTCCGAGTTGAATCCATAATGCATTCCATAGATAATCGACTACTTTTTATGTTTTATGAATCTCAGATTCGAACAGCATCATAATGATTATGAGCTTGCGGCGCATGAAAAGAATAAAGCGAGAACAATGCCATGGCTGTCAAACTTGGAATTAAGGGACTGAAATCAAGTCGGATGCAATGCAATGCAAGCGCTCTCCACCTCTGATTCATGCTCGAATATGATCCTAACAGTGATTACGAGCTAGAGGGAGACCTAAGTCAATGTAGCTCCCTAGTGGAGGAGTCGAGGAAGATGCCTATCTTATTCACCCATCAAGGTACTTGCTCTAACTTTCCAAGGTTACATTGCTCGCACATATCTTGCAAGCGATGCTTTGCATTGCTTCTACTTTGTTGAACTGCCACTAGCTTAGTTTACACATCGTGTATGTGAATCGCCTGCCTATCCATTTTCAAAGACATATTCCATCTGTCATCATACCATATTTATCCATTCAAATGATGTTCTTGTGTATCAGACGTTCAAAAGGAAGAGGGCGATTGCTGATCGTGGAGGAGCACAAGCAAAGTATTTGGAAAAGGTAGTGGCACCTGATAAATCAAATAGCCCATTAGGTGTAGTTGCATATCACCTGACCCACAAAATACCCCAACTCTAGCATACTCTAGCCCTACTACAATGGTCATTTCTGATGCCCCAACTCAGCAGACCCCAATTGCAGCAAACAGTATGATTATGCCAGTTGACATAGCACCAGCTGTACGATGCAAAACCCCCATTCCAGCAAAGAGTACACAAAATCCAGTTGCCAAATCCCTTTTCGAACCAGAGAGAGCCCCAATTGCAGCAAATAGGACCCCTGTTCCATTTCTTCCCAGTTTAGAAGACGAAGCTTTTGTTGTTGTCAAGAACTTTGTGCGCATCTTTCCTTCATGGAAATATTATACCGCAGACACAGAACAATTTCCAGTCTTCCTCCGCAACTTATGCGTAAGTAATGTACTAATGTTATTCATGGTCATTACTGCATATGTTTCTATTGACGAAGACACAAGATTATATTATTTTAAATAGGCGAGGAGCACCTTTGGATTGTGATGACGAGCAAGAGTTGGTTGCGCTTTTCAAGCAATCGTTGATGAAGTATCGTTCCTACCGAGGCAAGCGCGCTTCGATGGCAAGCCTCTGAACGAAATTTCTGTAAAGTCTCCGGTGCTACATTTATCCGACGGTGATGGAATAATCTTGTTACACATTGGTCTCGGCTGCAGCGTAAGGTACCGTCTATGATATCACATCACAATTTGAACTACATTTCTGCATTTGCCTTAATGTCTCACTTGTATGAAAACTGTTAGCGTAAGAACATTCATTCTCAAGGGACCATAGAATCTCGCAACTATCTCGCACTTTCGCATTGCTCTTGTGAGTACCTCTTGCCTGTATGACCATACTTACTTTCATAGTTGTTTGATTATGTAGCATCACCGCACATGTTAGCCTCGTAATCGTCCATTTGGTGGACATTATAAGATCCGTATGGACTCTTACACAAATTTAGAATCAACCCAATGCTTTTGAAGAGGTTTAGCTCTGCAGTCCTCTTGTAAGGATTGGACGTGGTATATCACTGTACTTACATTAACAGCTACTCCCTCCGTCCCATAATATAAGAATGTTTTGTACAGTACACCAGTGTTCAAAATACTCTTGTATTATGGGAAGAGGGATTGGTTCATTTTTTAGCATTTTGCATCTTATCTCCCTCGCCCACCATTTACTAAAGAAGATCAGATCTAAGTAGAATACATAGACAATGCCAGTGCAGAAGTGTAGCCCATTGCTCTTGTTAGTACATTTTGTCCTGTAATGCTTGTACTTCCAGGGATTGGTAGTTGATTATGTAGCATCAATCTGCATCTTATCTTCATTATCCTCTATCCCTTCTAGTATTATCATATCTATAATTACTATCTACAAAATGTAGAGTACAAGCAATGCTTATGAAGAAGATTCTGTGCTGAAATTCTTGAGTTATCCTTCCCTTGACATGGAGAAGGGCATTATAAAGCCGGTGATAACTATTAATGTAAGTCAGTCCTTCTAAAGCCTTTATCCTCAACTTCTGTTTAATTTGCTCATACTCCCTATCGTTTACTGCTGTTTAGTTTGCTGTTTCTACCAAAATGCATGTTCGTAAGAACTGTAAGTTCTAAGTTTTACTTGTAAAACCAAATTTCTTATTCATACCATGCACATTACTTAATACTCCCTATATGTATGCTTGGTTTTGTGGATCTATAATCCGATGTGTGGTGAAGCAGCCCACGTTTGCACCTTGTCATCTCTGTTTTATCTTCTTGATGTGGTGATGATATGAACAACATGCAATGCACATTATCCAAAATAGATACAATGATTTTCTTTGCCCTTCATCTATGCTTGTTATGTTGACATGGTAATCCAAAGTGTGGTGAAGCTCCCGCATTATGAACAATGCCAAATTATGCTATTGATATTTTGAACTTACTCTTTATTTTCTAATTTGAAATTGGATAGAATTGACAGAACAGTTATCATCTTTGTTTATACACATGCAAAACATGTCATCTCTCTGCTTTGTTTCAGGGTGATATGCCTGATGGCATGCACAAGTCTGCAGAAGGCTGTGAGACAAACCCAACATATATTGCAGCAAAGAAGGCAAAACGTCTTGAAGATAGCGAGACAACCCCAAAGTCTTGTCTTGATGCAGTGTTCAAGTTACTTGAGACTAACAGTCCGACAAGCTCACAGAATTCGTTGTCTGAATCAGTTCGACTTCTTAAGTCCCAAGTTCTAGCAGAAAGGCATTCTGCAACTCAACTTCGACTTGAAGTCCTATCTCTAAGAAAGATTGTGCAGAACACCAATGAGAACCTGATCGCTAAACAGCTACACCTGGAAGCTATGACCGACATGCTAGGCCGGTCTCACAGCCTTGCTCAGCAGTTCCCCCGCAAGGCTAACCTTTCTTGAACTGTCTTGGAAGTGGTCTCGGTTCAGTATTATTTTATTACGTTGCAATGGTGCCCGCTTTTTGTAATCTGCTTCTTCGTTGCGCTTTATGATCCTTTGGTGGCGAACTTCGATGCCCAAAGGATGTAATATACCTTAAATCCTTTATTGTATAGTGTAGGTTTATTCTTAGTTACTATGCCGTAATTTCTTTATTGTATAGAGTAGGTTTGTTCTTAATTCCTACTAATTACTGCCATCATTCGCTATCTGAAAAAAAAATCAGATGTAGTCGAGCGGGCGAAACATTCGATAACGGGCAGGTTTTAGCGGGCCACAATTGGGTCGGCCTGCTTCTTTCTTGGGCCCGAATGATTGGGGCCTTCACACATTCGCCAGCCCAAACTTACACCGCCTATATTTTAGTTGGGCCTTTTGTCGACCAGTAACTTAGTTTGGCGAGGTAGCGTTGGGCCATTAACAGAGCTGAATATTGTCTTGGCTTTATTACGGCGAGATGAAACCACGGGCCTTCAGCAGGCCAAAATGCATGTTGGGCCTCAATTTTCACTAGTCGTCGACGGGCCTTCAGCAGGCCGAAATGTAGACCGGGCCTTTATGGGCCCAGTTAGCTCACGGGTCGTTACCAGGCCGAAACATATCTCAGGCCTTAGTTGGCCCACTGATATCATGGGCCTTTAAAAGGCCAAAAGCTTAGTACAGGCATCAACGGGCCAAATTACTCGACAGGCCTTTAACAGGCCCAAAGTCACGTTGGGCTTAACTGTTGCCACCTTTAGCACGGGCCGTTAGTGGGACCGATGTCCCGTCGGACCATATATGGCCCATGGGCAGCACGGGCCATCCCTAGGCCGAAAGTCACACCGGGCTGAAATGGGCCCATGTCTACATCAGGCCTCTAACAGGCCGAAAGTCACTGGGCTGTAGTTGGGCCTGAATATTCGGCAAACAATTAACGGGCCAGATCTGGCTTCGGGCCGTAAATGGGCCCAAATATTGGGCGAACAATTAACGGGCCAGATCTGGTTTCGGGCTGTAAATGGGCCTTTATTAAGCAGGCCGTTATTGGGCTGGCCCACTAGTACCTGATTAAGTTCTACGGTCCTTTGACTGGGCCGACCTTTTTAACCTATATGGGCCTCTGTTGGGCCCAGCCACGTGTCGACGTACCATAGGCATGTCTCCTCCAATGGACGGGCGACATCTGGCCCACTGACGGCCAATCAAAATTTTACATGTGGAAAATTCCCATTGGTCGGGGTTGTTAACGGGTTATCGGATCCAAAATCCGACCCGATAGCTTAACAGCGTTCCGTTACGGTGGATGCCACGTGTCGGTCACCCTTGACGAAAGAACTTCTGTGACGCGCGATTTATCGTCATGGAAGTGGACACTTCCGTGATGATAATTTTGGTAATGTCATGGAACACTTCTATGACAGTACAGGTATGACTATCTTGATTCTGTCATAAATTTATCATGGATGTACATGCATGACAAAAAACGCGACCTACTGTGACAAACACGTATCATCACGGAAGTGTATTTTTTTGTAGTGTTCGGGTCCATAGTTATTAGCTAGATGGCTTCTTCTCTCTCTTTGGATCTCAATACAAAGTTCTCCGTGATTCTCTTGGAGATCTATTCGATGTAATTCTTTTTGCGGTGTGTTTGTCGAGATCCAATGAATTGTGGGTTTATGATCAAGATTATCTATGAACAATATTTGAATCTCCTCTGAATTATTTTATGCATGATTTAATTATCTTTGCAAGTCTCTTCGAATTATTAGTTTGGTTTGTACTACTAGATTGATCTTTCTTGTAATGGGAGAAGTGCTTAGCTTTGGGTTCAATCTTGCGGTGTTCTTTCCCAGTGACAGCAGGGGCAGCAAGGCACATATTGTATTGTTGCCATCGAGGATAAAAAGATGGGGTTTATATCATATTGCTTGAGTTTATCCCTCTACATCATGTCATCTTGCCTAATGCGTTACTCCGTTCTTATGAACTTAATACTCTAGATGCATGCTGGATAGCAGTCAATGTGTGGAGTAATAGTAGTAGATGCAGAATCGTTTTGGTCTACTTGTCGCGGACATGATGCCTATATACATGATCATGCCTAGATATTCTCATAACTATGCACTTTTCTATCAATTGCTCGACAGTAATTTGTTCACCCACCATAGATTATGCTATCTTGAGAGAAGCCACTAGTGAAACCTATGGCCCCAGGGTCTATTTTCCATCATATAAGTTTCTGATCTATTTTATTTTGCAATCTTTACTTTCCAATCTATATCATAAAAATACCAAAAATATTTATCTTATTATCTCTATCAGATATCACTTTTTCTAGTGGTCGTGAAGGGATTGATTACCCCTTTATCGCGTTGGTTGCAAGGTTCTTATTTGTTTGTGTAGGTGCGAGGCGATTTGCGTGTATCCTCCTACTGGATTGATACCTTGGTTCTCAAAAACTGAGGGAAATACTTGCGCTACTTTGCTGCATCACCCTTTCCTCTTCAAGGGAAAACCAATGCAGTGCTCGAGAGGTAGCTTGAGCTTGCGCTCATGAAAGTAATAAAGTAGAACAATGCCATGGCTGTCAAACTTAACACTAAGGGACTGAAATCAAGTCTGGATGTAATGCAATACAAACGCTCTCCACCTACAGATTCATGCTCAGAATATGATCCTAACATTGATTCTGAGCTAGAGGGAGACCTAAGTCAATGTAGCTCCCTAGGGGAGGAGTCAGATGCCCTATCTTATTCACCCATCAAGGTGCTTGCTCTAACTTTCCAAGGTTATATTGGTTTTTATATCTTGCAACTGATGCTTTGCGTTTCTTCTACTTTGTTGCACTGCCATTAGCTTAGTTTACACATCGTGTATGTGAATATGCCTTGCCTATCCATTTTCAGTACATATTTCATCTGTCATCATACCATATTTATCCATTCAAATGTTGTTCTTGTGTATCAGACGTTCAAAAGGAAGAGGGCGATTGCTGATCGCGGAGGAGCATGAGCAAAGTATTTGGGAAAGGTTGTGACACCTGATAAATCAAATAGCCCATTAGGTATAGTTGCAATATCAGCTGGCCCACAAAACACAGCCTCAACTCTAGCAGACTCTAGCCCTACTACACTGGTCATTTCTGATGCCCCAATTCAGTAGACCCCAACTACAGCAAGCAGTATGATGATGCCAGTTGACATAGCACCATCTCTACAACACAAAACCCCCATTCCAGCAAAGAGTACACCAAATCCAGTTGCCAAATCCCTTTTCGAACCAGAGAGAGCCCCAACTGCAAAAAATAGGACCCCTGTTCCATTTCTTCCTAGTTTAGAAGACGAAGCTTATATTGTTGTCAGGAGCTTTGTGTGCATCTTTCCTTCATGGAAAGATTATACCGCAGACACAGAACAATTTCCAGTCTTCCTCCACAACTTATGCGTAAGTAATGTACTAATGTTATTCATGGTAATTACTGCATATGTTTCTGCTGACAGAAGACACAAGATTTCATTTTTTTTAAATAGGCGAGGACCAAACTGGATTATCAAGACGAGCAAGGGTTGGCTGCGCTTTTCAAGCACTCGTTGATGAAGTATTGTTCCTACCTGAGGCAAGTGCACTTCGATGGCAAGCCTCTAAATGAAATTTCTGTAAAGTCTTCGGTGCTACATTTATCAGACAGTGACTGGAATAATCTTATTACACATTGGTCTCGTCTGCAGCGTAAGATACTATCTATGATATCACATCACAATTTGAACTACATTTCTGCATTTGCCTTAACGTCTCACTTGTACGAAAACTGTTAGCAGAAGAACATTCATTAT
Source organism: Aegilops longissima (assembly GCA_021605205.1). Taxonomy (NCBI): domain Eukaryota; kingdom Viridiplantae; phylum Streptophyta; class Magnoliopsida; order Poales; family Poaceae; genus Aegilops; species Aegilops longissima. Next base: position 576,695,594 of record CM038677.1, read on the forward strand.
CAAGGGACCACAGAATCTCGCAACTATACTGCACACTGCATAGCTCTTGTGAGTACCTCTTGCCCTGTATGACCATACTTACTTTCATAGCTGCTTGATTATGTAGCATCACTGCACATGCTAGCCTCATTATTGTCCATTTGGTGGACATTATAAGATCCGTATGGCCTCTTACATAAATTTGGAATCAACCCAATGCTTTTGAAGAGGTTTATCTCTGCAGTCCTCATGTAAGGATTGAATGTCTTCTATTACTGTACTTACATTAACAGCTACTCCCTCTGTACCACAATAGAAGAATGTTTTGTACAGTAAACCAGTGTTCAAAATACTCTTGTATTATGGGAAGAGGGATTGGTTCATTGTGTAGCATTCTGCATCTTATCTACCACGCCCACCATTTACTAAAATATATCATATCTATATTTAATCTTACCAAAAAGTTGAATACACAGACAATGCCAGTGCAGAAGTGTAGCCCATTGCTCTTGTCGAGACATTTTGTCTGTAACACTTGTACTTCGAGGATTGGTAGTTGATTATGTAGCATCAATCTGCATCTTATCTTCATTATCCTCTATCCCTTCGGTATTATCATATCTATAATTACTCTCTACAAAATGTAGAGTCTGAGCAATGCTTATGAAGAAGATTATGTGCTGAAATTCTTGAGTTATCCTTCCCTTGACATGGAGAAGGGCATTATAAAGCTGGTGTTAACTGTTAATGTAAGTCAGTCCTTCTAAAGCCTTTATCCTCAACTGCTATTTAATTTGCTCATACTCCCTATCCTTAACTACTTTTTAGTTTGTTGTTTCTATGAAAATGCATGTTCGCAACAACCGTAAGTTCCAAGTTTTACTTGTAAAACCAAATTCCTTATTCATACCATGCACATTACTCAATACTCCCTATATGTATGCTTGTTTTTGTGGATCTATAATCCAGTGTGTGGTGAAGCAGCCCATGTTTGCACCTTGTCATCTCCTGTTTTATCTTACTGATGTGGCAGATGATATGAACAACATGCCATGCACATTAACCAAAATAGATACAACGATTGTCTTTTCCCTTCATCTATGCTTGTTATGTTGACATGGTAATCCAGTAGTGTGGTGAAGCTCCCCGCATTATGAACAATCCCAAATTATGCTGTTGATATTTTGAACTTTTTATTTTTCTAATTTGAAATTGGATGGAATTGACAGCACAGTTATCATCTTTGTTTATACACGTGCAAAACATGTCATATCTCTGCTTGTTTCAGGGAGATATGCCTGATGGCATGCACAAGTCTGCTGAAGGCTATGAGACAAACCCAACATATATTGCAGCAAAGAAGGCAAAACATCTTGAAGATAGCGAGACAACCCCAAAGTCTTGTCTTGATGCAGTGTTCAAGTTACTTGAGACTAGCAGTCAGACAAGCTCACAGAATTCTCTGTCTGAATCAGTTTGACTTCCTTAGTCCCAAGTTCTAGCAGAAAGGCATTCTGCAACTCAACTTCGAGTTGAAGTTCTATTTCTAAGAAAGATTGCGGAGAACACCAATGAGAACCTCATTGCTAAACAGCTACACCTGGAAGCTATGACGACATGCTAGGCCAGTCTCACAGCCTTGCTCAGTAGCTTGCATAGCAGTTCCCACGCAAGGCTAACCTTTCTTGAACTGTCTTGGAAGTGGTCTCAGTTCAGTATTATTTTGTTACGCTGCAATGGTGCCCAGTTGTAATCTGCTTCTTCGTTGCACCTTATGATCACTGGTGGCAAACTTCGATGCCTAGTGGATGTAATACACCATAAATCCTTTATTGTATAGTGTAGGTTTATTCTAAGTTACTATGCCGTAATTTCTTTATTGTATAGAGTAGGTTTGTTCTTAATTCCTACTAGTTACTGCCATCATTCGCTATCTGAAAAAAAATCTGATGTAGTCGACCGGGCCGAAACATTCACCTCTAATGGGCTTGGTTTTTTGCGCGCCACAATTGGGCTGGCCTGCAACTTTCTTGGGCCCGAATGGCCATTGGAGCCTTCACACTTTGCACCAGACCCACAACTTACTCCGGCCTATATTCGGCCCAAATTTTAGTTGGGCCTTTTGTGAACCCAGCGCTTAGTTTGGCCATGTAGTTTTTGCCATTAACAGGCTGAATATTCTGCTGGCCTGTTACAGCCTAGAAGAAACCATGGGCCTTTAGCAGGCCAAAATTAATGTTGGGCCTCAATTTTCACTAGTCGTCGACGGGCCTTAAGCAGGCTGAAATATAGACCGAGCCTTTTTTGGCCTAGTTATATGACGGGCAGTTACCAGGCCGAAACATATCTCGGGCTTTAGTTGGCCCACTGATATCATGGGCCTTTAAGAGGCCGAAAGCTTTGTACAGGCATCAATGGGCCGAATTATATGACAGGCCTTTAACAGGCCCAAAGTCACGTTGGGCTGAACTGTTACCACCTTTATCACGGGCCATTAGTGGGCCGGATGTCGCATCAGACCATATATGGCCCGTGGGAAGCACGGGTCATTCCCAGGCCGAAAAACACAGCGGCATAAATGGGCCCATGTCTACATCGGGCCTCTAACATGCCGAAAGTCACTGGGCTGTAATTGGGCCCAAATATTCGGCGAACAATTAACGGGCTAGATCTGGCTTCGGGCTGTAAATGGGCCACGTTTAAACAGGTCGTTATTGGGCTGTCCCACTAGTACCTGAGTAAGTACTACGGGCCTTTGACTGGGCCGGCCTTTTTAACCTATATGGGCCTCTGTTGGGCCCTGCCACGTGTAGATGTATCATAGGCATGTCTCCTCCAATGGACGAACGACATCTGGCCCACCGAGGAGCAGACACGTGTTTCCTCCAGCCAATGATGATTTTACATGTGGAAAATGCCCATTGGTCCGGGCTGTTAACGGGTTATCGGATCCAAACTGGAACCCGATAGCTTAACAGCGACCCGTTACGGTGGATGCCATGTGTCGGTCACCCTTGACGAAAGCACTTCTATGACGCGCGATTTATCGTCATGGAAATGGACACTTCCATGATGATAATTTTGGTAATGTCATGGAACACTTCTACGACAACACATGTATGACTATCTTCATTCTATCATAAAATCGTCATGGATGTACATGCATCACAAAAAATGTGACCTACTGTGACAAACATGTATCATCATGAAAGTGTATTTTTTTGTAGTGCGTGCACGGGCAATGGAGGGGCTTTGGGTGGACTAGGGTGGTCAGGAGCGGGCGTGGCAGCTGTCCCGACCGGACGCCCGGAAATGAGAGGATGCATCGACTCTTGCGGCCAAATCATATACACTACACACCATCTCTCTGTAGGAGTAGGTCGATGTGTCGCTCTCTCTAACACACACACGCTGTTAAAACACACACACACACACACACACACATGTTCATAGAATAGGAATATTGTGCGAGTGGGAAGCCACAGGAAGTGAGATAAATGGGGTACGTACAAGAAGAGAAGAGGTGATGAATATTCCATCAAACCTGGACTGAGGAGTAGTACTCCCTCCTTCTAGGTGTTAAGTCATCTTACGAAAATCAGATATTCCCAAAATGTTTAGGCTCCGTCCATTAACTTCACATCTCAATCCCCTCCTAGCCTCGTTGCTAGCGAGCGTTGTTACTTACTCTTCCTTGTTATCTCCCCCGGAAACCTAATGCATGGAGCGCAACTACGCATTGATCAGTCAAGGAATCAAAGTCGGCTTGCATGCGAGTTAATACGTGGCCCTGCATGGTAGCTAAAACGGCATCTCTTAATTGTTGTGATTAATTGTTGCATTTAGAGACAGAAATTAGGGCTTTGATTGGAGGAAGGACCAGTCAAGTTTCTCCTTCTCCTCCAATCTGCTTGCGCCTTGGTCCTGCTGGACCTTCTAACATGACTTACACCTAGATGGAGGGAGTAGTACAAGATATGGTGGCAGACTGACTTAGGTCGAATACAAGTGCCCAAAATTATTGGAAGATAGCAAAGTGTACGAACTAAATAATTAGAATTGAATTTCTTGTTTTTTTTGAAACGGAGGCAAAAGATTTGCCTGAGTTTCACAGTTTGCAAGTGACCCTACAAATAAACGGCATGGCAATTACTCTCAATACGCCCTAGTTTCTTAGCACCCGCTGTAACCCTTAGTACATACGGTGGCACACTGACTTAGGCCGAATACAATTTCCCAAAATATTTAAAATTGGAGGATGGTGCAGCCCAGCTTATCGATATTATGTGTGTGGTTCAGTTGTTGTTCACTTCGGAGGTTTGTTTACCACACGTGAACGTTAGTAAGCATGACCGGGAGGTGTGCAGCGTTAATTGCGAGTTGACTCCTTCGAGCGTTAAATTTTCTTCACGTATTAGCATTGCCCCTAGTATTTTTCTTCACTACATTGAATAAAGTGTTCCGTTTGGTGCACAATTTAAAACGATTTTTATGGAGAGAAAAAGAAAACCACTCCATCTATATACACTGCAGCCTCGACGCTTGTTTTCTAGGGTTTGCTCTCTTCACACTCTCTCTCCACTATATATACACGCTGGAGCCTCAACGCTTGTAGTTGCTCTCTTTATACTCTCTCACCCTCTCCAGATCTAAACAAGACTTCATTGGTCTCTCTCTCTCCCCCCTCACTGCTGGTCAAAGAGCCGGCAGGATACGTCCGCCAAGAAGGGAAGGAGGCTTAACGCTCTCGCTGTTGGCGAGGGAGGGAATCCACTACCGGTGCAACTGTTCTCTTTCACCCAGCGGCGCCGCGGGAGGGCCTCCGACCCCTTATTCCTTGTTGCCGTACATAGTGTGGGCAGATCGGCCTCTGGCCGCCCACTGAGCCACACCCCGAGAACCTTAAGGTATAATTTACTTATTCCACGTTCATTGCTCTAGCTGCATGTGGGCTTTTCCCACTTCTGCACACGAATCTAGGTGTTGGATCAAACAGGAAAGTAGTGGGGAAAGTTGTATAGCATGAATCTAGGATGTGGTTCAAAGAGGAAAGGAAAGGGGAAAGTAGAATAGACTGGCTATCCAGCACCTACATTGGTCGAAAAGGGAAAACAATGACAAATGCGATCGCACATCCAGAATTTAACTGATCTTTACTGTTTGGGGGACAAGGTCAGAGAGTTTGAGCGGGACTAGATTTGCTGCCCTCACATAGGGAAAGGTATCTAAAGATAACAATATTGGGACCAACACAAATATGCTCCTTGGTTGTTTGTTCTTTATTACAACAGACTGTGCATCACCCCTTTATACATCGGTATATGCACATGGTGCTGGTGCGTCCATTGTCCCGTACAACTCTTTAGCAGTTGTTGATCTAAGGCCCTGTTTGGTTCAAAAGTCCTAGGACTTTTTTTAGTCCCAACTAAAAAGTCCCTAGTCCCTACGTGTTTGGTTCCAGGGACTAAACATGGACTGGAGGTTATTAAATGACATGCTAAAAGACCATGTTACCCCTAGTATGAACTAATAGAGATAAGGTGCGATGCGAGGCAGGGGCAACTGTTGGAAAAAGTCCCAAAAAGACTCTCCCTCAGGGTCTTCTTTCTTTAGTCCCAAATGCGCACTTTTAGTCCCCAAAAGTCCCTCCTCTTTGTTTTAGATGGGACTAAAAGGGAGTTTTTTGGTCCCAACACCAAAAAGTCCCTGTAAACAAACACCCTCTAATAATGCCGCTGAAAAATTGAAGCAATGCCACAGTTAAAAGCAAATTACATGTTTGACAAATTTATTGTTAATATAATCTCTCTGTTAATATGAATCAATGCCACTGTTTGAGAAATTCTACTGTCTTGCTTTCTTTCCCATTTAGATAAGTTAGATGCTTCTTTTTGTGGGCTTCTGTGTCATCCACCGTTATTGACCAGTAGTTGTTTCCTTTGCACCTCTCTGTAAACAGGGTTATCTACTTCACCTTGTTGCTATTGTGACCTTTTGTTGCACTGCACAAAACACTTTTGTTTGAAGAGTGTTTTGTGCAGATCAACCAAAATGTCACACCGACAACGTTGCTTGATTGCTTGATCTTAGTGGAACTGCACAAGAGGAGATCTAACTTCCTATCCGTGTTGGCAAATTTGTTTCAGATCTTCTTCTTGTGAGTTGTTTAAATTCCGCGTCATGAGAGGTCAGTACTAGACATCTTTCACATGATTGTGCAGTGTGCTATCATATGTTGTGCTACTTATACGGTAATGTTGCTTGATTTTAGTGAACTGCACAAATGGGGACAAGACTTCCAATCTGTATGTGCACTATAATATCCCATTGAGCTAAGATAATGATATTTCACAACTGTTGCCCTGTATTTTGCTACTGTCATTAGAAAATTAATGTCGTTGTTTAGTGCTATACTTGTGCTCCCTAATTGACATGCCAAATCTTACATTGAAGGCGAAGCTTGTCTATTATCGAACCAAGTGATGAAGGGGAAGAACAAGCGGAACAAAAACAAAAATCAGCTCTCGATGATGTAATGAAGCACTGGAACTGTGATGACACAAGTAATGATATAGTTTTGCATCTTATTTTATTGCTATGGCTGGAACGAGCAATTGTTTTGCCACTAATTTGATGCCACTCTTAATGTAATATGTAATTATCTCTACTTGTGAAAACAGGGATCTTCTTTGAAGATAACATATATTTTAGTGGAACTGCACAACAAGATGTTGGAAACATTAAACTAATTGAGAAGTATATAGTAAGCATGGCAACCATAGTAGATAACAACAGATGATTCCGGAGAAATGCTTCATCTGTATGCTCTACACAATAAGCCTCCTGACAAAGGTTGGTACTGGCCCACAGATTTCATCCATATGATTGAGCTTTGTCATCTCTATGTGTGTTGTGCTACTGTTTAGATACTGTCATGAGAAAGTGGTATTGTCCTTGAGAAGTGCTTCATCTGTGCTGGTTTAATTATTTCCTTTCCTTTTTTCGAGCAACGGCATTTAGGTATTCTCTTGCCTTTGCACAACAGGATCATCCGCTTCATAACAGAAGGAAGCAGTTGAAGGATGGTTACATTACTGTCCACAAGAACCAACTAACTTCAGCTCTGAAGGACTCACGGATCTCCATCTTTGTTGTTGTGATGGCCAATTGTTGTTTTAGGATTGTTTCTGGCGAGTTCCATTTTTTAAATGTGTGCTCTGCATGGATCATGTAGGTTGCTGGTTTAAACTATCAATTCATAGTACAGTTTGCTTTATACTAATCACTTCTTCTGTATTTACGCAAACAAGGGTGCTCAGCTTGGTTTCAATGGGAACTGCACAAAATTTTCTCGAATACATAATCATTCATTTCCACCACAAGAAAGGAGGTGCCGATATGTTCAAGGCGGTGTAACATATAAAAGGCGAAATCATACAAGCTACGCGTGAATTTGGTTGATTTTGGTGGAACCGCACAAAAAGAACAGTTGGTTTATTTAGCACGAGGTGCCATGTCAATGTCCGAACTAATGGCAAACCTTGCCCATTCCACAATTATAGGCATTTGATATTTTGGAATGGGAAAACCTTATCAAAGTTTGCTCATTGATGTACGCAAAACAACACGCATTTGACATTTTGGAATGGGGCAACCTTGTCAAATTTTGCTCATTGATGTTATCAATTTTTCTTTATTCTTTAGTTGCTAAGTAAATATTGGCTCTGACATGTGAATCGCTGAGATGCATAATTATCGATTGTTTTGAATGTTCTCTATGAATTGCCTATCCTGTGTATTTGATTGCAATGTACAGGAACGCTAAAAATCTGCTCAAACTTTTTGTACTCCCTCTGTTCCTTTTACTTCCATATTAGATTTCTTTCAAGTCAGTTGATTTTACATTGTGAATGTTGATACTTTTTTCTATAAGATTGGTCAAAGTAGAGATACTTTGACTTCAGACAAAACTTATATGTAGACTAAAAAGGACGGGAGAGAGTACGTGTGAAACTGCTTCAAACGAGGTGATCACCCTGGGAATAATGCTAGTACGTATTGTTTTGCATGTTCATCCAATGCCAGTGATTCACGAATTCGAACTAATCAAACTAAATTCATTCATACACGGCCGGATTTCATATAAACATGCTGGATTTTATTACATTTCATACATTCTTCAACTAAAAAGGGGTGCGCTGGAGGTATAATTAATTAACTGAAGCTACCACCCGTGTCCGGCTCAGCCGAATAAAAGCTTCAGTGACTTAACTGCAGTTCCAGTTGGGTCACTGACATGTGGGCCAGATGCCTGTTGGGCCGACATGTCGATGACCCAACCGCACCGCAGATTAAGTCAACAAGCAACGCCCTCTCTCCAAAGCCAGCTCTCCTACTCCACGCCGCCGCCAAGAAGCTAATCAGCCATCAATGGTCAACCCGCCAAGCTTGGCTTCAATCAGAGGGTAGCAGCGGTGGCCTTACTTGGACCCGAGCGGCGGCGACCTACCGTGTTCTACTCTTCCCCCTTTCTATGTAGCATGGCCTCGTTGGCAGCAGGGCGGGGCCTCGACGGAGCCGGCGATGTCCTCTGTGTCGTTGGCAGCGGGGCGGGGCCTCGACGGAGCCGGCGATGTCCTCTGTGTCATTGCCGGTGGGGCGGCGCCTCGGCGGAGCGGGGGAAATCCTTCCCTTGTTGCCGGCAGGGCAGGGCCTCGGCGGAGCCGGCGATGTCCTCTGCCTCGTTGTTGGCGGGGCGGGGCCTCGGCGGAGCAGGGCCTCGCCGAAGCCGCGGAAGTCCTCCGCCTTGATGCCGGCGGGGCGGGGCCTCAGCGGAGCCGGCGGTGTTCTCTGCCTCGTTGTTGGCGTGGCGGGGCCTCAGCGGAGTAGAGCCTCATCAACTCCAGCGAAGCGGGGACTCGGCGGAGCCGGCATTGTCCTCCGCCTCATTGTCAGTCTCGCCAAACAGCGCCTCGCCCGCTTCATCGCCCTCTTTGTAGGCGGTCGCAACCTCCGCCAACCCGCATGCGGTACTGCCAGCGCGCGAGGCGGCTCTCGCGAGCGGAGCGGTACGACTCGAGCAGCGCCTCCTGCTCGGCGGTGATCTGCTCCTCCGCCTGCAGGTGCTCCTGCAGGAGATGGTGGTTGTAGGCGGCGTTGGCTTGCGCCTCCTGGAACTGCACCTGACGCTTCTGCCTCACCGTGTCCATGTATTGGGCACGGGCCTCGCTGATGGTCATGGTGCAATGCACCAGTGGGATGGCGCGGAGGAGGGGATTGGCGCCGGATCATCGACTACCATGTTCTCCATTGGGACGTCGTCGTCCTCCGGCTGCCTGCCGGCCAGCCAGTCGGCAGCAATGGCTGCAATCTCCTTGTGTCCGTCGTTCACCCGTCCCGAAGAGCGCTGGAGCGCGAGGAAGCCATGGTGGGCAGTAGTGGTGTGGACAGGAGAAAGGGAACGGAAGTGGATGGCTGCGGCTATGGCCGGCGCATCAGTATATATAGCAATGGTGGGCGGCAGAGGGACGGACGGGTGGCGTCGGATTAGCCACCTCGGCAACCGTGTATCATTAATATGGGCGGCAGACGGACGGATGTACGTCACTTGTGTCGTTTGAACACGAAGCAATCGCCTGCAACGGGAATAGGCGCGGGCGGCGCTGACCATTTAGGGCGGAAAGCACGCGTGGGCGAGGGAGGCGGTCTGGGTGGGCCAGGGCAGTCAGACTCGTCTTTGGCAGCGGGTCGCTCCAGTAGCCAGACATGCTAGCTCGCCAGCGAGCTCACCGAGCTGAGCGACGACAATCAGACGATAGATGTAGCTTCCGACCGGGAGCCGGCGCCATCGTCCAAGCTGGTTCATATCGTGTTCACCATAGAGCAGGTGCGGCCGCACTTCGACACCCTAATGGCGGAAAAGCTACCAGCGCAGGAGGTTCTGTGCTGCAACCTCTGTCTCTCAACGAGCACCGGCGAACAAGCGAACGACAATGTCGTCGCGGACATGTGGCCCTATGATCCTGGCTTCCTGAATGAGTAGCGGGCGCTGTATCCGACCATCCGTAGGGCCCGTGAGGCCCTCTCCGTCGTCCTTCGAGTTGTTGCGCTCGCCGTGGAGCCGCCGTCTCGCGTTGTCAACATGGTCAACAGACATGAGGAATGAGGAGATGACTTTACTTGGAGAGGATGACAGTGGGGACCCACCAGGGCCATAGTCGCACGTACGCAAGTGCCTCCTTATTATATACAACTATATTTTTTTGCTTCCTCCTGGTTTCCTGATATCATGGTCCCACACCATTGTCAACCTATGTAGTCAATAAAGATTCGAGAGAATTGCACAAAGGAGCGGCCGACAGTTGGGACCAAGCAGCTCGAGCAGTATTTGTGTTTTGAGGTGTGATCAGAGTTTTTATTGAGCAATGTTTTTGTTGTTGTTCAGAGGAGAGCAGGGTATCAACTGGTCGGGCTGTGACCCGTCTTGCCCAGGCCAGATATCCAGCTCAGATATTAATTTTTTTCAAGCTAAAAATGGCTAGCCCAGCTATACTTTTTTTTTGAGGAATACCCAGGCAGGGTCAACTTGTTATTCTCCGCCCCGCTGGGCTGCAAATCTTTCCTAGGAGGGATGCATTAGGTTTAACAAGAAAATGGGTTTTAAGAAATAATATATGGATGTAATTATAAAAACTAGGCAGTAATAATAAAAAATGCACCAAACATGTAATTAGTTAAAAAATATTATTTTTGGATTTTAAATTTTTTAATTTCTTTACTTGTTGCGCGCGTAATATTTCGTTGGATTTTTACGTAATAAAAATTTATTTTGAAATTATATTTAATCTGACTAGAAATTTCAGGATAAAAATATTTCGGATCCCATCAAAATGTGGGAAATTTTATTGAACTCTGTTTTGAGCGGTTGGTTGAAATTATTAATCGTTGTCCTAGGTAGAAAATGGGTTGTACTTTTAACAAACTGTAAATGGACTGTAGTAAATTCCATTAGAATTCAAAAATGGGTTGTATATTCTTACAAATAGCGAATGGTCTATATGTTCTCTGCCACACACTTGTGGCCCTACTAGTTGACGCGTACGCAAGGCTTTGTCTACTTATAGTCAACACATGGTTCTAGCAGCAGTGGCCGTTGGATGTCCATCCAACGGATGTCGTGCTACTTCTTCAATCTCGGATATTCTTGCTTTAGCCGCCCAAAAAATGATTCCTACCCCTGACATCTGGGTGCACCATTTCGGAGGCTGACCTCTGTGCCTACTAAATTGACGCGTACCAAGGGCTTTGTCAACTTAGTCAATATAAACGGTTCTAGCTACAGTGACCATACAATGTCCATCCAATTAAGATTTTGTGCATCCATGATATGTGTTTTTCTTGGAGCGTATTTTCAATTTTACTTTCTATTTGAATAAAATCATTGGATCTGAAATCTTGAATGAAAAAGAATCCTCCCATGGCTAGTTAATTGTTTGACTACTCAGTGTTCTTCACTTATATCTTTTTGGAGTAGTTTGTCATTTACTCACGTGCTTCACGTATATCCTATGAGTAAATGGTTGAATGAATTGAATATCATAAATCTGAATTTATATACGTTTCATATGCTTATAACATGGGGAGTAATGACTTCACACATAATAAGTATAGGTAGTAAACTTATTGAAAGTTAGCAAACGCAAAATTGGTCACTTGAACAATTCATGAAAGAATATTAAAGGAAGAGAGATTTCACATATAAATACACTATCTTGGACATCTTTTGTAATTGTGAGCACTCATTAAAATATGACATGCTAAAAGGTTGATGTTGTACAAGGAAGACAACTTAATGGGTTATGTTTTCCTATATCCGAAACGTTATATTTCTTGGATCATCCAACATGTTGAGCTTGCCTTTCCCTCTCAAGCTTGCCAAATTATTTGCACCAAGTAGAAATACTACTTGTGCTTCCAAACATCCCTTAAACAAGTTTCGCCATGAGAGTCCACCATACCTACCTAAGGATTGAGTAAGATCCTTCAAGTAAGTTGTCATTGGTGCATGCAATAAAAATTGCTCTCTAAATATGTATGATCTATTAGTGCGAAGAAAATAATCTTTATACGAACTTGTGATAGGGAAGAAATAAAAGCGACAGACTGCATAATAAAGGTCTTTATCACAAGCGGCAATATAAAGTGATGTTCTTTTGCATTAAGATTTTGTGCATCCAACCATAAAAGTGCATGACAACCTCTGCTTCCCTCTGCGAAGGGCCTATCTTTTACTTTTATTTTCTACCCTTATACAAGAGTCATGGTGATCATCACCTTTCCTTTTTACACTTTTTCCTTTGGCAAGCACTTTGTGTTGGAGCGATCCGGATATATATATCCACTTGCATGTAGGTTTTCATAAAGTATTATTGTTGACATTACCCTTGAGGTAAAAGGTTGGGAGGCGAAACTATAAGCCCCTATCTTTCTCTGTGTCCGATTAAAACTTTGAACCTATAAATATCACGTGAGTGTTAGCAATTGTTAAAGATTAAATGATAGTTGAGTATGTGGATTTTGCTGAATCAAAGGTCTTACATAGACCCTTCCCAAAATTAAGATGAATTGCAATTGTTTGATGACTAAGAGCACGGTTTGTTAGTTTTCAAGAAAGTTTATGATCTATACTTTAACATGTGAATAGCTTGTTACTTGATCATGAAAAGTTTTATGAGATGAGCTACTGTTATGACATATAATGATGCTAGAAAAGGTGATTGAAATTATCATTGATCAAACTTGTGCACCTGCTAGCATTCACACTTCATAAATTATTTCTTTTATCATTTACCTACTCGAAGACGAGCAGGAAATAAGCTTGGGATGCTGATACATCTCCAATGTATCTATAATTTATGAAGTATTCATGCTATTATATTATCCATCTTAGATGTTTTATATGCATTTATATGATATTTTATATGATTTTTGGGACTAACCTATTAACCTAGAGCCTAGTGCCAATTTCTATTTTTTCCTTGTTTTTGAGTATCGCAGAAAAGGAATACCAAACGGAGTCCAATTGACGTGCCAATTTTTGATGATTTTTTATGGACCAAAAGAAGCCCCCGGAGTAAAAGAGTTGGGCCAGAAGAGTCCCGGGTTGTCCACGAGGGTGAGGGGCGCGCCCACCCCCCTGGGCGTGGGCCCCTATCTCATGGATGACTCGGAGACCCCCCTGACGTGAGACCTATGCCAAAAATTCCTATAAATACATAAACCACCAGAAAATAACCTAGATAGAAAGTTCCGCCGCCGCAAGCCTCTGTAGCCACGAGAAATTAATCTAGGCCCTCTCTGGCACCCTGCGGAGGGGGCCATCATCACCGGAGGCCATGGAAGAGGATCCCGGAGGGGCCATCATCGCCATGAAGGCCAAGGACTAGAGGGAGAACCTTTCCCCATCTAGGGGGAGGCCATGGAGGAGGAAGCACAAGGGGGAGAACCTCTCCTCCTCTCTCTTGGTGGCGCCGAAGTGCCATCGGGAGGGGAATCATTGCCGCGGTGATCGTCTTCATCAACATCACCACCATCATCACCATCCTCATCTCTTTTACACGGTCCACTCTCCCGCACCCCGATGTAATCCCTACTTGAACATGGTGCTTTATGCCACATATTATGATCTAATGATGTGTTGCCATCTATGATGTTTTGAGTAGATATCCTTTGTCTTTCGGTTGATTGATGATATAGGTTGGTATGAATTGTATGTTTTATTTTGGTGTTGTCCTATTGTGCCCTCCGTGTCGCGCAAGCGTGAGGGATTCCCGATGTAGGGTGTTGCAATACATTTATGATTCGCTTATAGTGGGTTGCTTGAGTGACAGAAGCATAAACTCGAGTAAGGGGGTTGTTGCGTATGGGATAAAGGGGACTTGATGCTTCAATGCCATGGTTGGGTTTTACCTTAATGATCTTTTGTAGTTGCGGATGCTTGCTAGAGTTCCAATCATAAGTGCATATGATCCAAGAAGAGAAAGTATGCTAGCTTATGCCTCTCCCTCATATGAAATTGCAATGACGACTACCGGTCTTGTTAATGATTGCCTACGATAATTCCGCACACTGACCCATCATTATTCCACACTCGCTATTTATAATATTTAGTAATATATTCTAAATTTATGATAACATCACCTACTTTTATATTTCCGATACCATGCAAAGTTATCCTCTTCATACCCACAACGTAGTTTTATTTCTCATTTCTAGTTGGAAGCAAACGTTCGGTGTATGTAGATTTGTATCAGTGGCACATAGGACTTGAGAGAATATTGATCTTACCTTTGGCTCCTTGTGGGTTCGACACTCCATACTTATCACTTCCACCTTTTGGAATTGCTACGATGATTCCCTACACTTGGGGATTATCAAGCATGTACTCGCGCATATATACGGACGGCTAGGGCTTGTGTACATGGAGAGGCAACGGACAGCAACAACGGCGTCCTGTTCATTGGGCAGCAAACCGTCTGGGTCGGAACGGAGAAACAGCGTCCTGTTCATCGGGAGGCGACTGACTGGGTCGAAATGCGTCTTGTTCAACGGGAGCCAACCGGCTTGGACAGAACGGCCGAAACGGGGTCTGGCGTACCACAGAATGGAGGACACGACCTTGTGTTCGACCGGCCACGGTCGAAACGGGATCCTGTTCATCGGGAGGGGTCTGGCGTACCGCAAAACGGAGGAAACTGACTTGTGTTCGAGTGCCTACGGTCGAAACGGGGTCCTGTTGATCGGGAGGGGTGTGGCGTACCACAAAACAGAGGAAACGGACTTGTGTTGGAGCGCCTACGGTCGAAACGGGGTCCTGTTCATCCACCGTCTACTACCTCGCTCCAGCCTCCACGGGCTACTGTTCATCCGCCGTCGACCTCCTCCAGCCTCCATGGGTGACTGTTCATCCACGGCTACTGTTCATCCACCCCCACCGGCTGCTGTTCATAGAGCCTCCACGGGGTCCTGTTCATCCACCCCCAACCGGTTGGGGTGCGGCGGCCTCCTCGGGGTCCTGTTCATCCAGCAGCAACAGGATACTACCACGGGGTCCTGTTCATCCAACCCCCACCGGGAACTGTTTATCCACAGCCAACCAACCGGCTCAACTCACCAAGTCTCGACTCGTTCTATGTACCACGCGCACTGTAGCAACAGTCACTGTTCATTGACACCGGCTGGCTTCGTCTCGCAGGGGGCTCGATCGGCTTTAGTAAGTAGAAGTGATCGATCGATCGGGTTCAGTTAGCAGCGGCAGCGAAGCAATTGTTCGGGTTCAGTCAGCAGCGAATGAATCGCTCGGGTTCAGTTAACAGCCAAGGGATCGATCGCTCGGGTTCAGTAATGTGCGATCGCTCAGGTTCACTTAGCCAACGCCTCGCACACACACGCGTACACGAGAGAAACACGCAAACCACAGTGCATCGCTCGGCCCTGACCACCCACCGTAACTGGGAACTCCGTGATATTTTCCTCGCCCTCCCTTCTACCATGATTTTTTCCGTCACGGACGGCCCAAAGAATGTCATCCAGCTGCGTCTCCGGCCCGCCCAGGATGAAAAGCCCATTTTTTGTCGTAGAAGTAGGAGCCCACCACATTTATGATGATACCCGGTATTGTCATAATTATCGTCATAGAAGTGTCATAAGCATGATGGAATTTTTTTCGTTCGGCCCAAAATGTCACGGATGTGTTTTTTTGTAGTGATAGGACTTTCAAAGAGCACATACCTTGACAAAGTTTTGAAGAAGTTCAAAATGGATCAGTCAAAGAAAGGGTTCTTGCATGTGTTACAAGGTGTGAAATTGAGTCAGACTCAAAGCCCGACCACTGCAGAAGATAGAGAGAAAATGAAAGTCATTCCCTATGCCTTAGCCATAGGTTCTATCATGTATGCTATGTTGTGTATCAGACCTGATGTGTGCCTTGCCATAAGTTTGGCAGGGAGGTACCAAAGTAATTCAGGAGTGGATCACAGGACAGCGGTCAAGAACATCCTGAAGTACCTGAAAAGGACCAAGGATATGTTTCTCGTTTATGGAGGTGACGAAGACCTTGTCGTAAATGGTTACGTCGATGCTAGCTTCGAGACTGATCCGGATGACTCTAACTCACAAACCGGGTACGTATTTATATTGAATGGTGGAGCTGTCAATTGGTGCAGTTCCAAGCAAAGCGTCGTGGCGGGATCTACGTTTGAAGCGGAGTACATAATTGCTTTGGAAGCAGAGCATGAAGGAGTCTGGATGAAGGATTTCATATCTGATCTGGGTGTAATACCCAGTGCATCGGGTCCAATGAAAATCTTTTGTGACAACACTGGAGAAATTGCCTTGGCGAAGGAATCCATGTTTCACAAGAGAACCAAACACAGCAAGAGATGCTTCAACTCCATTCGTGAAAAGGTCAAGGATGGAGACATAGAGATTTGCAAAATACATATAGATCTGAATGTAGCAGACCCGTTGACTAAGCCTCTTCCCGAGCAAAACATGATCAACACCAAGACTCCATGGGTGTTAGATTCATTACAATGTAATCTAGATTATTGACTCAAGTGCAAGTGGGAGACTGAAGGAAATATGCCCTAGAGGCAATAATAAAGTTGTTATTTTATATTTCCTTATTCATGATAAAGGTTTATTATTCATGCTAGAATTGTATTGATTGGAAACTTAAATACATGTGTGGATACATAAACAAATAATGTGTCCCTAGTAAGCCTCTACTAGGCTAGCTCATTGATCAAAGATGGTTAAGGCTTCCTCACCATAGACATGTGTTGTCACTTGATATCGGGATCACATCATTAGGAGAATGATGTGATGGACAAGACCCATCCGTTAGCTTAGAATATGATCATTCAGTTTATTGCTATTGCTTTCTTAATGTCAAATACATATTCCTTAGACTATGAGATCATGCAAATCCTGGATACTGGAGGAATACCTTGTGTGCTATCAAATGTCACAACGTAACTGGGTGATCATAAATATGCTCTACAGGTATCTCCGAAGGTGTCTGTTGAGTTGGCATGGGTCGAGATTAGGATTTGTCACTCTGTGTATCGGAGAGGTATCTCTAGGCCCGCTCGGTAATACACATCAGAAGCTTGCAAGCAAAGTGACTAAAGAGTTAGTTACGCGATGATGTATTACAGAATGAGTAAAGAGACTTGCCGGTAACAAGATTGAACTAGGTATGAAGATATCGACGATCGAATCTCGGGCAAGTAATATACCGATAGACAAAGGGAATTATGTATATTGTCATAAGGTTCGACCGATAAAGATCTTCGTAGAATATGTAGGAACCAATATGGGCATCTAGGTTCCGCTATTGGTTATTGACCGGAGAGGTGTCTAGGTCATGTCTACATAGTTCTCGGACACGTAGGGTCCGCACGCAACGTTCGTTGACGATATATATTGTTATATGAGTTATGTGATTTCATGAACGAATGTTGTTTGGAGTCCTGGATGAGATCATGGACATGACGAGGAGCTCCGGAATGGTCTGGAGGTAAAGATTGATATATAGGACGATGCAGTTTGGACACCGTAAGAGTTTCGGGGGTACCGGGTATTCATCGGATCACGAGAAGTGGTTCTGGGAGGCCCCGAGAGGTCTATGGGCCTAATGGGCCAAGGGGAGGCACACACTAGCCCGCAAGGGGGCTGGCACGCCCTCTCCCTGGCCGCCGGCCCTAGAGAAAGAAAGGGGGAGGGCTAGCCCCTCCCGCCTTACCCTCCTCATGGGAGAAAGGAAAGGGGGTGGGGCGCCACCCCCTCCTACCTTCTCCATGGCGCCAAACGAGGAAAGGGGAGCGCCAAAGGGCAGGTGCCCAAGGGGGGCGACCGGCCACCTTGGGGCGCACCCAAGGCTGCCTCCCCTCTTCCCAACCTATATATGTGAGAGGGAGGGGCACCACACATCACGACGACAATCTCTTAGCCGTGTGCGGCGCCCTTCTCCACAGTTTCGTCCCTCGATCATATTTTCATAGTGCTTAGGCGAAGCCCTGCAGAGATAGCATCACCATCACCATCACCACGCCGTCATGCTGCTAGAACTCATCCACTTCTTCGCCCATCTTGCTGGATCAAGAAGGCAAGGACGTCACCGAGCTGAACGTGTGCTGAACGCGGAGGTGTCGTACGTTCGGTACTTGATCAGTTGGATCATGAAGAAGTTTGACTACATCAACCGCGTTAATAAACGCTTCCGCTTACGGTCTACAAGGGTACATAGACACTCTCTCCCCTCTCGTTTCTATGCATCTCCATGGATAGATCTTGCGTGTGCGTAGAATTTTTTTTGTTCTCCATGCAAAGTTTCCCAACAGCTAGATGGCTTCTTCTCTCTCTCTCTCTCTTTGATCTTCAATACAATGTTCTCCTCGATGTTCTTGGAGATCTATTCGATGTAATCTTCTTTTACAGTGTGTTTGTTGAGATCCGATGAATTGTGGGTTTATGATCAGATTATTTATGAATATTATTTGAGTCATCTCTGAACTTTTTTATGCATGATTAAGATGGCTTTGTATTTCTCTCCGATCTATTCATTTGGTTTGGCCAACTAGATTGATCTGTCTTGCAATGGGAGAGATGCTTTGCGATGGGTTCAATCTTGCGGTGTCCTCACCAAGTGACAGTAGGGGTAGCGAGGCACGTATTTGTATTGTTGCCATTAAGGATGAAAGTATGGTTTTTTTACCATATTGATTGGATCTATCCCTCTACATCATGTCATCTTGCTTAAGGCGTTACTCCAGTCTTGTTAACTTAATACACTAGATGCATGTTGGATAGCGGTCGATGTGTGGAGTAATAGTAGTAAATGCAGGCAGGAGTCGGTATACTTGTCACGAACATGATGCCTATACTCATGATCATTGCTTTAGATATCGTCATAACTATGCGATTTTCTATCAATTGCTCAACAGTAATTCGTTTACCCGCCGTATGTTTTCTACAAGAGAGAAGCCTCTAGTGAAACCTATGGTCCCCGGGTCTATTTTCTATGATATTATTTTGAAATCTATAAAACCAAAAACCCAAAAATACCTTGCTGCAATTTATTTATCTTTATTTTGTTTTACACTTTTACTTATCTTTTATATCTATCTCTATCAGATCTCACTCTTGTTCGTGACCATGAAGAAATTGATAACCCCTTTTTTGCGGTGTGTGCAAGTGTTCGTTAGTTTGTGCAGGTGTATCTATTGGGGACTTGCGTGTTCCTCCTACTGAATTGATACCTTGGTTCTTAATTAAGGAAAATACTTATCTTTACTTTGCTGCATCACCCTTTCCTCATCAAGGAAAAAATCAACGCAAACTCAAGAAGTAGATGTTATCAATCCAGTAGGAGAACCAAGCAACACTATGTAAACAACACCTGCACACAAATAACAAATACTTGCAACCCAACGCGTTAGAGGGGTTGTTAATCCCTCCTCAGTATTGAGATAGATTAAATTGTATGAGGTTTGATAAACAGATCTAGCAAAAACACACACAAAAATAAATAAAGAAAAATGCAGCAAGGTATTTTCATATTTAATATGATAGGAAATAGACCCGGGGGCGTAGTTTTCACTAGAGGCTTCTCTCAAGAAAATAGCATACAATGGGTAAAAAAATTACTGTTGGGCAATTGATAGAAAAGCGAAGAATCATGACGATATCCAAAGCAATGATCATGTATATAGGCATCACGTCAAGATTAGTAGACTGACTCCTGCCTACATCTACTACTATTACTCCACACATCGACCGCTATCCAGCATGCATCTAGTGTATTAAGTTCATGGAGAAACAGAGTAATGCAATAAGAATGATGACATGATGTAGACAAGATAGACCCCGTCTTTTTATCCTTAATAACAACGATACATGCGTGACATTTCTCTTTCTGTCACTGAGATTGAGCATTGCAAGATCGAACCCATCACAAAGCACCTCTTCCCATGGCAAGAAAAATCAATCTAGCTGGCCAAACCAAACCAAAATTTCGGAGAAGAAATACGAGGCTATAACTATCATGTATATAAGGGTTCAGCAAAGACTCAAATAATATTCATGGATAGAACTGATCATAAAATCACAATTCATCGGATCCCAACAAACACACCGCAAAAAGGTGTTACATCAAATAGATCTCCAAGAACATTGTATTGAAGATCAAAAAGAGAGAAGAATCCATCTTGCTACTAGATACGTACCCGTAGGTCTGTGGTAAACTATTCACGCCTCATCAGAGGGGCAACAAGGATGATGAAGAACCCCTACGTGATCGTTGCACCCTCCGTTAGAGTGCCGGAAAAGGCCTCTAGATTGGATCTCGTGGTTCTGGAACTTGTGGCGGCTGAAACTGTATTTCGTCGACTCCCATAGGGGTTTTGGGATTTTAGAGTATTTATAGAGGTAGAGGTCGGTGGAGAAGCTTTCCATGGGCTCCACTACACACCAGGGCGTGCCTGGGCCCCCTGGCATGCCCGATGCCTAGTGGGCCCCACGGGCCTCCTATCATGTGCTCCTTTGGCTCCCTGGGTGTCTTCTTGGTAGAAAAAAATCTCCAAAAAGTTTCGTTGCATTTGGACTTTGTTTGGTATTTGATGTTCTGTAAAGTAAAAACAAGCAAAAACAACAACTGGCACCGGCACTATGTCAATAGGTTAGCCCCAAGAAATGAGAATTTTTTTCAAAACTATCATGTTTTTTGTAGCAATTTCGGAAACTATAGTGTAGAATGAAAAAAACGCAAAACTAGTAGCCCGTCGGCCAGGGGTGGGCCGAAAAGGGGGTTTTCGGCCAGGGCATGGCCGAAGTAGGCTTTTCGGCCGCGCTTGGGCCGAAAACACGCTGTCGGCTGGGGCCCGACCGAAAATAGTAGCTTCGGCTGCTGGGAGGCCGAACTGGGCCGTTTTCGGCCCACCGGTGACCGAAGCGGAGCTTTTCGGCCAGGCTGCGGCCGAAAAGGTGCGGATAAGCACCGGTCGCCGACGCGAGCGCTCTGTTCTTCTTCGTTTCCCTTTCTCTCTCTCAGTTCTTCTCTGTAGAAACGCCCCCCCGCGCCGATCTCCTCCATTTGCCACTCATTTGCAAATCCAACCCACAGAATCGGTAGATCATCGCAATCTCCACCGGCCTATGGTGTTATTTTTTGCTATGGGATAGTTTTTGATGTGTTTGGGGAGGAGCAGCCATGGTGGGGAGGAGGAGCCATGGTGGAGAGGAGGACGGGTAGTAGGTGGTGGTGACTAGTAGAAGCAGAGGAGGAGGTGGTGAGGAGGAGGAGCAGGTTAGGGGCTGACCGGAGTTGAACCTCCGGTCGTCGGGGGCGGCGTTGTCGTTCTCCGGTGGTGCAAGAAGCGTACACACACTTCGAAGGTATAATCACGGCGTCACAAATATTATGTAAATTGTATAGTTTAGTTAGTGTATATAAGTCATATTGTGAATTTTAGTGTCAATAAATTTTTGGAGGCATTTTAGCGCATAGTTCGTGTAGCGGATAATATTAGTGTTCGTTGTGAATTTTAGTGTTAATATAATTTTGGAGGAATTTTAGCGCATAGTTCGTGTAGCGGATAATATTAGTGTATATTGTGAATTTTAGTGTTAATATATTTTTGGAGGCATTTTAGCGCATAGTCCGTGTAGCGGATAATATTAGTGTATATTGTGATTAATGAGAAGATGGCAATGTCGACGGTGAAAATGTCTCAATCAAGAAATCTGAATGTTTACTACGGCGCTGGTAATGTTCGATATAATGAGTTGGGGTTGATCTTAGCGAGTTTAAAAATGGCGTCATGACACTAGCTGACCCGACAGACCGGACATTAGACAGCTTGAAGTATTGGTTGACAACTAGTTTCGATCGGATCCGAAGTATGTTCATCAAGATTCATGCATTGTGGACCAAATCCTGTAAAAATGTCAAGTGGGAGTTGATGCCGTAGATAGGAGCCAGCATTGGTTGTCCCTGTTAAGACGCTGTCGAGACCAAGAATCCACCCATATGCACTTGTGCAACTTTGTGCGAAGGAGGAGAATACCGTAGAACTCCACGGGGTATGAACCCGCCAAGGCAAAGAAGTGGCTAACGAGATTGTTTTATCCGGTCACAGCCACAAGATGTGGATGCTAGCCAACCCGAGAAAGAGTCGACTCACGCCACACAATGTTTGTGGTCCCGATCATCGGCGAGAGCAGCCACCGATAATATTAGCTGGTTCAGGTTTTTGCTGATGGGGATGAGGAAGGGATGAAATGCGAGGGTGATGGAGGAAGAGGACGAGGATGGATTGGTGGAGGAACTGGATTCTGAAAATTCGAGGATGAAGTTGAGGTACCGATTCATTCGCATGGGAGCAGGACATATCCACCGCCTTACGGTGAGCGATGGCCATGAGACTCCATGGCAGATAATCTGAACCAAGTACAAATAGGGGCTATGTTTGATACAAAGAAAAATTGAAGTATCTTGGTGATAAAGTGGGCTATGTCTACGCAGAGGGTTTTAAGACACACGATCAAGTCCAACAAACTATACCGTGAAATGTGTTGAAAAAGGTTGTCGGGGAAGGTGCACGGCACGCGTGCAAGCACGACATCCACTGGGTTGTCACCATTGTCATCCCACATAATTGTGTGAGGAAGAACCTGCTGGTGAAGCATCCGAACCTGACTTCAAGTCTCATTGCGCAACTCATGTATACCGAGATAGTAGAGAAGAAAGATATGGAAGCAAAACACATCCGCACAGCGGTGAAGGTCGATGGAAGTATGTCATTCCTTATGGGAAGGCTTGGAGGGCTAAGCGAAGGCTATGGAGGAAAGGTTTGGGACGTTCTTGACTCATATGATAATGTTGTCCGCCTCCGGGCATCTTGAAGGAGAGGAATCCGGCACTTATGTGAACGCACAACACATGAGGTTGCTTGAGTATACCAGATTTCAAGGTGTTGAAACGAGTGTTCTTCTCTTTTGGTATGTGCATCAAGCTTTCCGCATTGTCCTCCTGTTCGCTTGTGGATGGTACATTCTGACGGTCGAGATAGAGGGCAAATCCTGACTGCTATTGGTGTGGACGGAACAATCAAATCATCCCACTTGCCATGGCATTTGTGGAGGTGAGAACTTTCTCAGCTGGGTATGGTTCTTCCGCCAAGTGAAAATTGCCATTGTGAAGGACCGACCAAACGTGTGTGTCATTCATGATGACATGCTGGTATATTGAAGGCCGTGAAGACACTTCGTAATCCAACGGATGACTGACTAACACCTTGGAGGGACTTGCAGAGCGGTGGTGCATGCGCCATCTTGGGGCTAATTTTTCTCACAGCTCAAGAACAAGCGGTTGATGAACTTGTTCAAAAATTATGCAAGCAGAGCCAGCAGCGCAAATACTGAATTTATTTGGTCAAAACTAGATGAGTTTACTAAGAAGCAGGTCCGTGCGAGGAAGAAAATGGAAGAAGATCAAGTTAAATTAGCAGCACTCATCATGGAGCTAGAGGAGCCAGAGGTCTTTGTGACTTGCCAGAATTGACCCTCCTAATACTACGAGAAAGAAGGGAAGGGCAATAAAGAATTTTTCCGAGTGGATAGAGAAAGAGCCTCCAAAGAATTGGTCTTTGCTGCATGACACACATGGAGCTAGGTATGGCCACATGACAACCAATCTTGCAGAGGTGTATAACTTTGTGCCGAGAGGGAACAGAGCATTGCCACTCACAGCTATTGTGGAGGCTGTATTCCATGGCACTTTGAGATATTTCAGAGAAAGGCACGAGTTAGCATGTACATATTGAAGATAATCGAACACACCTTATTGTAGCCGTGTCATGGAATACATGGCAAAGAAGATAGAGAAAGCAAAGAAGCACACCGTCGGACTCATAGGGAATCAAGAAAGGAGGTATGAGGTTGAGCTTCCTACCGATGGTTTTGGTTCGGAAATGAGGTGAAGACACACGAGGTAAAAATTGGACGGAATTTTATCCAACGTGTGAGTGTACATGCAACAAACCGAAGTTGTTGCACCTACCTTGCTCTCATGTGTTGGCTGCTGTGGGCAGATTGAGTTGGATGCTATCTCCTTCGTGTCCCCATACTATTTAAAAGAGGCGAGGCTCAACACCGGACAAAGCGAGATGACAGGGTTTAGAGTCGCCGGCAATTTCAACAAGGTAAACGACGGTGAGAGAGTATATATCCCGCATCCGCACCTTCGCGAACAAGTAGGGGCAGACGGAAGGCCCGTCGCATCCGAACGATATGGACCACCTGAAGCTGGTGGAGCAACCAGCAATGTTTGTTATCGCGCTTATGGGCATAGGATGAAATATTGTCCCGACCTGAACAAAGATGGTGCTTCCAAGATCGATTTAGTGCTTCCACATCGACGATCGCGACAACAAGAGGAAGAGGCGGACGTGGTCGTGGCGATCGAGGCGAAGGGGCGGACGAGGAAGAAATAACTCACAAGCTATATAATGTGTCGAGTGGGTTTTAATATGTCGACTATGTTTTAATTTGTAATATGTCGGACTATGTTTTAATTTGTAATATGTCGACTATGTTTTAATTTGTAATATGTCGTGACTATGTTTTAATTTGTAATATGTCGGGACTATGTTTTAATTTGTAATATGTCGATCTATGTTTTAATTTGTAATATGTCGACTTTGTTTTAATTTGTAATATGTCGATCTATGTTTTAATTTGTAATATGTCGGGACTTTGTTTTAATATGTAAATCCTCATGGACTATGTTTTAATTGTACTATGTCGACTATGTTTTTATTTGCTTTGAGATTTGTTGTTTGAATTGCAGATATGTCTTTGTATCCGTTGCTTAATGGCAACATCGATAGAAAGCACCGGGCGCCTATTGGAAGCGGGCAACAACTTAGACGTGTTGGTCACTCGCACCCCAAAGACTAACCGGCTGATACACGATTCATGGGTTGATAGGTATGTGTGCATATAATGGAGTCCATATAATGACTTACTATGTTTTACATACTTTTTGTAGCCGCTAACAATCTTTTTATTTTGTAGGTTGTTGGGCTGGACTTCTACCCTTGGCACGGCTGGTTCAGGTACATTGGATGAGTGGATTGATGGTCCGGACTTAGATGAGGCAGGTGAACCAAAGTCAGCTTACACAAGAGGCAAGTGAAACGCTTCTCTTCGACAAGTCACTCCTTACCTTAGTAGATAGATGGAGGCCGAGACACATCGTTTCACTTTCCATGGGGAGAGATGGCGCCTACTTTACAGGATGTGTCGTACTTGTTGGGATTACCTCGGCCGGTGCTGCCATAGGTCCCTTAGAGGCGAATCGGGGTGGCAAACAGCGATGCAGACCCGCTTTTTGGCTGCGGTCCCGATCGCTAGGGCCATAGACAACGATCCTCATGGACCTCTTTTTAGATGGTTGAGCCAGTTTGGGTAACCATCACGGCCACTTAAACAAATGTTGTTTTTAGTTGCCCGATTTTCATACAATTATTACGCTTCTATGTAGATTATCTCGTTAGGACATCCCCATGTTGAGTTGTCGGAGGCAGATTGACCGGTCCCTAGAGGCATATATTCTTTGGCTGTTCGGCAAGACGATGTTTACGGAGAACCACGTGACCACCGCCGATGCACGACTCATCGGTATTGCACGAGAGATAGCCGACGACGCTTGCCCGCCGGATATTCTATGAGGAGTTTTGGTTCTGCTGTGTTAGCGGCTACGTCTGAGGCCTGTGCAAAGCTTGCTTGTTGAAGTCTAGAAAATCTGGTGTTGTTGGATGTCCATTATTGTTGCAGCTCGGTCATACGAGAGATTCCCTATTGGACGACCCTATGTCTACATTGATAAACCTTTTGGTTTGGAGGACTTAGCTGGGCTTATGTGCCTGCTATCGGCGACTTACCTACTATGGGTTCTGTTTGGGCACGGCGAGAGGTACTTTTATATTAAGTAACAAGTAATTTAATTATTTTTGCCATTCATTAGTATTACTAATGCTTATTTGTTGTCATGCACAGAGACAGTTTATGATAGTCGTTAGGGATGCTACCCGTCCTTCACGGCGCAGTTTGATAGTTTGCACGAGGATCAAGTTATCTGGGAACCATACTCGGCCGAGGCTATATCATCGAGGTACCCAGTTGGGATTTCTGGATTGTGCACTAGAGATCGGCATTTTGGATGACCAAGGCCAAGTTGGTGTTCGATGTGACGGTTGAGGAGATGTCTCTTCATAGAGTAATGAGACAGCTCGGTCTATATCAAGAGCCCGAGATTCCAAAATTCCACAGTTGCGAACACGTGCACAAGTAAGTACTAATACTATTTTAGTTGTCACTATACATTCATAATATACCTAATTATGTATCGCGATGTCAATATCAGGGACGATCGCCTAGGAGGAAACAAGTCCATGGATTATCGGCTTAAGAGCATTACCCTTACGTTGATGAATGGACTACCGCTGCGACAAATACCGGGTGAGGGTCGGCCTTTAATCGGCAAATGTTCGGTTGTATCTGCAGCGTTACGCATACAACAAGGATCTACTTGGTTCCATCAGCTGCTCTGATCAGATCAAAGCCCTCTCACCAGCGATATGTACCCAACGCCTCATAGGGGAACCGACACCACGCGGTAAATGCCTTGGTTCTTATATGTTGAGTCTTTGTTAATCTGGACATATTCGCTTGGTGTCTATTCGTGGTGTCTATCATACAACGAGGATATAATTGGTTAACTCTTCATCTGCTGTGGTGACTTGACAAGACAGCGAGAGGAGGTTTCCGCTTTAATGCGGCGCTTTCAGAGGGGAGAAACTATCCCACCGCGAGAGGGCGCCTCATGGTTGAGGCGCCTTGATGACAAGCTACGGGGATTTACGCTGCTGTTACGTGTAGACGGTCTTCGGATGTTGCACTTCCTCCTCCAAAGACATCGTCCGCCACGCCCCTCTCAGACAAAGATTCGAACCACGACCCTCGTACAACGCTCACAACCACGACCTTCATGCACCGTGCACCGCAGTAACCTCATCCTTCACAGCCGTGGAGCTCTTCCTGCATGAGCCACCTCCTTCACAGCCGTGGAGCTCTTCCGGCATGAGCCACCTCCTTCACAGCCAGGGAGCTCTTCCCGGAATGAGCCACCTCCTTCACAGCCTGGGAGCTCTTCCTGAATGAGCCACCTCCTTCACAGCCAGGGAGCTCTTATCGCATCAGCCACCTCCTTCACAGCCGTGGAGCTCTTCTCGCATCAGCAGATGGAACTAGGTAACCCTACTCACTACATTCTTTTGAACAGAGTAGTAATCGCTCATGCATTTGTATCAATTTTACAAGTTTTTACTTTACCGCAGCGGCAACCTGTCGCAACTGCTCATGCATTCAGAGCAGTCACCCATCCTTAGTGGTGGTGCTGATTACTTTGAGGGCGACCGCGAGGATGATGACCATGCTACAAACATTTATGGCTTCTCGCAGACAAGTGTTTCACACTCCACCACCACCACCGACGCAGGAGACATGCACCGTGATGCACGAGGTTAACTATGGTCGTGGTTATCGCGAGCCTCGCCCACCGCCTCGGCGCTTATCGCCTTCGGTCCTCGCCGAGGAAGACCTGACTAAATCGCCGTCCCCGCAGTGATATGCTTATTATCTATGTATGACTCATTATCTATGTTAGTTTCAGACTATTCGCATATGCGTGTCAAGATTTATGTACGAGACATGCTTCATATATGTGTTACTATCGCACTTCCTTCTATCGATCAGAGACATATATTGTTTTATGTATGCGAGAGACATATTACTATTAATTTGCATTCTTATTCCAGTTACATTTCCAAATAGATTACAACCGATAATTAACATACAAGTACATCTGAATTAAACGGTGCGGCTGAACTTGTGCAATACATCTTACATACTACAAAATGAAATTCAGATAGAACATAATGCCCTACAACAATACAATACAAACTGGAATACATCTTACATACTACATGAAGTCATCATCGTCATCCTCCGTTGATGCAGCCCTCTTGCCCTTCGACGATGCGGTCCTCTTGCCCTCCGTCGATGCAGAACTCTTGCCCTTGCCGGATGCGTAACTCTTGCCCTTCGAGGATGCGAAGTCTTGCCTTTGGACGATGCAAAGACTCTTGCCCTTCGACGATGCGTAACCCGGGCGGCGGCATGAAGATATCTTCGTCGTCCTCGCTCTCCTCAGTCCATAAAAATGTATTCTTTGCTGCAGTCCTTCTGAAAGTTTCACTCTTCGGCTCCACTACCTTCTTCCACCTTTCATGCAACCTAAGAAGTTCTTGACGTACCTCCTCATAGGTCCTTTCAGGCCACCCGAACTACGTAATTGGTGAGCCAACTCATTCATTATGGTGTCACTACCGTGAGTTCGTCCCATGGAACTATCCTATTGTCCATCCCGAAATCGGTAACTAGACTCGGAAGAGTGCTGCTCATCCCGTGGTGAAAACTACGATCGAATGGATAATGGGACATCTCGACTACACTACACCGAATGCTTATCCACCTTCACTTTGAAGGGTTTTATAGATCTGAGGAGAAAATAAGGCGGAAAGAGTTGGCGGAAACGGGTGGCGGGAAGGGGTTGGCGGAAGCGGGTGGCGGAAGGGGTTGGCGGAAACGGGTGGCGGAAGGGGTTGGCGGAAACGGGTGGCGGGAAGGGGTGGCGGAACATTTCAAAGACTTTTCGCCTAGACTTGACCAAAGTCTATTTCGCCTAGCTTTGGCGAAATGCTCTACTTCGCCTAATGATGGCGAAATCACCTACTTCGCCTAATGATGGCCGAATCACCTACTTCGCCTAACTTTGGCGAAGCCCTACTTCGCCTAGCTTTGGCGAAAAGCCCTACCGCCGTAAGATGGCCGACGGGCTACTAGTTGTGGTTTTTTTGCATTACGTCATATAGTTTCCGAAAATGCTATAAAATCTATCACAGTTTTGAAAAAAAATCAAGAAATGATATAAAGTTACTAGTAAATGAATATAAAACATCCAAGATTGATAATATAACAACATGAAACAATCAAAAATTATAGATACGTTGGAGACGTATGAGACACCTACACAATCCTGTTAGAGTCACAACACTACCAAGGCTACACCGGGGTTAGCGCACATACCACTTGTTTAAGCTTCTCTAGCATGCTAATCAGAACTAATTAACTACAATAGGTTTCTTTCTTAGGATTGCTCCAAGGACGCAGAGTTCCTCGACGCTCCCATCCAGAACTACTCGCAGATGCAGCAAATCTTCTGCTATGGGCTGGCTATCGGCAAGCATGCCATGTGCTCCAATGAGCCTTTCGGTTCACCTATGTCTGAGTATCCAGACACCCATAATTTAGAGACCATCATCCCTGATGGTCCTGAGAAGGTTGTTGATCATGTTCATGTGCTTGATAGGAAGAAGAAGAGGGGTGACTTGATGGACGAAGAGCTGAGTGTCTTTAGCAAAGACAACTGTTTCCAAGGGTTCTAGAAATTTACAGATCATGATAGACATGCCATGAATAATTGACCTGTTACAAAGACAACTGCTTCCAAGGGTTTATGACTAGGTAGGGCGTAGAGGATGCTTACTCCAAGTTTTTCCTAAACCTGGAAAACAATGTTGAAGCACGCAAGACTCCTGGTCTGTTTGGGTTGTGTGGATGAAAAACTTCTTCATCATCATCGTCCAGTTCGTCAATGATTGTAGTGTTGTTTTATTGATGTGACTGTATGTAAAGTGCTATGAGCACTTGTTAGGGTGGTAGATGGTAAGCTTATCACATAGGGTTTAAGGTTAGTAGGTCTGTTGAATGTATACAAGCAAACAACATGCATCAACACAACCGTATGCAGGCAACCAAACATAAGGAAAAGTTGATGCTATCATGCAGGCAGACCATATGCAGGATACCAAACCATGTGTACAACATGGTTTTCAACCTGCATTTACTCAGTTCGTCCTAGGTGAGCCACAAATGCAAAGAGGAAAAAATGTTGTAGGCTACCATTTTTTTGAGACAATCATGCGAAGCTTTATTGAACTGTCACAATGTTTACAAAGACGAAAAGAAAGTTCAACGGGGTGGCCTAACCAAACATGGCAACCAATCCCTAGTTGTAATATATGCTTTGCTAGATTGTGAGCCTCGAAATTCGAGCTCTTAAACTCATGGCCGAAATTACATAAAATAAAGCTACTAGAGTATTTTATGATTTCATGTATAATAGCACCGTAACTGGATCCACTCTTCTGCTTGATGTCCTCGATCACCACCTTGCAATCCAAACCCACGTGGATGGAATGTAGGTTTAGATCCTCTGCGAGTGCTTCCAATATAGTAGGGGCGGAGATGCCACTAAAAAGAATGGCTGATGCCCCGAGGTACAATCCCTCTCTATCTTTGCATACCGCGGGGGTGGGAGCATCAACATTCAACTTTGCAAAATCCCCTGGCGGCTGAGTCCAATGCGTTGGCCTTGCCGTTCTGGCTTGTACCGTCGTTGCCCTCGACTTCTTCAACACTTCAAGATCATTCAAATATGACTTGATGAAGATATGTCTTAACAGAGGACTTTGAAAAATCTCCTCATACACGACCTTTCTCCATGCTCCCCCCGCAAAAAAGGTGATCACCATGCGCACAAAGAGTATCGGACCAAGTGCGTGCATGCGTGCGCGGCCTTCACACCAGGGCTCAGCGCGCATGTACTTGCTACTACTGTATAAGCATTTCATCCTCATCACAGAAGTAGCGTACGTACGTACAGTACAGTTCAGGCATAAATAAATTTGCTGGAGTAGTAGAATAAATAAATTTGTACTACTAGTAGTATAGAGTAGAGCATAGAGAGTCTAGGACTTGTCGAGGAGGCTGTCGAGGTAGAGGTTGAGGATGTATCTGCCGGTGGAGAGGACGTCGAGGCGCTTCTCGCTCGGCTCGTACCGCCCCTTGCGCAGCTGGTACCGGTGCGTCACCGCCGACACCGTGTACGCCTGCCCTTCGATCGTCACGCTCTCCCCGCAGTGGATGTTCTGCGTGCGTGCGTGCGTGCGTAGCCCACCACAAAAACAAAACACACTGTCAAAACTGCAACAGCCAGAAATACAGACTGACGGAGTGCGTTGCTGCATGCGTACAGTTCTGAATTGTTCGGAACAGGTTAGGGAAGATTTAGTGTTCCATAACAATACGAAAAGGAAAAAGACGATAGTTTTAAGTTTAGATCAACTCCCAACTATCACCACCAAGAACAGTTGTAGTAACTTTTACTATAGCCAAAGGCTTTGTGTCAGTCTATCCGATCTGGCATTTGCTGCAATTCTGCTAAAGGTGTTGAGGGGCAAACCTATATGTAGCTGCCTGGCTGGTAGACATTGAGACTGCAGCCAAACATCTGAAAAGCTGTTACTGCTTAGGTAGCGATTTCAATCCTAAATTTGCCGGTTCAGGATTTGTGTTCTTTGTTGCCCTGCACACCCAGTGAGACTGTAACCAAGCTTCTGAAGCAACCTGAATCAACTCTGCTAGACGGTCTGTTGCAGGAAAAACAGTTTGGACGACTAACTACCGCTCAGATTAAGAGAGAAGCCCACTTTATACACGATAAACGTGTCGTAGGGTTCCCATTACAACTCTAATTTTTCATTGGTTCATTCTACCTAATTAAACTCTGAAAACCGTTACATGCTTGCTGGCTTGCCACGAGCATATTGAGGAGGTCACCATACCGGAATAAGCTGAGGCACTGGCGCTCCGCCGTGCGGTCGCTCTCACTCGTTAAGAAGGGTTTAAGAAGGCCATCTTCGCTTCAGATTGTTTCATTCAGTGGTAAAAGTATTATACAGTTTCAGTAAATCAAATTAAACATATGGCAACAGGAATTTGATTTCAGTTGGCTGAATCAACCTATGAATGATTAATGTGGTAAAATTGCTGCCCAAATTGATCATTTATGGGTTGATCAACGAATGTGGTAAAATTGCTGCCCAAAACTGTTAAACATATGAGTTGAGAGAACCTTTTTTCTATGGGGGCAGCAGGAGCCAGGAGCTCTGCATTTGCATTATAGAAGGGGGACAATACAGTACAATAAGCAAAGCCTGGTGTTCTAGTTCGAAGTTCAACGTTTTGGTTCAAGATTTGAATAGGAGACAAAATTTGAAAAATTGCAGTAAATCAATAAGAATTAAAGATCTAGAAATCAGCTCAAGTTGAAATGCAGTTTGAGAGTACTACTACGCTACATGGCATGGCAGAGACAGAGATTCAGAAACAGAGTAGGGAGATGGATGCACCGGAACTCACAGGAAGTCATCGATCGTGCGCGCTTACCGTGGGGAAGCAGCGGACGCCGAGGCAGCGCGGCGGCGGCGTGATCTCGACGACCTTGAAGGGGTACTTGTGCTCCTTCTCCCGCTCCAGCTCCCTGTCCCGGTCCTTCTTCCTGCACACCACCGACAAACGCGGCTGCACGCAGGATGTTAGCTAGCTCGTCACAGCAACGCTGCCGCTCTCGGCCGATCGCCGGACTCGATCGTGCTGCATATGCTCTTGTGCTGGCTGCTAACCTTGTGGTAGGCGATGGAGGTGGAGGCGACCATGGCCATGGCGGACTGCTCTCTCCGCTCTGCTTGCTGCTGCCGCTGAGAGGGATCCGCAGAGTCCTCGCGGGCGAGGGAAGCGGCGCGCGGAAGGGGTTGGGTGAACGGGCAGAACGTCCACAGATTTCCTTGCTCTGCTCTCCGGTGATGGATGGTGGTTGATTGGTTTGAGGATTCTGCAGCAGCTTCAGCCGGGAGGTGTGGAAAGAAGGTGTGCCACGCGTGCCGATCGGTCCGATCAAGTCGCTGTCAGAACCTTGATTTTCTGCTCGTCTTTTCCCCCTTCTATGAATTTCTTTCTAACATGTCTGTACTTTTGCGCAAGCCTAGCAAATCCCATTTACCATCAATAGAAGATAGAACACACTTTGTACCATGTTTTAGTGAGGAGCTTCGCCTCCCCCTCCCCCTCGTGTCGCCCCCGTGGGCGACCAGGGGGAAACCCTAGCCGCTGCAGCCCGTACTCCCCCGTCTCCCCATCATCCTCGCCGCTGCCAGGCGAAGCTTGACCGGCAGGGGCGGCGGCGGGGCTCCTTTCCCCTTCGTGCGACTAGGCTGGCACGGGACGACCGTTCATGAGGAAGCACCAGACTAGCGCGGGGTGCGGCAGCGCTGCGTATGGATCTTGGTCGCGGCGTGTGCAGCGCGTCAGCTGCTGGGGTTCGTGCTCGCGGCGTGGTGCGGCGGCTACAAGACAGGCATGGCCTGGTGGTTGCGTGCGTCGCCGGGTTCGGGTCAGATCCTTCTGGATCCAGCGCCCGGACGCCGTCGGGCAGCACAGGATGGTGGTAATCGTGGCTGACCAGGTCGGATCTCCCTTGATCCGGCGCCTGGATGGATCTACGCCGGAGGCTCACCTCGATCTGTTGGTGGGTTGAGCCCTATGGTACTTTCCATTTTGTAGGTTTCGTGTCTCGGCTCGCTGCCAGATCCGGAGCAGATAGAGATTGGTGATACAGGATGTGGACTGGAGGAAACTTTGGCCAACTAGCTCGCCCGACATCGACGATGGCTTTGACGTCATTACACTTCTTGGAGGCGAAGCCGAGGTCCTTCCTATTCACCTCCGACCTCCTCCTGGACAAAAGTCCAAAATCCGTCTTGGATTGGGAGGCGGCTGTCGGCGTTCTGGGAACGAGGGTACCCAGACTTGTCTGCCTGCGGCCCATGGCGTGGCACCATCAACGGCCCGGTATGGCCCAACTTCAGCAGCAACAACTCAAGACCCTCGCGAGGGGCCAAGCCTCGCGAGGCAGACGACACTAAGACCTCGGGGGCCGCCTCCCCAGGCTGGCTCCCGAGGAGCGGAGATATCTATGCAAGGTGCACCTTGCGAGGTTCACATGACGTGAGCCATGACGACCAAGGCCAGGCGGGCGCCAGCGGGCGCAGTGTACCAGTTTCCTCTTTGATGCTAAGGAGGAAAGCGTAGGCGCAGAGTCCCGAGGAATCAAGCAAAGGTTTCCATTTCGGTGCAACAAGACTAAGACCGCTAGGACGGCAGGACAGAGGTCATCGCGGAACCCACAGCAGCGTCACCACCAGAGTCTTTTGCAGGCGAATACCACATTTGTCAGGATAACTTGTACTAGTTGTCTTTCTTCAAATTTGGCCGTTGTGGGATCCCTTCCCGTCTACATTTGGGAAGAGGACCAAGGCCACTATAAATAGGACTTAGCCACCACCATAGAGAGACATCTGGGGACGGATCCGTTCCACCCGAACGACCTCACCAGCTCATCAAGCTCAAGAACACCTCACCTCTTGAGGCTGTTCCACCACTGTATTAGTTCGTCCTCAACTCCTTGAGGCAATCCACCACAAAGCTGGAGTAGGGTATTACACCGCAAGGTGGCCCAAACCAGGATAAATCTCTGTGTCTCTTGTCCTTTGGGTTCGTCGAGTTTGGTCGTGGGATCCTGAGCGGGCAGGCTGGGAGAGAGAGTGTTCTTCATGCGCACCCTAGAGTTCGAACCTTCCAAGGGTCTGCGGAACCCCGATTCCGACAGCGGCGACGCCCTGCGCGTCGTACCCTGCATGGAGGCGCCATCTTGGGAGGCTTGGGTGTTTGGAGGAGAGTTGCTGTGGGTGATGGCCTCCGCGTGTCAGATCCCGCAGCGGCAACGGTATCGAGGTTGGCAGGGGAACGACATTCTATCTACCGTGTCGACGACATCGGGTCTTGGGCGGCATGGTGCACCTGAGTCTCGATGACAGATGCATCTGGATGGACGAGGGCAGGATGGTGGCGCCGTTGGGCGTCGTGGTGGCATCGATGGATGGCCGGACTGGCAAGGATGATGCGGATCTCTTTCCTGAAGATGGATCAGCGGTCGATGGTGGTGGCGGCATCTAAAACGTGTGCATGCGGTGCACACTTTAGGTCTGTAGATATGGGGAGTGAGAGCACTCCTCATTATCGAGGTTGTAGGTGTGAGTGGTGGCTTTGGGTGGTTTGATGGACGTTCTTGTCTGAGCTTTGTTGAATAATGAATAAAGATGGTTGTATACATCGATTGATG
Organism: Aegilops longissima; assembly: GCA_021605205.1. Taxonomy (NCBI): domain Eukaryota; kingdom Viridiplantae; phylum Streptophyta; class Magnoliopsida; order Poales; family Poaceae; genus Aegilops; species Aegilops longissima. Next base: position 576,730,839 of record CM038677.1, read on the forward strand.
CAAAAGCCGGAGGTTTTAACCTCCTTTTTCAAAAAAAATCGTGTCTTACAGCAGAATCTTTTTAAAGTATAGACTAGTAGCAAAATTACTCATGAGTTGCAACGGGAAAATAAATTGACACATGGTTCAAATTTTCACCTACCCTTAGGATGTATCTTTCGTATTGTTCGGGCTTATGTGTTGCTCTGGCCGCACCATAGACTTCCTTCTCTCCTCTTGTTTACCCTTGTATTTTTGTGTGTAGACATCCATTAGTTCGGTTTGGTTGTAACGTTGTTGCTTTATCTATAAAATGGGAATGAAGTTTTTTTCAGGAAAAAACATAGATTTTTCACCGCCTAGTGTCATCCATTTAATTTTCCCTTTCCATACAGTGGGCCTTCTGCTACTGCGATAAAGTGTAAGGTGAGCTCTGAGATCCTTTCTGAGAGCAATAGTGTGTGCATCAATCTTTTTCGGAAAAATGAACATAACTATCTTGAGGTCACCTACCAGAGCTGCCAATAATCCAATATGCGCGTAACCAAGTGCTCTACTATAATCTCATCTCACATGGCCATGTATCACATGGATCGACATGCCTGCGTGGCGCGATATCCTGCACACACCACCGCATGCATGCACCTGCATCATCGGGTCGACGGAGCCACCAGCCAAGATCGCCGCCGCACACGACGGGCCGGGGAATCCGAACCAATTGAGGGCGCCGGCCGCGCGCATGTGGCTTCGGAGCCTCCGTGTCACGGAGACACAGGCTTAGGCCGAGAATAATGCAGTTTCTGAGGCACCAGGACAAACTGAAGATCATCGTTCTTAGGGTTATCCTGCACACGTTCGATCGCTCTGCAACCATATACATGTGGCTGGTGGAGTCGATCCTTGAAAGCTACTCCCTTCATTCCTAAATATTTGTCTTTCTAGACATTTTAAATGGATTACAACATATGAATGTATGTAGACATATTTTAAAATATAGGTTTATTCATTTTGCTTCGTATATAGTCATTTGTTAAATTTTTTTAAAAAATATATATTTAGGAACGGAAGAAGTAGTACGTGTAATTATATCACGTAAGACACCAATAGGGAAGATGCTAATGCATCCGTGATGATGAGTTAGGTGATGATCGATCGCCTAGGATCGGTGTCGGGTAGCTAGATGTGCAATTGGGACTTTGACATGCATCTAGCCAGTTTGATTCGGTCCAGAGACCTGAGGAAAGTTTTTTCAGGATGTTGATAACATTCACATGTGTGGTTGGAGTAACTCTCTCACACGTCCTATAACACATAAATTATGTCATGTCATCGCATGCATGCATGTGAATTTTTTTTTAGGTTTTCAGTTTTTAAACTATGTTATCTTTTTAATGAAAAATCCAATTGAAGATCCGTTTTCATCATTAAATCCATCGCAACGAGATCTTCGAAAGTAGATCTCATATCAATATGTTTCGACAAAAGTTGTCATGTCTATTACACATGAATTGTCATGATATTTGCGCTAAAGTTGTCATGATATATTTCAGCTATTTTCTTCTACATTTAAAAGTAAATTTTGATATATTATAAAATAGAGAATTAAGAAACTAGACATGTCATGAACCATAAACTAAAATTTTCATGATACATGCACTTAAAATTGCCATGGCTCGTACAAAAAATAATTTTTATGGTTAAAGTACTGGAATTACCATGGTCAAAATACTAAAAATGCCATGCTCTATAAACTAAAATTGCCACATGACAACTTAAGTGTAACACTATGGCAACTACTGTGTAAACATCATGGCAATTTTTGGCAAAAAAATAAATTTCGTCGAAACATATTAAATAGGATCTAGTTTTAAAGATCTCGTCGAGACATATTTAATGGTGGAAACGGATTTTTAATTAGAAGATAAAACATTTTTAAGCCGAAAACCAAAAAAATTTCCGCGGATGTCATATGTTTTAATGTGGCAAAATGAATGATACTAGAGGCGTTTGGGCCATGTTGCTTCGTGCCACACGTGTGGGCGTTAACATTTGCGTTTTTTTAAGGTTGATAGTTTATTCGGTTTCATACCCTATTGACCGGGGACATGATTGAACCAGGGCAGCTGCATCTGGAGTTCAGGACTAACCAAACCAAAGGCCTAATCCATATGGGGTGTGCTATGCTTTTCTTTTCATTGAACACTTATAATCGGACTTGCTCACGTACACGAGCATACACTCACTCAACACTCATCAATTAGCTTAAAGAGAAGTGCGGTAGTGGTATAACTGATTTCTTTGCTAGGGAAATATCGTTAATTTTTCATTGTCCTTGTTAATCGTACCATCCTTAGCAATGTTGGTTATATATCCTTGCAGAGAACCATCCCCGGCCCGCTCCCTCCCGCCAGGGTTCCGCCGACGCCCAAGCCCTCTCTCGCCACCGTCGGCGCGCGCGCCCCGGCCCATCCCACCCCCCTCTTCCCCCTCCCATTCCCGCCCCTGCGCCGCCTCCCCGGGAGGTGGTCGGGGCGGCGCACCCCTTCCCTTCCTCTCGGCCCCCACCTCCATGGGATCTCCCCCGCCGCCGCCGGCGGGTGCCCTCGGCGCTGGCCCGGGTTATGTCGGCGGTGGCGGGCCCTTCTGTCCCCTCGCATTCGCCTCCTTCCCGAGGCGGTGACGGCGGCGATGTCGCTTTCTGGCGGCGGCGGCGCGCGACCGGCGGCGGTCGCCGGCGGTGGGCGCGGGTGGCGGTGCTGCCTTTGGCGGCGGCGGCGTGATGGCGTGCGGTGGCCGGCGGCGCACCCCCGGCCCAGATGGGCCCTCCCGGGCCCATTTGGGTCCTAGCGGGCTGGCCATTGGCATGGCTTCGACGTCCTCTGCGTGGCGCGAATGAGGTACGGCTCGGACTCGAGGTGGTGGCGCCGACGGCATGCCTTCTGCAGCGTGAAGGCGGGAGCTTTACGGGCATCTGAGGACTCGGCCGGACCTGTGGGCCCATGATACCGGTATGCTCCTGCTGTCACGTCCGGCCGGTTACCGTCATTGACGGTGGAGGCTGGGCCCTCCCGCGTGCCGACGATGCTGCTGTCGCGAGTCCCGGCTCCTCTTCTTCGTTGTGCAGGCCCCTTTCGGAGTGCCGCGGTGAGACGGCACGGAAGCTTCAAGACCGTTTTGGCGCAGAGTGGTGGTTTGTTTGGTGGTGTGCTCCGGAGCGCCCGAGGTGAAGGTTGGGATCGGGAGAAATGCCTGTCGGCCGAGCCGACTGTTGGGTAACGTAGTAATTTCAAAAAAATTCCTACGCACACGCAAGATCAAGGTGATGCATAGCAACGAGAGGGGAGAGTGTTGTCCACGTACCCTCGTTGACCGAAAGCGAAAGCGCTAGCACAACGCGTTGATGTAGTCGACGCCTTCACGATCCGACAGATCAAGTACCAACGCATGGCACCTCCGAGTTCAGACACGCTCAGCCCGATGACGCCCCTCGAACTCGATCCAGCCGAGTGTTGAGGGAGAGTTTCACAAGACGACGGCGTGGTGACGATGTTGATGTTCTACCGACGCAGGGCTTCGCCTAAGCACCGCCACAGTATTATCGAGGTGGACTATGGTGGAGGGCGGCACCGCACACGGCTAAAAGATCACACAGATCAATTTTTGTGTCTATGGGGTGCCCCCCTGCCCCCGTATATAAAGGAACAAGGGGGGGTGCGGCCAGCCATGGAAGAGGGCGCGCCATGAGGAGTCCTACTCCCATCGGGAATTGGACTCCCCCCTTTCCTAGTTGGATTAGGACTTGGGAGGGGGAAAGAGGTGGAGGAGAAGAAGGAAGGGGGGCGCCGCCCCCCTCTCCTTGTCCTATTCGGACTAGGGGGGAGGGGCGCGCGGCCCAGCCCTAGCCGCCTCTCCTCTCTTCCACCAAGGCCCACTAAGGCCCATTAAGTCCCCGGGGGTTCCGGTAACCCTGCATACTCAGTAAAATCACTATTTCACCCGGAACACTTCCGATATCCAAACATAGGCTTCCAATACATCAATCTTCATGTCTTGACCATTTCAAGACTCCTCGTCATGTCCGTGATCACATCCGGGACTCCGAACAACCTTCGGTACATCAAAACATATAAACTCATAATATAACTGTCATCGAAATGTTAAGCGCGCGGACCCTACGGGTTCGAGAACTATGTAGACATGACCGAGACACGTCTCCGGTTAATAACCAATAGCAGAACCTGGATGCTCATATTGGCTCCCACATATTCTACGAAGATCTTTATCGGTCAGACCGCATAACAACATACGTTGTTCCCTTTGTCATCGGTATGTTACTTGCCCGAGATTCGATCGTCGGTATCTCAATACCTAGTTCAATATCGCATCGGCAAGTCTCTTTACTCGCTCAGTAATACATCATCCCGCAACTAACTCATTAGTTGCAATGCTTGCAAGGCTTAAATGATGTGCATTACCGAGAGGGCCTAGAGATACCTCTCCGACAATCGGAGTGACAAATCCTAATCTCAAATACGCCAACCCAACAAGTACCTTCAGAGACACCAGAGAGCACCTTTATAATCACCCAGCACGTTGTGACGCTTTGGTAGCACACAAAGTGTTCCTCCGTAAACGGAGTTGCATAATCTCATAGTCATAGGAACATGTATAAGTCATGAAGAAAGCAATAGCAACATACTAAACGATCGGATGCTAAGGTAACGGAATGGGTCATGTCAGTCACATCATTCTCCTAATGATGTGATCCCGTTAATCAAATGACAACCCATGTCAATGGCTAGGAAACTTAACCATCTTTGATCAACGAGCTAGTCAAGTAGAGGCATACTAGTGACACTCTGTTTGTCTATGTATTCACACATGTATTATGTTTTCGGTTAATACAATTCTAGCATGAATAATAAACATTTATCATGATATAAGGAAATAAATAATAACTTTGTTATTGCCTCTAGGGCATATTTCCTTCAGTCTCCCACTTGCACTAGAGTCAATAATCTAGTTCACATCACCATGTGATTTAATACCAATAGTTCACGTCACCATGTGATTAACACCCATAGTTCACATCGTCATGTGACCAACACCCAAAGGGTTTACTAGAGTCAATAATCTAGTTCACATCACTATGTGACTAACACCCAAAGAGTACTAAGGTGTGATCATGTTTTGCTTGTGAGAGAAGTTTAGTCAACGGGTCTGCCACATTCAGATCCGTATGTATTTTGCAAATTTCTATGTCAACAATGCTCTGCATGGAGCTACTCTAGCTAATGTTGGGGAACGTAGTAATTTCAAAAATTTTCCTACGATCACGCAAGACCATGGTGATGGCATAGCAACGAGAGGGGAGAGTGTCCGTCCACGCACTCGTGAGACCGAAAGCGAAGCGTTATAACAACGCTGTTGATGTAGTCGACGCCTTCACGATCCTACCGATCCAAGCACCGAACGCACGGCACCTCCGAAGTTCTCGCACACGCTCAGCTCGATGACGATCCCCGACTCGATCCAGCAAAGTGTCGGGATGAGTTCCATCAAGACGGGCGCGTGGTGGCGATGTTGATGCTCCACCGACGCAGGGCTTCGCTTAAGCTCCGCGACGATATGACTTCTCCGGCGCAGGCTTCGCTAAGCTCCGCGACGATATGACCAAGTGGAATATGGTGGAAGGGGCACCGCACACGGCTAAGGAAAGATTCAGAGATCAACTTGTGTGCCTGGGTGCCCCCGCCCGTGATATAAAGGAGCCAAGGGGAGGTGGCGCCCAAGGGAGGAGGCGCACTAGGGAGTCCTACTCCTCCGGGAGTAGGATTCCCTCCAATCCTAGTTGGATTAGGATTCCGAGGGGAAAGAGAGAGAGGGGGCGCCCACCTTCCTAGTCCTAATAGGACTAGGGAAGGGGGGCGCCACCTAGGGCTGCCCTTCTCCTTTCCTCCAAGGCCCACTATGGGCCCATGTAGTTCCCGGGGTTCTGTAACCTCCGGCACTCGAGAATTCGATTTCACTCGGAACCTTTCCGATGTCCAAATGTAGGCTTCCAATATATCAATCTTTATGTCTCGACCATTTCGAGACTCCTCGTCATGTCCGTGATCACATCCGGACTCAACAACCTTCGTGCATCAATACTTATAAACTCATAATGAATCACATCGAAGCGTTAAGCGTGCGGACCCTACGGGTTCGAGAACTATGTAGACATGACCTAGAACCATTCTCGGTCAATAACCAATAGCGGAACCTGATGCCCATATTGGTTCCTACATATTCTACGAAGATCTTTATCGGTCAAACCGCATAACGACATACGTTGTTCCTTTGTCATCGGTATGTTACTTACCCGAGATTCGATCGTCGGTATCCAATACCTAGTTCAATCTCGCTACGGTAAGTCTCTTTACTCGTTCCGTAATACATCATCTCACAACTAACTCATTAGTTGTAATGCTTGCAAGGCTTAAGTGATGTGTATTACCGAGAAGGCCTAGAGATACCTCTCCGACAATCGGAGTGACAAAACCTAATCTCAAATACGCCAACCCAACAAGTACCTTTGGAGACACCTGTAGTACTCCTTTATAATCACCCGATTCGCCAGTGACGCTTGGTAGTACCAAAGTGTTCCTCCGTAAACGGAGTTGCATAATCTCATAGTTATAGGAACATGTATGGGTCATGAAGAAAGCATTAACATACTAAACGATCAAGTGTTAAGCTAACGGAATGGGTCATGTCAATCAGATCATTCAACTAATGATGTGACCTTGTTAATCAAATAACAACTCCTTGTTCATGGTTAGGAAACATAACCATGTTTGATTAACAAGCTAGTCAAGTAGAGGCATACTAGTGACATACTGTTTGTCTATATATTCACACATGTATTATGTTTCCGGTTAATACAATTCTAGCATGAATAATAAACATTTATCATGATATAAGGAAATAAATAATAACTTTATTATTGCCTCTAGGGCATATTTCCTTCAGTCTCCCACTTGCACTAGAGTCAATAATCTAGATTACAAAGTAATGATTCTAACACCCATGGAGTCTTGGTGCTGATCATGTTTTGCTCGTGGAAGAGGCTTAGTCAATGGATCTGCAACATTCAGATCCGTATGTATTTTGCAAATCTCTATGTCTCCCACTTGGAATTGGTCCCGAATGGAATTGAAGCGTCTCTTGATGTGCTTGGTCCTCTTGTGAAATCTGGATTCCTTTGCCAAGGCAATTGCACCAAGATTGTCACGAAGATCTTCATCGGTCCCGATGCACTAGGTATGACACCTAGATCGGAAATGAACTCTTTCATCCGACTCCTTCATTTGCTGCTTCAAGCAGCTATGTACTCCGCTTCACATGTAGATCCCGCCACGACGCTTTGTTTAGAACTGCACCAACCGACAGCTCCACCGCTTAATAAAAACACGATCCGGTTTGCGATTTAGAATCGTCCGGATCAGTGTCAAAGCTTGCATCGACGTAACCATTTACGACTAGCTCTTTGTCACCTCCATATACGAGAAACATATCCTTAGTCCTTTTCGTATTTCAGATGTTCTTGACCGCTGTCCATGATCCACTCTGGATTACTTTGGTACCTTCCCGCCAAGCTTACAGCTAAGCATACGTCAGTCTGGTACACAGCATTGCATACATGATAGAGCCTATGGCTGAAGCATAGGAACATCTTTCATTTTCTCTCTATCTTCTGCTTGTGGTCGGGCATTGAGTCCGACTCAATCTTACACCTTGTAATACAGTAAAAACCTTTCTTTGCCTCGATCCATTTTGAACTTTTTCAAAACTTTATCAAGGTATGTGCTTTGTGAAAGTCCAATTAAGCGCCTTGATCTATCTCTATAGATCTTGATGCCCAATATGTAAGCAGCTTCACCGAGGTCTTTCAATGAATTTTTTATTCAAGTATCCTTTATGCTATCCAGAATTCTATATCATTTCCAATCAATAATATGTCATCCACATATAATATTAGAAATGCTACAGAGCTCCCACTCACTTTCTTGTAAATACATGCTTCTCCAAAAGTCTCAGATAAACCCATATGCTTTGATCACACTATCAAAGCGCTTATTCCAACTCCGAGAGGCTTGCACTGCACCATAAATTTATCGCTGGAGCTTGCACACTTTGTTAGTACCCTTTGGATCGACAAAACCTTCTGTTTGCATCATATACAACTCTTCTTCTAGAAATCTATTCAAGAATGCAGTTTTACATCCATTTGCCAAATTTCATAATCATAAAATGCGGCAATTGCTAACATGATTCGACAGACTTAAGCATCGCTACGGGTGAGAAAGTCTCATCGTAGTCAACCCCTTGAACTTGTCGAAAACCTTTTGCAACAAGTCGAGCTTTGTAGACAGCTACATTACCATCAGCGTCAGTCTTCTTCTTAAAGATCCATTTATTTTCAATGGCTTGCCGATCATCGGCAAGTCAACCAAAGTCCATACTTTGTTCTCATACATGGATCCCATCTCAGATTTCATGGCTTCCAGCCATTTTGCGAATCTGGGCTCACCATCGCTTCTTCATAGTTTGTAGGTTCGCCATGGTCAAGTAACATGACTTCCGAATAGGATTACCGTACCACTCACAGTGCGATTTTACTCTGGTTGACCTCGAGGTTCAAGAGCAACTTGATCTCAAGCTTCATGATCATCATCATTAGTTTCCTCACTAATTGGTGTAGTTGTCACAGAACCATTTCTTGTGATGAACTACTTTCCAATAAGGGAGCAGATACAGATTATCTCATCAAGTTCTACTTTCCTCCCACTCACTTCTTTCGAGAGAAACTCCTTCTCTAGAAAGGATCCGAATTTAGCAACGAAAATCTTGCCTTCAGATCTGTGATAGAAGGTGTACCCAACAGATCTCCTTTGGGTATCCTATGAAGACACATTTTCCGATTTGGGTTCGAGCTTATCTGGTTGAAGTTTCTTTACATAAGCATCGCAGCCCCAAACTTTAAGAAACGACAACTTTGGTTTCTTGCCAAACCACAGTTCATAAGGCGTCGTCTCAACGGATTTTGACGGTGTCCTATTTAACGTGAATGCGGCCGCCTCTAAAGCATAACCCCAAAACGATAGCGGTAAATCGAAATAGACATCATAGATCGCACCATATCTAGTAAAGTACGACACGACGCTCGACACACCATTTCTCCGTGGTGTTCCGGTGGCGTGAGTTGCTAAACTATTCCACATTGTTTCAAATGTAAACCAAACTCAGAACTCAAATATTCTCCTCCACGATCAGATCGTAGAAACTTTATTTTCTTGTTACGATGATTTTCCACTTCACTCTGAAATTCTTTGAACTTTTCAAATGTTTCAGATTTGTGTTTCATTAAGTAGATATACCCATATCTGCTCAAATCATCTGTGAAGGTGAGAAAATAACGATACCGCCAAGGCCTCAACATTCATTGGACCACAAACATCAAGATGTATGATTTCCAACAAATCAGTTGCTCGCCCATAGTTCCGGAGAACGGCGTTTTGGTCATCTTGCCCATGAGGCACGGTTCGCAAGTATCAAGTGATTCATAATCAAGTGATTCCGTAAGCCCATCAAGATGGAGCTTCTTCATGCGTTTACACCGATATGACCTAAACGGCAAGTGCCACAAATAAGTTGCACCATCATTATCAACTCTGCATCTTTTGGCTTCAACATTATGAATATGTGTATCACTACTTGTCGAGATTCAACAAGAATAGACCATTCTTCAAGGGTGCATGACCATAAAAGATATTACTCATATAAATAGAACAACCATTATTCTCTGATTTAAATGAATAACCGCCTCGCATTAAACAAGATCCAGATATAATGTTCATGCTCAACGCCGGCACCAAATAACAATTATTTAGGTCTAAAACTAATCCCAAGGTAGATGTAGAGGTAGCGTGCCGACCGTGATCACATTGACTTTGGAACCATTTCCCACGCCGATCGTCACCTCGCCCTTTGCCGTGCTCGTCTATTCCGTAGTCCCCTGCTTCGAGTTGCAAATATTAGCAATGTAACCAAGATCAAATACCAGTGCTACTACGAGCTCTAGTAAGGTACACATCAATAACATGTATATCACATATACCTTTGTTCACCTTGCCATCCTTTTTATCCGCCAAATACTTGGGGCAGTTCTGCTTCCAAAGGTCCATCGCTTGCAAGAAAACACTCGCTTTCAGCTTAGGTCCAGACTTGGGTTTCTTCTCTTGATCAGAACTTTCTTGCTGTTCTTTTGAAGTTTCCTTCTTCTTCCCTTTGCCCTTTTCTTGAAACTAATGGTTTTGTTGACCATCAACACTTGATGCTCTTTCTTGATTTCTACTTCCGCTGCTTTTAGCATCGCGAAGAGCTCGAGAATTGTCTTAGTCATCCCTTGCATATTATAGTTCATCACGAAGCTCTTGTAGCTTGGTGGCGTGATTGGAGAATTCATCAATGACACTATCATCCGGAAGATTAACTCCCAGCTGAATTAAGTGATTGTTATACCTGCACATTTTGAGTATGTGCTCACCGACGTAACTATTCTCCTCCATCTTGCAGCTATAGAACTTATTGGAGACTTCATATCTCTCAATCCGGGCATTTGCTTGAAATATTAACTTCAACTCTGGAACATCTCATATGCTCCATGACGCTCAAAACGCCGTTGAAGACCCGGTTCTAAGCCGTAAAGCATGGCACACTGAACTATTGAGTAGTCATCGCTTTGCTTTGCCGACGCTCACAACTTCGCTCAAGATCTGCAGCAGGCCTGTCACCTAGCGGTGCTTCCAGGCGTAATTTTTCTCGTGCAGCAATGAGGATAATCCTCAAATTACGGACCCAGTCCGTAATTGCTACCATCATCTTTCAACTTTGCTTTCTCAAGGAACGCATTAAAATTCAACGGAACAAAGACGAGCCATCTATCTACAAAGAAACATAGACAAGCAAAATACTATCAGTACTAAGTTCATGATAAATTTAAGTTCAATTAATCATATTAAAAACTCCCACTTAGACGACATCTCTCTAGTCATCTAAGTGATCACGTGATCCAAATCAACTAAACCATGTCCGATCATCACGTGAGACGGAGTAGTTTCAATGGTGAACATCACTATGTTGATCATATCTACTATATGATTCACGCCGACCTTCGGTCTCCGTGTTCCGAGGCCATATCTGTTATATGCTAGGCTCGTCAAGTTTAACTCGAGTATTCTCGCGTGCAACTGTTTTGCACCCGTTGTAGATGGACGAGAACTTATCACACCCGATCATCACGTGGTGTCCGGGTACTACTTAACTTTGGCAACGGTGCATACTCGTGGAGAACACTTCTTGATAATTTTAGTGAGAGATCATCTTATAATGCTACCGTCAAACAAAGCAAGATAAGATGCATAAAGGATAAACATCACATGCAATCAATATAAGTGATATGATATGGTCATCATCATCTTGTGCTTGTGATTCCATCGCCAAGCACCGCCATGATCACCATCGCCACCGCGCGACACCTTGATCTCCATCGTAGCATCGTTGTCGCCTCGCCAACTATTGCTTCTACGACTATCGCTACTCCTTAGTGATAAAGTAAAGCAATTACATGGCGTTGCATTTCATACAATAAAGCGACAACCATATGGCTTCTGCCAGCTTGCCGATAACTCGGTTACAAAACATGATCATCTCATACAATAAAATATAGCATCACGCCTTGACCACATCACATCACATCATGCCCTGCAAAAACAAGTTAGACGCCCTCTACTTTGTTGTTGCAAGTTTTACGTGGCTGCTACGGGCTGAGCAAGAACCGTTCTTACCACGCATCAAAACCACAACGATATTTCGTCAAATAGACTCCGTTTAACCTTCTCAAGGACCGGCGAGCCACACTCGATTCAACTAAAGTGAGAGAGAGACACCCGCCGGTCACCTTTAAGCAACGAGTGCTCGGGCGGTGAAACCAGTCTCGCGTAAGCGTCGCGTAATGTCGGTCCGGCCGCTTCATCTCACAATACCGCTGAACCAAAGTATGACATGCTGGTAGGTAGTATGACTTGTATCGCCCACAACTCACTTGTGTTCTACTCGTGCATATGACATCAACGCATAAAACCAGGCTCGGATGCCACTGCTGGGGAACGAGTAATTTCAAAAATTTTCCTACGATCACGCAAGACCATGGTGATGGCATAGCAACGAGAGGGAGAGTGTCCGCCCACGCACCCTAGTAGACCGAAGCGGAAGCGTTATAACAACGCTGTTGATGTAGTCGACGCCTTCACGATCCGACCGATCCAAGCACCGAACGACGGCACCTCCGAGTTCTGCACACGCTCAGCTCGATGACGATCCCGGACTCCGATCCAGCAAAGTGTCGGGATGAGTTCCACAAGACGACGGCGTGGTGACGATGTTGATGCTCCACCGACGCAGGGCTTCGCCTAAGCTCCGCGACGATATGACTTCTCCGGCGCAGGCTTCGCTTAAGCTCCGCGATGATATGACCAAGTGGAATATGGTGGAAGGGGCACCGCTGCGGCTAAGGAAAGATCCGTAGATCAACTTGTGTGTTAGGGTGCCCCCGCCTCAGATATAAAGGAGCCAAGGGGAGGTGGCCGCCCAAGGAGGAGGCGCGCAAGGAGTCCTACTCCTCCGGAGTAGGATTCCCCTCCAATCCTAGTTGGATTAGGATTCCTGAGGGGAAAGAGAGAGGGGTTGCCCACCTTTCCTAGTCCTAATAGGACTAGGGAAAGGGGGGCGCGCCACCTAGGGCTGCCCTTCTCCTTTCCTCCAAGGCCCACTATGGGCCCATGTAGTTCCCGGGGTTCGGTAACCTCCCTGTATCTCGATAAATTCGATTTCACTCGGAACCTTCCGATGTCCAAATGTAGGCTTCCAATATATCAATCTTTATGTCTCGACCATTTCGAGACTCCTCGTCATGTCCGTGATCACATCCGGACTCAACAACCTTCGTGCATCAATACTTATAAACTCATAATGAACTCTGTCATCGAACGTTAGCGTGCGGACCCTACGGGTTCGAGAACTATGTAGACATGACCTAGAACCATTCTCGGTCAATAACCAATAGTGGAACCTGGATGCCCATATTGGTTCCTACATATTCTACGAAGATCTTTATCGGTCAAACCGCATAACGACATAATGTTGTTCCCTTTGTCATCGGTATGTTACTTACCCGAGATTCGATCATCGGTATCCAATACCTAGTTCAATCTCGTTACGTAAGTCTCTTTACTCGTTCCGTAATACATCATCTCACAACTAACTCATTAGTTGTAATGCTTGCAAGGCTTAAGTGATGTGTATTACCGAGAAGGCCTAGAGATACCTCTCCGACAATCGGAGTGACAAAACCTAATCTCAAATACGCCAACCCAACAAGTACCTTTGGAGACACGTAGTACTCCTTTATAATCACCCGATTCGCCAGACGCTTGGTAGTACCAAAGTGTTCCTCCGTAAACGGAGTTGCATAATCTCATAGTTATAGGAACATGTATGGGTCATGAAGAAAGCATTAACATACTAAACGATCAAGTGTTAAGCTAACGGAATGGGTCATGTCAATCAGATCATTCAACTAATGATGTGACCTTGTTAATCAAATAACAACTCCTTGTTCATGGTTAGGAAACATAACCATCTTTGATTAACAAGCTAGTCAAGTAGAGGCATACTAGTGACATACTGTTTGTCTATATATTCACACATGTATTATGTTTCCGGTTAATACAATTCTAGCATGAATAATAAACATTTATCATGATATAAGGAAATAAATAATAACTTTATTATTGCCTCTAGGGCATATTTCCTTCAGCTAATTGCTCCCACTTTCAATATGTATCCAGATTGCGATTCAGAGTCATCTGGATCAGTGCCAAAATTTGCATCGACGTAACCATTTACAACGAACCTTTTTGTCACCTCCATAATCGAGAAACATATCCTTATTCCACTAAGGATAATTTTGACCGCTGTCCAGTGATCTACTCCTAGATCACTATTGTACTCCCTTGCCAAAATCAGTGTAGGGTATACAATAGATCTGGTACACAGCATGGCATACTTTATAGAACCTATGGCCAAGGCATAGGGAAGGACTTTCATTCTCTTTCTATCTTCTGCCGTGGTCGGGCTTTGTGTCTTCCTCAATTTCACACCTTGTAACACAAGCAAGAACTCTTTCTTTGACTGTTCCATTTTGAACTACTTCAAAATCTTGTCAAGGTATGTACTCATTGAAAAACTTATCAAGTGTCTTGATCTATCTCTATAGATCTTGATGCTAAATATGTAAGCAGCTTCACCGAGGTCTTTCTTTGAAAAACTCCTTTCAAACACTCCTTTATGCTTTGCAGAATAATTCTACATTATCTCCGATCAACAATATGTCATTCACATATACTTATCAGAAATGCTATAGTGCTCCCACTCACTTTCTTGTAAATACAGGCTTCACCGCAAGTCTGTATAAAACTATATGCTTTGATCAACTTATCAAAGCGTATATTCCAACTCCGAGATGCTTGCACCAGTCCATAAACGGATCGCTGGAGCTTGCATATTTTGTTAGCACCTTTAGGATTGACAAAACCTTCTGGTTGCATCATATACAACTCTTCTTTAATAAATCCATTAAGGAATGCAGTTTTGTTTATCCATTTGCCAGTTTTCATAAAATGCGGCAATTGCTAACGTGATTTGGACACTTAAGCATAGATACGAGTGAGAAACTCTCATCGTAGTCAACACCTTGAACTTGTCGAAAACTTTTTGCGACAATTCTAGCTTTGTAGATAGTAACACTACTATCAGCGTCCGTCTTCCTCTTGAAGATCCATTTATTTTCTATGGCTTGCCGATCATCGGGCAAGTCAACCAAAGTCCATACTTTGTTCTCATATATGGATCCCATCTCAGATTTCATGGCTTCAAACCACTTCACGGAATCTGGGCTCATCATCGCTTCCTCATAGTTCGTAGGTTCGTCATGGTCAAGTAACGTGACCTCCAGAACAGGATACCTCTCTGGTGCGGATCTCACTCTGGTTGACCTACGAGGTTTGGTAGTAATTTGATCTGAAGTTACATGATCACCATCATTAGCTTCCTCACTAATTGGTGTAGGAGTCACAGGAACAGATTTCTGTGATGAACTACTTTCCAATAAGGGAGCAGGTACAGTTACCTCATCAAGTTCTACTTTCCTCCCACTCACTTCTTCCGAGAGAAACTCCTTCTCTAGAAAGGATCCATTCTTAGCAACTAATGTCTTGCCTTCGGATCTGTGATAGAAGGTGTACCCAACTGTCTCCTTTGGGTATCCTATGAAGACACATTTCTCCGATTTGGGTTTGAGCTTATCAGGATGAAACTTTTTCACATAAGCATCGCAACCCCAAACTTTAAGAAGCGACAACTTTGGTTTCTTGCCAAACCACAGTTCATACAGTGTCGTCTCAACAAATTTAGATGGTGCCCTTTTTAATGTGAATGCAGCTGTCTCTTAATGCATAACCCCAAAACTATAGTGGTAAATCGGTAAGAAACATCATAGATTGCACTATATCCAATAAAGTACAGTTATGACGTTCGGACACACCATTACGTTGTGGTGTTCCAGGTGGCGTGAGTTGCGAAACTATTCCGCATTTGTTTCAAATGAAGACCAAACTCGTAACTCAAATATTCTCCTCCACGATCAGATCGTAGAAACTTTATTTTCTTGTTACGATGATTTTTCACTTCACTCTGAAATTATATGAACTTTTAAAATGTTTCAGATTTTATGTTTCATCAAGTAGATATACCCATATCTGCTCAAATCATCTGTGAAGGTCAGAAAATAACGATACCTGCCGCGAGCCTCAATATTCATCAGACCACATACATCAGTATGTATGATTTCCAACAAATCTGTTGCTCGCTCCATTGTTCCGGAGAATGGAGTTTTAGTCATCTTGCCCAAGAGGCATGGTCCGCAAGCATCAAGTGATTCGTAATCAAGTGATTCCAAAAGGCCATCAGTATGGAGTTTCTTCATGCACTTTACACCAATATGACCTAAACGGCAGTGCAACAAATAAGTTGCACTATCATTATTAACTTTGCATCTTTTGGCTTCAATATTATCAATATGTGTATCACTACGGTCGAGATCCAATGAACCATTTTCATTGCGTGTGTAACTGTTGGGGAACGTAGCAGAAATTCAAAATTTTCTATGCATCACCAAGATCAATCTATGGAAAGACTAGCAACGAGAGAGAGGGGAGTGCATCTTCATACCCTTGAAGATCGCGATGCGGAAGCGTTACAAGGACGCGGTTGGTGGAGTCGTACACGCAGTGATTCAGATCGCGGTCGATTCCGATCTAAGCGTCAAACGGACGGCGCCTCCGCGTTCAACACACGTACAGCCCGGGGACTTCTCCTCCTTCTTGATCCAGCAAGGGGAGAGGAGAAGTTGAGGGAAAACTCCAGCAGAACGACGGCGTGGTGGCGATGGAGCTCGTGGTTCTCCGGCAGGGCTTCGCCAAGCACTACGGAGGAGGAGGTGTTGGAGGAGGGAGAGGACTGCGCCAGGGGAAGGGAAAACTCCAGCAGAACGACGGCGTGGTGGCGATGGAGCTCGTGGTTCTCCGGCAGGGCTTCGCCAAGCACTACGGAGGAGGAGGTGTTGGAGGAGGGAGAGGACTGCGCCAGGGGAAGGGTGCGGCTGCCCTCTCTCCCTCACTATATATAGGGAAGGAGGAGGAGGAGGCACCCTAGGGTTCCCTAGGGGAGGGGCGGCGGCCACAGGGGAAACCCTAGATGGGTTTGGGCGCCCCCACCCCCTAGGAAACTTGCCCCCCAAGCCGGGAGGGGCGGCTGCCCTAGGGGTGGCGCCCCACCTCTCCTGGTTACGTGAGATGAGGTGGGAGGGGCGCTCAGCCCCTTAGTGGGCTGATGTGCCCTCTCCCCCTGGCCCATAAGGCCCCCAAACGCTTGCCGGGGCCTCCGAAACCCCTTTCGGACATGCTGGTCATCACCTGGTAACCCCTGAACAATTCCGGACTCCAATACCCTTCGTCCAATATACCGATCTTCACCTCCGGACCATTCCGGGGCTCCTCGTCATGTCCGGGATCTCATCCGGACTCAACAACCTTCCGTAACCACATACTATTTCCCATAACAACTCTAGCGCCACCGAACCTTATGTATAGACCCTACGGGTTCGGGAACTATGCGACATGACCGAGACATTCTCCGTCAATAACCAACAGCGGATCTGGATACCCATGTTGGCTCCTACATGTTCCATGATGATCTCATCGGATGAACCATGATGTCAAGGATTCAAGCAATCCGTATGCAATTCCCTTTGTCAATCGGTATGTTACTTGCCCGAGATTCGATCGTCGGTATCCCAATACCTCGCTCAATCTCGTTACCGCAAGTCACTTTACTCGTTCCCTAATGCATGATCCCATGACTAACTACTTAGTCACATTGAGCTCATTATGATGATGCATTACCGAGTGGGCCCAGAGATACCTCTCCGTCATACGGAGTGACAAATCCAGCCTCGATTCGTACAACCCAATAGACACTTTCAAGATACCCGTAGTGTACCTTTATAGCCACCCGCTTACGCCAGGACGCTTGGTACACCCAAAGCACTCCTACGGTATCGTGGAGTTACACAATCTCATGGTCTAAGGAAATGATACTTGACATTAGAAAAGCTTTAGCAAACGAACTACACGATCTTGTGCTATGCTTAGGATTGGGTCTCGTCCATCACATCATTCTCCTAATGATGTGATCACGTTATCAATGACATCCAATGTCCATGGTCAGGAAACCATGACCAGCTGTTGATCAACGAGCTAGTCAACTAGAGGCTCACTAGGGACATGTTGTGGTCTATGTATTCACACATGTATTACGGTTCCAGTTAATACAATTATAGCATGACCAATAGACAATCATCATGAACAAGGAAATACAATAATAACCATTTTATTATTGCCTCTAGGGCATATTTCCAACAGTCTCCCACTTGCACTAGAGTCAATAATCTAGTTCACATCACTATGTGATTGTAATGAATTCAACACCCATGGAGTTTGATCATATCTCGCTTGTGAGAGAGGTTATTAGTCAACGGGTCTGAATCTTTCAGATCCGTGTGTGCTTTACAAATCTCTATGTCATCTCCTAGATGCAGCTACCACGCTCTCTATTCCAAATAACTGTTCTATTATACGATTCCGGTTTACTACTCAGAATAATCCGTATTAGTGTCAAAGTTCGCATCGGCGTAACCCTTTACGACGAACTCTTTTACCACCTCCATAATCGAGAAAATTCCTTAGTCCACTAGTTACTAAGGATATGTTTGACCGCTGTCTTGTTATCCATTCCTGGATAATTCTTGTACCCCTTGACTTACTCATGGCAAGGCACACTTCAGGTGCGGTACACAGCATAGCATACTGTAGAGCCTATGTCTGAAGCATAGGAGACGACCTTCGTCCATTCTCTCTCTTCTGCCGAGGTCATGTCTTGAGTCTTACTCAATACTCACTCCTTATAATACAGCCAAGAACTCCTTCTTCGCCGATCTATTTTGAACTTCTTCAAAATCTTGTCACGGCATGTATTCATTTGAAAGTATTATTGAGCGTTTTTGATCTATCCTTATAGATCTTGATGCTCAATGTTCAAGTAGCTTAATCCAGGTTTTCCATTGAAAAACACTTTTCAAATAACCCTATATGCTTTCCAGAAACTCTACATCATTTCTGATCAACAATATGTCAACAACATATACTCATCAGAAATTCTATAGTGCTCCCACTCACTTCTTTGGAAATACAAGTTTCTCATAAACTTTGTATAAACCCAAAATCTTTGATCATCTCATCAAAGCGTATATTCCAACTCCGAGACGCTTACTCCGGTCCTTAGAAGGATTGCTGGAGCTTTGCATTCTTGTTAGCATCTTTCAGGATTGTCAAAACCTTCTGGTTGTATCACATACAACCTTTCCTCAAGAAAATCGTCGAGGAAACAATGTTTTGACATCCTATCTGCAATATTTCATAAATAATGCAGTAACTGCTAATATAATTCCAACGGACTCCTAGCATCGCTACGAATGAGAAAGTCTCATCGCAGCCAACTCCTTGAACTTATTGGAAAACATCTTAACGATGAGTCGAGCTTTCTTAATGGTGATACTTACCATCATTGTCTGTCTTCCTTTTAAAATCCATCTGTACCCAACAGCCTTAGGACCATTAAGTAGTTGTTCCAAAGTCTATACTTTGTTTTTATACATGGATCCTCTCTCGGATTTTATGGCCTCGAGCCATTCGTCGGAATCCGGGCCCACCATCGCTTCTCCATAGCTCGTAGGTTCATTGTTGTCTAGCAACATGACTTCCAAGACAGGATTACGTACCACTTTGAAGTAGTACGCATCCTTGTCGGCCTATGAGGTTTGGTAGTGACTTGATCCGAAATTTCATGATCACTATCATAAGCTTCCACTTCAATTGGTGTAGGTGCCACAGGAACAACTTCCTGGGCCCTGCTACACACTAGTTGAAGTGACGGTTCAATAACCTCATCAAGTCTCCACCATCCTCCCACTCAATTCTTTCGAGAGAAACTTTTCCTCAAGAAAGGACCCGATTCTAGAAACAATCCCTTTTGCTTCCGGATCTGAGACAAGAGGTATACCCAACTGTTTTGGGTGTCCTATGAAGATGCATTTATCTGTTTTGGGTTTGAGCTTATCAGCCTGAAACTTTTTTCACATAAGCGTCGCATCCCCAAACTTTTAAGAAACGGTAGCTTAGGTTTCTCTAAACCATTGTTCATACGGTGTCGTCTCAACGGAATTGCGTGGTGCCCTATTTAAAGTGAATGCGGTTGTCTCTAATGCCTAACCCATAAACGATAGTGGTAATTCGATAAGAGACATCATGGTATGCACCATATCTAATAGGATGCAGCTATGATGTTCGGACACACCATCACACTATGGTGTTCCAGGCGGTATTAGTTGTGAAACAATTTCCACAATGTCTTAATTGTGTGCCAAACTCATAACTCAGATATTCATCTCTATGATCATATCAAAGACATCTTATCCTCTTGTGACGACGATCTTCAACTTCACTCTGAAATTACTTGAACCTTTCAATATTTCAGACATGTGTTTCATCAAGTAAATATACTTAGAATCTACTCAAATCATCTGTGAAGTAAGAGCATAACGATATTCACTGCGTGCCTCGGCACTCATTGGATTGCACACATCAAATGTATTACTTCCAACAAGTTGCTTTCTTGTTCCATCTCACTGAAAATGAGGCCTTTCAGTCATCTTGCCCATGTGGTATGATTTGCATGTCTCAAGTGATTCAAAATCAAGTGAGTCCAAACGATCCATCTGCATGGAGTTTCTTCATGCGTATACACCAATAGACATGGTTCACATGTCTCAAACTTTTCAAAAACGAGTGAGTCCAAAGATCCATCAACATGGAGCTTCTTCATGCGTTTTATACCAATACGACTCAAATGGCAGTGCCACAAGTAGGTGGTACTATCATTACTATCTTATATCTTTTGGCATGAATATGTGTATCACTACGATCGAGATTCAATAAACCATTCATTTTAGGTGCAAGACCGTTGAAGGTATTATTCAAATAAATAGAGCAACCATTATTCTCCTTAAATGAATAATCGTATTGCGATAAACATAATCCAATCATGTCTATGCTCAACGCAAACACCAAATAACAATTATTTAGGTTTAACACCAATCTCGATGGTAGAGGGAGCAGGCGATGCTTGATAACATCAACCTTGGAAACACTTCCAACACACATCGTCATCTCACCTTTAGCTAGTCTCCGCTTATTCTCAGAGCTCTTTTATTTCGAGTTACTAACACTTAGCAACCGAACCGTATCTTAATACCCTGGTGCTACTAGGAGTACTAGTAAAGTACACATTTAATACAATGTATATCCAATATACTTCTGTCAACCTTGCCAGCCTTCTCATCTACCAAGTGTCTAGGGTAGTTCTGCTTCAGTGACCGTTTCCTCATTACAGAAGCACTTAGTCTCGGGTTTGGGTTCAACCTTGGGTTTCTTCACTAGAGCAACAACTGATTTGTTGTTCCATGAAGTATCCCTTCTTTCCCTTGCCCTTCTTGAAACTAGTGGTTTTACTAACCATCAACAATTGATGCTCCTACTCGATTTCTACTTTCGCGGTGTCAAACATCGTGAATTGCTCAATGATCATCATGTCTATCCCTGATGTGTTATAGTTCAACACGAAGTTCTAATAGCTTGGTGGCAGTGACTATGGAGAACCATCACTATCTCATCTGGAAGATTAACTCCCACTCGATTCAAGTGATTGTAGTACTCAGACAATCTGAGCACATGGTCAATGATTGAGCTTTTCTCCCTTAGTTTGCAGGTTAAGAAACTTGTCGGAGGTCTCATACCTCTTGACGTGGGCACGAGCTTGAAATCCCAATTTCAGCCCTTGGAACATCTCATATGTTCCGCGACGTTTCAAAAACGTATTCGGCGCCACAATTCTAAACCGTTTAACATTACTGAACTATCATGTAGTCATCAAAACGTGTATGTCAGATGTTCACAACATCCACAGACGACGTTCGAGGTTCAGCACACCGAGCGGTGCATTAAGGACATAAGCCTTCTACGCAGCAATGAGGACAATCCTCAGTTTACGGACCCAGTCCGCATAATTGCTACTATCAACTTTCAACTAAATTTTCTATAGGAACATATCTAAACCAGTAGAACTAAAACTCGAGCTACGACATAATTTACAAAGACCTTTTGACTATGTTCATGATAATTAAGTTCATCTAATGAAATTATTTAATGAACTCCCACTCAGATAGACATCCCTCTAGTCATCTAAGAGATACATGATCCGAGTCAACTAGGCCGTGTCCGATCATTACGTGAGACGGACTAGTCATCACCGGTGAACATCTTCATGTTGATCGTATCTACTATACGACTCATGTTCGACCTTTCGGTCTCTTGTGTTCCGAGGCCATGTCTGTACATGCTAGGCTCGTCAAGTCAACCTAAGTGTTTTGCATGTGTAAATCTGGCTTACACCCGTTGTATGTGAACGTTAGAATCTATCACACCCGATCATCACGTGGTGCTTCGAAACAACGAACTTTCGCAATGGTGCACAGTTAGGGGGAACACTTTGAAATTATTATGAGGGATCATCTTATTTACTACTGTTGTTCTAAGCAAATAAGATGCATAAACATGATAAACATCACATACAATCAAATAGTGACATGATATGGCCAATATCATTTTGCTCCTTTTGATCTCCATCTTCGGGGCTCCATGATCATCATCGTCACCGGCATGACACCATGATCTCCATCATCATGATCTCCATCATCGTGTCTCCATGAAGTTGTCTCGCCAACTGATTACTTCTACTACTATAGCTAATGGTTTAGCAATGAAGTAAAGTAATTAAATGGCGTTATTCAGTGACACGCAGGTCATACAATAATTAAAGACAACTCCTATGGCTCCTGCCGGTTGTCATACTCATCGACATGCAAGTCGTGATTCCTATTACAAGAACATGATCAATCTCATACATCACATATATTTCATTCATCACATCCTTCTTGGTCATATCACATCACACGGCATATGCTGCAAAAACAAGTTAGACGTCCTCTAATTGTTGTTGCAAGTTTTTACGTGGCTGCTATAGGTTTCTAGCAAGAACGTTTCTTACCTACGCCAAAACCACAACATGATATGCCAATTGCTATTTACCCTTCATAAGGACCCTTTTCATTGAATCCGATCCGACTAAAGTGGGAGAGACTGGCACCCGCTAGCCACCTTATGCAACAAGTGCATGTCAGTCGGTGGAACCTGTCTCACTTAAGTGTACGTGTAAGGTCGGTCTGGGCCGCTTCATCCCACAATACCGTCGAAACAAGAGTAGGACTAGTAACGGTAAGCATATTGAACAAAACCAACGCCCACAGCTACTTGTGTTCTACTCGTGCATAGAATCTATGCAACAGACCTAGCTCCGATACCACTGTTGGGGAACGTAGCAGAAATTCAAAATTTTCTACGCATCACCAAGATCAATCTATGGAGAGACTAGCAACGAGAGAGAGGGGAGTGCATCTTCATACCCTTGAAGATCGCGATGCGGAAGCGTTACAAGAACACGGTTAGTGGAGTCGTACACGCAGCGATTCAGATCGCGGTCGATTCCGATATAAGCGTCGAACGGACGACACCTCCACGTTCAACACACATACAGCCCGGGGACGTCTCCTCCTTCTTGATCCAGCAAGGGGAGAGGAGAAGTTGAGGGAAAACTCCAGCAGCACGACGACGTGGTGGCGATGGAGCTCGTGGTTCTCCGGCAGGGCTTCGCCAAGCACTACGGAGGAGCAGGAGGTGTTGGAGGAGGGAGAGGACTGCGCCAGGGGAAGGGTGCGGCTACCCTCTCTCTCCCTCACTATATATAGGGGGAAGGGAGGAGGGGGAGGCGCCCTATGGTTCCCTAGGGGAGGGCCGCGGCCACAGGGGAAACCCTAGATGGATTTGGGCGCCCCCACCCCCTAGGAAACTTGCCCCCCAAGCCGGGAGGGGCGGCTGCCCTAGGGGTGGCGCCCCCACCTCTCCTGGTTACGTGAGATGAGGTGGAGGGGCGCCAGCCCCTTAGTGGGCTGATGTGCACTTCCCTTGGCCCATAAGGCCCCAAACGCTTGCCGGGCCTCCAAACCCCTTTCGACATGCTGGTCATCACCTGCTAACCCCGGAACAATTCTAGACTCCAATACCCTTCGTCCAATATACCGATCTTCACCTCCGGACCATTCCAGAGCTCCTCGTCATGTCCGGATCTCATCCGGACTCAACAACCTTCGTAACCACATACTATTTCCCATAACAACTCTACCGTCACCGAACCTTATGTGTAGACCCTACGGGTTCGGGAACCATGCGAACATGACCGAGACGTTCTCCGTCAATAACCAACAGCTGGATCTGGATACCCATGTTGGCTCCCACATGTTCCACGATGATCTCATCGGATGAACCACGATGTCAAGGATTCAAGCAATCCCGTATGCAATTCCCTTTGTCAATCGGTATGTTACTTGCCCGAGATTCGATCGTCGGTATCCCAATACCTCGTTCAATCTCGTTACCGGCAAGTCACTTTACTCGCTCCATAATGGATGATCCCGTGACTAACTACTTAGTCACATTGAGCTCATTATGATGATGCATTACCGAGTGGGCCCAGAGATACCTCTCCGTCATACGGAGTGACAAATCCCAGTCTCGATTCGTGCCAACCCAACAGACACTTTCGGAGATACCCGTAGTGTACCTTTATAGCCACCCGCCACGCCAGACGCTTGGTACGCCCAAAGCACTCCTACGGTATCGTGGAGTTACACAATCTCATGGTCTAAGGAAATGATACTTGACATTAGAAAAGCTTTAGCAAACGAACTACACGATCTTGTGCTATTCTTAGGATTGGGTCTCGTCCATCACATCATTCTCCTAATGATGTGATCCCGTTATCAATGACATCCAATGTCCATGGTCAGGAAACCATGACCATCTGTTGATCAACGAGCTAGTCAACTAGAGGCTCACAAGGGACATGTTGTGGTCTATGTATTCGCACATGTATTACGGTTTCCAGTTAATACAATTATAGCATGAACAATAGACAATCATCATGAACAAGGAAATACAATAATAACCATTTTATTATTGCCTCTAGGGCATATTTCCAACAGTAACCATATAAGGTTTTATTCATGTAAACAGAACAACAATTATTCTCTAACTTAAATGAATAACCGTATTGCAATAAACATGATCAAATCATATTCGTGCTCAACGCAAACACCAAATAACACTTATTTAGGTTCAACACTAATCCCGAAAGTATAGGGAGTGTGCGATGATGATCATATCAATCTTGGAACCACTTCCAATACCCATCGTCACTTCATCCTTAACTAGTTTATATTCATTATGCAACTCCCGTTTCGAGTTACTACTCTTAGCAACTGAACCAGTATCAAATACCGAGGGGTTGCTATAAACACTAGTAAAGTACACATCAATAACATGTATATCCAATATACCTTTGTTCACTTTGCCATCCTTCTTATCCGCCAAATTCTTGGGGCAGTTCCGCTTCTAGTGACCAGTCCCTTTGTAGTGGAAGCACTTAGTCTCAGGCTTAGGACCAGACTTGGGCTTCTTCACTTGAGCAGCAACTTGCTTGTCGTTCTTCTTGAAGTTCGCTTTCTTCCCTTTGCCCTTTTCTTGAAACTAGTGGTCTTGTCAACCATCAACACTTGATGTTTTTTCTTGATTTCTACCTTCGTCGATTTCAGCATCACGAAGAGCTTGGGAATCGTTTCCGTTATCCCTTGCATATTATAGTTCATCACAAAGTTCTACTAATTTTGTGATGGTGACTAGAGAATTCTGTCTATCACTATTTTATCTGGAAGATTAACTCCCACTTGATTCAAGCGATTGTAGTACCCAGACAATCTGAGCACATGCTCACTGCTTGAGCTATTCTCTTCCATCTTTTAGCAATAGAACTTGTTGGAGACTTCATATCTCTCAACTCGGGTATATGCTTGAAATATTAACTTCAACTCCTGGAACATCTCATATGGTCCATGACGTTCAAAACGTCTTTGAAGTCCCGATTCTAAGACGTTAAGCATGGTGCACTAAACAATCAAGTAGTCATCATATTGTGCTAGCCAAACATTCATAACGTCTGCATCTGCTCCTGCAATAGGTCTGTCACCTAGCGGTGCATCAAGGACATAATTGTTTTGTACAACAATGAGGATAGTCCTCAGATCACGTATTCAATCCGCATCATTGCTACTAACATCTTTCAACTCAGTTTTCTCTAGGAACATATCAAAAATAAAACAGGGGAGCTAAACGCGAGCTATTGATCTACAACAGCTAATACTACCAGGACTAAGTTCATGATAAATTAAAGTTCAGTTAATCATATTACTTAAGAACTCCCACTTAGATAGTCATCCCTCCAATCATCTAAGTGATCACGTGATCCAAATCAACTAAACCATAAACGATCATCACGTGAAATGGAGTAGTTTTCAATGGTGAACATCACTATGTTGATCATATCTACTATATGATTCATGCTCGACCTTTCGGTCTCAGTGTTCCGAGGCCATATCAGCATATGCTAGGCTCGTCAAGTTTAACCTGAGTATTCTGCGTGTGCAAAACTGGCTTGCACCTGTTGTAGATGGACGTAGAGCTTATCACACCCGATCATCACGTGGTGTCTGGGCACGACAAACTTTGGCAACGGTGCATACTCAGGGAGAACACTTCTATCTTGAAATTTAGTGAGAGATCATCTTATAATGCTACCGTCAATCAAAGAAAAATAAGATGCATAAAAGATAAACATCACATGCAATCAATATAAGTGATATGATATGGCCATCATCATCTTGTGCTTCTGATCTCCATCTCCGAAGCATCATCATGATCTCCATCGTCACCGGCATGACACCATGATCTCTATCATCTTGATCTATATCAATGTGTTGTCACATAGTCGTCTCGCCAACAATTGCTCTTGCAACTATTGCTATCGCATAGCGATAAAGTAAAGCAATTATTTGGCGCTTGCATCTTATGCAATAGAGAGACAACCATAAGGCTTTTGCCAGTTGTCGATAACTTCAACAAAACATGATCATCTCATACAACAACTTATATCTCATCACGTATTGACCATATCACATCACAACATGCCCTGCAAAAACAAGTTAGACGTCCTCTACTTTGTTGTTGCAAGTTTTACGTGGCTGCTACGGGCTGAGCAAGAACCGTTCTTACCTACACATCAAAACCACAACGATAGTTTGTCAAGTTGGTGCTGTTTTAACCTTCGCAAGGACCGGGCGTAGCCACACTCGGTTCAACTAAAGTTGGAGAAACCGACACCGCCAGCCACCGTGTGCAAAGCACGCCGGTAGAACTAGTCTCGGCGTAAGCGTCGCGTAATGTCGGTCCGGCCGCTTCATCCAACAATGCCGCCAACCAAAGTATGACAGTCGGTAAGCAGATGACTTATATCGCCCACAACTCACTTGTGTTCTACTCGTGCATATGACATCTACGCGTAAAACCTGGCTCGGATGCCACTGTTGGGTAACGTAGTAATTTCAAAAAATTTCCTACGCACACATAAGATCATGGTGATGCATAGCAACGAGAGGGGAGAGTGTTGTCCACGTACCCTCGTAGACCGAAAGCGGTAGCGTTAGCACAACGCGGTTGATATAGTCGGACGTCTTCATGATCCGACCGATCAAGTACCGAACGCACGACACCTCCGAGTTTAGCACACGTTCAGCCCGATGACGTCCCTCGAACTCCGATCCAGCCAAGTGTTGAGGGAGAGTTTCACAAGACGACGGCGCAGTGACGATGTTGATGTTCTACCGACGCAGGGCTTCGCCTAAGCACCGCTATAGTATTATCG
This sequence comes from Aegilops longissima, assembly GCA_021605205.1. NCBI lineage: Eukaryota > Viridiplantae > Streptophyta > Magnoliopsida > Poales > Poaceae > Aegilops > Aegilops longissima. The sequence continues at coordinate 576,758,580 of CM038677.1, forward strand.
AGGTGGACTATGGTGGAGGGGGGCACCGCACACGGCTAAAAGATCACACAGATCAATTGTTGTGTCTATGGGGTGCCCCCCTGCCCCCGTATATAAAGGAGCAAGGGGGTGCGGCCGGCCATGGTAGAGGGCACGCCAGGAGGAGTCCTACTCCCACCGGGAGTTGGACTCCCCCCCTTTCCTTGTTGGATTAGGACTTGGGAGGGGGAAAGAGGTGGAGGAGAAGAAGGAAGGGGGGCGCCGCCCCCCTCTCCTTGTCCTATTCGGACTAGGGGGGAGGGGCGCACGGCCCAGCCCTAGCCGCCTCTCCTCTCTTCCACAAAGGACCACTAAGGCCCATTAAGTCCCCGGGGGGTTCCGGTAACCCCTCGGTACTCCGGTAAAATCACTATTTCACCCGGAACACTTCCGATATCCAAACATAGGCTTCCAATATATCAATCTTCATGTCTCGGCCATTTCGAGACTCCTCGTCATGTCCGTGATCACATCCGGGAGTCCGAACAACCTTCGGTACATCAAAACATGTAAACTCATAATATACTGTCATCCAGTAGCTCCTAGCTAGGACAGAAAAGTGGAGATTGGGTTACTGCACGAAAAGAAATTCAAAGTAGAGCATATGCCCCGGAAATTCCAGGGGCATGTAAATGCGGAGGCACGCACCTGTCCACCTGCATCGGCCCCCGATTGCCTCACGAGAGCAAAGTAAGTTTTAAGTTCCAGTTTTTGAAACTGCAATTTTGCCGCACGCAGGTTTTGAAAATTACGATTTTGTCAACTGCACATACTAAGTTTTAGAAGCTTAAACATTTTTGTCGGTCGTAGGATCTGAAACTAACGATTTTAACGGTCTCTCATAACAAGTTCGAGAAGTTGAAACTTACAAAATTTTAAAAACATATTCAAAACGGATCTCATTTGAAAGCTCTCATCCCAAGAGACATGAATCTGAAAACAAAATTTAATTTAGTCTTTTGGTTTAAAAGATATGAAATATTGTAAATCAGAACCCAAAAGGAGAAAGGGGTAGGAGCCCTGAGACTAGCCCAGTAACTCCACAGACAGGTAATGGCGGTAGGAGCATCTTCGACCATAACTGACGGCTAACCTGGTAGCAAGGCGGACCACATCGACTGGGACGTGCTGCTCAGGAAGGATTCGAGCGACTCGACCAGGCGCTCCATTGTCATCCACCGGCCACGGGATGGACAGGGGCGTGAGCTCGAGCTCCGGCCATCCGCGGTCACCCGACGAGGCAGGTCCACCCCTAGCCCCGCCATTCCCGCCCCCTACTCCAATCCAGCGATTGGTTCTCGTTCCCGCACCGTTGAGCTTGCGGCGAAGGACACCCAAATTGAGGCACGGGGCACTTGCCGCACAAGGCAACGGGCTGCACAGAGTGTGGCGGAGGCCGATCCTAGCCGTTCCAACTACGGGTCGTGGAGATTAGCGCATGTCGAGCCTGAGGAACACCTCCTCCATGACGCCATTGACCTCGACGGACACGGACGCTAGGTGGAGCCGCCATAAAAATGCCAAGGAGCTCCAGCTCGCCATCGTTTAGTCGAAGCGCATTCCAAACGAGAAGGTGATCACCACGGCGAGAGCCATCAGCCTCGCCAAGGACAATGCGTGCGTCGCTCGACGTCTTGCCGGGATCCGCTCCTCCTCCTTGCCAGATGCACGACTACCAACAACGACGAGTAGTTGTCCCCATTGGTCAACGACATTTTATTTTTTTTAAATGAAGGGAAGCCCCCGGCCTATGCATCATGAAGATGAATGCAGCCATTTTATTAAGAATCCACAAAGTAGCGACATAAAGATCTTACAGCTCGTAAACGGAGCAAAAGAAATAAGAAAAATTACATACTGACACAAGCAGCCGATACGGTAATTGTTGGGGAACGTAGTAATTTCAAAAGTTTTCCTACGAACACGCAAGACCATGGTGATGGCATAGCAACGAGAGGGGAGAGTGTCCATCCACGTACCCTCGTAGACCGAAAGCGGAAGCGTTATAACAACGCGGTTGATGTAGTCGTACGTCTTTCACGATCCGACCGATCCAAGCACCGAACGTCACGGCACCTCCGAAGTTCTGCACACGCTCAGCTCGATGACGATCCCCGACTCCGATCCAGAAAGTGTCGGGATGAGTTCCATCAACCGACGGCGTGGTGGACGATGTTGATGCTCCACCGACGCAGGGCTTCGCTTAAGCTCCGCGACGTTATGACTTCTCCGGCGCAGGCTTCGCTAAGCTCTCTGACGATTTGACGAAGTGGAATATGGTGGAAGGGGGCACCGCACACGGCTAAGGAACGATCCGTAGATCAACTTGTGTGTTCTAGGGTGCCCCCTTGCCCCCGTATATAAAGGAGCAAGGAGGAGGTGGCCGGCCAAGGGAGGAGGCGCACCAAGGGAGTCCTACTCCCTCCGGGAGTAGGATTCCCCCTCCAATCCTAGTTGGATTAGGATTCCGGAGGGGAAAGAGAGAGAGGGGGGCCGGCCCACCTTCCTAGTCCTAATAGGACTAGGGAAGGGGGGGCGCGCCACCTAGGGCTGGCCCTTTCTCCTTTCCACCAAGGCCCACTATGGCCCATGTAGTTCCCGGGGTTCCGTAACCTCCTGCATCTGCAAATTCGATTTCACTCGGAACACTTCCGATGTCCAAATGTAGGCTTCAATATATCAATTTTATGTCTCGACCATTTCGAGACTCCTCGTCATGTCCGTGATCACATCCGGACTCGAACAACCTTCGTGCATCAATACTTATAAACTCATAATTAATCATCATCGAAACGTTAAGCGTGCAAGGACCCTACGGTTCGAGAACTATGTAGACATGACCTAGAACCATTCTCGGTCAATAACCAATAGCGGAACCTGGATGCCCATATTGGTTCCTACATATTCTACTTAAGATCTTTATCGGTCAAACCGCATAACGACATACGTTGTTCCTTTGTCATCGGTATGTTACTTACCCGAGATTCGATCGTCGGTATCCAATACCTAGTTCAATCTCGCTACGTAAGTCTCTTTACTCGCTCCGTAATACATCATCTCACAACTAACTCATTAGTTGTAATGCTTGCAAGGCTTAAGTGATGTGTATCACCGAGAAGGCCTAGAGATACCTCTCCGACAATCGGAGTGACAAAACCTAATCTCAAATACGCCAACCCAACAAGTACCTTTGGAGACACCTGTAGTACTCCTTTATAATCACCCGATTCGCTGTGACGCTTGGTAGTACCAAAGTGTTCCTCCGTAAACGGAGTTGCATAATCTCATAGTTACAGGAACATGTATGAGTCATGAAGAAAGCATTAGCAACATACTAAACGATCAAGTGCTAAGCTAACGGAATGGGTCATGTCAATCACATCATTCTCCTAATGAGGTGATCCCATTAATCAAATGACAACACATGTCTATGGTTAGGAAACATAACCATCTTTGATTAATGAGCTAGTCCAGTAGAGGCATACTAGTGACTATCTGTTTGTCTATGTATTCACACATGTATTATGTTTCCGGTTAATACAATTCTAGCATGAATAATAAACATTTATCATGGTATAAGGAAATAAATAATAACTTTATTATTGCCTCTAGGGCATATTTCCTTCAGTAATATGTATGATAAGTTTCCTAGACTCCTCTCCTGTTATGCGAGTGCCATCTGAACCGGATGAATATAACCCGAACTACCATCTTTCATTGGTTGCACCCAGTAACCAAAGGCCCCCTGGAGTCCATAGGAGTGAGTAAGGACCACGTACGGATCCAAGCTGTAGCTCTAAAGATAACCTGCAAGAAAGTTAAAATAGTGTTGTCTGTTGAAAATCATATCATTCCTGCAGTTTCATATAGCCCATAATAGCGCACATATTTCAATCCGAATACGAGCCGCAATAATCTGTTCAACCCCAGCTAACCACGTCCCAAACAACGACGCAATATCGACGGAAGGATTAATGTTGAAAGCTATATGAATCTTTCTCCAAAGTAGTTTGGCAAGTGGGCATTCAAGAAATAAGTGTTGTATTGTTTCATCATGATCACAAAAATAGCACCGTGAACTTCCTACCCATCGCCTTTTAATTAAGTTGTCCTTTATGAGTATCACTTGCTTATGGACAAACCACATAAAGATTTTAATCCGCAAAGGAACCTTAACTCTCCAGAGACCCCAAAAGGAAGGGCCTGCATAGGAAACGGTGAAATCTGGGGCCCTCTCTCCACAACTTAGATAGCTGTCTAGTTTTATTTATGCTTTATGATATCTAGATGGTGAACATTTTGGATCTGATTGTATAAAAACTTGTTATCCCGATCTACCATCTATATGTTTGCTACTGTTGTGTTGTAGTTTTATCTATGTTAAATGTTAGAGCAACTCCAACAGGCCGACCCAAATGGACGGCGATTTCGTCCGCTTTTTGTCCGTTTGGGTCGGTCGTCCACCCGGCGTCCGCCCTGTTTTTGATATGGTCGGCAGCGCACCCAACGCGCCGACCCATATGTGCTGGCGTGGCCGCCCAATTTTATATGATTTGCATTCAACATATTGTCAAATGAAAATGTATAACAAGCCAAATAGTCTGGCCGCCCAAATAAATAGTATAGTTTTATAAGGCAAATACAAATAAAATGTTTCACATAGTTTTGCAAATGAATAAAAGAAGATACATCTATTAATTGCCAACATGAGCCCACATATGCTCAACCAAATGATTTTGCAGTTGCACGTGAGTTTCTCAATCACGCATGTCTTCATGAGATTGAGTGAACTGCTCAAATGTTGCCGCTACTCCATGCTCAGGCACAACATTCTCACCTTGAAACTGAAAGCCTTGATCGTATAGACGTTCCGGGCGCTCGTCTTCTACGATCATATTGTGCATGATCACACAAGCAGTCATCACCTCCCATAGTTTCTGCGTGCTCCAAGTATTAGCAGGATACCGAACGATGCCCCATCAAGATTGCAAAACACCAAAGGCACGCTCGACATCCTTTCTAGCACTCTCTTGCTCTTGGGCAAATCTTTTCCTTTTCTCTTCGATAGGGTTGGGTATTGTCTTGACAAAAGTGGTCCACTGAGGATAGATACCGTCACCCAGATACTACCCTTTGTCGTAGTTGTGGCCGTTGACAGTAAAGTTCACCGGTGGGATGTTGCCTTCTGCAAGCCTAGCAAACACCGGCGAGCGCTGAAGCACATTGATATCATTGTGTGATCTAGCCATGCCAAAGAAAGAGTGCCAGATCCAGAGATCTTGAGACGCCACGGCCTCTAGTATGACAAAGGCAAGCCCTAACATGTCCCTTTATACGCCTTTGCCAAGCGTAAGGGCAGTTCTTCCACTCCCAGCATGCAGTCTATAACGCCAAGCATCCTCAGAAGCCCTCGCCGGCATTCATCGCCAACAAACGGGTTGTATCTTCAGCTGTCGGCTCTCTCAAGTACTCGTGGCCAAACACAGCAATAACAGCCTTGCGTAACTTATACAGGATTCTAGGCATGTAGACTCGCTCATACGGACGCATTCGCCAATGAGATCACCGAGCACTCCGTATGCAAGCATTCGGATGGCGGCAGTGCATTTCTGATAAGAGGAGAAACCAATCTTGCCGACGGCATCCTCTTTGCACTCGAAGTAGTCATCATAGCCGGCCACTCCCTCTCTAATACGGTTGAAAACATGCCTACTCATACGGAACCGGCGGCCGAATTTGTGATGTTTGAACAACGGGTTTGTTGTATCAAAGTAATCCTTCTAGAGAAGGAAATGCCCGCTCTCTCGGTTGCGATTCAACGCCGGAAGGTGGCCCGGAATAGAGCCACGGAACAACGGCCGCTGGCTGTTGAGATGGTGATGGACTAACACGGCAGCCAATATCTCCTCCTCGTCGTCGGAGTCGCAGAGGAAATTGTGGAAAAGGAACTCGTCGGCGGAGTCCATTTCGTACATTGGCAAACTGTCGAGCAGCTTGTGGGCGTCGACGTTGGAGACGGCCGGCGAGTGGAGTCGCGGCGCCCACAGACAAGCTAGCTGCCCTGCCGACGTCCGACGAGCGTGCCAGTCGGATGTGGTAGGGGCGGCGAGGCGGCTTCTTGGTCGCGGGCGGATGTGCGGTGGGGGAAGCGGCGGTAGGAAGCAGTTTGCTCCCCGACGGCAAGAACGGCGGCGGAGGGCGAAGGAGGAGGGGCGGCGTTGCTGGGCGGATGTGGAGGCGGCGGCAGCTGGAAGAGTCACCGGAAAAAAATGGGCGGCAGCGTCGGCGACGGAGGAGGCGGGAGGGTTGCTTGTTGGCCGCAGGATGAGACGGGAGGCCAATGTGCCACAGACCAGCGGGCCCGAGGAGAGGAGTAGGCGAGTGCGCGCGCGTCCGTCGCGTGTCCGCACCGACGCAAATCTGGCTCAAAAATGAGTCGGGAATGGGTCGCCCGCGAACGAAAAACGGACGTGCGTCCGTTTGGGTCGGCGCGTTGGGCCGCCACTTTTGTCCACGCCGACCCCAACAGACGCGGGCGGACGAAATGGGTCGCTCCATTGGAGTTGCTCTTACTCACGTTGCCTGGTTGTATGGATTTGGGGGCGGATATGCGGTGGGCGGATGTGGAACCAGAGAAATGAGGGTAACCAGTCTCGCGTGGACATGTACGGACGTATAGGTGTTAAATTTGACTAGTCCGATTGTGATTCATGTTGTAAGGACACGCTGATATGTTTTTCGATAAAGGGTGGATATTATTACTCAAAATGAAGCATCAAGAGGATACAACTAAAATGAGCACACACCCGGCCTCTGCATAGCTAGGATGCACACATCCAACACTAACGCACACACATACAAAAAAACCTACCGGCAGTTGTAAGGTCTTATAAGACCAAAGCTATGCCTAGGCAAGCAAAATAAAAAAACACCCAAAAGCGATCAAATCCACGATCGACAAACCACGACAATGACCATATCTGCACCAACCATCTCATGACACCACAAGGACAACAAGATTCTTCAACAACAACGCCTTCAAGAAGGGAGTGACGTTCGAGCGCCACCGTCATCGATCTGACCACCAAAAGCCAGAGTCTAGACCCTGAAGAAACAGTCGAGCATATCCGAGCAATGCCTTCAACAAGGTAACGACGCAAAAAACATCGCCATTGCCAGGTACAACCAACTCGGGTCAGACCTAGACTTTCACCCGCAGCTCGAGACTAGGTACTTGAGGAGCACCACCATCGTAGTCAATAATGTGTCGTCGCCACCACTTTTCCAACGATCCAAGCATCAGCATGCTCTGGTCTAGAAACCGACTACCGCCGCTGCACAATCATATCCTCTGCGTCAAGTCATCATCAATTGCATCTCCCCATCAAAGGCAACCATCGGATCTGGAGAGACTAACCCTCGCAAAGATCTTTTGATGGCTAACACAATCTTCAACAGGTCGCCATTGCCGTGGAACTGATATGTGCATAGACTATTGAGAAATTTGTTGGCCTACATGTCAGTGACCGTCTGAAACGATCTCGTGGCGAGATTGAGTTAACGCGGCCCATGTGTGATGTGTCAGCGCCGTGGTTTCACGGAAGCTCTCGATCCGACTAATATAAGCTTTGTTCTTCTTCTGCCGAGAAACTCTTTCCTTTCACGAGTTGTTTCTCCTTTTGAGAGCCTGGCCTGCCGCTTTGGACTGTGCCAAGTTCGCCTATCCCAGTGTCCCCTTCATTGACGCCTTTGACAAACAGCCGCATGCTTCCAAAGCTTTGTCCTGTCGCATGGCACACCACCCCCATTACCTCCCTATCTAGCTCACCTCCTGTATATACACAGCAGGCCCTGTTCCTACAGCCACCGCCAGCTCAACTGCACCTCAACACCAACTCCGTGAAAGATTAGCTGCCATTTGCGACCATGATCAAGCTGAGGTGCCCCAACCCTAAGAGGCTCTTCAGGAGGAGATCCTCCAAGATTAGCAGGTCTAGTAGCAGCTGCAGCAGCAGCAGCGACAACGGCAGCGATGCCTCAGGTGGCATCCGTGGCGGCAGCGGCAGCGGGGAGATCGAGTGGGAGGTGCGGCCGGGGGGCATGCTGGTGCAGAGGAGGGACGGGAGGGGGGATGTCGAGATCATCACAGTTAGGGTGGCCACTGGCTACTCCTGGCATGAGGTGTCCATTGGAGCTACCTGCACTTTTGATGAGTAACTGCATGATATTGTAAAGCTAACAGAAGTCGATTAGATTTGTTAGAGAATATTTGGGGCTTCTCTCATATGCTAAGCGGGTCATCCCATATTTTTGCTGGATAATGGCTCGAGGCGTGATCGTGGGTGTAGCATGCATAACCTGCAAAATTTCAGACAAGTTAGCATTACTTCGAGTTGAGTAGTGGACTCCTGAATCTTATCATGGAGTGGTGAAGATAGATGCATGTCCATTAGCAAGGTCTCCTGGCTTTCAGTAATAAAATTACTGAGGGCAAGGGCTGTGCCCCCATCTTCTTCCTAGCAGCCCCATCAGTAGAGTAGAGTACTAAATCATAGCGTTGTTCGTCGTCCTTGTGATTTTTCTAAAGAATGCACGGACCTGCAGAATGGAAGGCTTCCTGACCTGCCACCGTGCACACGATGGTTCATAGTTTTTTCATACAAAGCATAAACTCAATCTATTTTTATAACTGAAAAATGTACACACGATGGATCAGAGTAGGAACCTAAGTGGAACTTTCCTCCATCTTGTTTGCTAGTAGGACAAAGGAATGTGTTTTTTATCACTGAATATAGTAAATCAAGTACACTTCTTGGATCAAGGTCTAACATGTGTTATGAAAATTATTTTGTGTAGGTGAGCTGAAGGTGGTAGTGTCCATGGTGACGGAGCTAGAGCCGAGGGAGCAGAGGCTGCTCTTCATGGGCAAGGAGAGGGAGGAAAGCGACCACCTCCACATGGTTGGGGTGAGGGACAAGGACAAGGTGCTGCTCCTCGAGGACCCTGCCCTCAAGGACATCAAGCTCCAGGCAGCGCTCGCGGCCCAGGCCGTGTAGAGCCTGTATCACACTTTTATCAAGGTGTAGGCCGGCCTGCCTCACCCACCGCGCTAACAGTCATCTAAATCAACCACACTATTGTTGTAAATATGAGCAATTTACCAAATAATTTTGCTAACGTAAGTACTAGATAAAGCATGACTAATATAGCAGAGATAAAGTAAGTCATGCAATCTGGCAGAGTGAAGGTAAATAGCATCTACATATATGAACTTGAACTAAACACATCTAGAACAGACATTAGATGAAGTTGCATATATGAAGTAGTACCTATTATATGTAGGGCAGAAACTAGAGCAAAGAACTGTGGCAAAACATCTAACAGAAAGAGCAAGAACACGTACGGGACAACAGCAGCAGAAGCACTGGACTTGGGGTCGACATCCTCTCCAGCCATGTCGTCGATGAGGTTATCGACGTCGGGGAAGAAGTCGTCGTCGGGGAAGTAGTCGCCGGAGTCCGTGATGAAGAAGTCGATGGTCGCGGGCCGCCCCAAAAACATTATCACCCTTCTCCCGTACAGGACTCAAAAGGTGCGGTTCCGGAGGCCTACTGTCCCGACCTGCGGTGCACGCCACAAGCCGAGATGGGGAAGATCGTAACAGTAGCGCAGTGCTCCAGAACTTTGTGCCGAGAGGAAGAGGATCCTCTGGTGTGTCTCGCTGGAGAGGAGCGGCCTCTCTTATATAGGCACAGGAGAAGGACACGAACAGGCTGCGGCGGGAGGTGAAGCAACGAAGGGAGACGAAGCGACCAGGCAGCGGCCGAAGAGGCGCGCCGTTCGAATTTAGTGTCCACTACAGAAAACGTTTGAAATCCGACGTGACCTTTCGTACACCCGTCGTGCGTGGCAAAAATTTAGACATTGGCTCGTTCCCGCAACCCGCGGCGCGTCGTGACGAGGCGAGGCGTGGCGAGGCGGGCGGCGGAGGAGGAGCGCGCGTGGATGTCCCTCTTGTTCTCATGCTCATACATGTGGGGAAAGAACCTCCCTTATAAAGAGGTCCAACTCCCTCTAAACTAGCAATGTGGGACTAAACTTTTGTTCCACCTCTTGCCTTGCACGAATGGGCTGCCTGGGCCTCTAGGATTTATTAGGAATTTCTGAAACTGCTATTGGGCTAGGCCCAAAATAGACAAAATTCCAGCAATCCCCCACCAGATCCCAGAGGCACACAAAATTTGCCTTTGGTTCCAAAACACTGTTTTATATACCGGTACTACAGTGGAGACTGTTAAGTTGAACTTCCACCTAGAACTCTATGCTACACTACTAAGCAACTTGAACAGTGGACTCGGCCTTGAACTGCAAGTTTTCTGCGAATCTAGCTTCACATAAAGCCTTGAACGATACGTGGCTACCATGGGTCTTCCCCGCGGATGGAGATTATGCGTCATACTCCGAGACCTTTCATGAGTTTACTAGAGAGAACCCTACTCTCATAGATTGCGACGTTTGACAATGACTCATATAGGTGTGTTCTTCAAAAGATGTTCTACAGGACGACATCTCCGCTTCAATGAGCCACTTAGAACACATTAAGATATACATCAACCTGCCATGCAGATTAGGAGAGTATTGCATCTTCATGCAGTGGTATTGTTGATAGTAAGGATACTCTCCTCTCAGTTGATCAACAACTTGTCTTCCAGATCTAATTCATGGGATCTCCGATCACAAAGAATAGGTTACCACTGTGAACAACTCATATTGTGGGTCTCATACCCATCTACCTCGATGCATTATCTATCACATTACGTTTTAGACCCTTAGTAAAAGGATCTGCCAGGTTCTTAGACATTTGGATATAATCCAATGCAATAACTCCGGAGTTTTTCATTTTCCTGACAGATTTTAACCTTCTCTGAACGTGTCTTGATGACTTCATGTTATCCTTTGAGCTGCTCACTTTCGTGATCACAGTTTGATTGTCACATTTCATAAGGATACCCGGTATAGGTTTCTCAACAACCGGCAAGTCATTCAAGAGCCGACGAAGCCAATCTGCTTCGACCGTAGCTGTATCTAGTGTTGTGAGTTATGCTTCCATTGTTGACCTCGTTAAGATGGTCTGCTTGCAAGACTTCCAAGAAACAGCACCACCTCCATGTGTGAATACATATCCACTCGTGGCCTTTATCTCATCAGCATCTGAGATCCAGTTTGAGTCACTATACCCTTCAAGCACCTTTGGGTGCCCAGTGTAGTGAATTCCATAATTCGCAGTGCCTTTCAAATAACGCAGAACTCTCTCTAGAGCTTTCCAATGCACATCTCCTGGTTTTGAAACAAACCGACTCAGTTTGATCTGAGAATACTTCAGTTGATCACTAGCAATTCTTCGATTCTTTCGAAGCAGCACGCTAGCATCATATGGTGTTGGAGAGGGCTTGCAGTCACTATAGCCAAAGCGACTCAAGATCTTTTCCACATAGTGAGATTGAAGCAATGTAATCCCACCATCATCGTCTCTCAACAACTTGATGTTCAGAATGACATCAGCCACTCCTTAATCTTTCATCTCAAAACAGCGAGATAGAAAGTCCTTGACCTCCTTAATAACATTCAGATTTGTTTCGAAAATCAGTATGTCGTCAACATACAAGCAAAGGATAACTCCCTCGCCCTCACCATGGCGATAGTACACACATTTGTCAGCTTTGTTTACAACAAAGCCTGCAGCTGTTAAAGTTCTTTCAAACTTCTCATGCCACTATTTGGGTGCTTGCTTGAGTCCATACAAAGACTTCAGCAACTTGCACACTTTTCTTTCCTGACCATCTAGTACAAACCCATCTGGTTGTTCCATATAAATTTCCTCGTCCAACTCTCCATTTAGGAAAGCAGTCTTAACATCCATTTGATGAACGAGAAGACCATGCGAGGCAGCTAGTGAAAGTAGAACTCGAATAGTGGTCAGTCGAGCCACAGGTGAGTAAGTATCAAAGAAGTCTTCACCTTCATTTTGGGTATAACCCTTAGCCACGAGCCGAGCCTTGTACTTTTCAATAGTACCATCAGGCCTAAGCTTCTTCTTGAATACCCATTTGCATCCTATAGGTTTGCACCCATAAGGACGATCAGTTATCTCCCAAGTTTAATTCGCCAAGATGGAATCCATCTTGCTACTTAACTGCTTCCTTCCAATAGTCAAGATCTTCGATGCGAGGCCTCTGAAATAGAACTGGGAGTGTCATCTATGAGATACACAAGAAAATCATCACCAAAGGACTTTGCAGTCCTCTGCCTCTTGCTCCTAATAGGAACTTCATTGTTCTCTCCACAGACTTTCAAAGTGTTCCATCGAAATGTCAGGTTCGGTAATTGTAACTGGTTCTGATTCAATGAACTAGGCATCTCCGATTAGATGAGGTAGCCATATCCTTCATGGGAAAGATATCTTCAAAGAAATTCGCATAATTCGACTCCATGATCGTACCAACATGCATGTCAGGTACCTCAGATTTTACAACCAAGAATCTATAGCCAATGCTATGAAAAGCATATCCCAGGAAAACACAATCCACAGTCTTTGGTCCAAGCTTCCGCTTCTTTGGAATTGTAACATTGACTTTCGCCCAACAACCCCATGTTCGTACATAAGAGAGTTTTAACCTTTTCTTCTCCCATTCCTCGAATGGAGTTATCTCTTTGTTCTTTGTGGGAACTCGGTTTAGGACATGACATGCAGTCAATATCGCCTCCCCCCACCATGCCTTGGGGAGAACCGATGTGTCTAACATGGCGTTAACCAAATCTGTTAGAGTACGGTTCTTTATTTCGGCCACCCCATTTGACTGAGGTGAATAGGGAGGCGTCCTCTCATGGATTATACCATGTTCCGCACAAAAAGCATCAAATTCATTGGGAAAATACTCTCCACCACGGTCGGACCTAAGCCTCTTTATTTTTCAATCAAGTTGGTTTTCCACTTCAGCTTTATAGATCTTGAAAAAGGTCAAAGCCTTATCCTTAGATTTCAGAAGATACACACGACAGTATCTAGTGGAGTCGTCAATTAACGTCATGAAATATTTCTTTCCACCTTTTGTCAAAACACCATTTATTTCACATAGATCTGAATGTATGAGTTCTAGTGGTGCAAGATTTCTCGTTTCCGCAGTCACATGAGACTTACGAGGTTGCTTAGCTTGCACACACACTTGACACTTGGATCCCTTGACAGTGGTGAAACTAGGGATTAAGTTCAACTTCGCTAGTCGCGACATGCAACCAAAGTTAACATGACATAGACGTGAATGCCACACATTTGATTCACTATTGTTGCAAATATGATTAACAACTTTATTGCAAACATCTGATAAGGATAAACGAAACATGCCTCCTGACTCATAGCCTTTACCAACAAAGGTTCCATACTTGGATATTACAAATTTATTCGACTCAAAGACAAGCTTGTAGCCATCTCTACACAGAAGAGATCCGCTAACAAGATATTTATTGACGGAGGGGACATAATGCACGTTCTTCACCAAGACGATCTTCCCCAAGTAAACTTCAGATCAACCATGCCAACACCACGAATGAAGCACTTGAACCGCTGCCCATCAGCACGGTTGAAGTCCCTACGGTCCGATAAGACAAAAATATGGAAATATCACCGCATACATGCACATTAGCACCGTGTCAATCAACCAATCAGAGAATGACATACCGAAAGAATAGTGGAAATATACCATACCCAAAGATCCTTTATGTCTGTGTCTCCAATGACAACATTAGCGGTCTTGCCGCCTTTCCCAGGGTGACGCTTGTCATAGCGATTAGGGAAACTAGGAGCCCAATGACCAGGATCCCCCCACACATGACAAGCACCTTTCTTCTTGTCATTCTTCTTCTTGAAGTTCGTGTGTTGCACAGCCTTGTTCTTCCCATCAAACTTTGCTTTACCATCAAACTTGCCCTTGTTCTTGAACTTGTGGGGCTGGCAGTTCTTGTTCTGTACCAGATTGGCACTAGATCCTCCCTCAATACCTCGAGCACGTGTGTCCTTTGCTCTAGCCTTTTCTTCCACATCAAGAGTACCAATGAGATCCGGAACGGAAAACTCCTGTCTCTTATGCTTCAGTAAGGTAGCAAAGTTCCTCCACAAAGGAGGAAGCTTAGTGATGATACCTCCGGCAACAAACTTGTCCGGTAGCATACAGTTGAAGTGCTCAAGTTCTCTAGCAAATGACTGTATCTCATGAGCTTGCTCAACCACGGAGCGCTCTTCAGTCATCCTGTAATCATAGAATTTCTCCATGATGTACAGCTCAGTGCCAACATCCGAGACCCCAAACTTGGCATCGAGTGCATCCCACATATCTATTCCATTATCAATTGACGCATAAGCATCAACTATGTTCTCACCAAGAACACTCAAGAGAGCAGCCTTAAACAGAGTATCCATTTTGTGAAAAGCTTGTGCATGTTGAGAATCAAGCTCCCCTTCAGGTTTGCCAAGAGTGGCGTCATAGCAACTCATGGTTTGAAACCATAAGACTGCTCTCAATCGCCACCTCTTATAGTGGATAGCCTCGAACATAGGAGGTCTCATGGAAGCAGCAAAGCCACTTGGGGTAAATTGCCTATAATAAGGTTTTTGGATTGTTGTAAATATGAGCAATTTACCAAATAATTTTTCTAACCTAAATACTAGATAAAGCATCCAGAAATAAGAGAAGGATGGATGCCGGAGGCTCCTCAGCGATTAGCAACTCTCGGTCGTCGGATCGTTTCCTTGATGCAATTCCCGCCGTTGGATCTCGCTCCGGATCGATTTCAGCCGCCGGATCGAAACCCGATCGAAACCCGGCGCTCGCAGACCGTCCGATCTGGACCGATGCGCCCCGGTCGTGCCACCGTGTGTAAATAACCTGCCCGCGAGGGCATTTCCGCTATTTCGCATAGAGGCATATAAATTGCCGTGCCTGTGGAGAAACCCTAGCTGCCTCTCTCCCTTTCGCGCAGCCCATCTCTCTTCCTCCGTCACCCCCCCCTCCTCGCCGATCTCCTCCTCGCCGCCTCCCTCCTCGATCTGAATCCTCCCACAACCCAGAACTCCATCGCCGCGCCCGCTCTCTGCCCATCTCCATCACCGCGGAGGAGGAGATCCAGCGAGCGCCCACTATCTCCATCGCTGCGGCCCGCCCTTCTCATCTGCCGTCTCCGCGGCTGCTCCTCCGGCAGGAGGAGCAGCCCGAAAACTGCCTCTACAGCAGCAGCAGCAGCGGAATCACATCCACAGTGCACCAAAAGGCGGTCGGAAGGAGGCGAGCGCCACCACCGACACACTCTCGCCGACGCCGGGCGGCGATTTAACGGATCCCGGACGCCCCGCCTCCTTCACATCAGATCCGTCTAAGGTCCAGCGGACGACATCATGGATGGCGTGTGGATGGGCACGAGCCACGGACGACACCTCTCGGGCGACCCCAATGCCGCCGCCGCCTCGGCGCTCCTCGCATCTCGCTCCGACGGCGACAAGTTCGACGCGCTGAAACACCTCCTCGCCTCATCGCGCAAGACCTTGACGCCTCCTACCTCTTCCCGCAGGTCCGCCCCCTCCTCTCTTCTTGTCTTGTCTCACCCGGATTCCGTGACTCAATCGATTCCGTGACTGAATTATGTGTGTGTGTGCTGCGCAGCGGTCAAGAACATGGTGGCGCAGCCGCTTGAGCTGAAGACGCCGTCCCATCTACAAGTTCGTTCGCTGACTTTTCGCCGTCCGGATCCAACACCGTGCCGCTGTGTGTGTCCGGCCCATTAACCGGGTGAGAATACTCGCAGGTCTACAAGTCATGGGTGTTGATATACCGGGTCACTCGCAGCTCATGCCCAAAACATGGTGACCACAGGTATGCATCGCTCACTCCCTTTACAAGAGCAATAATTTGATGAATCTCTCTCATGGATGTTTCCTTGTGCCCGCTTTCGTGTTCCTGCCTCATGTAACCACCACAACGCATAGCCAACGAGGATAGTTAAGGAAGAGGAAAATGCATTATAATATAATAAGTAGATAAATAAAATGTTACCCTATAATGCCATTCCTTGAAGCTAATTTCCTTGTAGAGGAATTCACGTGATGGATATATTCTCGTAACAATCAGTCTTTGCATTCTAAAGAGCTAAAGGAAGCGAGAATGGGCAATGAGAAAGGATCCAGAAGGAGAAGTCATCGATTAATCATAATGATCATGTGAGCTTCACTTAACTTGTGATTCTCGGATGTTCATATACACATATTGTCATTTTGTTTTGCCAGTGCCAAGATTGTGGTTAAGCATGTATGTGTACTTTAAGATTTTCCTTTTAGTGCTATTTCAGAGTTTCATTTTGGTGCTATTTCTTATTGGTTGTTCTAGAGGCATTTTGGCCGTGTTTCTTGTATGTTCATGAGTAAGTAAATTCGAGTTGTGTTTTGACTGATCAACTCAATTTGATGGCAGATTTGTTTCCATCTTATAACATCATGGAAGAAGGGTGGCTTATATTCCACCCGATCATGCAAGAGTGTTACCGAGAATATAAGCTAGGCCTAAAAGGTTTGGATACTCCATATTCTTTACTTTCATCCATTTGACAAAAATTGACTTGGTGAAAAGAACCGTACATAACGCACTATCATATATTGATATGTAGTACCAACCAGCCATTTTTAAATGAATGTCAATTTTGATTTGATAGCTTGACTAAAAAATCATTAAACTAATGTCAGTTTGGTTTGATAGCTTGATAAAAAATCAACCGTATAGTTCTCTTTTCTTTGGCTTATTATTGTACTATCGATTTTTGACATAGCATGGTCTTCTCTACATGTTTCACATACATTTCTCATCAATATGCATGTCGTTGATACTTAAGTATCCTCCAAAATGAATCCAATTTTCTTATTTTTTAGGAAATATTTTCCACCGGCTATGCTTGTTACAAAAGTGGTGTGTCACGCCATGTATATGGATTTGCCACGGGCACGGATGGCCGTTCTCAGTTCACTTTCTACCATCTTTAAAATTTAATCCATATGGAGATGGCATCATATGTATGGAGATGGTATGATATCATGTAAGGTTACCGAAAAACATCAAAGATTATTTAGTGTGTGATTTATCGAGTATGTGATTCCTTTAGTTGAATCTGAGTGAGGTCGCTGTATGTTTTATTTTCAGTTATGTACCCCCCATATCAAAGTTTATTTAGGCTAATCTCTATTTTCTATAGACATGTGTTGTCCCAAGATGCTAATTTTATATTCAGAGGTAGCATTGATGTAGTTGCATCATTCAAAAGGCCATATGTGTTGCTTTTGTTCTACTTCTTCCATATCCAGTTATTTAGAAATAGCTATGGTAACCTTTTGGCACTTAAATAGGATTAGGTATAATGTGAATCATTTGCTTCATTTGGTTGACAAGTTATAGCATTAGCTCTCGGCATCAATGTTGGATTGATCCATTTTGTTCTTTTCTTTCTGCTCCTTGCTCGATTCTGTCATGATGTCGCTTGCTTGGTGTGTTGGATTGGGGCCGTGGATTCAATGGCATCGATGCGTCATGAGGTTTGCTAAGGTGGCCTCTTCTCTCGATCCAATTTTTTTATTGTCGTGGCCGTGCTTGACTAATTTTAGATCGGGTTTGTTGCAGGTCCTCTGTTCTAGCACTCAGGCGCCGGATCTGTTGTTGTGACCTCGATCCAGACGTGCTCGCTTGTTTTAGACCGTCCCAGTTCTGGTTGGCGGAGCTCATCCTTGATTTGCTCGCTTTCCCTTGCAGGTTGGTCTGCTGGGAGTGCTCGTGGCTCGCTTTCGATTTGTCCTGCCAGTCTTCGCCGCCTGCCTCGCAGTTGATCTCTTTTCTTCTTCTACTCTCAGTTCTCCAGACCTACGCTTGCTTGCTTGTGCTCTTATTCATGCGTTTGTTAGCCTCGCAAAGATTTTTGGTTTCTTGTGAAGGAGATCATCAGGTCTAGCTAGGTTCTAAAGAGATTTTTTTAGTCTTTTGTTGTTTTATTGGTGCCTTGCTGTCAAAGAGAGATTCTCAGGTCTGGTTAGGTTCCAAAGAGCAGATTCTTCTTTGTCTTTGTTGTTTTGTTGGCGCTTTACTATGAAACAAGGTCTTGGCGTTGTCTCCTTTTTCACAGTACATCTTTATTGCCTGGTTTTATTTGTTGGTTGTCTAGCTTTTTCTCTGTCTGACAAAATATAACGGTCAAGAGCAAATGAAAAAAAGCACAACATAAACAAATCTACACCATGGCCAGACAAAAAATATTGATGGAGGTGTGGTTTCTAGAAGTAACATAACCTTTCAAAATGACAAATAATCATGATTTCTTTCATTATTTGCTTAAATTCAGTTGAATTGTTGTCTAGAGAATACTTGGTCAGTTCTTCTGTTAGAAAGCTAAAGTTGGATATTAGGTGCCTTAACAAAGCTAACTCTTTTAAGCAATTACATCACAAAATTTGTTGCATCATCTACAGGACCCAATTGCTAGATATATTATTCGGAACTATCTAAAGTTGAAAGGTTTTGATGCTGAAATGGTACAGTTTCCTTAACAGGCTTAAGCATCATTTGTTTCTGCATGTTGTACATCTTGTGCTTTTAAATATGCAATATTTTTAGCTCCTTCTTCTTGTATGTTTGAACAGAATAACTCAAGTTTGTCTTTATGTGCGGTAACAAATTAACTAAGAAAAGCATGCGTTATGTATGAAGCAACAATAGATTGTATGCATTGGGTGATTTTTCCATATCATTTACGAAACCAATGAGATGACCCATTTATTTTGAATCTCATTTACGAACTTCTTCTTTGTTCAGAGCAGGTTTTTATCTTTGGTCTCCAAGCTTTGAGTATTCACACCCAGGTTGTCTTTTTTTGCGGTTTCAGGTTCTGTCAAATTGGTTTTAGTTACTGTTTCTTGTGTACTGTGGATACTAAGGGGCAATGGGCACAACTACAAAACTCAGAGCAGCGAAACCCACATATACTACCTAAGAAGAGTTCTCTGTTCTCCTTTAGTTATCACCTTTTATCGTTCTTTTACTACTTATGATGCAAGATAGTTCTCTGGGTTTGTTGTTTTACTTTACCATACCTAACAATGGAGATTCATGTCGAGTGGCTGCACTTTTGGTATTGAACTTCATGTCGAGTGGCTATCTTTTGTGGTCTAATAAACACACTGAAATGGATTCTGACTTATAATCTCATGCCGATATTAAGCACCACTATGTCTTGCTCCTATAACAATTGAATGTCTCTTCTTAACTTTATTGTTATTCTATATGAATGCATATGCTAAACCTGGATTCCTTCAACTTAGCATTATCCGCTTGATCAGAGTGTTGGGACCGGCACCCTCGCGCCAAGGCGCAATCCCGAGTGACAAGTCGGTTGCTGCAAGTCTTGCAAGAAATTTGGGTGACAAGGCGTCTGGACGGAACTATCTATCTGTCTATCTATCTATATAATATAGTTTACTACTATACCATGTAAAATTAGTGTCTCCACTACCACTATGGCTTGGTGTGGTCATGCTATGATGTTAGCGGATACGAATGTTTAGTGATGTGTTGATTCAGGAAATTCGCATTGGTTCAGCATGTAGTTGGGCTCTATGCTCTTAGGAGATAATGTTCTGTGAATTCTTTTCCAACTGTTATTGCCACAAAATTGAAATTTGGTATTGACATTATGAAGATTACCTTAAGTGTGAAAGATACTGAGCATGGTCTGTATCTTATTTATAGCTCTAACTGCATGTACCATATGGATAAAAAAAATTCCTATCATTTCTAGTGAAATGATAAGATTTCTTGATCTTCAATAATGATGTATACATAAATATCACTAAACTCGATGCTGCCTTGTGATAATCTCATGGTGATGTTGAACTCCATAATGTCTTTGCTTCTATCAAATGTGAATGTTTTTTCTTACTTTTATTTTGTTATATCATGTTTGAGTAAGTATGTTAAACCTGGATTACTACTAACTTGAACATTATCTGCATAACCACAACGTCGGGACTGGCACCCTCGCGCCAATGCGCGTTACCGATCTAGTGACTAATATAGCAGAGATAAAGTAAGTCATGCAATCTTACAGAGTGAAGGTAAATAGCATTTGCATATATGAACTTGAACTAAACACATCTAGAACAGACACTACATGAAGTTGCATATATGAAGTAGTACCTATCATATGTAGGGCAGAAACTAGAGCAAAGAACTATGGCAGAACATCTAACAGAAAGAGCAAGAACACATACGGGACAGCAGCAGCAGCAGAAGCACTGTACTTGGGGTCGACATCCTCTCCAGCCATGTCGTCGATGAGGTTGTCGACGTCGGGGAAGAAGTCTTCGTCGGGGAAGTAGTCGTTGGAGTCCGTGATGAAGAAGTCGAGGTCGCGGGAGCGCCCCCAAAAACCTTATCACCCTTCTCCGTCAGACTCAAAAGGTGTGGTTCCGAGTCCTCTTCATCCCGACTGCGGTGCACGCCGCAAGCCAGAATGGGGAAGATTGTAACAGCAGCGCAATGCTCAGGAACTTTGTGGCGAGAGGAAGAGGATCTTCTGGTGTGTCTCTCTGGAGAGGAGCGACCTCTCTTATATAGGCACAGGAGAAAGACGTGAACAGGCTACGGCGGGAGGTGAAGCAACGAAGGGAGACGAAGCGAACAGGCAGCGGCCTAAGAGGCGCGCCGTTCGAATTCAGTGTCCACTACAGAAAACGTTTCAACTCCCACGTGACCTTTCATACACCCGTTGTGCGTGGCAAAAATTTAGACATCGGCTCGGCTCATTCCCGCAACCCCGCGGCGCGTCGTGATGAGGCGAGGCGAGGCGTGGCGTGGCGTGGCGAGGCGGGCGGCGGAGGAGAAGCGCGCGTGGACGTCCCTCTTGTTCTCATGCTCATACATGTGGGGAAAGAACCTCCCTTATAAAGAGCTCCAACTCCCTCTAAACTAGCAATGTGGGACTAAAATTTTGTTCCACCTCTTGCCTTGCACGAATGGGCTGCGTGGGCCTCTAGGATTTATTAGGAATTTCTGAAATTGCTATTGGGCTAGGCCCAAATAGACAAAATTCCAGCAATCCCCACCGATCCCGTGAGCCACACAAAATTTGCCTTTGGTTCCAAAACACTGTTTTATATACTTTGGTACTACAAAGGAGACTATTAAGTTGAACTTCCACCTAGAACTCTATGCTACACTAGTAAGCAACTTGAATAAAGGATCGGGCCTTGAACTGCAAGTTTTCTCGCGAATCTAGCTTCACATAAAGCCTTGACCGATACGTGGCTACCGTGGGTCTTCCCCGTGGATGGAGCTTATGCGTCATACTCCGAGACCTTTCATGAGTTTACTAGAGAGGACCCTACTCTCATAGATTGCAACGTTTGACAATCAGACTCATATAAGTGTGTTCTTCAAAAGATGTTCTGCAGGACGACATCTCCGCTTCAATGAGCCACTTAGAACACATTAAGATATACATCAACCTGCCATGCATATTAGGAGAGTATTGCATCTTCATGGAGTGGTATTGTTGATAGTAAGGATACTCTCCTCTCAGTTGACCAACAGCTTGTCTTCCACATCTAATTCACGGGATCTCCGATCACAAAGAATAGGTTACCACTGTGAACAACTCATATTGTGGGTCTCATACCCATCTCCCTTGATGCATTATCTATCACATTACGTGATAGATGTCGTGGTTCTGAGTCTGACAGTAGAATGGGGGGGGGGGGGGGGGTAGGAATGTAGAGTCAAGATCTTAGCTATGGAGGAGTTGTACACGCTAGTTTTACGAGTTCAGGCCCTTCTCGGAGGAAGTAACAGCCCTACGTCTCGGAGCCCGGAGACGGTCGACTGGATTATATGCGTGTGAGTTACAGGGGGTGTGAACCCTTGTCCCAGAGGAGGGGGGTGGCTTATATAGAGTGCGCCAGGACCCCAGTTCCCCTCCGTTACATAGGATTCAATGTACATAAAGAGGTGGCGTTACAGGTAACGCCTGTATTGAAGTGCTGCAAATGATCATTAAATATTTGGGTAAATGCCCGACCGTTGTTGCGCGGAGCGGCTTTAGGTCTTCTTATTGTCGAGTGGTTTGATGGTCAAGTGACCTGGATAAAGTGGGATCTCCGAGTGGATGGTAGGTCGAGTGGACTTCACTCGACGCCTTTGTTGGATCCCTTCTTCTGATACTTGAACTTCTTTGTTCTTAGGACAAGGACCTTAGGTAGGATGTATAGGTCAGGCCTATTACCCTACCCTAGGTTTGTGTCTACATCATTAGCCCCCGAATGGATTGAGGTTTGAGTGAAAAAGAAGGATGGAGTTGACCTTGCTTTTACTCTTGATTGTCTTGTCTATATCTCCAAGTGGAGGCCAGTTGTTAGAACTTCAGCTTCGTTTCAGTCGCCTTGATCGATTCAGAAATTGCCAACTGGTTTATACCACTACATCCGTCGAATGATATCTCTGACACGAAATCTTTGGCGTGATCGGTTGCAGAGGATCCCGGATTTCCTGGGATTTGAAATTTCGGTAGAAGCGCGCCAGGCGGAGCGCCCCGCGGTAAGTGGAGTAGATAAATAGGACTTTTCGATTACTACGCCACCTTTTTCGCCACGTATCCCATGTGCAACTGCTGGGGGGATTTGACAGGATCGCTCGGGCCCACGCGTCAGCCACTCGGAAGTAGGCCCTTAAAAGTGGCAAGGCCGAAGCGTTTTCACTGTGCGTGCCCATTCCCTTCTTCTTCCTCTCGCGACTCTGCTTTGCCCAGACCAACCACTCTCGACGCCGTCACTCTGCCGCCATGGGGAAGGACAAACGGCGGTGCTGGAGCGTGCGAAGAAGGCGACGGGGGCGGCGAAGAGCAAGAAGATGAATCGGGGGTCTTCGTCGCGCTCGGGGTTGTTCTGGTTGATCCAGGAGATCGGATCAGATCTTCGCCGACAAGAGGACTTGGACGATATGGCGAGCTGGGCTGATTGTCCATAAGTCCGCTACCGCCGAGGGGAGAACGGAGCCACAGCCCGCGCCGGGTGAGTGTGTCCTGCTCGCCACCCACGTCGACCATGGTTTTTCGCTTCCCCCGCATCCCTTCTTTCGCGGTTTCCTGAATTTCTTTGGGGCCCAACTCCACCATTTCACTCCCAATACTATCCCATATCTTGTTGCGTTCGTCTCCATGTGTGAGAATTTCCTGGGGTGCCGACCGCACTGGGTCTTTTCAAGCATATTTTTACCATCTGATCCCAAACTGTGAAAAAAGCAAACTCGAAAGATGAGAAAACCCATGTCATTCAGATGTGTGGGGGTCTAGGCATTCAAAAGAGGAAGAGGGGCTCTTTTCCTCCGATTACTCTTCCTGAGTCGGTCAGGGGCTGGCAGTCGACCTGGTTCTACTGCCAGGACCTCGCGACCCCAGGCCAGTCGACCGGGCTTCCACCTTTCTCTTTTTACCGTGTTCAAACTCCATCTTCCTTGAAAGTGACTGCTGCGGAGAAGGCGGAGACAGGCATGCTAGTTGAGAGAGTAGTTCAGCTGATCAACCAAGGTGTCACTGGTATGGACCTGCTCGAGGTGTTCCTCAGTCGGCGGATCCAACCCCTCCAAGCTCGTGACCATTCCATGTGGATGTACTCTGGGGCCGGCGACACTGCTCGGGTTCATCCGGAGGAGGTGGAGTCCAAAACTGTAGCCGAGCGGTTGATGGGTATCGCCGGGAACAAGGACAACCCCAGGGGCGCTAGGAGAGTCGACCCTTTCAGCAGCAGCAACCCGCTAGAGAAGGTCTGGTCATCATGACTGAATTTTTGAACGTATTTTCCGACTGATTGTTGTTTCGACTGACTTAGGTTCGGTCTCTTGTTTTGCAGATCTACACGGAGATGTATTCAATGCCCAATGGTGAACAAGCTCTGGAGCAAGACCAAGAGGGCGAGGATGGTGCTGAGGAGAGCGGTGAGTGGGAGTCCCCAGCTGATGATGATGAAGATGAGAGCACGAGTCAGACGATGAGGAGGTAGCCGACTCATCGCCTCGCTCCGAACGTCGATCCAAGCAGCGACATGATCCCGCGAACAGGCGCGGCAAGGCTGTGGCGTCGAGTGCTCCATCTCACAAGCGCGCTCGGTCCCCGACTCCAGATTTGACTGAGAAGGTCACCAAGCAGCCCAAAGCTAATCGTTCGAAGGCTCGGAAGACCTTGCCCAGGATTAAGATGGACGTCCCTGTTGCTTCTGGGTAAACGCTCCTCTCATATCTTTTGTTGCATCAATTTTTCTGTTCCGACTGGCTTTCTTGTTCTGACTGAGTGGACGATGAATTTGTGTACCCCGACCTCAACTGCGACCGACATGGATATCGACAAGACTCCAGCTGATGAGGAAGCTGACGACGTCGTCACCTCCAAAGCCAGTAAGCCAGGTCGTTTCGAATTCGTCTGGTCGACTGAATGATTTGTCAGTTATCTTTATGGCTTTCTCTGTTCCTTACTGATCCACGAGATGTTGTTGTGCTTCCGGATGATGACGAAGAGGTGCCGCTGAGAGGGAGGAGGAAGAAGGACAGGGAGCTGGGCGGGAAGGCGCCTGAGATCCAAGTTCCTCAGCCGACTGTGACGCCTGGAACGGTGGTCGAGCGCTCGGTAGATCCGGCTCGAACCAACGTCACCTTCGCTCTTCCGCTGTCGACTAACTGCCCCTCAGGATCAGCTGCTCAGACTTCTGCTGCGCCGATACAACTCTCTGCTTCAGATCCAGCGGTTGCTTTCATTGCTCTGCCTCCATCACTTTTCACTGCATATCAAACCCCATACGATCCGCCAACTACTGCCAAGGAAGCTCTTCTTCAGTTGAATCTTGTGATGGGACAGATGAAAATGGTGCATGACGCTAGTCAGGTAGCCTTCAACGTTGGAGCTGCTCTGCAAGCCAATGTCCAGGTTAATTGACTTTCCGATCGACCGTATTTCTTGTCTGATCACCCACTGGGGTGTGGCTGTTTTGATGCTGTATGTCTCTTTGTGTCGATTCGAATCGAGTTGGGCAGACCATGCCGAGTGGAATCGAAACCAATGGGGACACGCTGAGTGCACCCACTGGGTGTAGTCCCCGAGACCATAGGTGACTGCGGGCAGTCGACTATGGTCTAAGAATGGGAACCTCTCTTTTTTTTGCCACTCGAGCTGGGCAGACCACGCCGAGTGGAATCGAAACCAGTGGGGGCACACTGAGTGCACCCACTGGGTGTAGTCCCTGAGACCATAGGTGACTGCGGGCAGTCGACTGTGGTCTAAGGATCTTCTTTTTTCTTTTTTGCAAAATCAGTGGGGGCACGCTAAGTGCACCCACTGGGTGTAGTCCCCGAGACAGCCATTGGATGTTTGATTCAGTGGTAGTCTTAGAGTAGCTAGCATTGTGATGTCTTTTTATCTCTGTCGACTGATATGGCTTGTGACTATACAAATCTTGTGATCTTGGGGCTCAGCTCTCTGCAATGAACAAGCAGCAAATCAGCCTCAACCTTGATCGGGAGTTGGCCAAGAAGAATCTCCAGAGCGCTCGTGATGAAGTAGCTGCCATGGGAGGTAATCAATCGCCGACTGTTTATCCCACTGCTGGCACTTTTCCTTTCCATTTTTTGAATCGAGTGACTCCACTCAAGCAGATGTATGTAGTGAAAACCGCCAACTCCAAGCCCGTCTAAAGAATGTTATTTCTTTAGAGAAAATGAAGCAGGCTTTGGAGCAGAAGGACCTGGATCTAGCTGCAGCTCAGAAGGAGGCGCGCGAGAAGACAACGCTTGCTGACAAGAAGCTTGCTTCAGTCGGCAAATTAGAAGAAGAAAACTCCAAACTGAAGACTGTTGTTTCTGACGCCAATCAAGAGGTCGAGCGACTGAAGAAGGACAAAGAGAAACTGACTGACGAACTTGGAAGTCTCAAAGTCAAGAACGGCGAGCTAGAGTCTTATCTGAGCCAACTTGCTGCGAAGCTGGTCTTGAAATTTGAAGGTACTGATTAATCTGTCTTTTTTTCTGTCGACTGACAATTCTAATTGCGCCGTCGACTCATCATTCACTCGTCTGTGCAGAATTTTGCCAAGACTTTGAAGCGGAAGCTGGGCGGGTTGAGACGGGTCTTGATCCCATTAATTGTCCAGTCAAGGATGATGTTGCGATGAACGTGATGCGGTTGGAGTCTCATATGGACGGCGCGGTTGCTTATCTGGCCCGTCTGAAAGCTGCAATGACCCGGGTTGATGCAGAACTTTGGCCTCAGGCGGAACTGTCTCAAGATCTCGAGTCCCTGATGGCTCGACTGAATCAAATCCCTGAGCATGTGCAAGAATGGAAGAAATCCTCTACTCGCTGTGGTGCTGACGTCGCTCTGTCTCTGGTCCGAGTGCACTGCAATGATGCCAAAGAAGACAAGCTGGCGGAGATCAAGGTTGCTAACACGAAGAAGCATACTTTCCAGTCTTTCATGGACACCTTCCTTGCCGCCGCCACTCGCATTGCAGACAGCATTGACCTCGACAGTTTCTGCGACCCAGCCAGTCCTTCTCCTGATGCGTGATCGAAAAAACATTAAGCTTCACCTTTATTTGCCTCGGGATGCCGAGTGATTGTGTAACCGTTAAACTTCTTCGGGCTTGATGCTCGAATACTTTTGATCCGTCGTCCGGAACCTTAGGATTTATCTGAACTTGGTTTATTTCCGAATATGCTTGCGTTTGCCTTTGAGCGGAATTTGTTCTTCACTCGGAATAATCTTTGTGTTTGAGATGCAGCTCGGAGGTAGTGATTTCAATCGACCTGCGCTTCGTCGTCCTTGCAGGTAAGGATGGAGCGAACGTTGTACTTGTGGCGTAGCTCCGAAGGAGAAGGTTGCAGTCGACCTGCACCTCGTCGTCCTTCCGGATAGGGATGGAGCGAACGTTGTACTTGTGGCGTAGCTCCGAAGGAGAAGGTTGCAGTCGACCTGCACCTCGTCGTCCTTGTGGATAGGGATGGAGCGAACGTTGTACTTGTGGCGTAGCTCCGAAGGAGAGGGTTGCAGTTGACCTGCACCTCGTCGTCCTTGTGGATAGGGATGGCTTCCATACTTAGGCAAGTTCTAGACTGCAGCTAAGCCTCCGAGTGGGAGGGTTGCTCCCCACTCGGTAGGATTTTTCAAACTTAGGCGAGTACTTGACTGCGGCTAAGCCTCCGAGTGGGAGGGTTGCTCTCCACTCGGTAGGATTTTTCAAACTTAGGCGAGTACTTGACTGCAGCTAAGCCCCCGAGTGGGAGGGTTGCTCTCCACTCGGTAGGATTTTTCAAACTTAGGCGAGTACTTGACTGCAGCTAAGCCTCCGAGTGAGAGGCTTGCTCACCACTAGGTAGGATTTTTGCAAACTTAGGCGAGTACTTGGACTGCAGCTAAGCCCCCGAGTGAGAGGCTTGCTCACCACTCGGTAGGATTTTTTCAAACTTAGGCGAGTACCTGGACTGCAGCTAAGCCCCCAAGTGAGAGGCTTGCTCACCACTCGGTAGGATTTTTTCAAACTTAGGCGAGTACTTGGACTGCAGCTAAGCCCCCGAGTGAGAGGCTTGCTCACCACTCGATAGGATTTTTTGAACTTAGGCGAGTACTTGGACTGCAGCTAAGCCCCCGGGTGAGAGGCTTGCTCCCCACTCGGTAGGATTTTTTTGAACTTAGGCGAAACGGATTTGCAGCTAAGCCTCCGAGTGAGAGGTTTGCTCACCACTCAGTAGGATTTTTTGAACTTAGGCGAAACAGATTCGCAGCTAAGCCTCCGAGTGAGAGGCTTGCTCACCACTCGATAGGATTTTTCAGACTTGGGCGAAACGGATTTGCAGCGAAGTCACCCACTGGGGGATTTCAAACGGAAACAAAAGCAACACCAATCGTTTAGGAAGATTATAAAGCTCTTGTATTTGATAAATAAACTACAAAGGTATTTCTTATTACATCTCATCCGAGTGAGTACTTAAGTATAAAAGGGGCGGAGCAGCTCCGCATTCCAAGCTCGTGGCTCGTCTTTCTGATGTTCGACATTGTAAAGAAGGTATGCTCCATTGTGGAGAACTCTGGTGATAATGAAGGGGCCTTCCCAAGCAGGGGCAAGCTTGTGTGGCTTCTGTTGATCCACTCAAAGAACCAAATCTCCCTCTTGAAAAGCTCTACCCCTCATGTTTCTGGCGTGGAATCGACGCAAATCTCGTTGATAGATGGTCGACCGGATCAATTCCATCTCTCTTTCCTCTTCTAAGAGACCGACTGAATCCTGCCGGGCCTGTTCCGCTTCCTCTTCAGAGAAGAGCTCGACTCGGGGTGCGTTGTGAAGCAGGTCACTTGGCAGAACAGCTTCGGCTCCATAGACCAAAAAGAAAGAGGTTCGTCCGGTCGACCGATTGGGAGTTGTCCTCAAACCCCAAAGAACTGATGGAAGTTCATCGACCCAGGCGCCTGCTACGTGTTTGAGATCACACATCAGTCGAGGTTTCAGTCCTTTGAGGATTAGACCATTTGCCCTTTCTGCTTGACCATTCGACTGTGGGTGAGCGACTGAAGCATAGTCGACTCGTGTGCCTTGAGAAGCGCAGAAAGCTCTAAACTCATCAGAATCAAAGTTCGATCCATTGTCAGTGATGATGCTGTGTGGAACTCCATATCTGAATGTCAATTCTCGATGAAGTCGACAAAGATCTTTGGCTTCAAGATTCTTGATAGGTTTAGCTTCGATCCATTTGGTAAACTTGTCAACTGCTACAAGCACATGAGTAAATCCGCTCCTACCAGTCCTCAGCGGCCCAACAATATCCAACCCCCAAACAGCAAAGGGCCAGACGAGGGGAATGGTCTTCAGGGCTGATGCAGGCTTGTGAGACATATCAGAGTAAAACTGGCAACCTTCACCTCTGTCGACTATATCTTTCGCCATTTCATTTGCTTGGGGCCAATAAAATCCGGCTCGGTATGGTTTAGCCACAATGGCCCGAGAGGACGCATGGTGACCACAAGTTCCCGAGTGGATGTTGTTGAGGATCATTCGACCTTCTTCTGGTGTTATGCATTACTGACTGACCCCAGTCACACTTTCTCTGAACAATTGTCCCTTTATCACCGTAAAGGCCTTGGATCGACGGACGATCTGTCGAGCCTCTTCTTCATCCTCTGGGAGTTCCTTCCTAAGGATGTACGCGATGTAAGGTACTGTCCAGTCGGGAGTGATGACCAGAACCTCCATGATTAGGTCGACCACGGCTGGGACCTCGACTTCAGTCGGATCTGTGGCGCTCTTAGGTTGCGGGGGCTCTTCTGTAAAAGGATCTTCTTGAACTGATGGTGTGTGAATGTGTTCCAGAAACACATTGCTGGGAATGGCTTCTCTCTTGGAACCTATCTTCGCCAAATCATCGACTACTTGATTTTTCAGTCGGGGTATATGATGGAGCTCTAACCCCTCAAACTTCTTTTCCAACTTTCTCACCGCATTGTAGTAGCCAGTCATGGCTGGGCTTCTGACGTCCCACTCTTTCATCACTTGATTGACCACCAAATCTGAGTCGCCATAGACCATGAGGTGACGGACGCCGAGTGAAATGGCCATGCGCAACCCATATAAGAGTGCTTCATATTCTGCTTCGTTATTGGAGGAATCAAAGTGAATCTGGAGTACATATCTGAGCTTGTCTCCTTGGGGGGATACTAGTACCACCCCGACACCCGAACCATTCAGCATCTTGGAACCGTCAAACAACATGGTCCAGTGCTCCGAGTGAACTTGAGTCGGCAGTTGCTGTTCGATCCACTCGGCGAGGAAATCAGCTATTGCTTGGGACTTGATAGCTTTCTTTGCCTCAAACTGAATATCTAAGGGAAGGAGTTCAATCGCCCATTTTGCCACTCGACCAGTTGCATCTCTATTGTGTAGAATCTTTGATAATGGAGCGTCGCTGACGACTATAACAGCGTGGTCAGAGAAATAGTGTGCAACCTTCTTCGTGGTCATGTAAATCCCATAGACAAGCTTCTGATAGTGCGGATATCTCTGTTTTGACGGAGTCATAACTTCATAAACATAATAAACCGGGCGCTGAACTTTATAGGCTTTTCCCTCTTCTTCTCGCTCGACCGTAAGTACTGTACTGATGACTTGTCCGGTGGCTGCTATATAAAGCAGTAAAGGCTCTTTGCTGATTGGGGCAGAAAGCACCGGCTGGGTGGAAATCAGGGCTTTTAGCTCTGCAAACGTTGCGTCATCTTCGGGAGTCCACTCGAACTTATCTGACTTCTTCATCAGTCGGTAGAGAGGCAGCGCCTTCTCACTGAGTCTGGAAATGAATCGACTTAGGGCGGCCAAACAACCAGTAAGCTTTTGGACATCATGCACACGCACAGGGTGTTTCATTCGGAGTATGGCACCAACTTTCTCGGGGTTAGCATCAATCCCTCGTTCGGAAACGAGAAAACCGAGTAACTTTCCTCCTGGAACTCCGAACGTGCACTTTGATGGATTAAGCTTGATAACGTACCTTCCGAGGTTGGCAAAGGTTTCATGGGTCAGCCAAGAGGTCGGAACCTTTACGTGACTTGACCACAATGTCATCCATGTACGCTTCCACATTCCGGCTGATTTGAGTGAGTAAACACTTCTGAATCATCTGCATGAATGTGGCTCCAGCGTTCTTCAGACCGAATGGCATAGTGACATAGCAGAAGCACCCGAATGGGGTGATGAAAGCTGTTTTAATTTCATCGGGTCCATATGATGGATCCGATGATACCGGAATAGGCGTCCAAAAAGGACAAACGCTCACATCCCGCAGTCGAATCGACTATCTGATCGATGCGAGGGAGAGGAAAGTGATCCTTCGGGCAGGCCCGATTGATATGCTTGAAGTCGATGCACATGCGAAGTGAATTGTCCTTCTTAGGGACCATGACAACGTTAGCTAACCACTCGGAGTGGTAAATCTCTCGAATAAACTCAGCTGCCATGAGCCGAGCCACTTCTTCATCGATTGCCTTTCTCTTCTCTACGGCGGACCGTCGAAGATGTTCCTTGACCGGTTTTACCTTTGGATCGACTCGCAAACAATGCTCAGCCAGTTCTCTGGGAACACCCGGCATGTCAGAAGGTTTCCATGCAAAGATGTCCCAGTTCTCACAGAGGAACTGGATGAGCGCTTCTTCCTATTTGGAGTCGAGAGTTGTTGAAATGTGGGTCGGAGCAGTGTTGGGATCAGTCGGGTGGATATGAACCGGTTTCGTTTCACCGGATGACTAAAATGCTGAATCCGTTGCAGGCTTCTTAGCTCGCAGCAAATCACTCGGATCTGCATTTTTCTAATACTCCTGCAATTCCACTACTGCCATCTGCGCATCGGCGATCTTCGAGCCCTTCTGGAAGCACTCTTCTGCCTTCTTTCGATTGCCAGTGATAGTGATCACACCCTTGGGACCAGGCATTTTCAATTTGAGGTACACATAGCATGGTCGAGCCATAAAACGTGCATAAGCCAGTCTGCCCAAAATGGCGTGATAAGCACTATGGAAATCCACAACTTCAAATGTCAACTTTTCTTTGCGGTAATTCTTGTAATCACCGAAAACCACGTCAAGAGCAATCTGGCCGAGTGATTCAGCCTTCTTGCCTGGAATGACTCCATGGAAACTCATACTGCTTTCACTGAGTCTGGACATCGGAATGCCCATCCCTTTTAACGTTTCTACATACAGAATGTTCAGGTGTAACGCCCTCGATGCGGCTATATCTCCCACGTGTCGAAGCACGACTTAGAGGCATAACCGCATTGAAAGCAATGTCGCAAGTGAGGTAATCTTCACACAACCCATGTAATACATAAGGGAAAGAGATACATAGTTGGCTTACAGTCGCCACTTCACACAATACATAAATAAACATCCATCATCCAGATTACACTCAAGGTCCGACTACGGAACCAAAATAAAAGAAGACTACCCCAAATGCTACACAGCTCCTCGATCGTCCCAACTGGCTCCACTCTGATCATCGGGAAAAGACACATAGTAACGACCACGCCTCGTCGAACTCCCACTTGAGCTCGGTCGCCATCATACTGCATCGCCGGCACTGCAACTGTTTTGGTAGAATCTGTGAGTCACGGGACTCAGCAATCTCACACCCGCGAGATCAAGACTATTTAAGCTTATAGGAAGGACAGAGTTGTGAGGTGGAGCTGCAGCAAGCGACTAGCATATATGGTGGCTACAATCGCAAAAGAGAGCGAGAAGAGAAGCAAGGCACGGTCGTGAAGCTAGTAGCGATCAAGAAGTGATCTTGAAACTACTTACGTCAAACATAACTCCAACACCGTGTTCACTTCCCGGACTCCGCCGAGAAGAGACCATCACGTTACACACGCGTTGATGTGTTTTAATGAAGGTCAACTTCGGTTTTCTACAACCGACATTAACAAATTCCCATCTGCCTCATAACCGCGGCACGGCTTTGAAAGATAATACCCTGCAGGGTGTCCCAACTTAGCCCATTATAAGATCTCACGGTCAACGAAGGATATTCCTTCTACCGAAGACCCGATCGATCTCGAATCCGGACTACAAGACATTTCGACAGCAATAAAACAAGACCAGCAAAGCCGCCCGAATGTGCCGACAAATCCCGATAGGAGCTGCACATATCTCGTTCTCAGGGCACATCCGGATGAACACTACGCACGGCAACCGAAGATACCCCAAGTTGCCACAGGGTGGCACCGCAAGTGGCTCTAGTTTGGACCAACGCTCAGAGGAGCATTGGCCCGGGGGGTTAAATAAAGATGACCCTCGGGCTCGCGAAAACCCGGGGGAAAAAGGCTTAGGTGGCAAATGGTAAAACCAAAGTTGGGCCTTGCTGGAGGAGTCTTATTCAAAGCGAACTGTCAAGGGGGTCCCATAAATCACCCAACCGTGTAAGGAATGCAAAATCA
The DNA here is from genome assembly GCA_021605205.1 of Aegilops longissima. NCBI lineage: Eukaryota > Viridiplantae > Streptophyta > Magnoliopsida > Poales > Poaceae > Aegilops > Aegilops longissima. Next base: position 576,791,678 of record CM038677.1, read on the forward strand.
AGGAACATAACACCGGTATGACGGAAACTAGGGCGGCAAGAGTGGAACAAAACACCAGGCATAAGGCCGAGTCTTCCACCCTTTACCAAGTACATATATGCATTAATTAAACAATAGATATTGTGATATCCCAACAAGTAAACATGTTCCAACAAGGAACAACATCTCCATGTTCCAACAAGGAACAAACTTCATCTTCACCGCATCTAGCAACGCTATAAGAGGGCCGAGCAAAGCGGTAACATAGCCAATCAACGGTTTGCTAGGAAAGGATGGTTAGGGGCTTGACATGGCAATATGGGAGGCATGATAAGCAAGTGATAGGCATCATAGCATAGGCATAGCAAAAGAGAGAGCATCTAGCAAGCAAAGATAGAAGTGATTTCGAGGGTATGGTCATCTTGCCTGCAAGGTTCCCAGAGTTGACGAAAGCTTGATCCTCGAAAGCGTTCTCAACAGATTCCTCGTTCACGTCCTCGTCTCCCGGATCTACCCAAATCAAGAACACAAGCAAAGGAACCACAATAAATCACGGTGCAATGCACAAGCAACATGATGCAATACATGGCATGATATGCAAGATGTGATATGCAATGCGTATGCGTGCTCCGGAAGGAAAATGGTGAACCAGGCATCAACTTGGCAAGCCAAGTATGCCGCTGGAAAGGTGAGATGATTTCGGTTGAAATCGATATAAAGATCACCGGAATCGGATGCACGGTTTGCAAATGACAAGCAAAACAAGAATGGCACAAATCTGCCATTAACAGCACGATGCCACATAGCAAGCAACAAGAAATTAAGCTACTGCACCCAAGCGTACCAACAAAGCATATGGCAGTGATCTACTCAAGATGCTTGACAAAAGATGAACACTGAGCTACGGCTAAATCACACCATAACAGGTCCAAACAAGCATGGCAAAAGTGCAAAATCTATCAGCTTCACAGACTTAGAGAAAAACTGAACATGGCAGAATCAGCATCAGGAAGCAATGTTCAGAGCAAGCAAACAACATGCTACTGGAAATTATAATAGCAAAACAAGGCATGGCATGAATCTACTCAAAGCATAGAACAAAAGTCCCTTACTGACCATGAGCCAAAAAGGAACAGAAGATATGATGGCGCCCACGTAAACATAGCAAATTTCGTTACAGATTTCAGGAAACAGGGCATGACATTGACAGAATTATGTTGGCATCTTCGCGAGCTCGATGCACTCACTACAGAGCACTACAAGATAAACTAAGCATACATCCATCAAGAAGACATGGCATAGAAGTTATACATGGCAAGAACAACATCATAGCATACACGGATCAACTACAACAACCTTGGCAAAATTGAATAACATGTAAACAATCTGCCAGGAAACATTTTATAACAAAAGTAGAGCTCGATTGACTCAAGCTATGGCACTCCATAATTTCAAACAAGGGCATGGATGGATAGAGCATAACCATATGTTCAGAACATCCTTCCTGAAGTATCTCAAAATATGCATGTAACTCTCAGAGCATCAAGTTAACATGGCATAAAAATATCAAGAAAACAGGGCTGAAATCAGCAACATCATGAAGCCTAGTTTGCATGCTTATGCTAGTCACCACAGAGATCACAAAAATACATGGCATACACCCCTGTAAAGATGGCATGGCATATTACAAAACACATGTAGGACTCAAGATCATAGGGTGCACACATCAATCATGGAAAAAATGACAAAAGTGCATGTTCTGATAATAATCTGAAACTAACATCACATAGCCCTCTTCTAACAGCATTTAGGGCATCAAGATGACCTCAAATGAAAATGATGCAATGTGATGAAATGATTTACTCATCGAGGCGAACAGTTTGGTATGCTATACGTCCCAAACGGAGCCATGGGTGCGAAGTTATGGCATGATGAAAATGCAACAAAATAATCACAGATAAATTGACAGAGAGAAATCGGGGAGAAGAAGTCTACCGTCTCAGATCCGATCCGGCTCGGATCGAGGTTCGCCGGAGCGGGCAGCGCGCCGGGACGGGCGCCGGAGGAGGAGAGGCCGAGGAGGGCTGGGCCGCCGGGCGAGGCGGCGGGGCGCTTGGCCGCCGGGACGGGCGGCGCGGGCCGGTGGCCGGCGACGGGCGCTGGCGCGGAAGCTGCTGGCGGGCGGGAGGCGCGCGGCGCTGGGCCGGGAGGCGCGGCTCGGGCAGGAAGGGCAGGCTGCGGGCCTTGGCGGAGGCGGCGAAGTGGGCGCGGGCCGGGACACGTGGCGGCTCCCGGTTGGTCCGGGGCAGCGGGCGGACGTGTCCGGCTCGAATCGGACACGTCCGGCGGCGGGGAGAGGAGCGGGGCTAGGGTTAGGGGTGGAATGACCCGAAATTTCGGGAGGAGGGGTGTTTTTATAGGTAGAAGGAGCTAGGAAGCTCCAAATGGAGTGCGGTATTCGCCCACACGATCGTGATCGAACGGCCATGGACATGGAAGTGACTTAGATGGGTTATTGGGCTGTTTTGGAGGGGTGTTGGGCTGCAACTTAAAAGAGGCCTTTGCGAGAGTGCGGTTAACCGTTGGAGTACCAAACGAGCTCCAAATGACTCGAAACTTGACAGGTGGTCTACCGGTGGTGTACCAAGGCCACTTGTCAAGGCTCGGTCTATTCCGAGAATGTTTAGTACCCGCTCACGAAAAAATGTAAAAGGGGACGCCGGGGGACATAGGAGTACCGGATTGCAAAACGGACAACGGGGAAAATGCTCGGAATCATGAGACGAACACGTATGCAAATGAGATGCACATGATGACATGATATGAGATGCATGACATGGACAAAATGCAAAACCAAAGACAAAACCCAACCACGGAGGGAATATCATATCACAATGCCGAAAATGGCAAGAGTTGGAGTTACAAATATGGAAAGTTACATCCGGGGTGTTACAACACTCCACCACTACAAGAGGATCTCGTCCCGAGATCTAGGACTGAGAGAACTCCGGATATTCGGAACGGAGGTGATCCTCGCGCTCCCAGGTGGCTTCTCGGTCGAAATGGTGTGATCACTTCACTTTCAAGAATTTGATTAACTTGTTGCGAGTCTTGCGCTCGGTTTCTTCAAGAATAGCAACGGGGTGCTCATGATAAGAGAGATCTTCGTGGAGGTCAATTTCTTCGAAGTTGATGGTGCGCTCAGGAGTCTTGAAGCACTTGCGAAGCTGTGACACGTGAAACACATCGTGCACGTTCGCGAAGTTGGACGGAAGCTCAAGTTGATAGGCGAGATCGCCTCTTTTGCCAATGATCTTGAAAGGACCCACGTATCTAGGGGCAAGCTTCCCTTTGATACCGAAGCAACGAGTGCCTTTCATTGGAGAGACGCGGAGGTAGACATGGTCTCCGATTTCAAAAGCCACATCACGGTGCTTGTCATCATAATAGCTCTTAAAGCGCGATTCTGCGGCTTTGAGATTCTCACGAATGACTTTGCACATTTCCTCGGCTTCTGTGATCAAGTCATTGCCAAGAAGTTGGCGTTCACCTGTCTCGGACCAATTGAGAGGAGTACGACACTTTCTGCCATAGAGAATTTTGAATGGGGCCTCGCCCGAACTCGCTTGGAAGCTATTGTTGTAGGAGAACTCGGCATATGGAAGACAATCTTCCCACTTCATACCGAAGGAAATGACACAAGCTCTGAGCATATCTTCAAGGATTTGATTGACTCGCTCGACTTGGCCACTTGTTTGAGGATGGAAAGCTGTGTTGAAACGAATGTTGGTGCCCATGGCCTTCTGAAAAGAATCCCAAAACTTGGAGGTAAAGATGCTGCCACGGTCTGAAGAGATCAATTGTGGAATGCCGTGCAAGGAGACAATCCTGGAGGTGTATAGTTCTGCCAACTGAGCTGCTGTGATGGATTCTTTGATAGGAAGAAAATGAGCCACTTTAGTAAGCTTGTCAATGACAACGAAGATAGCATCATTTCCACGCTTGGACTTTGGAAATCCAGTCACGAAGTCCATCTTGATATGATCAAACTTCCATTCTGGAATAGCAAGAGGTTGAAGGAGACCAGCTGGTCGTTGGTGTTCTGCTTTCACCCTTCTGCAGACATCACATTCATTCACGAATTGAGCAATTTCTCGCTTCATTCGATTCCACCAATATGACTGCTTGAGGTCATGGTACATCTTCGTACTTCCAGGATGAATGGATAGAAGGGAATTGTGTGCCTCATTCATAATGACTTTACGTAGATCGCCCTTAGGAACCACAATCCAGTCCTCAAAGAAAAGAGTATCTTTGTCATCAATGTGGAAGCACTTGTATTTGGAAATGCCCTTGTCGATACCACGTTTCACCTTTTTCACCATGGTATCCAGGAGTTGAGCCTCACGAATCTGATCTTCCAAAGTAGGAGAGACTATGAGGTTGGCAAGAAAGCCTTGAGGAACAACTTGAAGATTCAGCTTATGGAAGCTTCACAGAGATCCGTTGGAAGGGCTTGAGGATTAAGCTGTTGCGATAAGCCTTCCTGCTCAAAGCATCTGCAATCACATTGGCCTTGCGGAGTATATTCAATACTTGGGTTGTACTCTTGAATCATTTCACCCATCGAGTTTGCACGAGGTTGAGGTTGGTTTGAGTGAAGATATACTTGAGACTCTTGTGATCGGTGAAAATGTCCACTTTCCTTCCCAACAAGAGATGTCTCCATGTTATTAATGCATGGACAACTGCCGCCAACTCAAGATCGTGAGTGGGGTAGTTCTTTTCGTTGAGCTTCAAATGACCAGAGGTATAGGCCACAACTCTTTCTCTTGCATTAACACAAAGACCGAGACCTTGAAGAGAAGCATCACGAAAAACTTGAATGGCTTGGATTCATCGGGAGGAGTCAAGACAGAGCTGTGACTAGCTTCTCTTTGAGGGTGTTGAAAGCAACGTCACACTCAGGAGACCAAACATACTTCACATGCTTCTGGAGGAGGTTGGAAAGAGGCTTTGCAATCTTAGAGAAGTTCTCAACGAATCTTGACAATAGCTTGCAAGACCAAGAAAACTGCGAAGTCGCTTGACATTCGAGGAGGTTCCCAATTCACAATTGCAGACACCTTCTCAGGATTAACAGCGATGCCCTTGGCAGAGATGATGTGACCAAGGTAAAGAACTTCATCAAGCCAAAATTCACATTTGGAAAACTTCGCATAGAATTGATGCTCTCTGAGCTTGTCAAGCACCAATCGCAAATGTTTGGCATGATCCTTCTTATTCTTGGAGAAGACCAAAATATCATCGAGATAGACCAAGACGAATTCATTGGTGTAGGGGTTGAAGATGAAGTTCATCATTTGAGAGAATGTTGGAGGAGCATTGACAAGGCCGAAAGACATGACAGTATATTCATAAGAACCAAAGCTTGTTCTGAATGTTGTCTTGGGAATATCTTGTTCAGGAATGCGAATTTGATGATAACCCATACGAAGGTCAAGCTTGGAGAACACTTTAGCACCTTTGAGTTGCTCGAAAAGCTCATTGATGTTGGGAAATGGATACTTGTTCTTGATAGTCTTCTTATTCAATGGACGGTAATCGACGCAAAGTCGGTCCGTGCCATCCTTCTTCTAGACAAAAAGAACACCACAACCCCAAGGAGATGAACTCGGTCTGATCAAACCCAGACGCTCTTGTTCATCGAGCTGCTTCTTCAATTCCTTCAGCTCATTAGGTCCAAGCTTGTATGGACGCTTGCAAGCGGGTTCGATGCGGGCTCAAGATCGATAACGAACTCAAGCGGCGGTGAGGAGGCATTCCTCGAAGCTCTTCGGAAAGACATCTTGGTACTCACAAACGATTTGGAATCGAGAGATAGCATCCAATTCTCCCTTCTCATTGAGAAAAACAACCAATGGTTTCATCACGAGCGGCATAGATGATCACATCATTAGAAGAGTGAGTCAATTGAATTTCCACGGCAGCACAATCAAGCTGAGCTTTGTCTTGAGAAAGCCGATCCATCCCGAGAATAAGATCAATATCCGAGTCACCAAGGACAATTGGTTTAGCCAGAAATCTATAGTCGCCCATCTTGATAGAAACATCCGGGACGCAAATATTAGATGTCATTTGCTTACCCGGGGACACAATCTTCAACGGAATAGGAATCTTTTCCGTCACAAACTCATGCTTGGCAACAAAAGGTCTCGAAATGAACGAAAGCGATGCACCAGTATCAAATAAGACTTTTGCAGGAATATCATTAACTGAGAGATTACCCGTTATCACGTCAGTAGATTCCTCCGCTTGAGCTGCATTCATCATATTCACCGTGGCATGCTTTGGATTAGGAGGAGGAGGCGGAAGGCGCCTTTGGTTGAAGCATTTGTTCGCATAGTGACCTTTCTGCTGACACTTGTTGCAAGTCACCTCTGAGAGCGGACGGCGATAAGGAGCATTTGACCTTGGAGCTTGAGAATTAGACTTGTTCGATAGCCTGGGTTGGGTGGGTGGGAAGATCCACGACCACCTGAGTTCTTCTGGCGATAAGGCCGACGAAAACGGAGGAGGAGGAAGGTAGAACTTCTGCTGCTTAGCTGCCACTTGAGAGGAAGAAGAAGACTGAACTGCATCCTGATTCTCTTCTTAGAAGCCTCACATTTGAGCTGGGCAGCTTCTTGCTTGAGTGTCATGTTGTAGAATTCATCATACTTTTACGGCTCAAAAAGCACGAGAGCTAATTGCAGATCTTCTCGAGACCACCTCTGAATTGATAGATCATACTCTTTTCATCGGGGACGTCTTGCTTAGCGAAGCGGCGAGTTTCGAACTGGATATTGTATTGATACACGACATGTTGCCTTGCTTGAGATTGCGGAACTCCTCACGCTTGCTCTCAACAACACTTTTGGAATGTGGTGAGCTTTGAAGTCTCGGCGGAACTCATCCAAGGTAATTACACGACCTCCTCTGGAATCTTTGTATTCTTGGAACCACTCAAAGCAGCTTGGTCCTTGAGTTGAAGCGAAGCAAACTTGACAAAGTCCTCAGGTCTGACATTGCTACATTCAAAATGTTTGCAGATGTCCATAAGCCAATCGTCGGCGTCTGTGGCCTCGACACAGAAGCTGAAAGACTTCGGCTGATTAGCGAGGAACTGATTGAGGGTAGCAAAGTGCGGCTGGTTGTTGCCTTGGCCTTGATTGCCTTGCCCTTGGGTACGCTCTTGCAAGAGTTGCAAAATCATCTGAGCATTTGCATTGGTGGCTGCCATGATAGCTTGCCATGCCTCCGGAGGCGGAGGTGGAAGTGGAGGGTTCGACTGACTCCCATCATTGCAATCCGGATTCGAGCGCTGCGTTGGCCATCCATCTGAAGGGTGACATCCGTTAGCACTTTGATGAGCAGATAGACAAGTTGAATCAACGGATAGAAATTGCAACATATAGTCTTCACAATAAACATTCGAACAAGGATGAACGAATGAATTCCAAAGCTAACATCACACGTCCATTAAGGTGAGAAGCCACTTGATTAAGGGTTGATGAAAAAAAAATAACAAGGTACGACTGGAACAAATAAGTGGTAAGGATTACCCAATCACAAACCAAATATCTGCGGGAAGAAATGCTAAGAGCTACTTGAATCCCACCTATAAACTCCCAAACTTTACTTTATACAATCTGGTGTAGGGGATACGAGGACACAAAATATATCACCCAAACTAACAATACCTAGATCCAAATTGTATCCATCCGTCAACACATAACCAAGAAACCTTCGAAATCGTGTACCTCGACCTTGAAAAGCATCCGTTATCTGAGTCATGGCAATACTCGAGCTCGCCCGATCTTGGGTTATCGGGGTTATCTCACCAACAACTGTACAAAGAGATTTTCGATGTCGGCAAGCTCGTATTCCAGAACTGCGATAAAATTGTGGCGACAACACCTCGGAGCTCAACTCCCGGACACTGCCACAACCCCTAAATGTCAAGAGGCACCAAGAACAATGTTCTCGTCACAAAACCATCGAACGATTCCAAGATACCAGCGTGATCCTAAAAAATTTTTAGTGAAATTTGAGGAGAGGAGAGTCAAAACTTCTCGTCAGAGACCTCACCAGAGCGACGAAGGACCGGGAAGTAAAAATAATCCTACTCTCGATATATATAATCCTAAGACTCAAAACATTTTGTTCTAGACTCAACAACGCCAACAAACAATCAGCGGGGGCTCCAAAGTCGGGGATGGCTCGATTACCAACTTATAACGCCCTCGATGCGGCTATATCTCCCGTGTCGAAGCACGACTTAGAGGCATAACCGCATTGAAAGCAATGTCGCAAGTGAGGTAATCTTCACACAACCCATGTAATACATAAGGAAAGAGATACATAGTTGGCTTACAATGCCACTTCACACAATACATAAATAAACATCCATCATCCAGATTACACTCAAGGTCCGACTACGGAACCAAAATAAAAGAAGACTACCCCAAATGCTACACAGATCCCGATCGTCCCAACTGGGCTCCACTACGATCATCGGGAAAAGACACATAGTAACGACCACGTTCCTCGTCGAACTCCCACTTGAGCTCGGTTGCGTCATCCTGCCTTGCATCGTCGGCACCGCAACTGTTTTGGTAGAATCTGTGAGTCACGGGACTCAGCAATCTCACACCCGTGAGATCAAGACTATTTAAGCTTATAGGAAGGACAGAGTTGTGAGGTGGAGCTGCAGCAGCGACTAGCATATATGGTGGCTACAATCGCAAAAGAGAGCGAGAAGAGAAGCAAGGCACGGTCGTGAAGCTAGTAGCGATCAAGAAGTGATCCCGAAACTACTTCGTCAAACATAACTCCAACACCGTGTTCACTTCCGGACTCCGCGAGAAGAGACCATCACGGTTACACACGCAGATTGATGTGTTTTAATGAAGGTCAACTTCGGTTTTCTACAACCGACATTAACAAATTCCCATCTGCCTCATAACCGCGGGCACGGCTTTGAAAGATAATACCTGCAGGGTGTCCCAACAGCCCATTATAAGCTCTCACGGTCAGCGAAGGATATTCCTTCTACCGAAGACCCGATCAGTCTCGAATCCCGGACTACAAGACATTTCGACAGAGAATAAAACAAGACCAGCAAAGCCGCCCGAATGTGCCGACAAATCCCGATAGGAGCTGCACATATCTCGTTCTCGGGGCACATCCGGATGAACACTACGCACGGCAACCCAAGATACCCCAAGTTGCCTCGGGTGGCACCGCAAGTGGCTCTAGTTTGGACCAACGCCGAGGAGCATTGGCCGGGGGTTAAATAAAGATGACCCTCGGGCTCGCGAAAACCCGGGAAAAAAGGGTTAGGTGGCAAATGGTAAAACCAAAGTTGGGCCTTCTGGAGGAGTCTTATTCAAAGCGAACTGTCAAGGGGTCCCATAAATCACCCAACCGTAAGGAACGCAAAATCAAGGAACATAACACGGTATGACGGAAACTAGGGCGGCAAGAGTGGAACAAAACACCGGGCATAAGGCCGAGTCTTCCACCCTTTACCAAGTATATAGATGCATTAATTAAACAATAGCTATTGTGATATCCCAACAAGTAAACATGTTCCAACAAGGAACAACATCTCCATGTTCAACAAGGAACAAACTTCATCTTCACCGCAACTAGCAACGCTATAAGAGGGCTGAGCAAGCGGTAACATAGCCAAACAACGGTTTGCTAGGAAAGGATGGTTAGGGGCTTGACATGGCAATATGGGAAGCATGATAAGCAAGTGATAGGCATCGTAGCATAGGCATAGCAAAAGAGCGAGCATCTAGCAAGCAAAGATAGAAGTGATTTCGAGGGTATGGTCATCTTGCCTGCAAGGTTCTCAGAGTTGACGAAAGCTTGATCCTCGAAAGCGTTCTCAACAGGTTCCTCGTTCACGTACTCGTCTCCCGGCTCTACCCAAATCAAGAACACAAGCAAAGGAACCACAATAAATCACGGTGCAATGCACAAGCAATATGATGCAATACATGGCATGATATGCAAGATGTGATATGCAATGCGTATGCGTGCTCCGGAAGGAAAATGATGAACCAGGCATCAACTTGGCAAACCAAGTATGCCGCTGGAAAATGAGATGATTTGGTTGAAATCGATATAAAGATCACGGAATCGGATGCACGGTTTGCAAATGACAAGCAAAACAAGAATGGCACAAATCTGCCATTAACAACACGATGCCACATAGCAAGCAACAAGAAATTAAGCTACTGCACCCAAGCATACCAACAAAGCATATGGCAGTGATCTACTCAAGATGCTTGACAAAAGATGAACACTGAGCTACGGCTAAATCACACCATAACAGGTCCAAACAAGCATGGCAAAAGTGCAAAATCTATCAGCTTCACAGACTTGGAGAAAAACTGAACATGGCAGAATCAGCGTCAGGAAGCAATGTTCAGAGCAAGCAAACAACATGCTACAGGAACTTATAATAGCAAAACAAGGCATGTCATGAATCTACTCAAAGCATAGAACAAAAGTCCCTTACTGACCATGAGCCAAAAAGAAACAGAAGATATGATGGCACCCACGTAAACATAGCAACTTTCGTTACAGATTTCAGGAAACAGGGCATGACATTGACAGAATTATGTAGGCATCTTCGCGAGCTCGATGCACTCACTACAGAGCATTACAAGATAAACTAAGCATACATCCATCAAGAAGACATGGCATAGAAGCTATACATGGCAATAACAACATCATAGCATACACGGATCAACTACAACAACCTTGGAAAAATTGAGTAACATGTAAACAATCTGCCAGGAAACATTTTATAGCAAAAGTAGAGCTCGATTGACTCAAGCTATGGCACTCCATAATTGCAAACAAGGGCATGGATGGATAGATCATAACCATATGTTCAAAACATCCTTCTTGAAGTATCTCAAAATATGCATGGAACTCTCTCGTAGCATCAAGTTAACATGGCATAAAAATATCAACAAAAGCAGGGCTGAAATCAGCAACATCATGAAGCCTAGTTTGCATGCTTGTGCTAGTCACCACAGAGATCACAAAAATACATGGCATACACCCCTGTAAAGATGGCATGGCATATTACAAAACACATGTAGGACTCAAGATCATAGGGTGCACACATCAATCATGGCAAAAATGATAAAAGTGCATGTTCTGATAATAATCTGAAACTAACATCACATAGCCCTCTTCTAACAGCATTTCGGGCATCAAGATGACCTCAAATGAAAATGATGCAATGTGATGAAATGATCTACTCATCGAGGCGAACAATTCGGTATGCTATACGCCCCAAATGGAGCCACGGGTGCGAAGTTATGGCATGATGAAAATGCAACAAAATAATCACAGATAAATTGACTTAGAGGAAATCGGGGAGAAGAAGAAGTCAACCGTCTCAGATCCGATCCGGCTCGGATCGAGGTTCGCCGGAGCGGGAGCAGCGGCGGCCGGGGACGGGCGCCGAGGAGGAGAGGCGGAGGAGGGCAGGGCCGGCGGGCGACGGCGGCGACGCCTGGCCGGGGACAGGGCGGCGCGGCAGCGGTGGCGGCGACAGGCGCGCGCAGCAGCCTTGCCAGGCGGCCAGCCTTCAAGGGCCTTGGCTGTGTGGCCGGGAGGCGCCAGCTCGGGCCGGGAGGGCAGCTGCGGGCCCCATGGCGAGGCGGCGGTGGGCGCTGGCCGGACACGTGGCGGCTCCGGTTGGTCAGGCGGCGGGCGGACGTGTCCAGCCCGAATCGGACACGTCCGTGGCGGGAGAGAGGCGGGGGGCTAGGGTTAGGGGTGGAATGACCCGAATTTCGGAGGAGGGTGTTTTATAGGTAGAAGGAGCTAGGAAGCTCCAAATGGAGTGTGGTTTTCGCCCACGATCGTGATCGAACAGCGATGGACATGGAAGTGACTTAGATGGGTTATTGGGCTGTTTTGGAGGGGTGTTGGGCTGCAACTTAAAAGAGGCCTTTGCGAGAGTGCGGTTAACCGTTGGAGTACCAAACGATCTCCAAATGACTCGAAACTTGACAGGTGGTCTACCGGTGGTGTACCAAGGCCACTTGGCAAGGCTCGGTCCATTCCGAGAAAGTTTAGTACCCGCTCATGGAAAAATGTAAAAGGGGACGCCGGGGGACATAGGAGTACCGGATTGCAAAACGGACAACGGGGAAAATGCTCGGAATCATGAGACGAACACGTATGCAAATGAGATGCACATGATGACATGATATGAGATGCATGACATGGACAAAATGCAAAACGGAAGACAAAACCCAACCACGGAGGGAATATCATATCACAATGCCGAAAATGGCAAGAGTTGGAGTTACAAATATGGAAAGTTACATCCGGGGTGTTACATCAGGCCACTGCCACCATCCATCAGAACTTTAGTTAGTCAAGTGCCTTCGACAACTGGATCGACCACCAAAGCTTGCCTCACAGGGGTGGCTATGTGCGTCGGGTGATCAAACAGGTCGAATGTGATGGCAGTCTGAGACCATTTCAAATAACTAGGTGTCCCCGGAGCGACCATATTCACTTCTCTGTTGATCACTTTCAGTCGACTCTTACTCTCAGCATCGGCAAAAATCATCAGAGTGGAATTGACGTGAGGGTAACCATCATCACTCTCCTCCTTGTCCTCAACCTTTTCTGACTCTTTTTCCTTATCTTTGGGTTGTTTCTCTCGGAACTGCTGGATCAAGAGCCGACACTACCGAGTGGTATGCTTCGGATAAATGATTTAACCCTCTTCATCTTTCTTTGTGTGGATGTGGCATGGCAAATCTAGCACATCATTTCCATCTTGATCTTTTATCTTCTTAGGATTCCATGGCCCCTTGGGCTTCCCTTTGGGTTTTCCTTGAGTCACGGCTAAGGTTTCCCTAGGAGCAGCTGGCTCGACTTTAACACTTTCCACCGGAGTTTCCTCCTCCGGTTTCATGGGCGACTGATTTGTGCTTGCCACTCCGGAGCCGATCCTCTTCTTCGCCATTAGCATACTTGGTGGCAATATCCATCATTCGACTCAGAGACATGTCTCCGGTCCGACCGAACTTCAAGTTCAACTCTCGATATTTGACGTCTTCCTTGAAGGCACAAAGCTTGGTGATCAGATACGTTCTCTACTGTGTGATACAGTGTGATCCATCTCTGGATATAATCCCTCAAAGTTTCATTTGTCTTCTGCACACAAGATTGCAGCTCTGTCAATCCTGCTGGTTGTTTGCATGTCCCTACAAATGTTCTGACAAACACTCGGGCAAGATCTTCCCAACTGTAAATGCTGCCGGGAGCTAATTGATTCAGCCATGCTCTGGCTGAACCCTCTAACATCAGAGGCATGTGTTTCATGGCCACTTCATCATTGCCGCCGCCAATCTAAATAGCCACTCGGTAATCCTCAAGCCAAGTGTCAGGCTTGGACTCACTAGTGAACTTACTGACTCCAGTCGCCAACATGAAGTTGGGAGGAATCACCGTGGCCCTGATGGCTCTACTGAAGCACTCTGGACCTGAGACACGCACTCTGCTGCTGGTGGGCACATCTCTTTCATGACCTTCTCGGTGAGCTCTGTTCCTGTCGACCAAACCTTGAACGAGAATAGATCTCGCATCAAAGCCTGGCTCCCTGGGGTCGGCTGGAATCCTTTGCCCAAAACTATGAGGGCGTCTGTCATCCTGCTGTCGAGGCACGTATGATCCACTCCTTGGGGGAGGTGTGGGCACTCGACGCCGATCATCACGATCGAGTCGGTGATCATACTGCTCACGGTTTCTGTACTGATCGCGCCGGTCACCATGTCCCTCACGCCTCGAAGCGATCTTGGGCTATGAGCCGACTGGACTGTATCTGCAACAACGGACCTGCTATGGATCCTATTCCGTGACTGTGACACAGCCGTATACTGCTCTCCCGCAGCCCGGAGTAAAGCTCTGATCTGCATTAAACCTCTGTCGGCTTCTGACTGGGAGGGCTGAATTGACTCTGCTATTCGAGCTGCAGCTGTAAGATTTTGGATCGGAGTTCGATATACCTGAGTCGGAGGTGGAAAAAGCTGGCGTCGACTGGATTCTTGAACCCTTTGCCGCGCACGCTCGTCGAGTACTCGCTGGAGATTTTCCAGTCGAGTGTGCTCAGCCAGATTGGCGGTAGCGCGTCCTCAAGGCCGGGCCTCGGGGTTTCTCAACGATAGGAGTGTGAAGAGCATCCATGTTACGGCGTGAAGCTCTTCCTCTGCTCCGAAGAGAGGGGCTCGGGGAGGTATTCCTCATGGGCATGCGACGGATCGCCTCTGTCGTCGCCACCGTTGGTGCGAGGGAAGCCGGGAGGACTGCGAGGTCCATCGACCATTAGGACCTCCGCCGCTGGATCACTGCTATCGCACTTAGATGCGGTCTCTGCGGAGCCAGTCGGCAGGTCGAACAGGCCGTAGAGAGATTCGTCGGGCTCGATCGCCGTGACTTGGGGGGTGGCCGTTTGGCGAGCCACCGCATGCCTCACCCATCGCTGAAGCCTTGACCGACCGGAGCGCTTGCGCCGTGAGCGATAGAAGCGGAGGGCGCCACAGTGCCGACCGATCTTGGGTCGAGGCTGCCTCGGAGAACGCCCGCAGACGCCTGCAAAGTGCATTGCCCCGCGGATGGGGAGCGCATCGACGTCGAGTGGAGCCTCCTGAAGCCAAGCGGAGTCGTCGGCGGCGAACACGCGCCTGAGGCGGATCTCACGGCCCTCGGCCAAACCTCCGCTTTGAAACCATGATGAAGGGGATCAAAAGATTGCAACTTCTCCAACAAGTCGCTAAGACACCTGCCCCACGGGCGCGAATCTGTCGTGGTTACGAGTCGGCAAAGTAGAATAGGGGGGTAGGAATGTAGAGGCAAGATCTTAGCTATGGAGGAGTTGTACACGCTAGTTTTACGAGTTCAGGCCCTTCTCGGAGGAAGTAACAACCCAACGTCTCGGAGCCTGGAGGCGGTCGACTGGATTATATGCGTGTGAGTTACAGGGGGTGTGAACCCTTGTCCCAGAGGAGGGGGGTGGCTTATATAGAGTGCGCCAGGACCCCAACTCCCCTCCATTACATAGGGTTCAATGTACATAAAGAGGTGGCGTAACAGGTAACGCCTGTATTGAAGTCCTGCAAATGATCATTAAATATCTGGGTAAATGCCCGACCATTGCTGCGCAGAGCGTCTTTAGGTCTTCTTATTGTCGAGTGGTTTGATGGTCGAGTGACCTGGATAAAATGGGATCTCCGAGTGGATGGTAGGTCGAGTGGACTTCACTCGGCGCTTTATTGAGGATACAACTCTCGAGTGTGAACCGCCTCGAGGGGCCGGGTTACCCTAAATCCATGATCCGGGCCCACGGAGGAGGCCCGAGCCAGAGGCGAATTAAGGTCCGTTTATGTAAACCGCCTTAGTGTTGTAACTTGTCTTTGTAAGATAAGAGAGAAGATACCGGCCGGACACTTGTATGAGCGGATCGGGACTCTGAGACCGCCGCAGGCGTCAACCCGTGTATATAAGGGGCGACCAGGGCGGATTAAGGACAGACAATTGAGGCTTAGGCGAAGCTATTGCTCCCAAGTCGTCGAAACTACATCAATCCCATCACAACTAGGCGTAGGCCTTTCCTTCATCGAAGGGGCGAACTAGTATAACCCCGTGTCTTTGTGTCCGCTGAACGCCTCTAAGTTAACCCGTCACGATGGCCTGCGACTAAGTCCTTTCACGAGGACATCTGCCGTGACAATTCCACGACGGTTGGCGCCCACCGTGGGGCTATCGCATACGATGGTTTGATGATCTTAGAGGGCAAGTTCGAAGGACTCGAAGGCTATCTTTGTGGGCGGATGACTAAGAGTCGTCGGGACAAACTCTACATCGACGATCGCGGACTGGGGCCCGAGGCTGGATCGATCAGTCTGGTACCGGGTCCCCTTTGGTGGCATACACGTTTTCATCGGCAAGATCGGCGAGCGGGCCTGGGCCGGACATCTGCACCGACCCCGTCGAGACGGCTCAGCGGGCGAAGAAGAGTCCTGCCCTGCGACAGCTACAAAGTAGGAATTTAATAAAAAATGGTAGATACTTGCTTTTCTAATGAGGTAGACACTTTTGCATGTTAACGCGCAAAACCTTCCGTCTTTCCTATGAAAACAACTTCCGCCTGGATAAGCTAGATCGGTATAAATAGGGCATTAAGCAGCAATAACAGAGATAGCATCCATGAGTTTTTTAATCCATCCTTTAGCGGCTAAACCGGCTGTCAAGCGTGCTTTCGTGGGAGTCGTCCACGGAGACTATGAGGGCGGATCAGCATCTGGCGGCGAAACCATTGTCTACTCGGCGACGAGTCATCCACGGAGAAACCGAGTCTTTGTACCAGCGCAAGATGGCGGATCGAGGCTGTTCCGACGGAGAGAGTATTCGGACTCCTTTGATCTACCCAGCCGGGTTGGAATTTTCAAGGCGGTACACAAGCGGCGCTTCACTCTTGACCATGGCGCCCATCGTCGCCGGTTCGATGAGCGTGGTGGCAGCCGAAGAAGGGCCTGTGCGCCCGCCGCTCAAGTTCTATCGAGACTTATTTGGCGCATTAGCTGCGCTCATGGCGGAGGCTAACCCGGCGGATCAGGACCTACACAACGCAGAGATTGCAAGGGTGAAGGAACAGATCGCTGAAGCTAAAGCGGATCTGGCAGCCGCGGATGTGAGGATGGCGGCGGAACAGGCGCTTTGGATGCATGAGCTTATAGGCTCATCTTTGGATCGAGTGCATCACATGAAGTCATGAAGAGGAAGTACAGATCCCGTTTGCCTTCAGTTTTCGAGGAAGATAGCTCTTCAATACCCGAGGCGAGGGACGATAATCCGCCACGAAGGTAAACCGGCGGAAGCTTACTGGGATGGCGGCGCGGTTCAGCCTCGTGTGATAGATCAGCCTCACCATCATACCGGCGCGCCCAGCATCGGGTCGAACACCTCGGGTCACTACTCCAACCCGATGGACAACCTTGTCGCGGCTGCGGCACGATTGAGGCGATTCGATCGAGGGCGATTCACCACGGCGGTAGAAACGCGCGGGTCAAGGAGCTCCTCGGGGCGGCCTGGCTCAGCGAAGCGTATTCATACGATCGGGACGGATCCACTCCACCCCCGCCCCAGCCGGAGTTATAGTCGGCGCGCAGATGAACCGGCCGTGTCAAGCAACGCACAGCGCGGTCCGCCTCGAGGCAACAACCCGGTCGGTGGCTTCGAAGACGCTCAAATGGTGGTGGACCGAGCCAGGGCACGTAGGGAGGCCGAGTTAACAGCACAACATGAGGACCATCAGCTCGCGCCCGATTCGTCAAACCATCTTGAACCGGGGTCACGTCCGGCTCATTGGAGTGCCTTGCCTCGTCCCGCTTTACGCAATGTCGTTTGCCCAAGGACTTCAAAGGGCCACGCAAGGTGCCCAATTATACCGCCGATTTGGCTCGAAGCATGGATAGAAAGCTATGAGATGGCCATTGAGATCTTGGATGTGGGCGAAGCTGCGTGTGCAGTATTTCACCATGATGTTGGAAGAATGCGGCCCGTGCTTGGTTGAAAAATTGCCACCCAACTCAGTTAGTTCGTGGACTCGATTCACGGACCGGTTCATTCAAAATTTCAAAGACACCAGAAACAGCCCATATGCGTGGTGGATTTGGCGGCTTGTGTCGAGCGGAGGGAGAATCTACAACACATTGGGTGCGCCCTCGTTTGGAGGTTTTACATGTTGGGGAGCGTAGTAATTTCAAAAATTTCCTACGAACACGCAAGACCATGGTGATGGCATAGCAACGAGGGGAGAGTGTCGTCACGTACCCTCGTGAGACCGAAGTGGAGCGTTATATCAACGCTGTTGATGTAGTCGTCGTCTTCACGATCCGACCGATCCAAGCACCGTTACTCCGGCACCTCAGTTCTTAGCACACGCTCAGCTCGATGGCGATCCCGGGCTCCGATCCAGCAAAGCGTCGGGGAGGAGTTCCGTCGGCTGCTGACAGCGTGGTGGCGATCTTGATGTTCTACCGTCGCGGGGCTTCGCCTAAGCACCGCTACAATATGACCGAGGTGGAATATGGTGGAGGGGCACCGCACACAGCTAAGGAGCGATCACGAAGATCAACTTGTGTGTTCTAGGGTGCCCCCTGCCCCGTATATAAAGGAGCAAGGGGAGGGCGGCCAGCCCTTGTGGCGCACCAAGGGAGGGGGGAGTCCTCCTCCTAGTAGAGTAGGACTCCCTTTCCTAGCCCTACTAGGAAGAGGAAGGGGAAGGAAAGAGAGGGAGAGGAGAGGGAAGGGGCTGCGCCCCCCCTCCTAGTCAGTCGGACTCCCCATGGAGGCGCGCCACCTCTGGTGCAGCCCTCTCTCTCCCTCTTGGCCCAATAAGGCCCATAACTTCCCGGGGGTTCGGTAACCCCTCCGGCACTCCAGTTTTCTCCGGAACCTTTCCGGTGTCGAATATAACCATCCAATATATCAATCTTTATGTCTCGACCATTTGAGACTCCTCGTCATGTCCGTGATCACATCCGGGACTCGAACTCCTTGGTACATCAAAATACATAAACTCATAATATAACCGTCATTGAAACCTTAAGCGTGCGGACCCTACGGTTCGAGAACTATGTAGACATGACCTAGAACCATTCTCGGTCAATAACCAATAGCGGAACCTGGATGCCCATATTGGTTCCTACATATTCTCTGAAGATCTTTATCGGTCAAACCGCATAACAACATACGTTGTTCCCTTTGTCATCGGTATGTTACTTACCGAGATTCGATCGTCGGTATCCAATACCTAGTTTAATCTAGTTACGGAAAGTCTCTTTACTCGTTCCGTAATACATCATCTCACAACTAACTCATTAGTTGCAATGCTTGCAAGGCTTATGTGATGTGTATTACCGAGAAGGCCTAGAATACCTCTCCGACAATCGGAGTGACAAATCCTAATCTTGATTCATGCCAACTCAACATATACTTTGGAGACACTTGTAGAGTACCTTTATAATCACCCGATTCGTTGTGACGTTTGGTAGCACACAAAGTGTTCCTCAGTAGCAGGAGTTGCATAATCTCATAGTTGCAGGAACTTTGTATAAGTCATGAAGATAGCATAAGCAACATACTAAGCGATCAAGTGCTAAGCTAATGAAATGGGTCATGTCAATCACATCATTCTCCTAATGATGTGATCCCATTAATCAAATGACAACACATGTCTATGGTTAGGAAACATAACCATCTTTGATTAATGAGCTAGTCTAGTAGAGGCATACTAGTGACTATCTGTTTGTCTATGTATTCACACATGTATTATGTTTCCGGTTAATACAATTCTAGCATGAATAATAAACATTTATCATGATATAAGGAAATAAATAATAACTTTATTATTGCCTCTAGGGCATATTTCCTTCAGTCTCCCACTTGCACTAGAGTCAATAATCTAGATCACATCGCCATGTGATTAACATCGATAGTTCACATCATCATGTGATTAACACCCATAATTCACATCGCCATGTGACCAAGACCCAAAGGGTTTACTAGATTCAGTAATCTAGTTCACATCGCTATGTGATTAACACCCAAAGAGCACTAAGGTGTGATCATGTTTTGCTTTGTGAGAGAATCTTAGTCAACGGGTCTGCCACATTCAGATCCGTATGTATTTTGCAAATCTCTATGTCAACAATGCTCTGCATGGAGCTACTCTAGCTAATTGCTCCCACTATCAATATGTATCTAGATCGAGACTTTAAAGTCATCCAGATCGGTGTCAAAACTTGCATCGATGTAACCCTTTACGACGAACCTTTTATCACTTCCATAATCGAGAAACATATCCTTATTCCATTAAGGATAATTTTGACCGCTGTCCAGTGATCTATTCCTAGATCACTATTGTACTCCTTGCCAAACTCGGTGCAGGGTATACAATAGATCTGGTACACAGCATGGCATACTTTATAGAACCTATGGCCAAGGCATAGGAATGACTTTCATTCTCTTTCTATCTTCTGCCGTGGCGGGTTTTGAGTCTTACTCAATTTCACACCTTTGTAACACAGGCAAGAACTCTTTCTTTGATCTGTTCCATTTTGAACTACTTCAAAATCTTGTCAAGGTATGTACTCATTGAAAAAACTTATCAAGCGTCTTGATCTATCTCTATAGATCTTAATGCTCAATATGTAAGCAGCTTCACGAGGTCTTTCTTTGAAAAACTCCTTTGAAACACTCCTTTATGCTTTGCAAAATAATTCTACATTATTTCCGATCTACAATATGTCATTCACATATACTTATCGAAATGTTGTAGTGCTCCCACTCACTTTCTTGTAAATACAGGCTTCACCGTAAGTCTGTATAAAACTATATGCTTTGATCACACTATCAAAGCGTTTATTCTAACTCGAGATGCTTGCACCAGTCCATAGATGGATCATTGGAGCTTGCACATTTTGTTAGCTCCTTTAGGATTGACAAAACCTTCTGTTGCATCATATACAACTCTTCTTTAATAAATCCATTAAAGAATGTATTTTTGACATCCATTTGCCAGATTTCATAAAATGTGGCGATTGCTAACATGATTCGGACAGACATAAGCATCGCTACTGATTGAGTAAATCTCATTGTAGTCAACACCTTGAACTTGTCGAAAACCTTTCTGCGACAAGTCGAGCTTTGTAGATAGTAATACTACTATCAACATCTGTCTTCCTCTTGAAGATCCATTTATATAATATGGCTTGCCGATCATGAACAACTCCATCAAAGTCCACACTTTGTTCTCATATATGGATCCCATCTCAGATTTCATGGTCTCAAACCATTTCATGGAATCTGGGCTCATCATCGCTTCCTCATAGTTCGTAGGTTCATCATGGTCTAGTAACATGACTTCTAGAATAGGATTACCGTACCACTCAGTGCGGATCTTACTCTGGAAGACCTCGAGGTTTAGTAACAACTTGATCTGAAGTTTCATGATCATCATCATTAACTTCCTCACTAATTGGTGTAGGAATCACTGGAACTGATTCTGTGATGAACTACTTTCCAATAAGGGAGAAGGTACAATTACCTCATCAAGTTCTACTTTCCTCCCACTCACTTCTTTCGAGAGAAACTTCTTCTCTAGAAAGGATCCATCTTAACAACAAATATCTTGCTTTCGGATCTGTGATAGAAGGTGTACCCAATAGTTACCTTTGGGTATTCTATGAAGACGCATTTCTCGATTTGGGTTCGAGCTTATCGGTGAAAACTTTTCACATAAGCATCACAACTCAAACTTTAAGAAACGACAGCTTAGGTTTCTTGCTAAACCATAGTTCATACGGTGTCATCTCAGCGGTTTAGATGGTGCCCTATTAAGCGTGAATGCAGCTGTCTTTAATGCATAACCCCAAAGCGATAGTGGTAAATCGGTAAGATACATCATAGATCGCACCATATCAAAATAAAATGCTGATTCTGACGTTCGGACACACCATAATGTTGTGGTGTTCCGGTGGCGTGAGCTGTGAAACTATTCCACATTGTTTTCATTGAAGACCAAACTCGTAACTCAAATATTCATCTCCACGATCAGATCGCGAAACTTTATTTTCTTGTTGCGATGATTTTCCACTTCACTCTGAAATTCTTTGAACCTTTCAACTATTTCAGACTTATGTTTCATCAAGTAGATATACCCATATCTACTCAAATCATCTTGTGAAGGTCGAGAAAATAACGATACTTGCCACGAGCATCAACATTCATTGGATCGCATACATCGGTATGTATTATTTCCAATAAGTCAGTAGCTTGTTCCATTGTTCGGAGAAGCGGAGTTTTAGTCATCTTGCCCAAAAGGCACGGTTCGCAAGCATCAAATGATTCATAATCAAGTGATTCCAAAAGTCCATCGGCATGGAGTTTTCTTCATCGCTTTACACCAATATGACCTAAGCGGCGATGCCACAAATAAGTTGCACTATCATTATTAACTTTGCATCTTTTGGTTTCAATATTATGAATATGTGTATCACTATGATCGAGATCCAATGAACCATTTTCATTGGGTGTGTAACCATATAAGGTTTTATTCATGTAAGCAGAACAACAATTTATTCTCTTACTTAAATGAATAACCGTATTGCAATAAACATGATCAAATCATATTTATGCTCAACACCAAATAACACTTATTTAGGTTCCACACTAATCCCGAAAGTATAGGGAGTGTGCGATGATGATCATATCAATCTTGGAACTACTTCCAACACTCATCGTCACTTCCCTTCAACTAGTCTCTTTTTATTCGCAACTCCTGTTTGAGTTACTACTCTTAGCAACTGAACCAGTATCAAATACCGAGGGTTACTACGAACACTAGTAAAATACACATCAATAATTTGTATATCAAATATACCTTTGTTCACTTTGCCATCCTTCTTATCCGCCAAATACTTGGGGTAGTTCCGCTTCGGTGACCAGTTCCATTGTAGCAAAAGCACTTAGTCTCGGGCTTAGATCCAGACTTGGGCTTCTTCACTCGAGCAACAACTTGCTTGCCGTTCTTCTTGAAGTTCCCTTCTTCCCTTTGCCCTTTTCCTTGAGACTAGTGGTCTTGTCAACCATCAACACTTGATGTTTTCTTGATTTCTACCTTCGCGATTTTAGCATCGCGAAGAGCTTGGGAATTGTTTTCGTCATCCCTTGCATATTATAGTTCATCACGAAGTTCTAGTAACTTTAGTGATGGTGACTAGAAAATTCATCAATCACTATCTTATCTGGAAGATTAACTCCCACTTGATTCAAGCGATTGAAGTACTCAGACAATCTGAGCACATGCTCACTAGTTGAGCGATTCTCCTCCATCTTTTAGCTATAGAACTTGTTGGAGACTTCATATCTCTCAACTCGGGTATTTGCTTGAAATATTAACTTCAATTCTGGAACATCTCATATGGTCCATGACGTTCAAAACGTCTTTGAAGTCCCGATTCTAAGCCGTTAAGCATGGTGCACTAAACTATCAAGTAGTCATCATATTGAGCTAGCCAAGCGTTCATAACGTCGCATCTGCTCCTGCAATAGGTCTGTCACCTAGCGGTGCATTAAGGACATAATTCTTCTGCGCAGCAATGAGGATAAACCTCAGATCACGGATCCAATCCGCATCATTGCTACTAACATCTTTCAATACAATTTTCTCTAGGAACACATATGAAAACATAGGGAAGCAACAACGCGAGCTATTGATCTACAACATAATTTGCAAAATACTACGGGACTAAGTTCATGATAAATTAAAGTTCAATTAATCATATTACTTAAGAACTCCCACTTAGACAGACATCTCTCTAGTCATCTAAGTGATCACGTGATCCAAATCAACTAAACCATAACCGATCATCACGTGAGATGGAGTAGTTTTCAATGGTGAACATCTTATGTTGATCATATCTACTATATGATTCACGCTCGACCTTTCGGTCTCCGTGTTCGAGGCCATATCTGCATATGCTAGGCTCGTCAAGTATAACCTGAGTATTCGCGTGTGCAAAACTGGCTTACACCCGTTGTAGATGGACGTGAGAGCTTATCACACCGATCATCACGTGGTGTCTCGGCACGACGAACTTTGGCAGCGGTGCATACTCGGGAGAACACTACTTGATAATTTTAGTGAGAGATCATCTTATAATGCTACCGTCAATCAAAGCAAGATAAGATGCATAAAGGATAAACATCACATGCAATCAATATAAGTGATATGATATGGCCATCATCATCTTGTGCTTGTGATCTCCATCTCGAAGCACCGTCATGATCACCATCGTCACCGGTAGCGACACCTTGATCTCCATCGTAGCATCGTTGTCGTCTAGCCAACTATTGCTTCTCGACTATCGCTACCGCTTAGTGATAAAGTAAAGCAATTACATGGCGTTGCATTTCATACAATAAGCGACAACCATATGGCTCCTGCCGATTGCCGATAACTTCGGTTACAAAACATGATCATCTCATACAATAAAATATAGCATCACGTCTTGACCATATCACATCACAACATGCCCTGCAAAAACAAGTTAGGCGTCCTCTACTTTGTTGTTGCAAGTTTTACGTGGCTGCTACGGGCTGAGCAAGAACCGTTCTTACCTCGCATCAAAACCACAGCGATACTTCGTCAAATAGACTCCGTTTTAACCTTCTCAAGGACGGGCGTAGCCACTCAGTTCAACTAAAGTGAGAGAGCAGACACCCGCCAGTCACCTTTAAGCAGCGAGTGCTCACAGCGGTGAAACCAGTCTCGCGTAAGCGTCTGGCGTAATGTCGGTCCGGGCGCTTCATCTCACAATACCGCTGAACCAAAGTATGACATGCTGGTAGGTAGTATGACTTGTATCGCCCACAACTCACTTGTGTTCTACTCGTGCATATGACATCAACGCATAAAACCAGGCTCGGATGCCACTGTTGGGTAGCGTAGTAATTTCAAAAATTTCCTCGAACACGCAAGACCATGGTGATGGCATAGCAACAAGAGGGAGAGTGTCGTCCACGTACCCTCGTGAGACCGAAAGCGAGGCGTTATATCAACGCGGTTGATGTAGTCGTGCGTCTTCACGATCCGACCGATCCAAGCACCGTTACTCCGGCACCTCCGAGTTCTTAGCACGTTCAGCTCGATGGCGATCCCGGGCTCCGATCCAGCAAAGCGTCGGGGAGGAGTTCCGTCGACCTGACGGCGTGGTGGCGATCTTGATGTTCTACCGTCGCGGGCTTCGCCTAAGCACCGCTACAATATGACCGAGGTGGAATATGGTGGAGGGGCACCGCTGCAGCTAAGGCGATCACGAAGATCAACTTGTGTGTCCTAGGGTGCCCCCTGCCCCCGTATATAAAGGAGCAAGGGGGAGGGCCGGCCAGCCCTTGGGGCGCACCAAGGGAGGGGGGAGTCCTCCTCCTAGTAGGAGTAGGACTCCCCTTTCCTAGTCCTACTAGGAAGAGGGAAGGGGGAAGGAAAGAGAGGGAGAGGGAGAGGGAAAGGGGGGCTGCGCCCCCTCCTAGTCCAATTCGGACTCCCCATGGAGGGGGGGCGCGCCACCTCCTGGTGCAGCCCTCTCTCTCCCCTCTTGGCCCAATAAGGCCCATAACTTCCCCGGGGGGTTCCGGTAACCCCTCCGGCACTCCGGTTTTCTCCGGAAACTTCCGGAACCTTTCCGGTGTCCGAATATAACCATCAATATATCAATCTTTATGTCTCGACCATTTGAGACTCCTCGTCATGTCCGTGATCACATCCGGGACTCGAACTCCTTGGTACATCAAAATACATAAACTCATAATATAACCGTCATTGAAACCTTAAGCGTGCGGACCCTACGGTTCGAGAACTATGTAGACATGACCTAGAACCATTCTCGGTCAATAACCAATAGCGGAACCTGGATGCCCATATTGGTTCCTACATATTCTCTGAAGATCTTTATCGGTCAAACCGCATAACAACATCGTTGTTCCCTTTGTCATCGGTATGTTACTTACCGAGATTCGATCGTCGGTATCCAATACCTAGTTTAATCTCGTTACGGAAAGTCTCTTTACTCGTTCCGTAATACATCATCTCACAACTAACTCATTAGTTGCAATGCTTGCAAGGCTTATGTGATGTGTATTACCGAGAAGGCCTAGAGATACCTCTCCGACAATCGGAGTGACAAATCCTAATCTTGATTCATGCCAACTCAACATATACTTTGGAGACACTTGTAGAGTACCTTTATAATCACCCGATTCGTTGTGGCGTTTGGTAGCACACAAAGTGTTCCTCACGTAAGCAGGAGTTGCATAATCTCATAGTTGCGTGAACTTTGTATAAGTCATGAAGATAGCATAAGCAACATACTAAGCGATCAAGTGCTAAGCTAATGAAATGGGTCATGTCAATCACATCATTCTCCTAATGATGTGATCCCATTAATCAAATGACAACACATGTCTATGGTTAGGAAACATAACCATCTTTGATTAATGAGCTAGTCTAGTAGAGGCATACTAGTGACTATCTGTTTGTCTATGTATTCACACATGTATTATGTTTCCGGTTAATACAATTCTAGCATGAATAATAAACATTTATCATGATATAAGGAAATAAATAATAACTTTATTATTGCCTCTAGGGCATATTTCCTTCATTACATTCATCAGACCGGATCAACCCTGATTCCGCTATTTTAACCCTAGAAGCCAACTGCCGGTTTGAACCGTTGAAGTTAAAATTGGGTCGCATGAAGCGTTTTTGCAATGACATGGGCACGCTCATGGGCGTTTTGGTAAAGTATGCTGATTCTGATAGTACCAAGGATCCCGAGTCTGAAGATGACGACGTAGGGAAGGGAAAACAGAATAGCAACTCCAGAGGCCAGCAGCACCATTCGGCAGGCAAAGGGGGAAACAAGCGTAAGGCTAACGGTAACATGGGCTTCAGAGCCAACACCAGCGCTACAGGACAAGGGTCAGCGGCGCAAAGGCAAGCAAATCAAACCGGGCGGTGCACAAGGTCACAATCCGGAGCGTTTGAATTACCTATTGAATCAACCTTGCCCGAAGCATGGGATGAAGGAGGCACCGGCGAACCACCTCTGGAAGGATTGTTATATTATGCAGGAGTTCAAAAATTCTAATGCTTTCCGGTATGATCAAGGGCCCGGCGGCGGTTCAGGGTCCGCCCGGATTCTGATGGAGAAATTCGGCCCGAGGTTCGGTGGTAATCCGGGCGGGCAAGGCAATCGAACAATCGAACAATCGAGCAATCGAACCAAGGGGTTACAATCAACAACAGCAGCGGTCGGGTTACCAAAGTAATCCAAAACAGTTGAGCGATGGGCGATACCATGTCTTTACCACCAGCTTGGACAGACGAGATCGAAAACTTGAGCGGGCGGTCGGTGTTGTTGAACCGGCGCGCCGCATTACTACGCTGGTCGAGCAGCCTATTGTATGGAGTAGAGAGGATCATCCTCCCCGGGTTTACAATCCGGGTCAGCTAGCCCTAGTAGTGGCACCTCAGGTGGGAGGATACAAGTTCACCAAAGTGCTTATGGATGGAGGGAGCAGCATCAACATCACGTACTCTGAGACCTTCCGGCGTATGGGGTTGGCGGATAGGCATCTCGGGCCGTCCAAACACAGATTTCACGGTGTGGTGCCCGCAAGTCTGCATACCCGGTCGGTAAGATAGCTCGAGGTAGCTTTTGGAGATGAACATGACTCGGATCGGAAACATTGGCGTTTGAGGTGGTGAAAATCCAAAGCCCTTACCACGCCTGTTTGGGCGGCGGCTTATGCTAAGTTTATGGCACGGCATTGTTATGTTTATTTACAGCTGAAAATGCGGGTCACAAGGGGCGATAACGGTTCACGGAGCCGCGGATTGCGTTGGAATGCGAGGAAGGTGATGCGGCTTATCAGAGTCGGTTTGTGCCACCGAGGAGTTAAAGTATTATAAAGACAATGTTGATCCGGCAGATATGACCCCGTTGAAAAAGCCAACTACAGAGCACGATCCGGATTTGAAGTTTAAGTCGGCGGCTGAGACTAAACTTGTTGATTTTGTGCCCGGCGATTCGTCCAAGCAGTTCACCATCAGTGCTAATTTGGATCCTAAATAGGAAAGCGTGCTCATCGAGTTCATCCGTGAGAATCGGGACATTTTTGCATGGAAGCCTTCTGACATGCCGTGTGTCTGAGGAACTCGCTGAGCACACTCTTAATGTTGATCCCAAGTACAGACCGGTAAAGTAGTTTCTACGCCGGTTTAATGAGGAAAGGCGCAAGGCCATTGGAGAGGAGGTGGCCAGGCTCTTAGCGGCAGGATTTATCGTTGAAGTTTTCCATCCAGAGTGGCTTGCTAATCCGGTGTTGGTCCTTAAGAAGAATGGCACTTGGCGCATGTGCGTGGATTTATACAGATCTTAACAAAGCTTGTCCAGTAGATCCTTTCGCCCTCCCCCGTATTGATCAGATTATTGATGCTACGGCGGGTTGTGGCGTTGAGCTTTTGGATGCATATTCGGATATCATCGATTAAGATGGCGGTTAAGGACCAGGAGAAGACGGCGTTTATCACCCCTTTTTGGAGCCTTCTGCTATGTGTCTATGCCTTTTGGGCTCAAGAGCGCCCAAGCAACTTATCAACGTTATGCATGAAATTGCTTGCATAAACAGATCGGCCGTAATGTGCATGCTTATGTGGATGATATCGTGGTTAATTCAAGGGAGAAGGAAACACTGATTGAGGATTTGAGAGAAACCTTTGACAACTTGCGGGTGTACAAGATGATGCTTAACCCGGCCAAGTGTGTTTTTGGTGTTCCGGCAGGCAAGTTATTGGGTTTCCTTGTGTCCAACAGGGGGATTGAAGCTAATCCGGAGAAGATTACAGCTATCACCTCCCTGGCTAAGCCAAAGTGTATCAATGATGTCCAACGTTTGGCGGGCCGGATTGCTGCGCTAAGCCGGTTTATCAGCCGCCTAGGAGAGAAGGTGAAAGGACATGCGGTGCTCCC
This sequence comes from Aegilops longissima, assembly GCA_021605205.1. NCBI lineage: Eukaryota > Viridiplantae > Streptophyta > Magnoliopsida > Poales > Poaceae > Aegilops > Aegilops longissima. Next base: position 576,820,345 of record CM038677.1, read on the forward strand.
ATGTGTGGTTTTGGTAATTGATGACATTCTCTATGGACTAATGGTTGCATTGAGTTATATTTGAAGGATTTGTCCATAGGCATTTCTTGAAGTCCATGTGTTGGTTTCAAGGAGTTTATGTGTTGACCAAGGTGCTATTAAGGAATTATCCAAAGATTGGTCATGTGAGTGTTGAGCTTATTGCAAGCATGTCTTGAAGGAGAAGATTGTGTGATCATTCATGTTTACCTTCAAGACATCATCCAAACGAAGAGAGTTGGAAAGATTCAAGGTTGATCAAGACTAAGTCAAGAGTGAATCAAGTTGATCAACTCACAAAGCGTAGAAGATGTACCGAGAGGGATCAAGTGATCCCATGGTATGGTAAGCATTGTCCATTACGCTTTGTGTGCTAACCCATGGTCTTCGTGAGAGTTCTTTGTGGGGTTAGGTTGCGGTGTGCAAGTTCAAGTGATGCATCACGAAGAGATCAAGTGCTTGAAGCTTGTCGTCCATTTGGTGACAATGGACTTGTGAAGATGTCTGGAAGAGTGGCTCACCCATAGTGGAGTATGGGGAGCAATCAACTAGTCTTCTTGAGCCAACGCAATCAAGAAAGGTGGTCCAACTTGAGGGAGTCAAGATCGTCATCATCTAGCTCAAGTGGACCATGTGCAAGGCAAAGGTTTGCCCTTGATAGGTTTTCTATTTTACCGGTCTCATGGTAGTTGTGGAAGACCGGGTTATAGGATCGTTTGCCGTACTATCAAGGGGGGCTCTCGATGAGTTGCTTGATCGTATCGTTCGTAGAGAGCTCAAACCATTGCATCCTTGCATCATCTTTTTGGTTCTTGTTTGGGTCTTCTCCTTGTGAGTTTTGGAGCTTATGGTCATTTTTATGACAAGCTCGAGTTCATCGAAAACGGAGTTCTCATGCATCTTCTATGATGTTTTCGATGTTGGAGGGTATGACGGTTCTTCTCGGTTGGAGGTTTCACTCCTTTGTTTTCGATGTGAGTTTTGATGCTACTCGTTGTCTTGTTTCAAACAAGCTTGAGTTTGCTCAATTCGGAGCTCATATGAAGAAGTTATGGCAGTTCTGGTTTTACTTGGAGTATTCTTTGTTTTCATGGTTGTGGCTTAAGGTTGGTGCCAGCGGTAGTACCGCGGGTCTCAATGATAGTACCGCTGAAGCCCCCAGCGGTAGTACCGCTCCACAAGCGGTAGTACCGCTCTAAGCGGTAGTACCGCCACGCAGAGCGTAGTACCGCTTCATGAACTTCACCGTAGTACCGCGTAATATCAGCGCCTCTGCCGCCTCGATTCGAGACGGTGTTTTCTCGTGTCGGGTTTTGTGGCACTAGCAGCGGCGATATCAGCGTAGTACCGCTCTGAGCGGTAGTACCGCTCTACTCCCGCTGTAGTACAGCTCTGGGGCGATGGCTGTCTTTCTCTTCAGCGGTAGTAATCTTCTTTGGATAGGAGCGGTAGTACCGCCCTCGGTGATAGTACCGCCCTTCTCTAGCGGTAGTACCGCTCTGTCGGGATTTTCGGTGGGGTAACGGTTGGATTTTCCCCTCCTATAAAGGGGTCTTCTTCCCATTGAACCTTATCCTTTCGAGCTCGTGTTCTTCCCCCATTATTGACCTTCTCCGAGCTTGCTATCTCTCAATCCCTCCATGGATTCTTGCTAGTTTTTGGGGGAAAAGAGAGAGGAGATCTAGATCCACATTTCCACCAATCACTTTCTCCTCTTTGTGAAGGGAACCCCTTGGATCTAGATCTTGGAGTTCTTGGTGTTCTCCTTCTTGCTCTTCCTCTCATTTTCTTCCCTAGCATTAGTTGCTTCGGTGGGATTTGAGAGAGAAGGACTTGGGCACTCCGTGTGCCCTTGCCATTGCATTTGTGCATCGGTTTGAGTTCTCCACGGTGATACGTGGAAGTTACAAGTTGAGAAGCTTATTACTCTTGGGTGCTTGGTGCCCTTGAGCTTGTTCCTCTTGGGTGCTTGGGCGCCCTAGGCAGTTGTTAGTGTTCGAGCTCAATCATTGTGGTGTAAAGCTCCGGCAAGCGTCCGAGTCTCCAATTAGGTTGTGGAGATCGCCCGAGCAATTTGACGGGTTCAGTGACCGCCCCAAGGGTTGCCAAAGTGTCTGGGTTCGGTGACCGCCCCAAGGGTTGCCATTTGTACGGGTTCGGTGACCGCCTCAAGGGTCCCTTAGTGGAATCACGGCATCTTGCATTGTCTTGAGAGCGTGAGGAGATTACGGTGGCCCTAGTGGCTTCTTGGGAGCATTGTGCCTCCACACCGCTCCAAACGGAGATTAGCATCCGCAAGGGTGTGAACTTCGGGATACATCGTCGTCTCCGCGTGCCTCGGTTATCTCTTACCCGAGCCCCTTTACTTATGCACTTTACTTTGTGATAGCCATATTGTTCTTTGTCATATATCTTGCTATCACATAGTTGTTTATCTTGCTTAGCATAAGTTGTTGGTGCACATAGGTGAGCCTAGTTGTTTTAGGTTTTGTGCTTGACAAATTAACCGTTAGGTTTATTCCGCATTTCTTCAAGCCTAAACCGTATTTATTTTAGAGCGCCTATTCACCCCCCCCCCCCTCTAGGCGACATCCTCGATCTTTCAGAAGGCCATTCCCTTGTACCAGATGCTGAAGAAGACGGATCAGTTAAATGCGAGTTCACCACCGATGAAGCTTTGGAGGACTTAAAGCGGCAGTTGGCCAACCCGCCTGTTCTCGCCGCTCCCATTGACAAGGAGCCGCTCCTGTTATATGTTGCTGCTAATGCCAGGGCAGTCACCGTAGCCATTGTGGTGGAACGGAAGGAGGCAGGGAAGGAGTATCCGGTTCAACGGCCGGTCTATTACATCAGCGAGGTCCTTATTGAGTATAAACAAAGATATCCGCATTGGCGAAGGTGGGTATATGGAGTTTTATGGCAAGCGGAAGTCAAGCAATATTTCCAAGGGCACCCCATCATAGTGGTCGATTCAGCTCCTTTGGGCGATATCATACGAACCGGAAGCGATCGGCGGATTGCTAAGTGGGCTATAGAACTTGGGCCGACGGTTTAAGGTATGTGCCTCGGACGGCAAGAAAGTCTCGAGCACTTGTGGATTTCATTAATGATTGGACGGAGTTGCAAGCACTGAAGAAAAGCGGATCATACCTATTGGACCATCCACTTTGATGGGTCCAGGCAATTGGAGGGCTCGGGGTCGGAGTCGATTAACTTCCCACAAGGTGACAAGTTCTCATTCGTTCTTAAGCTTAATGTTCCCTGTACTAATAATGCAGCTGAGTATGAGGCTTTGCTCCATGGTCTCCGGATGGCTAAGGAGATGAATCTAAGCGGGTTAAGTGTTTTGGTGACTCGGACTTGGTGGCCCAAAAGTATCAGTACTTGGGATTCCAAAGATCCACTCATGGTTGCGTCATCGTCGGGAGGTGGATATTGTTGCAGGACACTTTAAAGGATATCGTGGACCATGTGGATCGTCGGAAGAACGGCGGCGGATGCTCTAAGCCGGCTGGGTTCTCAACGTAAACGGTCCCGCCTAATGTCTTCCTTGACGTCTCGCACAATTCGCCGCTTAAGCTGCTGATGAAGCTGATTTGGCTATTCCTGATCCGGAGGCTCATTTGGTGGCGGCCTTGCATGTCATTCGGATTGGGCGCTCCTTATTTGGCATACATGAACCGGGCGAAGTTACGTAAGATGAGACGCTGGCCCGACAGATAGTTCGGCGGTCTAATTCTATGACCATACATAAGGGCGAGTTGCATCGTTGCGGCGTGTCGTATGCGTTTCAGCGTTGTGTGTCCCCCGAGGAAGGCCGTGAGATATTGCGTGAGATCCATGAAGGGGACTGTGGTCACCACGCCGTTCAAAATCCTTGGTGGCCAAGCGTTCGCCACGGTTTCTATTGGTTGACCGCCAATGCCGATGCGGAAGATCTGGTCGACGATGTGATGGTTGCCAAAATTTTCCAGACGTGCTCATGTACCGCCCAAGAATTGAGGATGATTCCAATTACTTGGCCGCTTGCGACTTTGGGGTTGGATATGGTTGGACCTTTCAAAGGTCCAAGGACAAGAAGACCCACCGCTGGGTGGCGGTTGATAAATTTACAAAGTGGGTAGAGGCGAGCTCATTAGCAAGTGTGATGCGGCCACGGCGATTCAGTTCATCAAAAAGGTGATTTTCCGGTTTGGGTTTCCACACAGTATCATCACGGAAAATGGCACCAATTTGTCCAAGGGAGCCATGAAGGAGTTTTGTGAACGAGAGCACATCCGGCTTGACGTCTCTTCAGTGGCCCACCCGCAGTCCAATGGTCAAGCGGAACGAGCTAATCAGGAGATCTTGAGAGGTATTAAACCCCGGCTTATGGTCCCTTTAGTAAGGACGCCGGGTTGTTGGGTCGAGGAGCTGCCATCTGTGATATGGAGTATCAATACTACACCTAACAGATCCACTGGATACACACCGTTCTTTATGGTCTATGGAGCGGAGGCGGTCCTTCCCTGTGATATCCGTCATAACTCGCCCCGCGTGGCGGCTTATGTTGAGGCCGATAGTGAGGCAGCCCGGCAGGACGATTTGGATCGACTGGATGAAGAGCGCGATATGGCGGCTGCTCGTTCGGCGATTTACCAGCAGGATCTTCGTCGATATCACAGTCGGCGGGTTAGAACAAGAACCTTTCAGGAGGGAGACTTGGTGCTTCAGCTCATTCAAGACCAGTCAGATATGCACAAGCTATCCCCACCTTGGGAAGGGCCCTTTGTGGTCAGCAAGAATCTGTACAACGGGTCATACTATCTGATTGATGTTCGAGAGCGAAAAGACTCACGACGCCGAGGAGGAGACCAACAGCCGTGGAACATAGCTCATCTTCGGCCTTATTATACCTGAGCCATCGGCTCCACTTATGTACATATTAAGACAATGTATATATTATGAATAAAAGCAATAAACCGGATCCTCGGCTAAAGCGGGTATCCGCTCAGAATAAGTCTGGTTTGGGTACATGGAGATGTTGTCGTGAAGCGGCCTCCGGTTTAACCCTTGGTCTTGCTTTTCGAAGTTTTTGTCACTTGGGGCTTGGTCGTGTCCGAACCAATGCAACACCTTTGACGGGCGAAAGCCACCAGATCACTTGGGACATGGTCACGTCTGAACCAATCACGCCTCTTGGTCGGCCTAAGGCCATAGAATCACTTGGGGCTTGGTCGAACCCAACCATTGACATGCCACTTGATCGGCATAATGCCACGATTTCATTGGGGGCTGGCTGACTTGAACCATCGCTACACCTTATGGGGAGCTTGGTCCCGTCCGACCATGGTAACACCATCCGATCGAGCTCGAGAAAGCCTCTTCTTGCAAAACGGTTTTATCATTGCCTTTGCTTCCATGTGGTTTTCATACCAATTATTTGATTTTGTTTGCCTTCTTAAACCGACAAACCTTTTAAACCAGATTCAGGTTGTCGAATTCGGTCCATTTTAATCCGCGATTTTGTTCGGCTTGATTTTTTCTGTTAACATCCCATTATGGAGTAACAGGGGCTTGTCATGCCCGACACGGTTTACACGGTAAACCGGCATTCTACGCACAGAGTTGATTTCTCCTTTGCTGGTAATGGTTTATATGACCTCCGCCTCAAGATTGGCAAAGCCAACCGCATGCCCGACGCCGGCAGTATTTTTGAATCATAAAGTTTGGTCATATACATCCATATTTTCTTATATGAATATATAAGCGTCACAAGCCGGTGGCGACACAAGCCGCCGTGGCGGTTTAAAGAATTTGTGATTGCAAAGTAAATAAGTTGACGGTTCATCAATCCACGGTGTCGCATTCACCATGCAAGGGATACAGACTGAGGTCATAAAGGCATTGTTCAAAACAAAGTACTGACTATCCTATTACAAGGCCTTCCACGGCCCGGTGTTTCGCGTGGTATTATGACTAGCAATTTCGGAGGCGTCACCCGGCTTGACGGATTACGCTTCTTCGCCGGGTTGACGTGAAGTAGAGGCGCTGGCGTCGGTTCAACTTCTTCCTCTTCATCACCCAAGGCCCGGAAGTCATTGGTAGACCAGTCAATCCGAGTTAAGGCCTGAAAGACGGCTTCTTCACTTATCAGCTCAGCCGGATCAACGTCAGGGGCATAAGTGTGCTTACGGATTGGAGGAACAAGGCTCTGCACTTCAGGAATGACAAACTCCACCCGCTTGTTGTTTGCGTCATAAAAAGAGCGGTGAACCGCCAGGTTGGCTTCGGCTGCCAGTTGACTCGCCAACGGACGCATCTCCTTCGTTATCCGTTTCAGGGCGTCGTTATCAAAGGCTTCACCGTTCTCTTGAGCGCTGGGAAAACCTTTGGCTATGTCAGCCGGATCAAGATCTGCTATCCACGCCTTGGCGCGAGTAAGAGCCAGTAGGGTGCCAGCCCGGGCCGCGGATCGCTTCAACTCTTCAAGCTGCCCCGGAACCATGGACAGCCGGTCCAGTGTATCTCTGATCAAGGACGGAGCCGTGTTGTCGTATGATGTGGCACATATGACTCGCTGGGCGCCGGTATACAGCTGCTCAATCGGTGTATAAGCGGCCTTGAGCTTCTTCCGCACATCGAGCCCAGATGAGCAATGCGCTTGCTCGCACGGTTTCGAATAGCTCAGGTTAAACCGCGGAAATATAAAAATAGAGATAATCGGTGCAAGTTTTCTTACCAAAGATGGCAGAGGTCATGGCATGAACTTGGCGCTTGAGCCCGTAAGCTCTTCATCCATCGGTTTAAGGGCTGCTTCAAATCTTCCGCCCGTTTTTCAAACCGCCTTCTCGGTGTCCCAGCTTGGCCTGCTCGGTTTATACCACTCCTTCAATTGTTCCATAGTGGCCAAGGCAGTTTTAGTTCATCCTTGGCCTTGGTGGTTTCGCTTGTTGAGTTTCAAGATTGGCTCAAGGTCCTTGAGTTGCACGGTTTGTCGGTTTATCTCATTACGATAACAAAGGGAGCACGTTAGTTGTTTCATCATGAAGTCCCAAGCTCAATACAAATATTCAACTTGGCACTTGGGGGCTAATGGCTAGTTGATCTCAGTTTGCTATGAGGATACAGAAATTAAGTCCCGGTTTAACTATGCTAAGTTGAACCGACCCTTGGGGGCTACAGTACTGAAATGTAAGGCGTATGGTTTCTATGCAAAATTAAGTGCCAGTTTAACTTTGCTAAAGTTGAACCGACCCTTGGGGGCTACTATACAGCCAAAGTACAAGAAAGGCATAACTCATTACCTCATAGCGGTCCTTCATGCGATTTACCACACCGGCTTCAAAGTCACGGCTTGTGTAGAGCCGGTTTAGAAAGCCGGAGTGGAGTTCTTGGGCAGAGAAGTTGTCATAAGCCGATAGATCAGTCTTCCCCTTATCTTTGCTCATAGTAGTGGAGCCTTCCCTGACGCTGTGCTTTGCTAAAGCAACCGGTTGGCTAGGAGTGGTGTAGCCAGTGCCTGTCACAATAACATCATCATTTTTGGCCGGGCTGGCCAGACCGGCGGTTTTCTTTGGGCTTGATGTCTTTTTACTCTGCTCGGCGGTTCAACAATTATGACCCGCTCTGTGGTCGGGTTCGGTGGAGCAGGATGCGAGGTTTCCACTTGGACCTCCGGTTCAACTTCTGGCGGATCAGCAATGTCGTCTCGGTATAACTCGCCAGAGCTATTTTTGGCGACTTCGGGATTTTCATGGGTTTGCTCTGGGGTCTTTTCCGGATCAACATCCGCAGTAGGATCAAGGGTTTTCGCTTTCTTACTCAGGCGAGCCTTGGTGCTGCAATATTCAGAATTGGATTAAGACAAATCGACCAAGATAATTGTAAATCGAATTGGCGGACAGCAGTTGCGTACCCTGCAGCAACTTTAAGCGGAGGCGCTTCGTAGTTGATGAACCGCCCAAGAGTTGGAAGAGGCCTGATAATTGGGTCGACGGATTGAGAGGACATCGGAAGAAACCATTTAAGGGATAACGCCAGAGAACAAGTCACCTCGACGACGCTTCGGGTTGGTGTGTCCGTAAACCGGATGAGGTAATCCGTTGGCCATCGTGTTGGGTCGTCGGGCGCTCTTCAGCCTGCTGTGTCTTCAAGGAAAGGTTTGGATTCAAGTAAGCACATGAATGATATTTTTTCACTTTCCGAACGGCGCGATTTAATTCTTTTAACCGCGCAAGATCGGATTCGAAGAAAGAAAGATTACCTCAACAGGTCGGCATGACCGCTTCAAGATCATCCCGGAGGTAAAATTGTCGATAAAAGGAATACAAAGGACAAATCATAAGCAAGAAGAAACACAAAGCGGAAAGCCGGTTTACGGCGGCTCCCTCGTAAGAATGTCAAGTTTTACCTCAGCTTCTGATTCTTCGTCCTCCGGCGGATCAGAGGACTTGGCGGTTTTCTTCTTGCCTGCCTTCTTGGTGGCCTTGGACTTTACACGCGGCGCCCGAACCGGTTTGGTACGTTTCCAGAAGGAGCTGTCAGCCTGAGAAGTAACAAGGATTAATGTATATCAACAAAGTATTAAGGGCCTGAAAAGCGGTGAGTAGAGCTATACCGTCGGCGGTTTGTTGGCAACACAGAATGGAGCCAACCCGGTTAGGATGCAGACGGAGATCGGTTCATCGAGCATCTTCTTTACAATCTCTATGACCTCAAGTTCAGTTATGGGCAACTCGTGACGTCTTTGAGGGTCTTTGAGGCTGCCAGTGTACTCGTGCATCAATCCGGGCCGGCGGCTTAGTGGCAAGACGCCCCAAGAAACCCAACACCGCACAAGGTCCACACTGGTTAAGCCATTGGCCATTAGAGCCCGGAGCTTGATAATTTGAGGCGCGAAGTTCTTCCGTTCCGCGGCGGTTAAGCGTAAAGGCAGTGGATGATGATTGCTGAGCCGGTGAGGACGGTAACCCGGCAAAGGGTTCTCGTTAGCGAGCGGTGTTCCGCAGTAGAACCAGGTTTGGTTCCAATCTTTTGGATGGCTGTGGTGTTTGGCGTGAGGAAAGTCCACTTCCTTCCTCTTCGGATTGAAACGCCGCCCGCCTACGTGTTGGGACCATCGAAAAATTATGTACGACGGTTCAAGTGGAAGAAATCCGGAACAGCTCCACGATAGTTCTTCTTGAAGATAGACTTCACAGAAGACTTGAAAATTGCATATGTTTGACACAGAGTTCGGGCCAATATCCTGCGGATGGAGTTTAAAACTTGCAAGGACGTCCCGGAAGAACTTTGAACCGGGCGGGCAGAATCCCCGGTCTAAGTGCTGCATAAATACAATTACTTCTCCTTCTTGAGGCTCGGGAGGGGATTCGCCATCCGGAACGCGCCAGTGGAGGACATTTTTTGGGGCCAAGGCGCCAGTGGTGACGAAGCCGTTGAGTTGCGTTTTAGTGATCTTGGACCGGACCCAATTGCAAGCTGAGAATTGAGGAGCCATTCCGGAAGACTAAGCTGCGAAAGAAAGGGAGAAACGGTTCACCGTTAAACGGTTCAGGCATGTTATACATTGTTAAACCGGCGATTCGGCAGCCGGCTTCCAATTCCGGTTTAACCGAGGACTAATGGAGTGACAGATTAGCTATCAAAAGTCAAACCGCCAAATGAGACAGAGCTGAAAAATCTACTAAGTGTGGACAGAAACAGTTTTCACATGCGAAATGGAAGTAATCTAGATCTACCGAAGTTTCAGTAAGAAAAACCTCTACGACCTATGCAAGCCTCATAAAGAGCAGGAGGGTTCGGGCATTTCTAAACTAGAGGATCTGGACAAAAGGAAAGGTGCATAAAGAGTTAAATTGACGGTAAGCGCACACCCGCATGTGATGTATGGTACGGTTGAGTTATACGCCATGGCAGAATAGATATGAAGAAACTGATATGAACACCTATGAACTACGAGATGAACAGGATCTTGAGATGTGGATCTAGGGCTTGAAGAGGAGCCTTACCTGATGCGCCGAGCGGCGGAGCGCTAAAGAACTTCTGGTCCGGTCTGGTTGATGCAACGGCCTGGCACTGACGCGGAGGTCGAAGGTCGGCGGCGACGGCGGAGCTTCGAGAGCGGGAGCGTTGCGAGAAAGGAGATCAAGAGTTTCCTGAAGATGTTGAAGATTAACATGAACCGGTTCAAGTCAATCTGGGGCCTAATGTTGGGGATACAACTACTGAGTGTGAACCGCCCTGGAGGGGCCGGGTTACCTCGCCCATGATCCGGGCCCACGAGGAGGCCCGAGCCCAGAGGCGAATTAAGGTCCGCTTATGTAAACCGCCTTAGTGTTGTAACTTGTGTTGTAAGATAAGAGAGAAGAGACCGAGCTGGACACTTGTATGAGCCGGATCGGGACTCAGAGACCGGCCCCAAGGCCAACCCGTATATAAGGGGACGACCCGTGGCGGATTAAGGATGACAATTGAGGCTTAGGCGGTTATTGCTCCCAAGTCGTCGAAACTACATCAATCCCATCACAACTAGACGTAGGCCTTTCCTTCATCGAAGGGGCCGAACTAGTATAACCCTCGTGTCTTTGTGTCCGCTTTAACCCCTCTAAGTTAACCCGTACGATGGCCCTGCGACTAAGTCCTTTCACGAGGACATCTGCCGTGACAATTCCACGACAACGCCTTTGCTGGATCCCTTCTTCTGATACTTGAACTTCTTTTTTGTTAGCACAAGGACCTTAGGTAGGATGTATAGGTCAGGCCTATTACCCTACCCTAGGTTTGTGTCTACATCAATAGACCCTTGGTAAAAGGATCTGCCAGGTTCTTAGACGTTTGGATATAATCCAATGCAATAACTCCGGAGTTTTTCGTTTTCCTGACAGACTTTAACCTTCTCTGAACGTGTCTTGATGACTTCATGTTATCCTTTGAGCTGCTCACTTTCGTGATCACAGTTTGATTGTCACGGTTCATAAGGTTACCCGGTACAGGTTTCTCAACAACCGGCAAGTCATTCAAGAGCCGACGAAGCCAATATCCTTCGACCGTAGCTGCATCTAGTGATGTGAGTTCTGCTTCCATTGTTGACCTCGTTAAGATGGTCTGCTTGCAAGACTTCCAATAAACAACACCACCTCCATGAGTGAATACATATCCGCTCGTGGCCTTTATCTCATCAGCATCTGAGATCCAGTTTGAGTCACTATACCCTTCAAGCACCTTTGGGTGCCCAGTGTAGTGAATTCCATAATTCGCAGTGCCTTTCAAATAACGCAGAACTCTCTCTAGAGCTTTCCAATGCACATCTCCTGGTTTTGAAACAAACCGACTCATTTTGCTAACAGCAAAAGAGATGTCAGGTCTTGTTGCACTGGCTAAGTACATAAGCGAGCCAATAATCTGAGAATACTTCAGTTGATCTCTAGCAATTCTTTGATTCTTTCGAAGCAGCACACTAGCATCATATGGTGTTGGAGAGGGCTTGCAGTCACTATAGCCAAAGCGACTCAAGATCTTTTCCACATAGTGAGATTGAAGCAATGTAATCCCACCATCATCGTCTCTCAACAACTTGATGTTCAGAATGACATCAGCCACTCCTTAATCTTTCATCTCAAAACAGCGAGACAGAAAGTCCTTGACCTCCTTAATAACATTCAGATTTGTTTCGAAAATCAGTATGTCGTCAACATACAAGCAAAGGATAACTCCCTCGCCCCCACCATGGCGATAGTACACACATTTGTTGGCTTTGTTTACAACAAAGCCTGCAGCTGTTAAAGTTCTTTCAAACTTCTCATGCCACTCTTTGGGTGCTTGCTTGAGTCCATACAAAGACTTCAGCAACTTGCACACTTTTCTTTCCTGACAATCTAGTACAAACCCGTCTGGTTGTTCCATATAAATTTCCTCGTCCAACTCTCCATTTAGGAAAGCAGTCTTAACATCCATTTGATGAACGAGAAGACCATGCGAGGTAGCTAGTGAAAGTAGAACTCGAATAGTGGTCAGTCGAGCCACAGGTGAGTAAGTATCAAAGAAGTCTTCACCTTCATTTTGGGTATAACCCTTAGCCACGAGCCGAGCCTTGTACTTTTCAATAGTACCATCAGGCCTAAGCTTCTTCTTGAATACCCATTTGCATCCTATAGGTTTGCACCCATAAGGACGATCAGTTATCTCCCAAGTTTAATTCGCCAAGATGGAATCCATCTTGCTACGAACTGCTTCCTTCCAATAGTCAGCATCTTCAGATGCGTAGGCCTCTGAAATAGAACTGGGAGTGTCATCTATGAGATACACAAGAAAATCATCACCAAAGGACTTTGCAGTCCTCTGTCTCTTGCTCCTAATAGGAACTTCATTGTTCTCCTCCACAGGACTTTCAAAGTGTTCCATCGAAATGTCAGGTTCGGTAATTGTAACTGGTTCCTGATTCAATGAAGTAGGCATCTCCTGATTAGATGAGGTAGCCATATCCTTCATGGGAAAGATATCTTCAAAGAAATTCGCATCATTCGACTCCATGATCGTACCAACATGCATGTCAGGTACCTCAGATTTTACAGGCAAGAATCTATAGCCAATGCTATGAAAATCATATCCCAGGAAAACACAATCCACAGTCTTTGGTCCAAGCTTCGCTTCTTTGGAATTGTAACATTGACTTTCGCCCAACAACCCCATGTTCGTACTTAAGAGAGTTTTAACCTTTTCTTCTCCCATTCCTCGAATGGAGTTATCTCTTTGTTCTTTGTGGGACCTCGGTTTAGGACATGACATGCAGTCAATATCGCCTCCCCCCACCATGCCTTGGGGAGAACCGATGTGTCTAACATGGCGTTAACCAAATCTGTTAGAGTACGGTTCTTTCTTTCGGCCACCCCATTTGACTGAGGTGAATAGGGAGGCGTCCTCTCATGGATTATACCATGTTCCGCACAAAAAGCATCAAATTCATTGGAAAAATACTCTCCACCACGGTCGGACCTAAGCCTCTTTATTTTTCGATCAAGTTGGTTTTCCACTTCGGCTTTATAGATCTTGAAAAAGGTCAAAGCCTCATCCTTAGATTTCAGAAGATACACATGGCAGTATCTAGTGGAGTCGTCAATTAACGTCATGAAATATTTCTTTCCACCTTTTGTCAAAACACCATTCATTTCACATAGATCTGAATGTATGAGTTCTAGTGGTGCAAGATTTCTCGCTTCCATGATCACATGAGACTTACGAGGTTGCTTAGCTTGCACACACACTTGACACTTGGATCCCTTGACAATGGTGAAACTAGGGATTAAGTTCAACTTCGCTAGTCGCGACATGCAACCAAAGTTAACATGACATAGACGTGAATGCCACACATTTGATTCACTATTGTTGCAAATATGATTAACAACTTTATTGCAAACATCTGATAAGGATAAAAGAAACAGGCCTCCTGACTCATAGCCTTTACCAACAAAGGTTCCATACTTGGATATTACAAATTTATTCGACTCAAAGACAAGCTTGTAGCCATCTCTACACAAAAGAGATCCGCTAAAAAGATTTTTATTGACGGAGGGGACGTAATGCATGTTCTTCATCCGCACGATCTTCCCCGAAGTAAACTTCAGATCGACCGTGCCAACACCACGAACAGAAGCACTTGAACCGTTGCCCATCAGCACGGTTGAAGTCCCTGCGGTCGGATAAGACGAAAACATGGAAATATCACCGCATACATGCACATTAGCACCGTGTCAATCAACCAATCAGAGAATGACATACTTGAAAGAATAATGGGGAATATACCATACCCAAAGATCCTTTATGTCGTTGTCTCCAATGACAATATTAGCGGTCTTGCCGCCTTTCCTGTGGTGACGCTTGTCATAACGATTAGGGCAACTAGGAGCCCAATGATCAGATCCCCACACATGACAAGCACCTTTCTTCTTGTCATTCTTCTTCTTGAAGTTCGTGTGTTGCACAGCCTTGTTCTTCCCATCAAACTTTGCTTTACCATCAAACTTGCCCTTGTTCTTGAACTTGTGGGGTTGGAAGTTCTTGTTCGCACTGCAGTTGGCACTAGATCCTCCCTCAATACCTCGAGCACGTGTGTCCTTTGCTCTCGCCTTTTCTTCTACATCAATAGTACCGATGAGATCCGAAACGAAAAACTACTGTCTCTTATGCTTCAGTAAGGTAGCAAAGTTCCTCCACGAAGGAGGAAGCTTAGTGATGATACCTCCGGCAACAAACTTGTCCGGTAGCATACAGTTGAAGTGCTCATGTTCTCTAGCAAATGAATGTATCTCATGAGCTTGCTCAACCACGGAGCGCTCTTCAGTCATCCTGTAATCATAGAATTGCTCCATGATGTACAGCTCAGTGCCAGCATCCGAGACCCCAAACTTGGCCTCGAGTGCATCCCACATATCTTTTCCATTATCAATTGACGCATAAGAATCAATTATGTTCTCACCAAGAACACTCAAGAGAGCAGCCTTAAACAGAGTATCCATTTTCTGAAAAGCTGGCGAGGCGGGCGGCGAAGGAGGAGCGCGCGTGGATGTCCCTCTTGTTCTCATGCTCATACATGTGGGGAAAGAACCTCCCTTATAAAGAGGTCCAACTCCCTCTAAACTAGCAATGTGGGACTAAAATTTTGTTCCACCTCTTGCCTTGCACGAATGGGCTGCGTGGGCCTCTAGGATTTATTAGGAATTTCTGAAACTGCTATTGGGCTAGGCCCAAAATGGACAAAATTCCAGCAACTATCAGGCATGAGCTAGTCAGGTCTCACAAGATTGCTAACAAAAAGCATATCTGGAACCTGATGCATGGCGTTGTTCGCTCATGCTGATCTGTTCTTAAGTACCACTCCATGGAATGGAAGGGCAAAGGCCCTCCTCGTGTGAGAGTTAGAGTACTATCAACTTTTAATTAATTATAATTGCATGGTTGTGCAATTTGTAACTAGTTCCAAGTTTAAGTCCTTTCTTCTAGATGTTGTAAGGGCCAGCCTCCTCCAGGAATTGCAAGTCTAACTATGGATGTCATGCCTAGGACTTATTATGTTAGATTGGAGAGTGCAATCTTGGATAAGGCATGTGCCCTGTGGCTTACTGTGGGCTATATGGAGTAGTTTGCTACATGCAATTTTGTTGTGGGTGAGTTGTATCAATGTATCATGATCCATGAAGTTATGAGACCACATTTTTGTTGTCCTTTTTTCCATTTAGAAGTTTTTTGTGGAGTTGGCGCTAGATGTTGATAGTGTTCGCATAGTCCCCGAACAGAAACAACAACGTTCCAGTAATGTCGGGGATATACCCCGCGGTATGACCCGGCCGAAAATATGACCCGGCCGGACTTGGCGGCTCACTGATGACCCCGACGGCGGGTCAGATGGATGGCAAGGCCCAAGGCCTAGAAGGCCGGTTCATGTGATGGTGGGCCGGCTTAAGAGGAAAGACATAAGGAATATTCTCTTACAAAGGAAGCAAGACTAGGACTCCACTTGTAATAGAGTAATCTTAATCCTACTTGGACTAGTCATGTAACCCGCCCCTTCAACATATATAAGGGGGCACGGCACCCCAAGAGGGACAGAAAATAATCTCTAAATCTAGACACAACTAAAGGGGAGCCGGCTTAGGAGGCGACTCCCTAATGAGCATAACGAGACCTAGCCACAAACAGCATGTAGGGCTATTACCGGATGATGTTTCCCGGGGCCCGAAGCTGTCTAAATCCTTGTCTTGTGTGTTGATCCGCCTCGCGTCTCTCATCCCAATCAACCCCTCTCAAGCTACCACATAGATGCGTTGGCCTCACGACTAAGTCCTCACACTAGGACATCTGTCGTGACAATTCCACGACAAGTAATGTATGTGGATTTATATGATAATGGGACGTAAAATCAAGTAACTGATGGGCACGACAAGATTTTACCCAGGATTGGGCCCTTGGGATTCAAGTAACAGCCCTAATCTTGCTTGTCCGAAATTATATATATATCAACAAGTACAAAGTAGGGGTCCACCGACATTGGCACGAAGTCAATGGGAAATTTGATGGTCGATCTTGACCGGTTGTCCAAGATTGAATCTAATTTAGGTTAAAACTAGCGCTTCGGTTCCGTTGTCTTTGCCGTCCTGTAGTCCTCCTCCTGGTCTTGGCGTGTGGTTATTTGTACCCTCACTTCGGTCGGTGCGATCCCTTCCTATCTTGGTCTCCTGGTTGTGAATAGATTGATTCTTCCTTTGTCGGAGAATGGTCTGCGTCCTTTCGAGGAGTTCGAGGGGTACCTGCCTCGCGTCTTTCCTTGTCAGGCATGAACTCCCTGCGGGGTTGGACTAATAGTTTCAGGAAGTACTCCTTGGACTCGTGCGTGGCTAGTCATGGACTTGATCACACTACTCATCCACAGGTATCATGCGGTACCTTTAGTAGTTGGGTCAGGCTTTGGCACTAATGTGGCGTTGCGAAAGAGGATGTTGGCATAGGATCACTAGGGAGTGGATGGAAGGAGAAACTGAGGTTTATATGGTGTGCTGGTTGTTTTTGGAGGAGGATCTAGCAATGGCGGCAGAAGCGACATGGCATCTAAAGTTTCAACTGTCTAGTTGGGTGAGAAGGAACTGTGTAGCGCAACCGCCACAAGTGGCATGTATTATAGAGTGCTCTTGGAGAAGTAGATGCATAGCTGGTGAGACTGCTATCAGTGAGGTGATGGGAGTACGAAACCCTAGGAGATCTACTCTTAGAATTCGATGCCCATAGCATAGTCGACACTAGTGAAGTGGTGTCGGGTGACTTGCTCGATGTGAACGTGGAGAGGGTAATCAGGCATCAAAGTAGTGGTGGCCGACAGGCGGGTGGAGTGGGCTAGTGGGAGTGGTTCTAGCTGGGAGTGAGTAATGAGGGGGTGCCGTCGGAGTGATCACTGATGCCAACAAGCTATGTTAGTCGATAGGGGTGAAGGGGAGCGTGGGAGGGGCGAGGGGAGAGCGATTGCGAGGCATGACATCGGTGGCGCTGACACCATGTGTCGGCCCCCAAAACCACCCTGGGGAGACCTGCTTGAACCAGGAAGCCGCGGAGCCAAACATTGAGACAATGGACGACAAACGGGAATGCAAACTAGGGGTGGCAGGACGGCATGCGATGTATCGGGCAGTGGGGGAAGGCGCTCAGAGATAGGTTTTGAGGTGTGGCTAGCCGGTTTTAAATAACTAGGGTATGCATAGAGCGGTAGAGGCATGAATGCGGGTAGTTGGAGTAGGCTTCTTAGACGGTACGAGATGATGAATGCAGGATTTTTTGTTCAAAAAGATCACCTGTCAAACACAATTAACAGAAAAGATCATCTCTGGATTACATTGACAAAACGGATCAGTTAGACCGTGGCGGCAGGCGCAGCCAACATGTGGCACCTGCCGCCACGGGCTCAGCTGGCAGCACCTGCCGCCACTGCCTCAGGCGGCAGCCGTCGTGCCATAGTTTTTTCATCCGTCCGACGGGATGGAGCAGCTCTTGTGGGACCTGTCGCCGCCACGCGAGGCGGCAGCTTGGCTAGTCCAGCTTGGTTCCACACCGATGCATGCATGCATGCAAAGAATGCTGAGCGAACACACTATCACACGCTATAAGACTAGCCATAGTGCATAATAACATACGCTAGTAACATACACATATCCCTAGACTATGTTACTATCTTCATAGTGGGTACTACCTCCGTCCGGGTTTTTAAGTCCCCCCGACCGGAACGCATGGATCAAGGCAGGATCTGCTGCAGCAGCAGCAGATATTGTGGCAGAGCGACGCAACGAGCTTCGCGCAGTTACTACTGCATGCATGCAACGCTTCGCTTTTGCCTTGCACGCGTGCATGCAGTACTCTCGCTTGCATGATCCGGCGTGGGCGCCGTGACCCAATCAGCTTGCTCCCTCGCTAGCATCCATTGGCCAATTCACCATGCCACGGATCGATCAAGCATCCATTGGTCAATTCACGATGCCACGGATCGATCAAAGCTCGGCCAGAGAAAAAATGGCGCCACGGCCATCGACACAGCTTCAAGTTCTCCTTATAAGAACAGCACATGATGCATGCTTAATCGTACTCATTCGTTCTCGTCCTTCTTCCAGAACTCCATGGCGTTTTTTGATCTAAACCTACCTCCTGTAGACTTAGAGGACGGCGGCGGCGAAGGGGAGGCGTTTGGACGTGGGCACGATGGGCCTGCCGGCGGCGGAGTGGGCGCCGGAGGACCACAAGTTCGAGCTCGCGTAGTCGGCCTTCCTCCCCTAGGTCTAGCAGGACGCCCGCGAGGAGCTTTTGACCCGAGCCGCGGATCGCTCCCGTCAAGCTCAAGCGGAGGACGCAATCATGGGCGGCTCGGTCTTGCCGGTCGTACACTAGCTGTTGGATGGCTCGGCGGGAGTAGCTTCACCGGGCATGAAGTTTTCGGCGCGCATGACGGGGGTGCTCTCGGCGAGCACGACGGCGGTGCGTTCTGGGCGCACGATGGGGGTGCTCTTGGCGCGCACGACGGCGGTGCGTTCAGGGCGCACGACGGTGATGCTCTCGGCGCGCACGACGGGGGTGCTCTCGGCGCGCACGACAGCGGTGCGTTCAGGGCGCACGACGGGGGTGCTCTCGGCGCGCACGACGGCGGTGCGTTCAGGGCGCACGACGGTGATGCTCTCGGCGCGCACGACGGGGGTGCTCTCGGCGCGCACGACGGCGGTGCGTTCAGGGCGCACGACGGCGGTGCGTTCAGGGCGCACGACGGGGGTCATCAAGACATGGACGCGAATGACGGCCACGGCCATGTCTTTGGCGAGGACGATGCAGCAGCCAACGGTGATGAAGAGAATGGCACAGGAGACACTCAAGACATGGGTGCGAACGATGGCGATGGACACAACACCGGCACCAGCGGCGACGGAGACGGTGATCAAGGAAACGACGCAGCCGACGGCCACGACACCGGCATTGATCTAAGTAGGTTTGCATTATGTACTGCTTTCATAAGGTGTATATATAACATAGCCATCAACAGTGGAGTTTTTTCTTTTCTAGATTAAATATTTTGTGTTTTATTCATAACTGAAGATTGCACATGACTAACAAAAGGCTACTGTTATGGTTGTTCCAGATGTCATGGCCAATAAGAAGAGGTGGGCATTTTACAACAGGACAACGCAAAGACACATGTTCGACCTGATGATCCGGCAGTTCTTGCAGCAGCTCATGAAGGTGGTTGGGACATTAGGGTCGTGATGCAGCCGCCTAATTCTCCGGATACTAATGGGTTAGACCTTGGCATCTTCAACTCTCTTCAGTCCGTATTTGAAAAGAAGATGCCACAAAATCTTCATGAGATTCTCACGAAAGTGGATGAGACATGGGATGAGCATGATGCAAACAAGTCCAACCGTGTGTTCCTTACCCATCAGGCTGTCATGCGGGAAATACTAAGGCACAAGGGCTCCATAGACTATGATCTTCCTCACCTAAAAAAGAGGTCTTTTGAGAGGAGGGGGATCCGCACGCGTAGGCTACCATGCGAGTCCGAGGTTGTAGCTAGGGCGCTTGAGTATGTCAATTCCGAGCAGATTTGAATGTATTGCAATGTGTAATGCAATCGTCTCTTTTGGTTAAATGTAACTCTATTTTATGTTATGGCATGCAAGAGTTTAAAACATGCAACTGCACGCAGATGTTCATTCTTACTTGCAACATCATTAAACTTAAAACACAGTTAAATTTAAATGCTTCGGACGGCAAACCTAGCTTCCATCATTCATGCGAAAAGTCCAACATGCAGATGCATGCAAATATTCAGTCTTACATGCAAAATCATCAAACTTAAAACAGGTCAACTCTCATGCTACCATCCTGTTTCACATTTCTTCTTTTTGTTTTTTCTTTTCAATTGCTTCCAGCCGCCTCTTCATATAGTTCATCATTGCATCAAGACCAGGGCGCGTGCACGAACCTAGCATTTCAGGTGTTATTATCACTTCTTCTTCATCCAAGGCCAACATCCATCTTGGCCGAGGAAAGCCATTGCCCACAGACCCTGTCGATCTTGGCCGAGCGAAGCGCTCCTTCATGGCACGGACACCCGCGACCCGGCCGATGAACTCCACGACCGCGTCAAGCAACGCAGCAAAGCCATCCTCCTCCTCCATGCCATTCATACCCGCGACCCGGTCGACGAACGCCGCGACCGCGTCAACGAGCGCATCAACGTCGTTCATGAGAGCCTCCACCTTGTTCAGCAGCGCGCCAAGGTCCGCACCCATGCCCTGCGCGAAGCCATGTTGTAAGAACAAATCACGCCATGTTGGCCGGGAAAAAAAATACCATGGGCGTCCGAACTGCACCGGCTAGCATGCATCGACATGACAAGCATGAATAAACCATGAACACTTACCTGAGTACCCCGCGTCGCATCACCAACGACGAGCTCTGCGTGCGCTGGCGCCTCCAAGCCGAGCTCCGCCCGAGTCTCCGCGTCAGGATCGACCTCGACGCCATGCTCGACGAGCGCCCCATCGTCGAGGCCGAGCTCTGCGTGCCCACCAACGACGACGTCGGGCGGCGGCGCATCCAAGCCCCGCCCCGCCTGGGTCTCCGCGTTCGGATCGACCTCGACGGCGTGCTGTGCCAGCGCCACATCGTCCACGCCTACCTCCGCCGCAGTATGGACGACGTGATGCAGCGCATCCTCTCGCCGGCGGCGGCGAAGCCCCGTCTTCTCCGTCTTCGGTCGCGGCGGCATGCTCGCAAGCTGTCGCGTGGGTGGCCGCGGCGTGCTGGTCGCGCTCGCGTCTGTTCGTGCTTCTGCGGGGTGGAGTACTAGTACTGCGAGGTGGAGTAGTAATAGCCCATCTGCATGCAAGCTGTACGCCAGTGGTTTTGAATTGATTGCGCTTTGGGAAGACGTAGCGCCTTCACTTTTTGCATGGCGCCCGGGGGAGCGGCCCTGTAAATGTGGTACGAGCCTCCGGGACCGAGGGGACCTAAAAACCCGGACGGAGGTAGTAGTAACATAAGTGTGGTAACATGCAAAGCTTCATTTATTATGTTATAGACTCATATTGCATTGGGACATGTGATGTTACAGTAACTAGCTAAGTTACTACAACTACCTCTCTCCTCATTAACTCATTGCCACATAAGCAAATTTGCTGAGTTGGACTCGATGTTACTGTTGAAGTTACTCCCACTATGGCTAGTCTAAGGCTGGTTGTAATGGGGAGTATCATATACTAGTATCATGCATATGATACTAGTGTATGATACTACCTCCCTAATGCATAGTATCATATATGAGTATCATGTAGTACTCTATTTATTGCCATGCATGACACAAAGTAGTATAGCATTTAATATGATACGGTATCATGATATGATACTACACCCTCTCTTTCTTCCTTTAATGCTATGACACCTCATCAAAATTGCCTAGTTGGCATGCATGATACTAGCTATGATACTACCATTACAACCAGCCTAATACATGCGCAGTCCCATCATTCATTTGATAAAATCTGGCAAACCTGCTGCTGACAAAGGGTGCCGCCGCAGCATGGGGCGGCAGGCTCTACGTCTTCCGTTCTCTGTTCTCAGATAACGCTTGGTGCTGTGCTGCTCAACATGCCGCCTGCGACCATGGCGGCAGGTGCCACGTGTTGGCTGGCGCGTCTGCCGCCACGGTGCAGCTGGTCTTTTTTGTCATTGGGACTTAAAAGTGGTTTTTTTATCAATTTGATTCGGCAGGTGGTTCTTTTGGACAAAAATCAAATACAGGTGGGTGGACGGCCAATCACGTCCGATGTGAATGCTGATAGGCGGATGATAGGTCACATCAGGCTGAATACATGGAGGGTTCTGGAGCCAAACGTCCGGATAGGTTTTTTGGGTGGGTCAAATGTGTGAAAGTTTGAACGTCCAAACTCCCCTAGAGCTCCTCCAATTTACGACTTGTTTACGGGGATTCCGAGCATATAGACAACTCGAACCCAATTTGATGGGGGAGATGGTCCACGTTGAAGATCTAAAAAAGCCTGAACGGCCGAGTTCAGACATTCATGGTTGTGTTTGATGATCCGCCTCGAAGATCCCCTAACATTTCCTCTTTTTAAAATTTCAGACGGCCATGTATCACATGGACCGGCATGCCTGCGTGGCACGATATCCTGCACGCCACTCCATGCATGCACCTGCATCCCCAGCCAAGATCGCCGCCGCAGACGACGGGGCCGGGGGAATCCGAATCAATGCAAGGCGCCGGCGGCGCGCATGTGGCTTCGGAGCCTCCGCGTCAAGGAGGCACAGGCTTAGCTCGAGAATAATGCAGACTCCGAGGCACCATGACATACCGAAGAGCATCGTTGCTAGTTATATCCTGCACGCGTTCGATAGATCGCTCCGCACACCGTATGCATGTGGGCATGTGGCTGGTGGAGTCGATCCTTGGGAGCTAGTAGTACCAGTAATTATATCACGTAAGACACGAACCGGGAAGATGCTAATGCATGCGTGATGATGAGTTAGGTGATAATCTCGATCGTCTCTAGAGGATCGATGTCGGGTAGCTAGAAAAAAAAGCTGTGCAATTGGGACTCTGGCATGCGTCTACGTAGCTAATTTGATTCGGCCCGGAGGACTATTAGCTGAACAGATGAGCCTCCTGGCTGTCTTGTCTCTAAATTTTATTTTATTTTAAGGAACCGGTAGAAGCACTGCCTTTTTCTTTATAGAAGAGATGGCGAAAGGACGCAATTTACAGAGGGGCGAGCGTTTTTAGAAAACTTCGCAGAAACCACAAAAGACCAACCTAGAATCTAGCTTAGCCAATGCCGGCGGTTGGCAGGATGCCGGCAAACGCCAGGTCGCGCTAATTGATTGCGTCTAGGGCTAGAGCCGCCACATCGCGATGCGTCAGCCTTTGTCCAGTGAAGACTCGCCTATTTCGCTCCTTCCAAACGGACCATATCGTGTAGATGATTCTTCCACTGCGCCTCTTGCGAACTTGCTTGGACGGGGAATTCAGAGTCTTGTCCCACCAGTCAGACACATTTCCTGGCTCCGGGAGGAACCCGAGATTGAAACGCCTTCGTTGGTCCAAGAGTTCACCTGGTTCCAAACCGCGACCGTGAAGGGACAGTCTTTGCAGAGGTGAGTTGCTGTTTCTGGCTGCTGAAGACAGAGCATGCATCTGGAGTCGTGAGGCCATCCCCTCACGGCCAGCATATCTGCAGTGAGAATTCTTCCGTGCAGAGCAAGCCATGCGAAGAACTTGCACTTGGGCTCAGCGTTTGCGGACCAGACCTTGGTCGTGTCAAAATGTGAGTAAGAGCCGAAGAACTGTGCGCCGTAGGCAGAGGCTGCTGAGTAAGTCCCCGAGGTGGTTAAGTTCCAGCGAATGGTGTCCTCTTGGTCAGGGAGGAGGGTGATCTGACTAATGTGGTTCGAGAGAGACGAATTCACCTAGCTGCTGGACGGCCAATCACGGCCATGCGGTGCACCCCGCGTCGTGGTGCTGCGGGAGTCGAACTCGCCAGGGATGACAATGTCGTCAGTGGACACAGGTGCGTGGCCGTCGATGGTTCCGCGGTGGCATGGCGGGAACACGGATGTCGGAAGGGAGTACGCCACATGCTGGCCATCTTGCGTCTCCGCGTCAAGGGGGGCCGAAGTGTAGTCCTCAACCCGCAGCAGGTGGACGATGATGTAACTTCTGTTTTATTTCAATAAAGCAAGCCATGACGGCATTTTTTTAAAGGAAAAAAAAGGAAAATAATTTTTTTCGGTTTCATACCTGACTGACCGGCCGGCGGCGGTTAAGTGAACCAGGGCACCTGCATCTGGACTGACCCAACCAAAGCCCCTATTTCGATATGAGATGTGCAACGCTGATGAATGATGACTTAGTTTAAAGAAGTAGGATTTCTTTCTCTTTGCCAGGGAAATGTCGTTAATGTTTCATTGCCAGAACCGTGAAGTACCTTTAGTTAACCACACTATCCTTCCTTTTCCATGACTTCACGTCTGATTGTTATGCTCAGAATTTCAGTTAACTTGCATGCATAGAGAAATTAGTTTGCTTATATATATGCCATCTTTGTTTGTTCATTGCAAGCCAGTATACCTGACGCCTATAAATGATTGTCATATAAAAGCAGTACACCTGTATCAAGAAAAAAAATGAAACTTAAACAATTTCGGATGTTTTGGACAATTCCAAGGTTCAAACCCTAATAATAAACTTGAAGCCCCACATGCTGCCTTAACCACCGCTAGACGCCCCAAAACCTGAGAATCCAACCTAATACTACTACTATACTCTAGCTAGTGCCTACTGGCTAGCTATCAACTGGGTTAATGATCCGCACAAATCGAAAGTAGAGTCTCGTCTCAATCATCACGCCATGAATCAAACCCCTGTTGCCCCTGTGCATGCTGTGCGTGCTCATCAGCCGCGAGACACAAGCCGTGAAAACTTGCGACCAACCGCCAATACATTAATCCCGGTAGGTTTGTGTCCTAACCGACCGCGCTAATCGTCACATCATGCGTTTTTGCCAAACCCCATGTGCTTCCTACTATCCATGCATGCATGGCCGTGATGCGACTCCCAAAACATTTCACTCACTTTAGCTTCCACAGCAGTGGCCTGACCCAAGTGCCAAACTCGGTTGACCACTTTGTAGATCAAGTTCCGAAACTTACAGATTTGGTTCTGAAACATAACGATTTTGTCATTCATCTCTATTAAGTTTTGTTAGTTGAAAGTTATCAAGGTTTAAAAAATTCATCAAAACATATTCAAAATAAATCTCATTTGAAAGCCCTCATCACAAGCAACACGAATCTGAAAATGAAATCTAAATTAAACTTTTGGTTGAAAATATATGAATGTTTTAAGTTCGGAAGTCACAAGAAAAAACATGTGTGTGAGGGGCTGGGTGCCACCACACCTGCGTGCTACAAATCCTCTCCGCGTGCACTTTAGAAATTTTGGGTTTTGCTAATTTTCAGAACATGTCGGTCGAAATTCGCGACCCGCAATCAGGGACTACACGACAATGATATCCTGGATGAGAGGAGTTTGAGGTTGACAGTTCGGGTGCGAGAAGGGGGAGGGAGGAGGTCGGGCCAAAGCAGAACATGAGGGGTGGAGGAGCAAGGGCGGTAATTAGAGGGATGGCCGGGATGGTGGCAGTACTACTATGGGCGGGCGAAGGCTAGAGGATGGACCGATGGAGGGGTCGCGAAGCGCCGCCCGCTGTGGGGGTTGGGAGCAGGCGGTCAGGCCAAAGTCGAAGCGCAAGATATATTGACGTTTGGCCGAAGGTGGAGGACGAAGTTTAGACAATTGATTGATGTGAACGTTTTTCAGCTACCCAAGGAATAGATGGTCCTAAACAAATTTTGTTGGGGCCCGCACATCAATGACCGTATGTCGTGGCGATATTCTGTTGACGCGGGCCCGGATGCGTAGTGGCTTCATGTGAGCTCTTGATCAGACTAAATATAAGATTTTGTGTTCCATTTTTTCTCTCTGTCGAGAAACACTTTCACACGTTGTTTCTCCTTTTGAGAGCCTGGCCTGCCGCTTGGACTGTGCCAAGTTCGCCTGTCGCAGTGTCCCCTTCGTTGACGCCTTTGACAAACAGCGCGCACGCTTCCAAAGCTTGTCCTGTTGCATGCCACCCCCACCCCATTGCCTCCCTAGCTAGCTCGCCTCCTACATATACACAGCAAGCCCTGTTCCTACATCCACCGCCATTTCAAGCCTCAACTGCCTCAACACCAACTGCAAGGAACAACAGCAGAGCCATCCAAGCAACCATGATCAAGCTGAGGTGCCCCAACCCCAAGAGGCTCTTCAGGAGGAGCTCCTCCAAAATCAGCAGGTCTGGCAGCAGCAGTAGCAGCAGCAGCAGTGATGACGGCAGCGACGCCGGTGGCATCCGTGGCGGCGGCAGCAGCGGGGAGATCGAGTGGGAGGTGCGGCCGGGGGGGATGCTGGTGCAGAGGAGGGACGGTAGGGGGGACGTCGAGGTCATCACGGTCAGGGTGGCCACCGGCTACTCCTGGCACGAGGTCTCCATTGGAGCTACCTGCACCTTTGGTGAGTACTTTCGTCTTTGCAAAGCTGATTTTATTTTTTTAGAGAATGAATATGAACATGACTAGTGTCTGATTTTTAGAATGTACTGTATGTGTACTTGGAAAGTGGGTCATGATTCCATTCGGGGCTTCTCCCACATAGTAAAGTAGTAAGCACATCGACTTTATGTTGCCAAAGTTGAATGAATATCCCCCAAGCACTCATCTTTTCAGAGAAAGTGTAGTAAGCACATGCTGGTGCACATCTTTATGGTGCTGATTTGATCTTGCAAACATGTTGCTATTCAAGAGTAGTACATGTAGATTCACAGCAACTATGGTGCCTAGTTGGCTAGTTCCATCTTGTGTATAGTCTTACTGAATACTGATCTTGTGAACCTTCGCAAGTTGATGTGGAGATATGCATGTCCATTAGCAGGGTCTCCTCCTTGCTTCAGCAAAAAAAAACAACTGATGACAAGGATCAGTGCTGCGCCACCCCCTCCTTCCTCCTTACTAAATCATGGAGTTGTCCTTGTAATTATTTTTCAAGAAAGTGCACGGACATGTCTGAACAACGACTTGCAATGTGGCAGGCTTCCTGTCGTGCCAGCGCGTGCACACTATGGTTTAGAGTTTTTTTAGTACAAAGCATAAGCTCATTGTGTTTTTCTATAACTAAATAATCTACACACGATGGTTCAGAGTAGGAACCTGAGTGGAAATCTCCTCCACCTTGTTTGCTAGCACAAAGCAATCACTCAATATAAACTAAGTACACTTCATTGGATCAAGGTCTAACATGTGCTATGAAAATTAATTTGTGCAGGTGAGCTGAAGGTGGTAGTATCCATGGTGACGGGGCTGGAGCCAAGGGAGCAGAGGCTGCTCTTCAGGGGCAAGGAGAAGGAGGACAGCGACCACCTCCATATGGTTGGGGTGAGGGACAAGGATAAGGTGCTGCTCCTCGAGGACCCTGCCCTCAAGGACATGAAGCTCCGAGCCGCGCTCGCAGGCCAGACCGTGCAGAGCCCATATCAGACTTTTATCAAGGTGTAGGCCGGCCCGCCTCGTCCACCTCGCTAACAGTTAGGGTAAATCAAATCAATCATACCATCAGCCAGTTAGTCTCAGAAAAAGTTGTTAAAAAAAACTTATTTGGGAGCCTGATGCATGGTGTGGTTCGCTGCTGTTGATCATCAGAACTTGAGTACCACTCCATGGAATGGAAGGGCAAAGAACCTCCTCGTGTGAGAGTTAGTGTACTACCAACTTTTAACTAGTTAATTGCATGATTGTGCAATTTGTAGCCGGGGGCAATTTTTTAAGTTCTTTCTTTTTTAGATAATGTAAGGGTTAGGCTCCGAGAGTTGCAAGTCAAGTGTGGATGTCATGCATGTTAACAAGTTAGATCGGAGAGTGCAAGCTTAGATGGATGAGATGTATCAATGTGTCATGAGACGTGCTCACACTTAAGTTGTGGATGAGATTTGTCAACGGGATCTTAGGCATAATACACTTGAGTTGCTTGCGAACCCAGAATGAATGGTTCATCGGTTACCAGAGTAAAATAAATGCTTAGAGTTCACATTTGTGATGCCAAATTTATCAACTCTTACCCACGTGTCATGTACAACGTTGTTAAACCAATCAGATATTATCACAATAGATACTTTCTGATGGGGTGATGGAGCTCCTGAAGAAGTTGGCATAACTAAGAGGCCCCGACAACGACATGGGTGATGACCCGATACTTCGCCTCGGTGCTCAACCTGAAAACAGTAAGTTAAAGTTTCGACGACCAAGATATGAAATTTTCTCAAGAAATACACAAAATCCCGAGGTGGGGCGTCGAGTGTCAGGGTGATCGGCCCAGCCTGCATTTGAATAAGCTAGGAGTGTAGAGGGAGCAAAAGGGTATATGTGGGGGCTGAAATCCGAGGTTTCCTCGTTGAACAATGTATGAGAGATCGGGACGAGCAATGGTTCTGTACTTCCAAAGTGCCGGTGAGATTATGATAGATCGTCAAATTGTTTAACAGATCATCGTCAGAACCCGAAAGTTTGATCTCTTCTTACTTCCTTGCCAATTTCGACTAGCGAGGTTGGAATCTCGACCCTTCAAATTTGCTTTTTATTATCTACTGAAATTTCTGAATGCGAGAACGCACGGTCCATAGAGTCTACTGTGAAGAACCCATATGTGGTGAGATTCCAGCGAAAGACATCTCATCCTTGCATGAGGTTAATCAAATTCAATCTAAAGAGAAGATTCTGCCTAAAAAAGCCAAGGGCCATACAAATCCCATCTGAAAGAAATATCCGGAGAGGATGAGCTGATTACCTGCGCCTGCATTCTTGATACTCTTACCAATTATCGAAAAAGGCTTTCGCCCCGCTTTATAAATAAAGCAAACTGCCACAGAGCAAACAAACCCACACAAGTCCACACACACACCCAAGTCTCACGACAAAGAACATAGGTTCTGCTGAGGGCACAGCTCAACAAGCCCAGAAGGAAAGAAAAAAACAACATCATCATCATCACACAAGGCGCCTAATCAGGCTCCGGCGGAGGCGGCGGTGGCGGCGGCGACAGGCGGACGGCCATCGATCGGATGTCGGCGATGAAGGCGGAGATGGCGTCACGGTCCGGGCGGCTAAGCGCCGCCAAAGCTGCAAGAAACCCGCGAATTTGTAGAGAGCGCCGATGAGCGCGACGAAGGGGCGCGTGCTGGATCACAAGCTTATTGCGAACGGTCCACGGCGTCGGCGAGAACCCCAACCTCAAGCCACCTAATGTGGCGAGAGGACGCGGGACGACGATCGATTTCAACAAATAGGTCCGGAAGTTGGTGTGGCACCAACGACCGCCACCACCTCACGAAAGCAGCTCCAGAGAAATTGGGCGGAAACGCAGGAGAAGAAGATGTGGTTTGGGTCCTCGGGGACTCCACAGAGCGGCGATACGGTGCCCGGGCCATTGCGCTTGCGACCTCCACTCGAGACGGGACCCGACCGCGAATCCACCGCCACATGAAGATGCGAATCTTCGGGTACGCGACGGACCAAACCTTCGATAAGGGAGGGGCGGAGGAAGGGCAATGGCCGAGTAAAGCGACTTGGTGGAGAACAGGCCCGACGGCTCCGGCCGCCATCGACACGGTCCGACCTGCCATCCACCAACGGCTCGAGCAACGCGACGCAATCAAGCAACTCACGCCAGTCAGCGGATTCCGCCGGCCCAAAAGGGCGACGGAAAGCAAGGCGCCCAAGGTCAAGAAGAGCCCTATTGACCGAAATCATGGGGTCGACGGAGATAGAGAAGAGGGCGGGGAAGTGGGCCGCAAAGGGAGTCTCCGGCCCAACGATCAAACCAGAAGAGCGTCGAGAGGCCGGACCCCACCGAGATGGAGGTCCCAATGCGAAGCACCGGGAGAAGCTGAACAATAGATCGCCGTAATCGGAGCCGCACGATTTCGCGCGAAGGCAAGAGGCTGGCCCGCAGTATTTATTCCGGATAATGTCGAGCGAGGCCGCCATGACCACAGGCGGCGCGCCAGAGCCAGCGGGAGAGAAGGGCTATATTCATCCTCTTGAGCACATGATGCCCAGCCACCTTGCTCCACTGGCTTGCAGATGTCGAATAATCGACCATGTGGTACTTCACTTATCATGCTCGCCAGCCCAAGAGAAGCGGGATCGGATCTTGGCGATCTCCTTGTGGAGAGACTCATGAAGGCTATAGAAGCTCATAAGGAACAGCAGTAGACTAGAGAGGGAAGAGTTGATGAGAATAGTCCGGGCCGCCTTAGATAGCCATCTCCCCTGCCAGGGCTCGCAATGGGACTGGAGCTTAGTAATCTGCGGGCCTCAGTCCGCGGCAGAGAGACGAGTCACTAATGGGGTCCCTGTAGGAGGTGGGGAAAGAGCCCAGCGGCAATTAAGTCTCATGGCGATGGCTATAGACTCGGAGGGGAATATCCCATCACCATGACATCACTCTTATCAAAGTTGATCTTGAGGCCCCATCTGTTGAAAGCAGAGCAGGAGGAACTTGAGGTTGGCGATGTCCCCCTCCGAGCCTTCGACCATGATGATCGTGTCTTCAGCATACTGAAGGATGGAGATCCCCGAGCCCCCAGAAAGGTGTGGGGTAATCCCACGGATGTGGCCAGCGGCTTTGGCCTTATCAAGGATGGAGGCCAGAGCGTCCACAACCATATTGAAGAGGAACGGGGTGAAGGGGTCGCCTTGGCGAACCCCACAAAGGGTAGGGAAGAAAGGACCAATCTCGCCGTTGATGTTGACCGCCGTGCGACCGCAAGAGACCATTTGCATGACTCTAGTGATCCATCGGTCATCGAAGCCCTTCCGAAGAAGGACTTCCAGAGGAAGGTCCAGCTAACAGAGTCGTAGGCTTTGTGGAAATCGATCTTCGTAAAGACCGCCCTAAGGCGCTTGGTCCGGACCTCGTGAAGGACCTCGTGGAGGACCAGGACTCCATCAAGGATATATCGACCTTTAATGAAGGCCGATGGTTAGGTGGGTAATCCGTCGGCAAGCGAGTCACCCTATTGGCGTACCCATTGGCGAATCCGGAAGATCACATTAATGACCGTGATCGGCGGGCCGGCGGATGTCTGACGCCCGTGGACCTTGGGAATGAGAGAGATGATCCCATAGTTGAGGCGCCCAGTCAATAGATCCAACAAACAATTCTTCAAGATGGCCATGACCTCCGGTTTAATCACGTTCGGAAGGTCCGGAAGAAAATGACCGGAGGCCATCTGGGCCGCGCAAGAGGCATTCATACCTTTGATAGCCTCCCAGACCTCCTGCTCAGAGAAGGGGGCCGTCAGGGCCGCGTTCTCCGCGTCGTAGACTAACTGAATGCCGGCCCAACAATCATGGGCGAGGGAGATGCCGCTCCGAGGAGCGGCAGAGAAAAGGGACCTATAGAAGCCGTCGACATAAGTCCGGATGTCGCGAGGGTCCTGAAGAAGGGTCTCCCCATCCCAGAGGAAGGGGTTGGTGTTGCGTCTACGGCGGCCGTTGGCGATCGCCTGAAAGTATGCAGTATTCGCATCACCCTTCAGGACCCACTTCTGAGCGCCCCGAAGGCGCCAATATGCCTCCTCATACCATGCAACTCAACGACCTTGAATCCTTGATAGCACCTACGATAGAGCTACCGATACAATCCAATCCAATATGTGGCTAACCAACTGCGCTACTATTTTCTACACTTCTATAATCTCAGAGGGACATGTATCACAAGGATCGGTACCTGCGTGGCGCAATATCCTCACCAGGTGGGTCGAGCCACCAGCCAAGATCGCCGCCGCAGACGACGGGGCCGGGGAATCCGAATCAATGAAAGGCGCCGGCGGCGCGCGCATGTGGCTTCAGAGCCTCCGTGTCAAGGAGGCACTGGTTTAGGCCAACTCCAGCCCATGATCCCGTTAGCGAATTTTTTTTGCAAGCACATATTTTTTTTTTCATCATTGATTTTTGATACATAAAAATATATCATCAAATTTTGACTAGAAAAGCAAGACCAAAGAAAACAAGAACCATAGGAATATATTTTAGAAGATATCCAACTTCATAACTGCTCCTGTAAGTTGGATTAGTGCCTTCTCGATGCATTCATTGTTGATTTGCGGAGGCTTGATCTTGCGTGCTTCTTTCTTCTTCAAAAGAAGTAGACGTTGCTTCCTCGCATCTAGTCTCATGTCTAGCCTCTATTCTAGCAACAAGTGCACTAGTCTCATCTCTAGCCTCTATACTAGCTAAAAGTGCATGAACCCTCCCCCGACCCCGCGCCCGTGCCGCCTCCCCGGGGGGCGGCCGGGGCGGCTCCCCCCGCTCTCCTCTCCTCCCCCCTACCCCGTGCCCCTTCCCCATCCCCCGCCCGCGGCGGAGCCCCGAATCTCGCCGGGCGGGCAAGCGGCGGCGGGTCTTCATTCCAACGCCCACCTCCTCGACCCGGGTCAAGGTGGCGGCGGTGCCCTTCGGTGACGGCGTCCCGTCGGCTCGGTGACGGCCGGCGGCGGCCCATCATGGTGGTGGCGCCGTCCTTTAGCGGCGGGCGGCTCGTGGCGAGTTGGCCGGCAAGCATCCCGGCCCAGATCTGGGCCCTTAGGGCCCCATCTGGGTCCTAGCGGGCGGTCCCCGGGCGTGGCCTCGTTGTCTGCGGCGCGGTGAGGAGGAGGAGCGGCTCGGATTTGGGGCGGCGGCACCGACGGCGTGCCGGCAGCAGCGCGAAGGCGGGAGCTTTACGGGCCCACGAGGGCTCGGCCGGACCTGTGGGCCCACGGGCCTGGTGTGCTCCTGCTATTGCGTCCGGACGGCTACCATCGCGGACGGTGGAGGTGGGGCCCTCCCGCGTGCCAACGGTGCTGATGCCCTAGTGCCGGCTCTGATTCTTCATCGTGCTGTCCTCACTTCGCGGTGCCGTGGTGAGACGGCGCGGGGGCCTCATGACCGCGTTGGCGCACGGTGGTGGTTGGTTTGGTGGCAGGCTCCGGGGCGCCCGAGATGCGGGTTAGGATCAGGGGAAACCCTTGTCGGCATGGCCCACACCGGCGCGGTGGCGCCTGTGGGTGCCACCTGACCTTCCGGGAGGGCGTCGGGGCTACCCTTCCTCTCGCCTCATTGTGTACCGGGGGAAACCCTTGGCAGCAGCGTCGTCATCGTCGCGATCCTTCTTAGAGGTGTTGATAGGTGCCGGCGCTTCGGAGTCTTGGAGTCTAGTGGAAGATCCTGGTGGGCGCTGCGATCGCAAGGCTTCTTCGTTTTTGTTGATCCGTCGTTATCGGTATTTGTTTCTTTTGCTTTTCTCTGTCGTTTCTTTTGGGCGTGACTGTGTTGCTTTCGCCCCAGCACCTATCCATGTATGGTTCGGTTGGTTGCTTTGTATACAAAGCGGGGGAAACCCTTTTTCGGCAAAAGTGCATGAACATCTACTAAATTGCGCTATGTCAATATATCGATGTAATACCAAAACTTGCATCCATTTTACACAATAAAATTTTAAGTTAGCACAACTAGTCAAATCCAAGAGCATAACCGAAGCTAAAGTAGCACATACCCCATCGGTTGAGCACTTGATGAACACCCATCCGGAATGTTCCGGCGTTGTAGACACGCGGTGCAAAACCTTCTTTGGGCAGTCGTCGCACGTAATGAGTGGCAACGGTGCGCCGACGAGCTTTTGGGCCAGCCCCGAGCCCGGCCGACCGCCATTCATGTATCTGCCGGCGGACCGTCGACGGTGTAGATCCGAGCGGCCAGAGGAGGAGTCAGTACCTGCATGCGGCCTTGCGGCCTTGCCGGGGCCTTCCAGCCCGGTGCCCAACCAGCCCATGGCGCCGCGCAACCTCCCATAGCCGGGCGAGCTCAAGCCCAACCGCGTCCGCTCCAAATCCGGTCGCCGGGTGCGCAAATCAGGTGGCCGTGGTTGGGTAGCTCGGAGCGTCGAGGGGAAGGGGGCTGGGCGAGCGCACGTCCGAGCTGCACAGCGGCGGCGACGGTGATGGGCAAGAGTGGATAAGAGTGAAGGGGGTGCGGCTGGAGGGAAGAGGGGGCGGATAGAAAAAGGGATCCATGTGCCACCGATAGACGGGCCAGGGAAGGACACGAGCACACAGCCCGCCCGTCCGCGCGCTATCCGTTTCACCCTAAAAACGGCGCAAACTTAGGCCGGGGATAGGTCGAAAGCGGACATAAAACGGACAAAAGTCCATTTACATCCACGTGTTAGGCCGTTTAGTATATCTGTTTTACCCAAACAAACGCATCCGGATAAGATGGGGTCGCGCGCTGGAGTTAGGCTTGGCTCGCGGATAATGCAGATTCCGAGCCACCAGACAAACCAAAGAGCATCGTTTTCAGTTAGTATATCTTGCACACGTTCGATCGATCGTTCTGTAGACCACATGCATGTGGCTGGTGGAGGCGATCCTTGGAAGCTAGTACTACCAGTAATTATATCACGTAGGACTGGAACCGGAAAGATGCTAGTGCATGCGTGTTGATGAGTTAGGCGATGCTGGATCTGCTCTTGAGGATCGATGTCGCCTTCTACTAGCTAGCTGTGCAAGTATGATAAATAAAAGCTGTGTGCATCACTTGATGCAGAGGCCGAAGATGTCCCTTCTTTTCAAAAAAAAAAAGAAAAAAAAAAGCTAGCTGTGCAACTGGGACTTTGCATGCGTCGAGCTAGTTTGATTCCGTCCAGGGGATGTTTTTATTAAGGTCGGTAGTTTCTTCAGTTTCATATCTGAGCCAGCCAGGGCGCCTGCATCTGGACTAACCAAAACCAAAGCCCCTAATCCATTTGAGATGTGCAATGTTGATGACTCATTACTAATGATGAATGTACTTAAAGAACTAGAATTTCTCTCCTTGCTAGGGTAATGTCGTTAGTTTTTCATTGTCAGACCCAACCGTGAAGTATCTTTCGTTAACCATACTATGCTTCCCATCGCAAAAAAAAAAACCATTCTTCCTTTTTCAAGATGATATTTCCCTTCCTTTTTTTTCCCTTACTTCACATCTTTGTTTTGTTCAGTGCAAGCCAGCCGAGCTATACCTTTACGCCTATAAATGATCGACACGCAAAGATGAGAGCGGTATAAAAAATGATGAAACTTAAACAATTTGAGATGTTTTGGACAATTCCGAGGTCCAAACCCTAATAATATACTCACTTGAAGCCCCACATGCTGCCCTAACCACTGCTAGACGCCCCAAAACCTGAGAATCCAACCAAATACTACAAACCCTGGCTATAGCCTATAGTAGGTAGCAACTGGGTTAATAATTCCAGAGTAGAAATTGCACGTTCAGTCTCATCTGATCTCAATCATCGCGCCATCGAAACCTTTTGTCCCCTGTGTTGTGCTGTGCGTGCTCATCAGCCGCGAGACACAAGCCGGGAAACTTGCGACCAACCGCCATTACATTAATCCCGGTAGGTTTGTGTCCTAACCGGCCGCCCTAATCATCTCATCATGCGTTTTTGCCAACTCCCATGTGCTTAACTGGTTCCATTGCGCGCGCACTGCAGTATTCTTCTTCTTCTACTACTACTACTACTATCCATGCATATGCATGGCTGATGGCTGTGATGCAACTCCCAAAACATTTCACTCACTTTATGTTATACTCCCTCCGTTCCTAAATAATTATCTTTCTAGAGATTTCAATAAGTGACTACATACGGAGCAAAATGAGTGAATCTATATTCTAAAACATGTCTACATACATCCGGATGTTGTAGTCCATTTGAGATGGCTAGAAAGACAATTATTTGGGAACGGAGGGAGTACAAAGCAGTGGCTTGACCCCAAGTGCCAAACCCGGTTGACCACTTTGGCGTGAACACTTTCACTTGACCTCAAGAGACAGAAATGTGGAGAACTGGAGATTGGGTTACCCGGGAAAATAATTCAAAGTAGAGCTACTTGTTCTTTTTTCTTCTGTCGAGGAACACTCTTGGCGCTTTGGACTGTGCCAAGTTGGCCTGTCGCAGTGTCCCCTTCGTTGACGCCTTTGACAAACAGCCGCACGCTTCAAAGCTTGTCCTGTTGCTTTGCATGCCACCCCCTTAATCTGCCTCCCTATAGCTAGCTCGCCTTCTATATATACACAGCAAAGCCCTGTTCCTACATCCACCACCAGCTCAAGCCTCAACTGCCTCAACACCAACTGCAAGGAACAACAGCAGAGCCATCCCAGCGAGACTAGCTTCCATTTGCGACGACGATGAAGCTGAGGTGCCCCAACCCCAAGAGGCTCTTCAGGAGGAGCTCCTCCAAGATCAGCAGGTCTAGTAGCAGCTGCAGCAGCAGCAGCGACAACGGCAGCGATGCCTCCAGTGGCATCCGTGGCAGCGGCGGCAGCGGGGAGATCGAGTGGGAGGTGCGGCCGGGGGGCATGCTGGTGCAGAGGAGGGACGGCAGGGGGGACGTCGAGATCATCACCGTCAGGCTGGCCACCGGCTACTCCTGGCACGAGGTCTCCATTGGAGCCACCTGCACCTTTGGTTAGTACTCTCGTCTTTACAAAGCTGATTTGATTTTTTTAGAGAATATATGAATGTGACTAGTGTGTGATTATAGTAGAATGTATGTGTTCTTGGAAAGTGGTTCATTTGGTCATGATTCCTTTCGGGGATTCTCTCACATACTAAAGTACTAAGCACATCTTTATGTCGTCAAAGTTGAATGAATATACCCCAAGCTTACGCACGATAAAAGCTTGAGGAGTGATCGTGGGTGTGGCATCCATGCACAATGGCACTCCCTTACATGATTCACTTGTGTTGGGCACGATAAACTTCGAATTTTTAGACAAGTTCAACAATGCTAGTTCAGTTGTTTCACTGTGCAACCAGTCTGTACATGTAGATTTATTTTTATTTTGCGAACATGTACATGTAGATTCACAGTACTTCCATCTTGTGCATAGTCTCACTGAACACTGAAACTAGTTAAGGAGCATTTTTACAAGAACAACTAGACAGGTCTAAACTTTTTTTTTTTTGACAAGAGTCTGCACGTTCCTGTCCACACATCCTCATGCGTTGATTTTGCTACCATTTCTCCAAGTTGAGTAGTTGACCCGTTTGAGCTCCTGAACCTTCTCAAGGTGATGTGGAGATATGCATGTCCATTAGCAAGGTCTCCTCCTAGCTTCAGTAGTAAAACAGCTGATGACAAGAATCAGTGCTATGCTACCCTCTCCTTCCTCACAGCTCCACCCTCTCCTTACTAAATCATGGAGTTGTCCTTG
Source organism: Aegilops longissima (assembly GCA_021605205.1). Lineage (NCBI taxonomy): Eukaryota > Viridiplantae > Streptophyta > Magnoliopsida > Poales > Poaceae > Aegilops > Aegilops longissima. The sequence goes on from CM038677.1 coordinate 576,857,275, forward strand.
TAATGGTTTTTCAAGGAAATGCACGGACATGTCTGAACAACGACCTGCAATGTGGCAGGCTTCCTGCCGTGCCAGCATGCACACGATGGTTCAGAGTTTTTTAGTACAAAGCATACGCTCATTGTGGTTTTTTATCACTAAATAATGCGCACACAATGGTTCAGAGTAGGAACCTGAGTGGAAACTACCTCCACCTTGTTCGCTAGTACTCTCTCTGTTCCGAATTACTTGTCTTGGATTTGTGTAGATACAGATGTATTTAGACTCATTTTAGTGCTAGATACATCCGTATCTAGACAAATCTAAGACAAGTAATTCGGAACGGAGGGAGTACAAAGCAATCACTGAATATAAACTAAGTACATTTCAATGGATCAAGCTCTAACATATGTTATGAAAATTAATTTGTGCAGGTGAGCTGAAGGTTGTAGTCTCTATGGTGACGGGGCTGGAGCCGAGGGAGCAGAGGCTGTTGTTCAGGGGCAAGGAGAAGGAGGACAGCGACCACCTCCATATGGTTGGGGTGAGGGACAAGGATAAGGTGCTGCTCCTCGAGGACCCTGCCCTCAAGGACATGAAGCTCCGAGCCGCGCTCGCAGGCCAGACCGTGCAGAGCCCGTATCAGACTTTTATCAAGGTGTAGGCCGGCCCGCCTCGTCCACCTCGCTAACAGTTAGGGTAAATCAAATCAATCATACCATCAGCCAGTCAGTCTCAGAAAAAGTTGTTAAAGAAACTTATTTGGGAGCCTGATGCATGGTGTGGTTCGCTGCTGTTGATCATCAGAACTTGAGTACCATTTCATGGAATGGAAGGGCAAAGAACCTCCTCGTGTGAGAGTTAGTGTACTACCAACTTTTAACTAGTTAATTGCATGATTGTGCAATTTGTAGCCAGGGGCAAGTTTTTTAAGTTCTTTCTTTTTTAGATAATGTAAGTGTTAGGCCCCGAGAGTTGCAAGTCAAGTGTGGATGTCATGTATGTTAACAAGTTAGATCGGAGAATGCAAGCTTAGATGGATGAGATGTATCAATGTGTCATGAGACGTGCTCACACCTAAGTTGTGGATGAGATTTGTCAACGGGATCTTGGGCATAACACACTTGAGTTGCTTGCGAACCTAGAATGAATAGTTCATCGGACGTCAGAGTAAAATAAATGCTTAGAGTTCACATTTGTGATGCCAAATTATCAACTCTTACGCACATGTCATGTACACGGTTGTTAAACCAATCACATATTATCACAATAGATACTTTGTGATGGGGTGATGGAGCTCCCGAAGAAGTAGGCACAACTAAGAGGTCTCGGCAACGACATGGGTGACGATCCGATACTTCGCCTCGGCGCTCAACCTGGAAACAACAAGTTAAAGTTTGGACGACCAAGATATGAAATTGTTCTCAAGAAGGCGTCGAGTGTCAGGGTGATCGGCCCAGCCTGCATTTGAATAAGCGGAGTGTAGAGGGAGCAAAAGGGTATATGTGGGGGCTGAAATCTCATCCTTGTGTGAGGTTAATCACAATTGTTACGTAAAAAAAAGGTGTTCAGCTGTTTCCATGTCTTGCTTGCAGAGAATGCACCTATCATTGTGTGGCCAACTTTTCGCCAACAGCCGATCTACCATCCAATTTCTATTCTGAAGGAGCAACCAAATATAGAATTTAACCTTCCCCTTCATCTGCGGCTATTGATGCAATCCAATTCAATGCGCGGCTAACCAACTGCGCTACTATTTTCTACACTTATAATCTCAGACGGACATGTATCACAAGGATCGGTACCTGCGTGGCGCGATATCCTCCTCAGGTGGATCGCCGCCGCACACGACGGGCAGGGGAATCCGAATCAATGGCAGGCGCCGGCCGCGCGCATGTGGCTTGGGAACCTCCGTGTCATGGAGACAGAAGCTGAGCTCGGGGATAATGCAGATTCCGAGGCACCAGGACAAACCGAAGAGCATCGTTTTCAGTTAGTATATCTTGCACACGTTCCATCGATCGTTCTGTAGACCGCATGCATGTGGCTGGTGGAGTGGATCCATGAAAGCTAGTACCGGTAATTATATCACGTTGGACAGAAATCGGAAAGATGCTAGTGCATGCGTGTTGATGAGTTAGGCGATGATCGATCTGCTCTTGAGGATCGATGTCGCCTTCTACTTACTAGCTAGCTGTGCAATTGGACCTTTACGCCTATAAATGATTGACACACAAAGATCATAGCAGTATAAAAAAAAGATGAAACTTGAACAATTTCAGATGTTTTGGACAATTCCAAGGTCCAAACCCTAATAATAATATACTTGAAGCCCCACATGCTGCCCTAACCACCGCTGGACGCCCCAAAACACGAGAATCCAACCAAATACAAACCCTGGCTATAGCCTATAGTAGGTAGCAACTGGGTTAATAATTCAAGAGTAGAAATTGCACGTACTAGTAGTCTCATCTCAATCATCACTCCATCAATCAAACCCTTTGGGCCCCTGTGCATGCCGTGCGTGCTCATCAGCCGCGAGACACAAGCCGGAAAAACTTGCGACCAACCGGCATTACATTAATCCCGCTAGGTTTGTGTCCTAACCGACAACCCTAATCGTCGTGTCATGCGTTTTTCTTTTGCCAACCCCCATGTGCATGTGAGCATGTATGGCCATTTTGCAACTCCCAAAACATTTCACTCACTTTAGCCAAAGCAGTGGCCAAACCCGGTTGACCACTTTGACGTGAATACATTCAGTGGATCATCCAATAGCTCTTAGCTGGGACAGAATGTGCAGAACTGGAGATTAGACCGCTCTTGTATTATGGGACAGAGGGAGTAGATCATACGCCCTACTTAGAGGTACCTGGCACTTTGACAACATGACCCTAATTCCAGGGATAGAGTACGGCCACACCGGTGGTAAGGATAAATTGACTTGTAAATTGACATGTTCATGAACTAGCATTTTGTTGGGGCCCGCTTGTCATTGGCCGTCTGAAACGATCTCATTGCAACGTTGAGTCTACACGGGCCCCGTGTCAGCGGCGTGGCTTCACGGATGCTCTCGATCGCACTAATATAAGCTCTGCTCACCTTCACTTTTTCTTCTGTCGAGGAACACTTTCACAAGCTCTTGCCGCTTTGGACTGTGCCAAGTTCGCCTGTCACATTGTCCGTATCGTTGACGCCTTTCACAAACAGGTGCACGCTCCCAAAGCTTGTCCTGTTGCATGGCACCCCCCGTTGCCTCCCTCTAGCTAGCTTGCCTCCTATATATACACAGCAAAGCCCTGTTCCTTCCTACAGCCACCACCAGCTCTCAACTGCCTCAACACCAACTGCAAGGCACAACAGCAGAGCCATCCGAGCGACCATGATCAAGCTGAGGTGTCCCAACCCCAAGAGGCTCTTCAGGAGGAGCTCCTCCAAGATCAGCAGGTCTAGTAGCAGCTGCAGCAGCAGCAGCGACAACGGCAGCGACGCCGGTGGCATTCGGGGTGGCGGCGGCAGCAGGGAGATCGAGTGGGAGGTGCGGCCGGGGGGCATGCTGGTGCAGAGGAGGGACGGGAGGGGGGACGTCGAGATCATCACCCTCAGGGTGGCCACCGGCTACTCCTGGCACGAGGTCTCCATTGGAGCCACCTGCACTTTTGGTGAGTAGAGTACTACTGTCGTTCTTGCAAAGCTAATTTACAAAAGTTGATTTGATTTGTTTCGAGAATAGTATATGGACATGACTAGATAATGTGTGATTGGTAGAATGCATGTGTTCTGCCTGCGAAGGTGGTTCATCTGGTCATGATTCCTTTTGATTGGAGCTTCTCTCATGTGCTAAGCAGTAAGCCTATCTTTATGCGCCAAAGTTGAATGAATATTCCCCAAGCTCTTTAAGCACGACAAAAGCTTGAGGAGTGATCGTGGGAGTGGCATCCACGCACACTGTTTAAGAATTTCTGCAAGAACCACTAGACAGGTTTAAGCATTCTGAAAAAAGTCTGCACGTCCGTGTCCACACAGCCAGAAGCTCTCAACTTTACTTTCATTTCAAAAGTTGAGTGGTTGACCCGTGCGAGCTCCTGAACCTTCTTATGGTGATGTGGAGATATGCACGTCCATTAACAACTGACAATAGCCAGTGCTGTGCCACCCTCTTCTTCCTAACAACTCCACGAGTAGTGCTAACTCACTGCGTTGTCCTTGTAATTCTGAACAACGAGTTGCAATGTGTGGTGGCAGGCTTCCTGCCGGCCAGCGTGCACACGATGGTTCAGACTTCAGACTAGGAACCTCAGTGGAACTTTCCTACATCTTGCTTGCTAGTAGTAGTACAAAGCAATGTGTTTTTTATCACTGAAATTAGTAAATTAAGTATACTTGTGTGGATCAAGGTTTAACATGTGTTTTGCAAAATTAACTTGTGCAGGTGAGCTGAAGGTGGTGGTGTCCATGGTGACGGGGCTGGAGCCGAGGGAGCAGAGGCTGCTGTTCAGAGGCAAGGAGAGGGAGGACAGCGACCACCTACACATGGTTGGGGTGAGGGACAAAGACAAGGTGCTGCTCCTCGAGGACCCTGCCCTCAAGGACATCAAGCTCCGGGCCGCGCTCGCGGCCCAGGGCGTGGAGAGCCCGTATCAGACTTTTATAAAGGTGTAGGCCGGCCCGCCTCGCCCACTTTGCTAACAGTAGGGTAAATCAACCGCACCGTAAGCCGGTTAGGTCTTAGAAAAGTTACTAAAAGAACTGAACCTGATGGATGGTGTGGTTCGCTGCTGTTGATCATCAGTACTTGAGTACCACTCCATGGAATGGAAGGGCAAAGGGCCTCCTCGTGTGAGAGTTTGAGTACTACCAGCTTTTAATTAGTTAAGTTAATTGCATGGTTGTGCAATTTGTACTTAGTTGCAAGTTTTAAGTTCTTTCTTCTAGACTAGATGATGGAAGCGCTAGCCTCCCGGAGGAGTAACGCTACACGTACAAATGAGTTACATGGTTTTACAAAGAGGGTTAACTTGATTGGTCAATAGGTGAGGGACGCGGCCCAACCCCCTGAAAATCGCGCAGGGGGCTGTATGACCCTGTATTCTTTTGTACGTCTCCCGGAATTGCAAGTCTAATGTGGTTGTCATGCATGTTGGCAAGTTAGATTGGAGAGTGCATGCAATCTTGTATGTGGACTAAATGGACTAGTTTGCTACAGGCAACTCTGTTATGGATGAGATGTATCAAATATATGATGAGACCGCATTTTTTGGGTCCTTTTCTATTAAGACATTTGTTCTGAAGGAGTCTGCTTTTTCTTACAACTACTCCCTCCGATTCAAAAAAAGTGTTGTAACTTTAATGGGGGGTTCTCACACCTAAATATATTATCTCAAAGTGGCCAATATGCATAAGAAAAACTGGAATTGAAAACCTTAACAAATTGATCTCATTTATGTGGAAAACCGGGCCGAAAACCGTACAAGTAGCAGGAAAGGAAGAAAATGGGCGCCATGACAAGCACGACCTAGCTAGGAAACACAAGCCACGAGAGGTTGTAGTATAAGCTTATCTTGCAAATAACAAGAAACATAGTTGGGGTTGCAGAAAAATGTTTCTGAATTTATGCTCTGTGGAAATTTCTAAAAGGTGCAAGGTTAATACTCCCTCCGTCCGAAAAAGCTTGTCCTTCAAATGGATGTATCTAGCACCAAGTCAGTGCTAGATTCATCCATTTGAAGAACAAGTTTGGGACAAGTTTTTTCGGACGGAGAGAGTAGGAGCGCAGGAACGGGCGCTGCTAGTTTTGCTACTGCGCTGCTGATGTAATGAAGCTGAAGTAGACGGCGAACTGATAGTTCCAGCTCATTATGCCACATTAATCATCTGTAGTGGAAGATGACTAGATATGAGCCTTAATTGCTTTGTGACTTGTTCCCCATTTTTCAGACATGATCAACCCTGGTATGGGCCATGTCTGAACTCTGAACCTCTGTCTGTAGCTTTGTGCAGCCAGCAGCAGCATCGGCGATCTCCCAAAGCGGCCTGAAAAACACGGGGATACATAGTTTGACTGAGCTAAGTCATCTGAATTCCACGACAATAAGCAACTTAAACACAGACAAGAAGGCACTGAACGAACCTGAGTCTCAGCCTGTGAGAAGTCTATGGACGAAAAAGGATTCCGGCCCAGTTTCAGAATTCATATCGGCTCCTCTGTGCAGAAAGGCAAAGCTGGAGAATTTGCTGGAAGGAAATGGATGTCTATCGAGGTCATGGTGCAGCAGCAGCATCGGCGGTCTCCCAAAGCCTGAAAAACATGGGGATATATAGGTTGACTGAGCTCTCTCATCTGAATTGAATTCCACGACAATAAGCACATTAAACACAGCCAAGAAGGCACTGAACCTGAGTCTCAGCCTGTCAGAAGTCTATGTACGAAAAAGGATTCTGGCCCAGTTTCAGAATTCAGATCGGCTCCTCCGTGCAGAAAAAGGCAAAGTTGGAGAATTTGCTGGAATGAAATGGATGTCCATCTGTCAAGAGACTCGTACAGCGGTACAGGCATGCATGTCCACATCCGGCACCGCTAATTAGTCCAGGCAAATCCACCAACCTTACCATAGAACGGATTTGGCTACCTGCCTACCTATAAAGTTGAGTTTCGCTGCCAGCTTTGAAGAAGGATTTGCTCCCAACTCCAATGGTCTCAAGCAGCAGTCCTGTCATTCCCTGCCTCATCATATTCTCAAAATCAATCCAAATACTGTTATCTCCATTCGCCAGATTAGCGAATTCTTCACTCTTTGGATGCTTGTTCATGACTTCCCTCTTGACGACCAAGCCGAAGACGACATTACTTGGAAACATGCGAACGATGGGATTTACTCGGCGGCCACTGCGTACAAGGCTCTGTTCCTTGGATTGACTCTCTCTCCCATGGACCGTATGGTTTGGAAGGCTTGGGGACCCCTAAGGTAAAATTCTTTGCGTGGCTTGCCTGCAAGACCAATTTGGACCGCCGATCGATTGGAGAAGCGTGGTTGGGTCAATTGTGGTCTTTGTCCACTATGCAAGAGAGAGCAAGAAACGGGCCACACCTCTTCTTCAAGTGTCGTTACACTCTTAGGCTTTGGAGATCTATCATCGAAAGCTTGGGCTACCTCACGTCAACATTCCCGATTGGCATCTTGATGAATCTGTCAAGGAGTGGTGGGTCAAGCGTCCGATGACCGAAACCAATTGGCATGCCATGTCCTCTCTCGTCATGCTCACCTCTTGGACCATTTGGAACGAGCGAAATGCTAGGGTATTTCGGCAAAAATTTGCGCCACCGCCTATTCTCCTCCAAACCATCATTGGTGAGGCAAAGTTATGGGTTACTGCCGGCGCCAAGAAGCTAGGGACTATCATTGTATGTGAGTAATTGTCATGTCGCTTGTATGGGGTGTCCTGTAAAACTCTAAACTCTATTCTCTCCTTATTTAATAGATGAGGCAAATCTTATGCCTCCGTTTCGAAAAAAAATTATGTCCGAACCGGACGGGCCTATCACCTATGCCCTGGCTACTTGCTCCACACGCCCACGTCGGAAAGAGCGGCGCCATCATCCACTCCGATCCCACTCCCACTCGCGAGAGAGAACGACAGGAGAAACGCAACACGATCCCCGCCGTCGTCGTCTCATCTGGGAGAGAGGAGAGGTGGTACGCTGACGCCGCACGAGAGCTGTATCCGTCTGGTTGGCTCTGCATCGTCGTGCCACACATACCCTTCTTTTACTTTCTTTCAGAGACGCGTGCGGCTCGGCTTTGGGTTGGCCGTTGGTCTGGACACGGTGCTATTTTGCTTCCACGCGAAGCTAATCCCCTTTTTGCGGCAGGGCGTCGCCATCGCGTTCCATCGTGGCCGGCTCGCTCGTTTTTCCTTTCCGGTGGAGCGTACGCAACGTAGTACGTCGCGGCAGGAAAAACATCGCCGAAATCTACCGCGTGGATGCGTCTTTTCACCTTGCAAAGATAGTGGAAGAGCATCTTGATTATATTCATCGATCGTGCATTGGTTCCTGCCATGCCCATCACACGAAGCATTAACGCTTTTTTTTTTTTGAGGAATAGCATTAACGCTTTTGAAACCGGGATCTGGACGCAGCCTAGCTAACACGGGTCAGACACGGCCGGTGTGCAGCCCAGCCGGTACACCAACGAAGAAGATAAAAGTGGAGGAGAGCCAAAAAAAGTGGACAGCTCGTTTTCGATAGCAAATGCAATGAGAGGAAATAATGCGATCCATGATGCATGGACCTCCCGCGTAGGCGTACGTCCCTGTTGCCGATTCTAGAGCTTTCTACACACAACACCTGGTGCGCACAACTGTCCCAGTCCCACCAACAGAATCTTGCTGATCTGCACCAGTGCCATTTTATTTTACGTTTTCTTTTTGTTTCTGAAAGAGGAGTAGAGTAGTTGGCAGTTTTGTTCGGTTTCTGTCCCTTGTTAGCGAGTGAATTGCAAAAAACCACCATATTTGAAGTTGAAGCATCCAATTGCCACCACATTTCTAGCGCGTCCCAAAAATCCACCACTTTACTTGTAAATTTTCTCAATAAAAATAAATGACCGGTTCGCGCGCATGATTAACACGATTTCGACAGGCTGGCCCACCCGTCAGGTGCCACGTGGGCGAGGCTAGACGGCGAGTGGGTTGACGGCCGTTAGGGCACGCGCGTGGTCAAAGCGCCGCGGCTCGATCGCTGGCCCATTCTCCCCTCTTTCCCCGTCTCTCTCTCGTCCTGCGATGGCGGCGGCGGCTAAACCTAGCGGCGGCGGCGGCGGCGAATCGGCGGCGGCGGAGGGACTGGAGGCGATGGTGATGGATTCTCGAGGTGGACAATTGGTTCGGCAGCAGTAGCTTGTCGACGCAGCTGAGCTCCTTCACCGGGCGATCCCTTCGCCTCGCCGGAGTGGGACATTGAGTCGTCTTGGCGGCGGCCCTAGCACGCAAGATCGTGGCTTCAGCGTTGGAGAAGGCCATCGGTGGGCTTCGTGGTTCGGCGTGTGGTAAGATTTCTTCCCTCCACCCTCTCTTCATTGGATTCATTGGAAATTTTAGCGTTGTTAGATTGCATATAAACCTATCATGTTACTGAGAGGGTTGTTAATGGGTTGTTAGATTTTAGGAAATTTTAGGGTTGTTAGATTTTAGGAGATTTTAGGGCAGTTTGATTTTAGGGCTTTGTTTATGAAGATTATTGTTTGTTTACTCAAGTGTTCTAGCTGATCTGATTAATATCTTTTCAGTATAACATGTTTCAAAGAGGAAATATAGCTCTGGTTTATAGTTTTATGCATGAATGCTTTGTTTACTCCTTATTGACAAAGAAGATAGTGCTAATATCTTGTCTGAATAACATGTTACATTATTGAAACAGAATCAATCAAGCACTAATTCTCCTCAATTTTCTGTAGTTTGGATGATGAGATATGGGAAATAAGGTACCATTTTCAAGGAGAGACAACTTGGAGAGGACCATTTCTCTGTCGAAATTACTTATATTAACATGTTAGCACTGCTAGAGGCGAAGAGGATATCTTGAAGGCGACTACATGTTCTATATGAAAGAAGAAGGAAAGGGGCAGCAGGAATGCAGGTTATTGACAGTGAAGATAGTGTGGAAGAGATGCTAGACTATTATGCTGAGCGAAGGTGCTCAACATAACTATAATTAAGGCTAATGAGCCTAATCCGGAGAGTTTAACAGGTCAAATATTGTGGAGGAACAAGTGCCTATAAGTAATGTGGGGATTCCAACATTATTTCTATAGATGAGGCAGGAGTATTGTTCCCTATTGCTGTTGAAGACACAGTTGAAGAGCTCTATGTTTGTGCCTATTGCTGTTGTAGAGCCAGGTCAAGAGTCGCATATATTAACACACAACAGCATGAATTTGAAGAAAGCAAAGGGCAAAGAGAAATTACAGGAAGATGTTGGCCCCTCTGATGATGAAGTGTTTGTTGATTTGAACTGCTGTGAGGAGGAAGAGCATGACACAGGTAATGAGGAGGAAGATGAAATCATTGAGAAGCTGAAGCAGAAAAGGAAACAGAGAGAGGATCCTATGCATCACTTTGAAGGAGACGCAGAAGTGGAAGAGATGTGTCCAGAGGCAGAGGACTCAGACACAGAACCTGAGACACCTCTTCCTCAAACATTCAAGAAAGTAGGCCCCACTACAAGATCACACCATGAAGCTGACATTGAGGTAATTCCTGATTTCATTCCATCTGATGATTCTGCTTGTTTCCCTGGGGACTATGGCATTAGTGATTCAGATGATGAGTCAGGTCTACCACTCCCTTGTGGAAGGAAGAGTCAAGCCAAGAGGGCCAGGACTAGGATCTAGTATGATGAGAGCAAGCCAGATGCTCATGAACAACTTTGCTTGAGTATGTGCTCCACTGATGTGTATCAGTTTAGAAGAGCACTTAGGAATTTTCATATCAGAATACTTAGAAATTTCCAGTACCATAGGAACTGCAAGGATAGGATCATTGTGCATTGCACAGAAAGGGACAATGGGTGTCCTTTTTTCATGACTGCATCCACAATTGCTCATGAGAAGACATTCTGCATCAAGAAGATGAAGTTGTTGCACACTTGTGGTGCACATGGAGAAAAAACCAAAGTGACAGTTGACTGGATGGCCAGAACATGTGAGTAGCAACTGAGAGATAATCCAAGGGCTGGTGTTGATGCAATTTTAAAAAGAACAAAGACTAAGTATGGGCTGGAAGTGCCAAAGACCAAGGCCTACAGGGCAAGGTCATTGTCCATTGAAGTGGTGGAAGGTGACATGAAGGGACAATACACAAGGTTTAGGGATTATCTTCAAGCTGTGCTTGATACCAACCCTGGGGGCAGATGCATTGTGACTACCAGAGAGCTTCAGCTCCATCCTAGCCCAAATCCTAGGTTCCACTACATGTTCTACTGTCTGAATGCTTCAAAAGAAGGTTTCTTGAATGGGTGTAGGCCCTTTATAGGTATTATATGTATTCTAAATTACTCCAATTCATTGCCCATATCTTGTACTTAATAATGCACTGATTTAACTACCCAATGCTTTAATACAGAGTTTAGATGGTTGCTTTATCGGGCTTTCTCTTTGAGCAATGAGATACTTGCGCCACTTTGGTAGGGATGGGAATAACAACATATTCCCAATTGCAATTGGTATTGTTGATAAGGAGGACAAGGATAGTTGGACTTGGTTTCTTAGCCAATTAAGAGCTTGCATTGGAGAGGGGAACAAGTGGGGCACATACACAATCATCTCGATGAGATGAAGGTATATTTTCATTTCACAATTTAATGAGCAATTTTAGAAATAATAATTTGTTATACTTGCTGCCATTATGAAGTTATATGATTAATACTTGTTGCCATTATGAAGTAATATGATTAATAATTTGTAATACCTGCTGCAATTATGAAGTTATATGATTAATAATCTATATAATGACTTAAGCAGGGCTGTTGAATGCAATTCAAGCTGTGTTCCCACACTCACCTCAAAGATATTGTCTTAGACATATCTATGCAAATTTCAGTCGGTGGCTTGAAGTGAGGAGTTGAAGAAGCATATGGACAATGCTGCATATTCATACACCAAGAATGGTTTTGAGGTTGCAATGAATGAACGAGAAAGGAGGATGAAGATGCTTGGAAGTGGCTTTGTGATATCCCTAAAGAGACTTGGGCAAGGCATGCTATGGATCACACATGCAAGACAGACCTAGTAGTCAACAATCTTAGTGAAGTATTTAACAAGATGATACTAGATGTGAGGAACAAGCCAATAAGGAGCTGTGTAGATGGATTCAGAACTAAGTTGATGGTTAAGTACCAAGCAGTCAGAGAGAAGACAGAGAAGAGTAAGTGGGAGATAACACCCACTTATATGGAGAAGTTGGAGGAGTCAAAGAAGTACTCAAGGCAATGCACTGCATACATGGAAGGTCCTGGTATTTGGCAAGTCACTAGTGGGGAGTCTACCTACTGTGTGAACCTTGATAAGTGGACATGTGACTGCAAGAAATGGGACCTATGTGGTTGGCCATGTAACCATGCAGTTTCTGCCATTACAAGAGTGAAGGGACAGCCAGAAGACTATGTGCATGAGTTCTTCAAAAAACCATTGTATAAGGAAACATACAGGCACATCATCTACCCTGTACCAGGGCCTGACTGTTGGCCTAGGACACTATGTCTGAGAACTGCTATGTGTGAACTGCTTTGTGTAATCAATATTTAGCTTGAGAACTTGTTTGTGTTACCATGCTAAGTTTGAGAACTGCTATGGATGAGAACTATCATGGTTGAGAAAATGTTTGTGTCATCAACAATTTACTTGTTTGATTTTATGATTTTTCTATTCTTAAATATATTTGCATTTGATGGTTAGTTTGGGTTGTTGTTTTTGTCGAGCCCGAGCAACCCTAAAGCCTAAATGATAGTTCTAGGTGGTTTTGTCGAGCCCAAGCCACCCTAAAGCCTAAATGCTAGTTGTAGGTGGTTTTGTCGAGCCCGAGCCACCCTAAAGCCTAAATGCTAGTTGTAGGTGGTTTTGTCGAGCCCGAGCCACCCTAAAGCCTAAATGCTAGTTGTAGGTGGTTTTGTCGAGCCCGAGCCACCGTAAAGCCTAAATGATAGTTGTAGGTGGTTTTGTCGAGCCCGAGCAACCCTAAAGCCTAAATGATAGTTGTAGGTGGTTTTGTCGAGCCCGAGCAACCCTAAAGCCTAAATGATAGTTCTAGGTGGTTTTGTCGAGCCCAAGTCACCCTAAAGCCTAAATGCTAGTTGTAGGTGGTTTTGTCGAGCCCGAGCCACCCTAAAGCCTAAATGCTAGTTGTAGGTGGTTTTGTCGAGCCCGAGCCACTCTAAAGCCTTAATGATAGTTGTAGGTGGCTTTGTCGAGCCCAAGCCACTCAAAAGCCTAAATGATAGTTTTAGGTGGCTCTGTCGAGTCGCAGCCACCTTCAAGATTAAATGGTGGTTTGGGTGGTTTTGTCGACCCCAAGCCACCCTAAAGCCTAAATGATAGTTTTAGTTGGATTGGGTTAAAATTCAGTTAGTTAAAATTCTAAGGCAATTAAGGAGGACAAGGAAAGTTGGTCTTTGTGCTTTATGTGATCAATTATGTAAGCATTTGCCCAATTTGGCCATGCCTAGTTGGTCTTCACCATTCACCATTTAGTCCAAAGAAGCAGATTAATAAATTGCAGATTCATAATAGCATAGCTCTTACTATAGAAAGCTAACAACATTACATAACTGGGGTAGTTTTGCAGCTAGTCATTACATACATTACATAACTAGGGAAAGTTTTGCAGCTAGTCATTACATACATTACATAACTAGGGGATTCCCAAAATATACAACCCCAAGGCCAGCTATATTGTTCCAAGGCCACATATTAGCTTAACATAACTGAGGTGTTGAACAGCATTGTTCACTCATCAAGGATTGACTTGATCTTGGCAAGCTTGTCCTTGTTGCCATGACCAGCTTTCATAAGATCACCCACCAGAAACTCCAGCTTCTTCTTCTCCTCTATCACCAGTCCCTCTCTTTCTTCATCTCATCCCTCTCCTTCCTTGTGTTCCTAATGATCTCACCACGAGACCTATAAATGCACTTAATCTCCTTCACTCATGAGCCAGCTTCTCCATCTCCTTCATCTTGCCAAAGTCAGCACTCTCCTTCGCTTGCTAATAGCTAGCTTCTCCATGTCCTTGTCCACATCCATACATACCTTGAACTCTTCATCACTCATGACCTCGTTGTTACGATCGCCCAATCAAACATCTTGGTGACATCCTCAACCAGTATTGATTGATCCCCAAGTGTATCCAACTGCTTGTTCACCTTGTCCAAATCTTTCTTATACTTCTCATGGTCAATCATTCTGCCATTTCTCCTCATGAAACATCTCCCATATCTTCTCCAAACATCTTTGCAGAATAGAAGGCCATGGGGCATCAACCCACTGAGAAACTCCACAGTCAATACCATCCTGCATCAATTATTAGAAAATAAATATGCTAACTTCAAAAAGAAAATATATGAGATATCCAGTGATTCAGTCATACTTGCAGATACAATAGACATTCAGGAAACTTCAAGTTCAAATCAATGTCCTAAACATGTTTTACTTAATTTACTGACAGAAACTGATGCTTGCAAAATCACTGCTAAAAACATGTTTACTGCAGACTGAATTTACAGACAGTCCAAATTGACTGAATTTACTGAATTTACTGCAGACTAACACAATTAACTGAATTTACTAACAGCAACTACAGACAGTCCAAATTTCCTGCATACTAACTACCAAATTTACTGCAGACAATGCAAATTTCTGCAGACCAACTATCATTTGATTCTTGCAACTGCAGATAGTCCAAATTAACTGAATTTCTCGACAAATTCCAACAATCTGCAGACTAACTACCACTAACACCGACACGAGGAACAGACATCCATAGAACCTCCTCCGGTGTCCTTTCCTTCAAATGCAACATATTTCATGCATGGGGCCAAGTGCAGATCTACATGTGATGCTTGCATCTGCAGCTCTACCACAAAAGGATGCATCTATAGTGGTGCGGGGTTACTTTGCATTGTAGCACACTAGTGAACCGCAGAAAAGATAGCAAGTGCTCGAAACATGGTCTCAAATCGTAGAACACTTGAATCACTCACCCTAACCCTAGGTGCAAAGAAGATATCTTACCCAGTGCTGCTCCAGATCCATGCCGACCAGCTCCTCCTCCTCGCTGCTCTCCTCTCCATCCTTCCACGACGGCATCTTCTACGGCGGGGAGGGAACCGTGCCTCCGGCGGCGGCGAAGAACTCCGGCGGCGGCAACCCGGGGACAGAGCAGAGGAGTGAGAGTGAGAGAGTGAGAGAGTGAGCGAGTGGAGTGGAGTGGGGGCTCTATTTTGTATCGACAGCCCTAACGGCCGTCAACCCACTCGCCGTCTGGCCTCGCCCACGTGGCACCTGACGGGTGGGCCAGCCCTGTCAGAAATCGTGTTAACTGCGGCAAACCGGTCATTTGTTTTTATTGAGAAAAATTACAAGTAAAGTGGTGGATTTTTGGGACGTGCTAGAAATGTGGTGGCAATTGGATGCTTCAACTTCAAATGTGGTGGTTTTTTGCAATTCACTCCTTGTTAGCAGTTACAGCTACAGTGCTAGGGAAACATCGAAATCCGCCCACGGTGGCCGCTTGATGCTCACGTACGACACCGACATTTTCGCGGTAGGCGCTTTCCCGATGGGTAATCTGCACTCTTAACTTCACTTTTAAAGTTTGTGTCCTGCTCAGAAATATGGGGCAGCGGCAATTCTTTGAAAATGAAATAAGATCCTCTCCGTCCAGCCCCAGATCTAATGGTGTTTCTAGCATCGTCTGAGGGCATGTAGAGTTTTGTCTCCGGCGGATCTCGTGGGATTCGGTCGGCGTTTGTCTTCGGTGGATCCACGTGGATCTGATCTTCGTTCATGTGTGCTCGTGTGTCTACATGTCCGATCCTCCCGATCTAAACTTCTCTTCATCCGTGGCGGTTGCTGTTCTGGTGCGCTAGTCCTATAGGGCCTTCGCACGACAACTTTTCGACTGTCTACTACAACAAGGTTTGCCCGGCTTCGATGAGGGAGGGGCGATGACGGCGGCGCGTCTTCGGCAAGTTCCAATGCTTGTAGTCGTCGCTAGGTAGTCTACATACGTGCATGTCTTTTTTACTTATGATGTTCTTTATACTACCTTGACAGTTAGTGAATAGATTGTAAGCTTTTCTTGCAGAAAAAAAACTGCACCATGACCTCGGTAAAGTTTAATGCTCGCAAGGAAAATACACAATCAAAACATCTTATTGATGATGCTAGAATGAAGTGAGATGACCCAGATGGTATGAGTAATCTTATCAAGTACTCCCTCCCTTCACAAATATAACATGTCTAACTTTTTTTAAATCAAATATATGTAGACATATTTTAGTATGTTTGTTCACTTATTTCAATGCTCATGTAGTCCACATTGAAATATTCAAAACGTGAATGGAGGGAGTACTTGACAAGGTAACAAGAAGTGTAACACAAGAAATGAATAGTAAGCTTATGGCTGCCTTTACTAGGGAAGAAGTTAGAAAAAGCTTTGTTTCAAAATGATGATCTTAGGGCACCATGTCCAATGACCTCCATGTAGTGTTCTATAAAAGGTTTTGGTCAATGATGGGTGATGAGTTGACCGATGAGATGCTTGGAGTGATGAATAGTAAGGTAAACCCACAAGGATGGAATGACACAATATCACAATAATTGTGCTAACCCTAAAGTAGATGTCCTGAAGAAGATCTCACAATACATACCAATCAGTTTATGTAATGTGGTATATAAAGTGATTCCGATAATGTTGGCTAATCAATTAAAAGTGATACTTCCAAAGAAGATACAAATAAACTATCGGAAGCAAAAAATGAGATATTGTAGAATTAGAGCTAACATTAGATGGGCCAACCTTCGTGATGAAAACACCAAATTCTTTCATGCCATTGCAACACATGTATTCAAAAACAACTACATCTCTTTCATATTAAATTCAGGCAATGTTGTCATTAATAACCATGATCAGAAAGCTGCAATACTATGACAATCTTTCAAAGACAGAATAGGTATGACAGAAGAACCTACATGAACTTTGATATCAGTCACCTTGCCAACAACAACAATCTGGATGATCTTGAAGCTCCATTTTCCAATGAAGAGATTGATGGCATCATCAAGCACATGCCTAATGACAAGTCACCTGGATCTGATGGATTTGATGGCATTTTCATGAAAAAATGTTGGCACAGTATAAAGGACAATGTATACTCCCTACTACATGATTTTCATGCAGAAAAGGTCAATCTTACACCTGTCAACTCTGCATACATTGAATTGATCCCAAAAAAAGATTGTCCTGAGGCACCCAATGATTTCAGACCCATCTCCTTGGTAAGTATGCCCATTAAAATACTGACTAAATTACTTGCCAAGAGAGCACAAAAAATTATTGTGCATATATCAGCAAGAATCGGTATGGCTTTATCAGAACTAGAACCATCCAGGACTGTCTTGCTTGGGCATCTGAGTACATTCAGATGTGTCACAAATCTAATAGGGAGATTGTAGTTTTTAATATTCATTTTGAAAAGGTTGTTAACAAGATTGATTACAAAGCCATACTATTCATGATGAAGCATCTAGGATTTGGAGAAAAGTGGATTAGATGGATCAACATGATTCTCACAACTGCACCTGCATCTGTGATACTTAATGGCATCCCTGGCAAAACTATTAAATGCAAAAGGGGAGTCAGGCAGGGTAACCACTCTCCTCACTCCTCTTTGTCATATCTGCTGAACTACTTGAGATTCTTGTCAATGAGGCTTGGAAGAATGGTATTATTAACACTCCAATTAACAGTCAAGCTCACAAGTCATACCCCATTATACAATATGTATGACACCCTTATCATCATGCCAGCTATGCACTACAAAACAAAAGACACATCCGTGACATTATGGCCCGAATAAAAAAATATCTATCATGGTTATGACACTTCTATGACGATAATTGTGACAAAAACACGTATCATCATAGATGTGGCGGGCTCCTACTTCTATGACAAAAAATCATGACAGAAAATGGGCTTTTCGTCCTGGGCGGGCCGGGGACGCACCTGCATGACATTCTTTGGGCCGTCCATGACATAAAAAATCGTGGTAGAAGTGAGAGCGAGGGAATTTTCGTGGAGTTATCGGTTACGGTGGGTGGTCAGGGCCGAGTGATGCAGTGTGGTTTGCGCGTTTCTCTCTCGTAGGCGCGCGTGGTGAGAGCCGTGTTGCTATAACTGAACCGGAGCGACAGGTGTCCGCTTACTGAACCTGAGCAATCGCACTGCTAGCACTATGTACTGAAGCCGATCGATCCCTTCACTGCTAACTGAACCCGGCCGACTCCTTCGCTGTTATTCTAACTGAACCCGATCGCTGCTGCTTCTTACTAAAGCCGATCGACCCCCGTGCGAGATATAGCTAGCCGGTTGGGTTGCCTCTGGATGAACAGTGCTCGTTACTGGTGCGCGCGTGTTACGTAGAACGAGTCGAGACGTGGTGAGTCCAGCCGGTTAGTTGGCTGTGGATGAACAGTTTTCGATGGGGGTTGGATGAACAGGACCCCGACCGTGTGTAGGCAGTTGCCGTTGGATGAACCGGACCCCGTGGTAGTACGCAGTTGCCGCTGGATGAACAGGACCCGTGGTAGTACGCAGTTGCCGCTGGATGAACATGACCCCAAGGAGGCCGCCACACACCCAGTCGGTTGGGGTGGATGAATAGGACCCCCATGGAGGTTGGATAAACAGTAGCCGGTGGAGGCTGGATAAACAGTAGCCCGTGGATGAACAATGTCTGGTGGAGGCTGGAGGAGGTCGACGCTGGATGAACAGTGGGAGGTGGAGGCTGGAGGAAGTCAACGGTGGATGAGCAGTAGCCCATGGAGCCTAGAGGTATTCGATGGTGGATGAACAGTAGACCGTGGAATCCCGTTTTGCGGTACTCGACACACCCCTCCCGATGAACAAGACCCCGTTTCGATCGTAGGTGATCGAACAGAAGTCTGTTTCCTCCGTTTTGCGGTACGCCAGACCCCTCCCGATGAAAAGGACCTCGTTTCGACCGTAGGCGGTTGGAGAGAAGTCTGTTTCCTCTGTTTTGCGGTACGCCAGACACCTCCCGATGACCAGGATCCTGTTTCGATTGTAGACGGTTGGAGAAAAGTCTGTTTCGTCCGTTCTGCGATACATCAGACCTTGTTTCGGTTGTTCCGTCCAAGCCGGTTGGCTCCTGATGAACAGGACGTATTCCGACCCAGTGTCCCGATGAACACGACGCATGTTTCCTCCGTTCCGACCTAGCCGGTTAGCTGCCGATGAACAGGACTTTGTCGCTGTATGCGTTTCGAGACCCCACCCGTATGTACATACATAGCCGTATTTACTTTCTTGCAGCATGACTGTATGTACATGTACACGATAAAGATGGCACTGCGTGACATGCTACGTCGACGGTTCTACTGTGACACGTGTAGCTCCTTACCCGGCCAAGGTTCATCATCACAGAGAGACCGATCGACCGCTATGTATGTACACGTTTGCGACCAGACAGATAACGCTACGTACGCTTCGACCTGATGGGTTCCAGCTGTCAGGCGGTAAGGAGACACTTCCTTCCGTGTGAAGAGGTAGCTAGTGGATCCTAGCTGTCAGGGGGAAACGTTTTTTCACTAAATACAGAGACCCTTCCGGTGGGTCCCCACTGTCAGGTGGAGGAATCATTATTTTGCGCCTAATAAGGAGGCACTTCCTTGCATGCGGCCGTGGACCCAGCTGTCAGCCTCTCCACATACAATCCTCTTTCGGTGGATGATGTTCGTTGACCGCGCCGCACTGAGAGCATCAAGCCGGTGGACGACGGCGAGGCCTAGGAAGGGAACGCCATGGAGTCGGGAAAGACTCGGCAGTTTTTTTCCACACGCAGGGGAGTACGAGGGTTTACTGGTTCGTCTACCGTCACCGAAGAATAACAGAAGATGTGGATGAGTAGAGGGATGGCCAGGCCAGCGATGGGACTAGGGTGGGGCGGTGAGGCCTGCGTGGCGGCACAGCCGGGCACGGGAGGTAGGAGCAGGCGGTACGGTCAGCGCTGGTTTGGACGACTGGAGCAGGAAGATCAGAGATTGAAGAAGCACGACTTCTGTTCGGTTGACATCTAACGGTCTCACGTTGGTAGAGTCGACTATTGACTATGTTTCTTTTTTTGAGAAAACTTTTGTACGCATCAACTTAGTAGCCCCACAAGTCAGCCTCCAAATCTGTGCCAGACAACATACAACACAAAATCAGTGGACAATTGAGTTGGTTTTAGGGAAAACAAGTGGTAAAATATTTAGCCCTGGGAGGGAAAACAACAACAGAAACTAAGGAAGTAAAGGTGAAAAGGGAACTTTACGCATTTAGAAAAAAAAGTATATGAACTAATAAAACTATAAGAAGAGATCAGAAACCGGAAATCTTTTTTTAGAATAGAACTGAGCGGTGTGTTTTCTTTAGTAAAAAAATTGGCATGCGGATGTTCTAAGAGAAAATATAACTAAGGCTGGCGGGCTAGAGGCCAGTTCATACCTGCTGGATCTTTGTGCCCCATTGTCGTCATGGGCTGGGCCTGTTATATACAAAACCTAGCCTGGGCAGTCAACTGCCTAGTTGATAGTTGCTTGACCTCAAAAAACAATATACCTACTGGATCCCAGTTGTTAGTCTGTACTTGTAGAATTCTCTCGTTTATTCACTATGTTAAAATTTTCATGGGTTTTTTGCGAGGAAAAAAATTTCATGGGTTTCACCGTCTCACACGTTAGCATTATTTTTTCATCGTGATAATGAGTGCATGCAATTGCTTGCGTACGGCCATGGACCTACTGGTTTCGTACGATTAGGCTCAGTATGGACAGGTCTTGTGGTTCCACGGACGAATTTCATGCAAACCGGATGATTTTCATTGAAACCAGACCAATTCATTGCATTTTACATATTTCTTTTTATTATATGGAACATTTTACGTATTTAACTAGTAATAACTGACTAGGCCTTTTTTGAGTCCATGGGAGGTGCTTCACGCAATCGAGGTCCCGACACTTAACTGTTCTTGAAGGCCCAAATTCGTCGCTCCTCTCTTTTAAGAATTTGCAGCTGGGCTTGGTGTGCCACAGCCTAGTCCCGACGTGTTGCGTCCAAATATCAGCCTGTGCAACCTGATGGATCCCCAGCGTACTTGAAGATGTTAGAATTTTAGAGAACTGGGAATTCGAACTGCAGGTGCTTATGCTACCCATAAAAAAATCAGGTGCCTGAAAATTCGTTTCGCAACAAATGATTCAGTTTTATATCCACGTCGACCCTCAACATGATGGTTGGAAGAAAATGCCAAGTTCATACAGAAAGATCCTTAACAACAATACCAACTTGCAGACGACTAGGTAGAACAAGTACCAATACCAAACTAACTTATTATCTTTTTAGTCCTGGCCCTAGTGTTAGTCTGGTAGAAAATTTTGCAGACGACCAGCTCCCGCTCCTTCTCTTGCTCCAGGTCCCCGAGGTGGTACTGGTGCATCACCCAGTTGGTCCTTTGCTGGTCGAAGTTCTTGTTGGTGTGTAGCACCAGAACCATTTTGCTGCTTGTCTGCCGGCCGTTGACCATCACCGACATGGTATTGCCGGTCTTGTGCCACATCGCGTGCATACCGCACTCTAATTAACTGTATCTTGCGACGCATCCGCGTGTCCCTTTTGAATGCCCTAGAGTTGCGCTGGAAGAAATGCTTGCTTAGGCCACTCAATTTGATACCTGCAGTATTGGTGAATACAAGTTTTAGGGTAGTTGGCATTTTTATAACATCTTTGGTATGTTGCAGTCACTTGTTTCACTTTTTATTTACTATCAAATTGTAAATTGCTTCACTAATTCTACGTCAAAAAAGAAAAATAGAGGTAAAAACAAAGGAATATATTTTGTTCAAGTAGACCGTCGATCGGTGTCCAACCCGGAAGTTTCTCAGGATGGGTGTAGCATATGTCGTGCTCGTTGTCGATGGTCGGTAAGAACAAATCAATGAGAGGGTGAGATCTCGCGCTGTCAGCACTCACTTTGGCCCCAAGGTGCTCGATCTGCTCCTGATCTGTGGGATTAAACTTGACGCCAGCCGGCAGCACCGACCAATTCTTCTTGGACTTGCATGAGTTAATTCTAGTTAAATAGTACTCAATGTATGATCAATCAACTGTTTAAGTAAACGATGAAAGATTTCGACAGATAAGTGCTACTCTAAATCTAAAGTCCACAACACCCGAACAAACTGGGGTCTCAACTTCATTACTACATGCATATTCTAAAGACTTGAAAACCCCCATAAAGATCGAAATCATCATATAGAGCGACGGGACGAATACTCACAGGAGCGGCCTCGCTGGTTCCTTCCTTCATGCGGCTAGCTTGAAGAGCATCCTTGTTGAGATCAAATTTTTCAGCGTCTTCCTTTTGACTACTAGCAATGAAGTATAGCAGTTCCAATAGCTCATCGCTCATCATACCAACTAGATCGGAACAAGGCGGCGACTGGGAGGCGGGGAGACCGGAGAGAATGGGAGAGTGATTTTTGTAGAGAATGGCAGAGTGATTTTGTAGAGAATGGGAGAGTGCTGTTGTACTACCAGAGGGGGGACTGCGCTTCGGTGCCTTAAGGCACTTGCCTTTGTGCCTATGACATGTGGGCCCAACAAACCCAGAGGGGTGAGGCTCAATTTTGTGAAGCAAACACGCCACCGGGACTCTTGTGTCACCTCACACGTAGCATGTTGTCACGTCAATTCAATGTGAGGACATGATGAATAATTTGACTGATGTATACTAGTACTACTAGTCATAGTAGTACTACTAGTCGTAGTAGTACTAGTCGTACAAGTTATAAGGTTGTGCGACAGACTTTGTAGGCTACTACATGAGTAATACAAAACATAATTCCCATTGGACAAAACTTTCACCAACAAGTACGCACTTGAAGCCTAATTGATATATATGGCTTCTGCACAGCATCTCCATCATCATTATCAGTGCATGCTATGCAGGTGAGTTAGGATGCACTTGATCCCAGAAAGGTATCTATCCTTCAAACTAACTATAGTACATAATATCCAACATAAGAGGGTCATGCTATAGCAGTAGGATACATGGCTCAGTCTAGATGTCACTACGAATCAAGTTGTGCATATTTGTTGTTGGCATGAACCACATGGCCGCATGTCGGGTTTGCAAAAGACATTCATCGCTTGGAAGCTTGATGCCTTTCACACACTGATGATCATGGCAACAAGCTGTGTCGACGAATCTCTGGATATGGTGATTCATGAAACCCATGGTACGATGTGTAAACACAGTTCCCTCTGGCAAATGGAAGTTGCATAGCACGGTAATCATCGCCGGTGATATGATCGATGATTGGTCGGTTGATCGGATAATTGAGCCCAAGGAACAAGGAGTGGTTGCCGAGGCTGTAAACCCGCCTCTAGTTGAATACCCTGGCCCAACGGAGTTGGGATCGTTCTCGAACACGAAGCAGCCATAGCCATCACAGTCGTGAACGCCCCACTCATTCTACTGAATGTGGTTTGATGAAATACTTTGGTCACTTTGGTACGTGTGAATGAGCATCAAATGCCCACCTTCAGGTGAACGAGCGATAGACCACCACCCATTGACTTGTATGTTTCCAGGTGCTGAAATTATAAAGGCCAGCGTATTTGTGTCTGCTGCAACAAATCAAATTGAAGACCAAAAGGACAAAAATATACAATCAAGTTCAGAGTATGTGGGGAATTAAGATTATTATAACAATGACACAGGTAATAGCCAGAGAATTGCAATGTCGTGGTCATAATCATACCCCAATTTTTTTTAAACAAGCCAATGGATTTCATATTCTAGCAATATGTCATGGTTCAAACATCATGTAAAACTGGAAGGAAAACAACTATGCCAGGGCCTACTCATATTCTACCATAGCAGTTACTATAGTTCTCAACTCTAACAATAACATGTGTGGCTATAAAAATCTTGGAAATGAGAGTAACATATAGAAATCGTGAGGTTATACTCATAATATCTATTCTAACAATCATTAGATGCTCATTGTTCTCATATCAACTCTAGCAATAACATGTGTGGTCGTAAAAATCTGGAAATGAGAGAGACATATATCAATGATGTGGTTATAGTCATACAATCTATTCTAAATTTCTAAGAATCAACAGGAAGTCATATTCATAAGGTAAAGATGAGATGAGATAGAATAATTACACGATGATGTCTACTACGCAACCTTCTCCTTGTAGACGTTGTTGGGCCTCCAAGTGCAGAGGTTTGTAGGACAGTGGCAAATTTCCCTCAAGTGGATGACCTAAGGTTTATCAATCCATGGGAGGCGTAGGATGAAGATGGTCTATCTCAAACAACCCTGCAACCAAATAACAAAGAGTCTCTTGTGTCCCCAACACACCCAATACAATGGTAAATTGTATAGGTGCACTAGTTCGGCGAAGAGATGGTGATACAAGTGCAATATGGATGGTAGATATAGGTTTTTGTAAACTGAAAACATAAAAACAGCAAGGTAGCAAGCGATAAAAGTGAGCGTAAACGGTATTGCAATGCTAGGAAACAAGGCCTAGGGTTCATACTTTCACTAGTGCAAGTTCTCAACAATAATAACATAATTGGATCGTATAACTATCCCTCAACATGCAACAAAGAATCACTCCAAATTCGCTAATAGTGGAGAACAAACGAAGAGATTATGGTAGGGTACGAAACCACCTCAAAGTTATTCTTTCCAATCAATCCGTTGGGCTATTCCTATAAGTGTCACAAACAGCCCTAGAGTTCGTACTAGAATAACACCTTAAGACACAAATCAACCAAAACCCTGATGTCACCTAGATACTCCAATGT
This sequence comes from Aegilops longissima, assembly GCA_021605205.1. Lineage (NCBI taxonomy): Eukaryota > Viridiplantae > Streptophyta > Magnoliopsida > Poales > Poaceae > Aegilops > Aegilops longissima. The sequence continues at coordinate 576,881,915 of CM038677.1, forward strand.
CACCTCAAGTATCCGTTGGTATGATTATACGAGATGCATCACATAATCTCAGATTCATCTATTCAACCAACACATAGAACCTCAAAGAGTGCCCCAAAGTTTCTACCGGAGAATCACGATGAAAACGTGTGCCAACCCCTATGCATAGGTTCATGGGCGGAACCCGCAAGTTGATCACCAAAACATACATCAAGTGAATCACGTGATATCCCATTTTCACCACAGATACGCACGACAAGACATACATCAAGTGTTCTCAAATCTTTAAAGACTCAATCCGATAAGATTACTTCAAAGGGAAAAATCAATCCATTACAAGAGAGTATAGGGGGAGAAGAAACATAAGATCCAACTATAATAGCAAAGCTCGCGATACATCAAGATCGTGCCAAATCAAGAACACGAGAGAGGGAGAGAGAGAGAGAGAGAGATAAAACACATAGCTACTGGTACATACCCTCAGCCCCGAGGGTGAACTACTCCCTCCTCGTCATGGAGAGCGCCGGGATGATGAAGATGGCCACCAGTGAGGTTCCCCCCCCGTGGTGCTTGGAACAAGGTCCCGATTGGTTTTTGGTGGCTCTGGAGGTTTTGCGGCGGCGGAACTCCCGATCTAATCTCTGTTCTGGAAGTTTTAGGGTACGTGGAGTTATATAGGCGGAAGAAGCACGTCAGGGGAGCCACGAGGGCCCCACGAGGCAGGGGGCGCGCCCTAGGGGGGTGGGTGCGCCCCCCACCCTCGTGGCTTCCTCGTTTCTTCCTTGACATGGGGTCCAAGTCCATCCGGTAGTTTTCCTTCCAAAAATAACTTCTCCAGTTGATTTCGTTCCGTTTTGACTCCGTTTGATATTCCTTTTCTTCGAAATACTGAAATAGGCAAAAAACAGCAAATTTGGGTTGGGCCTCCGGTTAATAGGTTAGTCCCAAATATAATATAAAAGTGGATAATAAAGCCCAATATTGTCCAAAACAGTAGATAATACAGCATGGAGCAATCAAAAATTATAGATACGTAGGAGACGTATCAAGCATCCCCAATCTTAATTCCTGCTCGTCCTCGAGTAGGTTAATAATAAAAAACATAATATTTGATGTGGAATGCTACTTGGCATAATTTCAATGTAATTCTTCTTAATTGTGGTATGAATATTCAGATCCGAAAGATTCAAGACAAAAGTTTAATATTGACATAAAAATAATAATACTTTAAGCATACTAACAAAGTAATAATGTCTTCTCAAAATAACATGGCCAAAGAAAGTTTTCCCTGCAAAATCATATAGTCTGGCTATGCTCTATCTTCACCACACAAAGTATTTAAATCATGCACAACCCCGATGACAAGCCAAGCAATTGTTTCATACTTTTGACATCCTCAAAACTTTTTCAATCTTCACGCAATACATGAGCGTGAGCCATGGACATAGCACTATATGTGGAATAGAATGGTGGTTGTGGAGAAGACAAAAAAGGAGAAGATAGTCTCACATCAACTAGGCGTATCAACGGGCTATGGAGATGCCCATCAATAGATATCAATGTGAGTGAGTAGGGATTGGCATGCAACGGATGCACTAGAGCTATAAGTATATGAAAGCTCAACAAAAGAAACTAAGTGGGTGTGCATCCAACTTGCTTGCTCACAAAGGCCTAGGGCATTTTGAGGAAGCCCATCATTGGAATATACAAGCCAAGTTCTATAATGAAAGATTCCCACTAGTATATGAAAGTGATATCATAGGAGACTCTCTGTCATGAAGATCACGGTGCTACTTTGAAGCACAAGTGTGGTAAAAGGATAGTAGCATTGCCCATTCTCTCTCTTTTTCTCTCATTTTTTTATTTGGGCCTTTTCTCTTTTTTTATGGCCTCCTTTTCTTTTTCTTCTTTTAGTCCGGAGTCTCATCCCGACTTGTGGGGGAATCATAGTCTCCATCATCCTTTCCTCACGGGGACAATGCTCTAATAATGAAGATCATCACACTTTTATTTACTTACAACTCAAGAATTACAACTCGATTCTTAGAACAAAATATGACTCTATATGAATGCCTTAGGCGGTGTACAGGGATGTGCAATGACTCATGAGTGACATGTATGAAAGAATTATGAACGGTGGCTTTGCCACAAATACGATGTCAACTACATGATCATGCAAAGCAATATGACAATGATGGAGCATGTCATAATAAACGAAACGGTGGAAAGTTGCATGGCAATATATCTCGGAATTGCTATGGAAATGCCATGATAGGTAGGTATGGTGGCTGTTTTGAGGAAGGTATATGGTGGGTGTATGATACCGGCGAAAAGTGCGCGGTATTAGAGAGGCTAGCAATGGTGGAAGGAAGAAAAGTGCGTATAGTCCATGGACTCAACATTAGTCATAAAGAACTCATATACTTATTGCAAAAATCTACAAGTTATCAAAGCAAAGTATTACGCGCATGCTCCTAGGGGGATAGATTGGTAGGAAAATACCATCGCTCGTCCCCGACCGCCACTCATAAGGAAGACAATCTATAAATAAATCATGCTCCGACTTCATCACATAACGGTTCACCATACGTGCATGCTACGGGAATCACAAACTTTAACACAAGTATTTCTCAAATTCACAACTACTCAATTAGCATGACCCTAATATCACCATCTTCATATCTCAAAACAATCATCAAGCATCAAACTTTTCTTAGTATTCAACACACTCATAAGAATTTTTACAAATCATTTATGCTTAGCATATTAGGATTTCTTTTAAGCAAATTACCATGCTATTTAAGACTCTCAAAATAATCTAAGTGAAGCATGAGAGATCAATAGTTTCTATAAAACAAATCCACCACCGTGCTCTAAAATATATAAGTGAAGCACTAGAGCAAACAACAAACTACTTCAAAAGATATAAGTGAAGATCAATGAGTAGTCGAATAATTATACAACTATGTGAAGACTCTCCCATTTAATAATTTCAGATCTTAGTATTTTATTAAAACAGCACACAAATCTAAATAAAACGACATTTCAAGGATATCACACATCATGTGAAGAAGCAAAAACTTAAGATCAACCGATACTAACCGATAGTTGTCGAAGAAGAAAGGTGGGATGCCTACCGGGGCATCCCCAAGCTTAGATGCTTGAGACTTCTTGAAATATTATCTTGGGGTGCCTTGGGCATCCCCAAGCTTGAGCTTTTGTGTCTCGTTAATTCCTCTCATATCACAGTTTCCTAAATCTCAAAAGCTTCATCCACACAAAACTCAACAAGGACTCGTGAGATAAGTTAGCATAAACCAATGCAAAAACCTTATCATACTATACTGTAGCAAATCACTAAAATTATTATTCAACATTGCATACTAAATTCCTCTGCATATTTAATAGTCCTATCCTCAAATAGAATCATTAAACAAGCAAACATATGCAAACAATACAAACATAACAGCAATCTGCCTAAACAGGACAGTCTGTAAAGAGTGCAGCAAGATCCATACTTTCCTAGCTCCAAAAATTATGAAATAAAATTCCCACTGTAGTAAATTTATCAGATCTTATTATGCAAAAGGTTTCAACATTTTATCACATTCTTACTTTTCTAGGGAATTTTTGCAACAGCGGTAATCTTTCTGTTTTCAAACAGCAACATGCATACTTGCAAAATAAGCATGGCAAAAGCTATCCTTGAAATTTTTATTGAAAAAAGAGATGCTAAACATTATTCTAAGTAACAACAAGAAAATACTAACAAAATAAAATGACGCTCCATCATGTGGTGAATAAAAATATAGCTTCAAGTAAAGTTACCGATGAACGAAGACGAAAGAGGGGATGCCATCCGGGGCATCCCCAAGCTTAGGCTCTTGGTTGTCCTTGAATATTACCTTGGGGTGCCTTGGGCATCCCCAATCTTAGGCTCTTTCCACTCCTTATTCCGTAGTCCATCAAATCTTTGCCCAAAACTTGAAAACTTCACAACACAAAACTTAACAGAAAACTCGTGAGCTCCGTTAGCGAAAGAAAACAAAACACCACTTCATGGTACTGTAATGAACTCATTATTTATTTGTATTGGTGTTAAACCTACTGTATTCCAACCTCTCTATGGTTTATAAACTATTTTACTAGCCATAGATTCATCAAAATAAGCAAACAACACAATGAAAACAGAATCTGTAAAAAACAGAACAGTCTGTAGTAATCTGTAACTAACGCAAACTTCTGGAACTCCAAAAATTCTAAAATAAATTGTTGGACCTGAGGAATTTGTCTAGTAATCATCTGCAAAAAGAATAAACTAAATAGCACTCTCCAGTAAAAAGGTCTAGCTAATCTCGTGAGACCTAAAGTTTCTGTTTTTACAGCATGATCATAAAGACTTCACCCAAGTCTTCCCAAAGGTTCTACTTGGCACAAACACTAATTAAAACACAAAGCCACATCTAAACAGAAGCTAGATGAATTATTTACTCCTAAACAGAACCAAAAAGCAAGAAACTAAAATAAAATTGGGTTGCCTCCCAACAAGCGCTATCATTTAACGCCCCTAGCTAGGCATGATGATTTCAAAGATGCTCACATAAAAGATAAGAATTGAAACATAAAGAGAGCATCAAGAAGAATATGACTAGCACATTTAAGTCTAACCCACTTCCTATGCATAGGGATTTTGTGTAACACCCCGGATGTAACTTTCCATATTTGTAACTCCAACTCTTGCCATTTTCGGCATTGTGATATGATATTCCCTCCGTGGTTGGGTTTTTGTCTTTCGTTTTTGCATTTTGTCCATGTCATGCATTTCATATCATGCCATCATGTGCATCTCATTTGCATACGTGTTCGTCTCATGATTCCGAGCATTTTCCCCGTTGTCCGTTTTGCAATCCGGCACTCCTGTGTCCCCCGGCGTCCCCTTTTACGTTTTTCCGTGAGCGGGTACTAAACTTTCTCGGAATGGACCGAGGTTTGTCAAGTGGCCTTGGTACACCACCGGTAGACCACCGGTCAAGTTTCGGGTCATTTGGAGCTCGTTTGGTACTCCAACGGTTAACCGCACTCTCGCAAAGGCCTCTTTTAAGTTGCAGCCCAACACCCCTTCAAAACAGCCCAATAACCCATCTAAGTCACTTCCATGTCCATCGCCGTTCGAAAACTACACTCCATTTGGAGCTTCCTAGCTCCTTCTACCTATAAATATGCATCTCCCTATCCAAATCCGGATCCCAAACCCTAGCCCCGCTCCCTCCGCGTGCCGGACATGTCCGTCCGCGCGACTAAACCCCGCCGCGCTTTCGCCAATCAGGTCGCGCCACGTGGCCTCCGCCACCCAGCCCGCCGCCCGGCCCTCCAGCCACGCTCCGCCGCGCTCGGCCGCGCCGCGCCCGTCCTCCGCGCCTCCGCCCGCGCCCGCCGCCCGCCCGGCCGCCCGCCGCCCGCCGTTGCCTCGCGCTCGCGCCGCCGCCCCGCCCGCCAAGCCCCATCCCGCCCGCCTCCTGCGTCGCCCGCCGCCTCCGCCACCGCCGGCCCCCGCCTCGGCTTCCCCTCCGGCCGGCCGCTCCTTCCTCCCTCCGGCGAGCCGCCGCCGCGCTCGGGATCCGGCCGGATCTGAGATCCACCGACGAGGGTTGACTTTCCCCTCCCCCCGTTTTCCCTCTAAGTCTTTTCCTATGATTATTTTGTGGCATCTTCAACGCATCATAACTTTGCACCTGTGGCTCCGTTTCGTGCGTGTAATATGTCAAAATGTTCGCCTCGAAGAGTAGATCATTTCATCTCTTTGCATCATCTTCATTTGAGCTCATCTTGATGCCCGAAATGCTGTTAGAAGAGGGCTATGTGATGTTAGTTTCTGTTTCTTAACAGAATATGCACTTTTGTCATTTTTGCCATGATTGATGTGTGCACCCTATGATCTTGAGTCCTACATGTGTTTTCTAATATGCCATGCCATCTTTCCAGGGGTGTATTCCATGTATTTTTGTGATCTCTGTGGTGACTAGCACAAGCATGCAAACTAGGCTTCCTGATGTTGCTGATTTCAGCCCTGTTTTCTTGATATTTTTATGCCATGTTAACTTGATGCTACCGAGATCCATGCATATTTTGAGATACTTCAGTAAGGATGTTTTGAACATATGGTTATTCTCTATCCATCCATGCCTTTGTTTGCAATTATGGAGTGCCATAGCTTGAGTCAATCGAGCTCTACTTTTGCTATAAAATGTTTCCTGGCAGATTGTTTACATGTTATTCAATTTTGCCAAGGTTGTTGTAGTTGATCCGTGTATGCTATGATGTTGTTCTTGCCATGTATATCTCCTATGCCATGTCTTCTTGATGTATGTATGCTTAGTTTATCATGAAATGCTCTGTAGTGAGTGCATCGAGCTATTAAACATGCCTACTTGTTATCTGTTTTTGCCATGCCATGTTGCTGAATCTGTTAACGTAACTTGTTATATTGACATGGGTGTTACTATATTTTCTGATCCTTTTTGGCTTATGGTCAGTAAGGAACTTTTGTTATATGCTTTGATTAGATTCATGCCATGCCTTGTTTTGCTATTATAAGTTCCTGTAGCATGTAGTTTGCTTGCTCTGAACATTGCTTCCTGATGCTGTTCCTGCCATGTTCAGTAATTTCACTAAGTCTGTGAAGCTGATATATTATGCACTTTTGCCATGCTTGTTTGGACCTGTTATGATGTGATTTAGCCGTAGCTCAGTGTTCATATTTTGTCAAGCATCTTGAGTAGATCACTGCCATATGCTTTTCTGGTACGTTTGGGTGCAGTAGCTTATTTTCTTGTTGCTTGCTAAGTGGTATCATGCTGTTAATGGCAGATTTGTGCCATTCTTGTTTTGCTTGTCATTTGCAAACCGTGCATCCGATTCCGGTGATCTTTATATCGATTTCAACCGAAATCATCTCATCTTTCCAGCGGCATACTTGGTTTGCCAAGTTGATGCCTGGTTCATCATTTTCCTTCCGGAGCGCGCATACGCATTGCATATCACATCTCGCATATCATGTCATGTTTTGCATCATGTTGCTTGTGCATTGCACGGTGATTTATTGTGGTTCCTTTGCTTGTGTTCTTTCTTTGGGTAGAGCCGGGAGACGAGTACGTGAACGAGGAACCTGTTGAGAACGCTTACGAGGATCAAGCTTTCGACAACTCTGAGAACCTTGCAGGCAAGATGACCATACCCTCGAAATCACTTCTATCTTTGCTTGCTAGATGCTCGCTCTTTTGCTATGCCTATGCTACGATGCCTACCACTTGCTATATCATGCCACCCATATTGCCATGTCAGCCCCTAACCATCTTTTCCTAGCAAACCGTTGATTGGCTATGTTACCGCTTTGCTCAGCCCCTCTTATAGCGTTGCTAGTTGCAGGTGAAGATGAAGTTTGTTCCTGGTTGGAACATGGAGATGTTGTTCCTTGTTGGAACATGTTTACTTGTGGGGGATATCACAATATATCTGCTATAATTAATGCATCTATATACTTGGTAAAGGGTGGAAGGCTCGGCCTTATGCCTGGTGTTTTGTTCCACTCTTGCCACCCTAGTTTCGCCATACCGGTGTTATGTTCCTTGATTTCGCGTTCCTTACGGTTGGGTGATTTATGGGACCCCTTGACAGTTCGCTTTGAATAAGACTCCTCCAAAGAAGGCCCAACTTTGGTTTTACCATTTGCCACCTAAGCCTTTTCCCCGGGTTTTCGCGAGCCCGAGGGTCATCTTTATTTAACCCCGGCCAAGATACTCCTTGAGTGTTGGTCCAAACTAGAGCACCGTCTGGGACCATTCCTTGGCAACTTGGATTACGTCGGTACCAGACGCTTCGCTTATCCGGTGTGACCGAGAACGAGATATGTGCAGCTCCTATCGGGATTTGTCGGCACATTCGGGCGGCTTTGCTGGTCTTGTTTTATTGTTGTCGAAATGTCTTGTAGTCCGGGATTCCGAGATCGATCGGGTCTTCCCAGTAGAAGGAATATCCTTCGTTGACCGTGAGAGCTTATAACGGGCTAAGTTGGGACACCCTGCAGGTATTATCTTTCAAAGCCGTGCCCGCGTTATGAGGCAGATGGGAATTTGTTAATGTCCGGTTGTAGAAAACCCGAAGTTGACCTTAATTAAAACACATCAACGCGTGTGTAACGTGATGGTCCTTCTCGGGAGTCCGGAAGTGAACACGTGTTGGAGTTATGTTTGACGTAAGTAGTTCAGGATCACTTCTTGATCGCTACTAGCTTCACGACCGTGCTTTGCTTCTCTTCTCGCTCTCTTTTGCGAATGTAGCCACCATATATGCTAGTCGCTGCTGCAGCTCCACCTCACAACTCTGTCCTTCCTATAAGCTTAAATAGTCTTGATCTCGCGGGTGTGAGATTGCTGAGTCCCGTGACTCACAGATTCTACCAAAACAGTTGCGGGGGCCGACGATGCGGTCAGGTGGCGCAACCAAGCTCAAGTGGGAGTTCGACGAGGCACGGGTCGTTACTATGTGTCTTTTCCTGATGATCGAAGTGGAGCCCAGTTGGGATGATCGGGATCTGTAGCATTTGGGGTATCTTCTTTTATTTTGGTTCCGTAGTCGGACCTTGAGTGTAATCTGAATGATGGATGTTTAATTATGTATTGTGTGAAGTGGCGATCGTAAGCCAACTATGTATCTTTTCCTTATGTATTACATGGGTTGTGTGAAGATTACCTCACTTGCTACATTGCTTTCAATGCGGTTATGCCTCTAAGTCGTGCTTCGACACGTGGGAGATATAGCCGCATCGAGGGCGTTAAAAGTTGGTAATCGAGCCTTCCCGACTTAGGAGCCCCCGCTGATTGTTTGTCATGCGTTGTTGAGTCTAGATCAAAATGTTTTGAGTCTTAGGATTATATATATCGGAGAGTAGGATTCTTTTACTCCCCAGTCCCTTCGTCGCTTTGGTGAGGTCTCCTGACATAGAAGTTTTGACTCTCCTCTCCTCAAATTTCACTTAAAAAAAAATTTAGGATCACGCGGGTATCTTGGAATCGTTCCGATGGTTTTGTGACGAGAACATTGTTCTTGGTGCCTCCTGACATTTAGGGGTTGTGGCGGTGTCTCGGGAGTTGAGCTCCGAGGTGTTGTCGTCACAATTTTATCGTTGCAGATCTGGAATACCTGAGCTTTACCGACATCGAAATCTCTTTTGTACAGTTGTTGGTGAGATAACCCCGATAACCCAGTACTGGGGCGAGCTCGGGAGTATTGCCATGACTCTTATAACAGATGCTTTTCGAAGGTCGAGGTACACGATTTCCGAAGGTTTCTTGGTTATGTGTGGACGGATGGATACAGCTGGATCTAGGTATTGTTAGTTTGGGTGATATATTTTGTGTCCCCTGTATCCCCAACACCAGATTGCATAACCAGAAAGTTTCGGGATTTTATAGGTGGGATTCAAGTAGCTCCTAGCATTTCTTCCCGCAGATATTTGGTTTGTGATTGGGTAATCCTTACCACTTATTTGTTCCAGTCTTACCTTGTTATTTTTTTCATCAACCCTTAATTAAGTGGCTTCTCACCTTAATGGACGTGTGATGTTAGCTTTTGGAATTCATTCGTTCATCCTTGTTCGAATGTTTATTGTGAAGACTATATGTTGCAATTTCTATCCGTTGATTCAACTTGTCTATCTGTCTATCAAGTGCTAACGGATGTCACCCTCTTCAGGATGGCTCCGCCAACGCGTCTGAATCCGGAACGTGATGATGGGAATCAGTCAAACCCTCCGCCTCCACCTCCGCCTCCGGAGGCATGGCAAGCTATCATGGCAGCCACCAATGCCAATGTTCAGATGATTTTGCAACTCTTGCAAGAGCGTACCCAAGGGCAAGGCAATCAAGGAAATCAAGGTCAAGGCAACAACCAGCCGCACTTTGCTACCCTCGATCGGGTTCCTCGCTAATCAGCCGAAGTCTTTCAGTTTCTGTGTCGAGGCAACAGACGCCGACGATTGGCTTGTGGACATCTGCAAACATTTTGAATGTAGCAATGTCAGACCTGAGGATTTTGTCAAGTTTGCTTCGTTTCAACTCAAGGACCAAGCTGCTGAGTGGTTCCAGCAATACAAAGATTCTAGAGGAGGTCGTGTCATTAGCTGGGATGAGTTCCGCCGAGACTTCAGAGCTCACCACATTCCGAAAAGTGTTGTTGAGAGCAAGCGTGAGGAGTTCCGCAATCTCAAGCAAGGCAACATGTCTGTGTACCAATACAATATCCAGTTCCAGAAACTCGCTCGCTTTGCTAAGCAAGACGTCCCTGATGAAAAGAGTATGATCTATCAATTCAGAGGTGGTCTCAGAGAAGATCTGCAATTAGCTCTCGTGCTTTTTGAGCCAGAAAAGTATGATGAAATCTACAACATGGCACTGAAGCAAGAAGCTGCCCAGCTCAAATGTGAGGCTTCTAAGAAGAGAATCAGGGATGCAGTTCATTCTTCTTCTTCCTCTCAAGTGGCAGCTAAGAAGCAAAAGTTCTACCTTCCACCTCCTCCGTTCCGTGAGCCTTATCAGCAGAAGAACTCAGGTGGTCGTGGATCTTCCCACCCGCCCAACCCAGGCTATCAGAACAAGTCTAATTCTCAAACTCCAAGGTTAAATGCTCCTTACCACCGTCCGCTCTCAGAGGTGACTTGCAACAAGTGTCAGCAGAAAGGTCACTATGCGAACAAGTGCTTCAACCAAAGGCGCCTTCCGCCTCCTCCTCCTGTGAAATCTTCAAGCAATGCAGTGGTCAAGCATAATCCCAAGTCTGCAAAGGTGAACATGATGAATGCAGCTCAAGCGGAGGAATCTTCTGATGTGATAATGGGTAATCTTCCAGTTAATGATATTCCTGCAAAAGTCTTATTTGATACTGGTGCATCGCATTGTTTCATGTCAAGATCGTTCTTTGCAAAGAATGATTTTTCTTGGTCTTACCTGGATAAACCTTTGGGTATTGTTTCTCCGGGGAAGTCAATGAGAGCCAACTCAATAGTTCATGATGTCTCTATCAAGATGGGCGACTATAGATTTCTTTCTAAACCATTTGTCCTTGGTGACTCGGATATTGATCTAATTCTCGGGATGGACTGGCTTTCTCAGCACAAAGCTCAGCTTGATTGTGCTGCCAGGGAAATTCAATTGACTCACTCTTCTAATGATGTGATCATTTATGCCGCTCGTGATGAAACCATTCGGTTGTTTTCTCTCAATGAGAAGGGCGAATTGGATGCTATCTCTCAGATTCCAGTCGTTTGTGAGTACCAAGATGTTTTTCCAGAAGAGCTTCCAGGAATGCCTCCTCATCGGCCGCTTGAATTCGTTATCGATCTTGAGCCCGCATCGAACCCGTTTGCAAGCGTCCATACAAGCTTGGACCTAATGAGCTGAAGGAATTGAAGAAGCAGCTCAATGAACAAGAGCGTCTGGGTTTGATCGGACCGAGTTCATCTCCTTGGGGTTGTGGTGTTCTTTTGTCCGAAGAAGGATGGCACGGACCGACTTTCGTCGATTACCGTCCATTGAATAAGAAGACAATCAAGAACAAGTATCCACTTCCCAACATCAATGAGCTTTTCGAGCAACTCAAAGGTGCTAAAGTGTTCTCCAAGCTTGACCTTCAGTATGGGTTATCATCAAATTCGCATTCGTGAGCAAGATATTCCCAAGACAGCATTCAGAACAAGCTTTGGTTCTTATGAATATACTGTCATGTCTTTCGGCCTTGTCAATGCTCCTCCAACATTCTCTCGGATGATGAACTTCATATTCAACCCCTACACCAATGGATTCGTCTTGGTCTATCTCGATGATATTTTGGTCTTCTCCAAGAATAAGAAGGATCATGCCAAACATTTGCGATTGGTGCTAGACAAGCTCAGAGAGTATCAATTCTATGCGAAGTTTTCCAAATGTGAATTTTGGCTTGATGAAGTTCTTTACCTTGGTCATATCATCTCCGCCAAGGCAATCGCTATTAATCCCGAGAAGGTGTCCGCAGTTGTGAATTGGGAACCTCCTCAGAATGTCAAGCAGCTTCGCAGTTTTCTTGGTCTTGCAAGCTATTGCCAAAGATTCGTTGAGAATTTCTCCAAGATTGCAAAGCCTCTTTCCAACCTCCTCCAGAAGCATGTGAAGTATGTCTGGTCTCCTGAGTGTGACGTTGCTTTCAATACTCTCAAAGAGAAACTCGTCACAGCTCCTGTCTTGACTCCTCCTGATGAATCCAAGCCATTCGAAGTTTTCTGTGATGCTTCTCTTCAAGGTCTCGGTGCTGTGTTAATGAAAGAGAAGAGAGTTGTCGCCTATACCTCTCGTCAGCTGAAGCCCAACGAAAAGAACTACCCCACTCACGATCTCGAGTTGGCGGCAGTTGTCCATGCATTGATAACATGGAGACATCTCTTGTTGGGAAGGAAAGTGGACATTTTCACCGATCACAAGAGTCTCAAGTATATCTTCACTCAACCCAACCTCAACCTCAGGCAAACTCGATGGGTCGAAATAATTCAAGAGTACAATCCGAGTATTGAATATACTCCAGACAAGGCCAATGTGATTGCAGATGCTTTGAGCAGGAAGGCTTATTGCAACAGTTTAATCCTCAAGCCCTTCCAACCGGATCTCTGTGAAGCTTTCCGCAAGCTGAATCTTCAAGTTGTTCCTCAAGGCTTTCTTGCCAACCTCATAGTCTCTCCTACTTTGGAAGATCAGATTCGTGAGGCTCAACTCCTGGATACCATGGTGAAAAAGGTGAAACGTGGTATCGACAAGGGCATTTCCAAGTACAAGCGCTTCCACGTTGATGACAAAGATACTCTTTTCTTCGAGGACCGGATTGTGGTTCCTAAGGGTGATCTACGTAAAGTCATTATGAACGAGGCACACAATTCGCTTCTATCCATTCATCCCGAAGTACGAAGATGTACCATGACCTCAAGCAGTCAGATTGGTGGACTCGAATGAAGCGAGAAATTGCTCAATTCGTGAATGAATGTGATGTCTGCAGAAGAGTGAAAGCGAGAACACCAACGACCAGCTGGTCTCCTCCAACCTCTTGCTATTCCGAATGGAAGTTTGATCATATCGAAATGGACTTCGTGACTGGTTTTCCAAAGTCCAAGCGTGGAAATGATGCTATCTTCGTTGTCATTGACAAGCTTACTAAAGTGGCTCATTTTCGCCTATCAAAGAATCCATCACAGCAGCTCGGTTGGCGAGCTATACACCTCGTGATTGTCTCCTTGCACGACATTCCACAATTGATCTCATCAGACCGTGGCAGCATCTTTACCTCCAAGTTTTGGGATTCTTTTCAGAAGGCCATGGGCACCAACATTCGTTTCAAAGACAGCTTTCCATCCTCAAACAAGTGGCCAAGTCGAGCGAGTCAATCAAATCCTTGCAGATATGCTCAGGGCTTGTGTCATTTCTTTCGGTATGAAGTGGGAAGATTGTATTCCATATGCCGAGTTCTCCTACAACAACAGCTTCCAAGCGAGTTCGGGCAAGGCCCCATTCGAAATTCTCTATGGCAGAAAGTGCCGTACTCCTCTCAATTGGTCCGAGACAGGTGAACGCCAACTTCTTGGCAATGACTTGATCACAGAAGCCGAAGAAATGTGCAAAGTCATTCATGAGAATCTCAAAGCCACGCAATCGCGCCAGAAGAGCTATTATGATGACAAGCACCGTGATGTGGCTTTTGAAATTGGAGACCATGTCTACCTCCGCGTCTCTCCAATGAAAGGCACTCGTCGCTTGGGTATCAAAGGGAAGCTTGCCCCTAGATACGTGGGTCCTTTCAAGATCATTGGCAAAAGAGGCGATATCGCCTATCAACTTGAGCTTCCGTCCAACTTCGCGAACGTGCACGATGTGTTCCACGTGTCACAGCTTCGCAAGTGCTTCAAGACTCCTGAGCGCACTATCAACTTCGAAGAAATTGACCTTCAAGAAGATCTCTCTTATCATGAGCACCCCGTTGCTATTCTTGAAGAAACCGAGCGCAAGACTCGCAACAAGTCAATCAAATTCCTGAAAGTGAAGTGGTCACACCATTCCGACCGAGAAGCCACCTAGGAGCACGAGGACCACCTCTGTTCCGAATATCCGGAGTTCTTTCAGTCCTAGATCTCGGGACGAGATCCTCTTGTAGTGGTGGAGTGTTGTAACACCCCGGATGTAACTTTCCATATTTGTAACTCCAACTCTTGCCATTTTCGGCATTGTGATATGATATTCCCTCCGTGATTGGGTTTTTGTCTTTCGTTTTTGCATTTTGTCCATGTCATGCATTTCATATCATGTCATCATGTGCATCTCATTTGCATACGTGTTCGTCTCATGATTCCGAGCATTTTCCCCGTTGTCCGTTTTGCAATCCGGCACTCCTATGTCCCCCGGCGTCCCCTTTTACGTTTTTCCGTGAGTGGGTACTAAACTTTCTCGGAATGGACCGAGGTTTGTCAAGTGGCCTTGGTAAACCACTAGTAGACCACCGGTCAAGTTTTGGGTCATTTGGAGCTCGTTTGGTACTCCAACGGTTAACCGCACTCTCGCAAAGGCCTCTTTTAAGTTGCAGCCCAACACCCCTTCAAAACAGCCCAATAACCCATCTAAGTCACTTCCATGTCCATCGTCGTTCGATCACAATCGTGTGGGCGAAAACTACACTCCATTTGGAGCTTCCTAGCTCCTTCTACCTATAAATATGCATCTCTCTCTCCAAATCCGGATCCCAAACCCTAGCCCCGCTCCCTCCGCGTGCCGGACACGTCCGTCCATACGGACTAAACCCGCCGCCGCGCGCGCCAATCAGGCGCGCCACGTGGCCTCCGCCCGCCAGCCCGCCGCGCCGCCCGCGAGGCCGGCCATCGCCCCCTCGCGCCCGCTCGGCCTCGCGCGCCCCCGCCCACTCCGGCCTCGCGCCTCCGCCCGCCTCCTGCCCTCCGCCCGCCCCGCCGCCCGCCCGCCGCCGCCGCCGCCTGCCAGCGCGCGCCGCCTTGCTGCCGCCGCCGCCGCCGCCGCGCCCGCCCGCCGCCCGCGCCCGCCGCCGTCCGCCTCCTCCTCCTCGCCAGCCCGCCTCCGCCACCGCCGCCCCGCCTCGGCTTCCCCTCCGGCCGCCTCCTTCCTCCTCCGGCGAGCCTCCCCGCGCTGATCCGGCCGGATCTGAGATCCACCGACGAGGTTGACTTTCCCTCCCCGTTTTCCCTCTAAGTCCTTTCCTATGATTATTTTGTGGCATCTTCAACGATCATAACTTTGCACCTGTGGCTCCGTTTACGTGCGTGTAATATGTAAAATGTTCGCCTCAAGAGTAGATCATTTCATCTCTTTGCATCATTTTCATTTGAGCTCATCTTGATGCCCGAAATGCTGTTAGAAGAGGGCTATGTGATGTTAGTTTCTGTTTCTTAACAGAACATGCACTTTTGTCATTTTTGCCATGATTGATGTGTGCACCCTATGATCTTGAGTCCTACATGTGTTTTCTAATATGCCATGCCATCTTTCCAGGGGTGTATGCCATGTATTTTTGTGATCTCTGTGGTGACTAGCACAAGCATGCAAACTAGGCTTCCTGATGTTGCTGATTTCAGCCCCTGTTTTGCTGATATTTTTATGTCATGTTAACTTGATGCTAGCGAGAGATCCATGCATATTTTGAGATACTTCAGTAAGGATGTTTTTGACATATGGTTATTCTCTATCCATCCATGCCTTTGTTTGTAATTATGGAGTGCCATAGCTTGAGTCAATCGAGCTCTACTTTTGCTATAAAATGTTTCCTGGCAGATTGTTTACATGTTATTCAATTTTGCCAAGGTTGTTGTAGTTGATCCGTGTATGCTATGATGTTGTTCTTGCCATGTATATCTCCTATGCCATGTCTTCTTGATGTATGTATGCTTAGTTTATCATGAAAGGCTCTGTAGTGAGTGCATCGAGCTAGTAAACATGCCTACTTGTTATCTGTTTTTGCCATGCCCTGTTGCTGAATCTGTTAACGAGACTTGCTATATTGACATGGGTGTTACTATATTTTCTGATCCTTTTTGACTTATGGTCAGTAAGGGACTTTTGTTCTATGCTTTGAGTAGATTCATGCCATGCCTTGTTTTGCTATTATAAGTTCCTGTAGCATGTAGTTTGCTTGCTCTGAACATTGCTTCCTGATGCTGTTCCTGCCATGTTCAGTAATTTCACTAAGTCTGTGAAGCTGATATATTATGCACTTTTGCCATGCTTGTTTGGACCTGTTATGATGTGATTTAGCCGTAGCTCAGTGTTCATCTTTTGTCAAGCATCTTGAGTAGATCACTGCCATATGCTTTTCTGGTACGTTTGGGTGCAGTAGCTTATTTTCTTGTTGCTTGCTAAGTGGTATCATGCTGTTAATGGCAGATTTGTGCCATTCTTGTTTTGCTTGTCATTTGCAAACTGTGCATCCGATTCCGGTGATCTTTATATCGATTTCAACCGAAATCATCTCATCTTTCCAGCGGCATACTTGGTTTGCCAAGTTGATGCCTGGTTCATCATTTTCCTTCCGAAGCGCGCATACGCATTGCATATCACATCTCGCATATCATGTCATGTTTTGCATCATGTTGCTTGTGCATTGCACCGTGATTTATTGTGGTTCCTTTGCTTGTGTTCTTTCTTTGGGTAGAGCCGGGAGACGAGTACGTAAACGAGGAACCTGTTGAGAACGCTTACGAGTGTTATGCCTATGCTACGATGCCTACCACTTGCTATATCATGCCACCCATATTGCCATGTCAGCCCCTAACCATCTTTTCCTAGCAAACCGTTGATTGGCTATGTTACCGCTTTGCTCAGCCCCTCTTATAGCGTTGCTAGTTGCAGGTGAAGATGAAGTTTGTTCCTGGTTGGAACATGGAGATGTTGTTCCTTGTTGGAACATGTTTACTTGTGGGGGATATCACAATATATCTGCTATAATTAATGCATCTATATACTTGGTAAAGGGTGGAAAGCTCGGCCTTATGCCTGGTGTTTTGTTCCACTCTTGCCACCCTAGTTTCCGTCATACCGGTGTTATGTTCCTTGATTTCGCGTTCCTTACGGTTGGGTGATTTATGGGACCCCTTGACAGTTCGCTTTGAATAAGACTCCTCCAAAGAAGGCCCAACTTTTGGTTTTACCATTTGCCACCTAAGCCTTTTTCCCGGGTTTCGCGAGCGGGGTCATCTTTATTTAACCCCGGCCAAGATTCTTCGAGTGTTGGTCCAAACTAGAGCACCGTCTGGGACCATTCCTTGGCAACTTGGATTACGTCGGTACACCAGACGCTTCGCTTATCCAATGTGACCGAGAACGAGATATGTGCAGCTCCTATCGGGATTTGTCGGCACATTCGGGCGGCTTTGCTGGTCTTGTTTTATTGCTTTGTCGAAATGTCTTGTAGTCCGGGATTCCGAGATTGATCGGGTCTTCCGGTAGAAGGAATATCCTTCGTTGACCGTGAGAGCTTATAACGGGCTAAGTTGGGACACCCTGCAGGGTATTATCTTTCAAAGCCGTGCCCGGTTATGAGGCAGATGGGAATTTGTTAATGTCCGTTGTAGAAAACCCGGTTGACCTTAATTAAAACACATCAATCGTGTGTAACCGTGATGGTCCTTCTCGGCGGAGTCCGGAAGTGAACACGTGTTGGAGTTATGTTTGACGTAAGTAGTTCAGATCACTTCTTGATCGCTACTAGCTTCACGACCGTGCTTTGCTTCTCTTCTCGCTCTCTTTTGCGAATGTAGCCACCATATATGCTAGTCGCTGTCGCAGCTCCACCTCACAACTCTGTCCTTCCTATAAGCTTAAATAGTCTTGATCTCGCGGGTGTGAGATTGCTGAGTCCCGTGACTCACAGATTCTACCAAACAGTTGCAGGGCCGACGATGCGGTCAGGTGACGCAACCAAGCTCAAGTGGGAGTTCGACGAGGAACGGGGTCGTTACTATGTGTCTTTTCCTGTTGATCAGAAGTGGAGCCCAGTTGGGATGATCGGGGATCTGTGTAGCATTTGGGGTATCTTCTTTTATTTTGGTTCCATAGTCGGACCTTGAGTGTAATCTGAATGATGGATGTTTAATTATGTATTGTGTGAAGTGGCGACTGTAAGCCAACTATGTATCTTTTCCCTTATGTATTACATGGGTTGTGTGAAGATTACCTCACTTGCGACATTGCTTTCAATGCGGTTATGCCTCTAAGTCGTGCTTCGACACGTGGGAGATATAGCCGCATCGAGGGCATTACATTTTGTGAGCAAACAACTTATGGGAACAAGAATCAACTTGCATAGGAAGGTAAAACAAGCATAACTTCAAGATTTTAAGCACATACAGAGGAAACTTGATATTATTGCAATTCCTACAAGCATATGTTCCTCACTCATAATAATTTTCAGTAGCATCATGAATGAATTCAACAATATAACCAGCACCTAAATCATTCTTTTCACGATCTACTAGCATAGAAATTTTATTACTCTCCACATAAGCAAAATTCTTCTCATTCGAATAGTAGTGGAGTATCATAAGAGACTTGAATACTATAAATTGTTTCCACGTTAAAGGAGTAATGTTCAGAGAAAGGGTACTCATAATCATGACAAGTTTTATAAATATAATCATCACTACTCTTTATAGCATAAGTTTTATCACAATAATCATCATAAGTAGCAACTTTGTTCTCATCATAATCGATTGAAACCTCTTCCAAATAGTGGATACATCACTAAATAAAGTCATGACCTCTCCAAATCCACTTTCATAAATATTATAAGATTCAACATCCTCCAAAATAGTGGGATCATTACTTCCTAAAGTTGACACTCTTCCAAACCCACTTTCATCAATATAATCATCATAAGTAGGAGGCATGCTATCATCATTACAACTTTGCATATAAAAACTTGGGAGGCTAAAAGTATCACCATTATTAAACATAGAATCCCCAAGCTTGGGACAAACACTAATTGCAGCAAATATATTCTCAAATATGTCATCCTCATTAAACATAGCTTCCCAAGCTTGGGCCTTTTCATATCATAAGCATAATCACTCTCATCATTAATAGTATGGATAGCACCAATAGTATAGCAATTATCATATTCTTCCAAGCAAGTGCCAAAAAGATTTTCAAGATCATAATAAGTATCATTATGTTCCCAAGCATAATCATCACAACAGGCAATAGGCATAACGAGATCATTATCAAGTGTATTATCTTCATTCTCATGAGGCACAACAATAATAGGAGCAACTTTATTTGGGAGAGATACATTTTTACCTCTCTTCCTTTTCTTTTCTTCTTCTTCACCACATCATGTGTGGGTTCAATCTTATTTTGGAGCTCCTTATTAATGAGATTGGTTGAATAGAAGGCTCCTCCTCGTTACCTGATTCATCATAAGAAATAATAGGAGGATATTGGGAAGTCTCTTCCCTTTCATTAGCATTCTCTTCATCTTCTATTTGTTTTCTTTTCCTTATGTAATTGGCAATATAAGGATTTTCAATACAGTTCACCGCACAATACATATAAATTTTCTCTAGATCAAAATGAAGAACTTTATCAAGGGCAAATTTTGGAATATCCTTAGTTATATCGCTTAATTTCTTCATAACCCAAGAGCAAACTAAGTTCATTATGATGTGCAAGGGAAATCAAGTCATCACAATTTTTGGACACGATACGATCATGAAACAATTTGCATTGGGTACTAGAATGATCACGTTCATTGCAAAGTTCACAAGTATGGCTAAGAAAAAATAAATTTCCAGCACATTCATCTAGCTCTTCTTGCAACAATTTGGTTTCTAAGTACTTATGCCTCTTGCAATATCTATCTTCCCTATTTGGTGTGTACTTACAAACCCAATGCACTCCACAAAAATTGACATGTTTATAGGAGGCATTTTCATCATAACTAGTGCAATCATCATTAGTACTATGGATATTCAAGTAGTTCATACTAACAACATTGCAATCATGCTCATCATTCAAAGATTTAGTGCCAAACAATTTAATGCATTCTTCTTCTAACACTTTGGCACAATTTTCTTTTCCATCATACTCACGAAAGATATTAAAAATGAAGCGTATGAGGTAAACTCAGTTCCATTTTTTTGTAGTTTTTTTTATAAACTAGACTAGTGCTAAAACAAGAAACAAAAGATTCGATTGCAAGATCTAAAGATATACCTTCAAGCACTCACCTCCCGCAACGGCACTGTAAACTGCTTGATGTCTACTACGCATCCTTCTCCTTGCAGACGTTGTTGGGCCTCCAAGTGCAGAGGTTTGTAGGACAGAGCAAATTTCCTCAAGTGGATGACCTAAGGTTTATCAATCCGTGGAGGCATAGGATGAAGATGGTCTCTCTCAAACAACCCTGCAACCAAATAACAAAGAGTCTCTTGTGTCCCCAACACACCCAATACAATGGTAAATTGTATAGGTGCACTAGTTCGGCGAAGAGATGGTGATACAAGTGCAATATGGATGGTAGATATAGGTTTTGTAAACTGAAAATATAAAACAGCAAGGTAGCAAGTTTATAAAAGTGAGCGTAAACGGTATTGCAATGCTAGGAAACAAGGCCTAGGGTTCATACTTTCACTAGTGCAAGTTCTCAACAATAATAACATAATTGGATCGTATAACTATCCTCAACATGCAACAAAGAATCACTCCAAAGTCGCTAATAGTGGAGAACAAACGAAGAGATTATGGTAGGTACGAAACCACCTCAAAGTTATTCTTTCCAATCAATCCGCTGGGCTATTCCTATAAGTGTCACAAACAGCCCTAGAGTTCGTACTAGAATAACACCTTAAGACACAAATCAACCAAAACCCCGATGTCACCTAGATACTCCAATGTCACCTCAAGTATCCGTTGGTATGATTATACGAGATGCATCACATAATCTCATATTCATCTATTCAACCAACACATAGAACCTCAAAGAGTGCCCCAAAGTTTCTACCGAGAATCACGATGAAAACGTGTGCCAACCCCTATGCATAGGTTCACGGGCGGAACCCGCAAGTTGATCACCAAAACATACATCAAGTGAATCACGTGATATCCCATTGTCACCACAGATACGCACGACAAGACATACATCAAGTGTTCTCAAATCTTTAAAGACTCAATCCGATAAGATTACTTCAAAGGGAAAACTCAATCCATTACAACAGAGTAGAGGGGGAGAAGAAACATAAGATCCAACTATAATAGCAAAGCTCGCGATACATCAAGATCGTGCCAAATCAAGAACACGAGAGAGAGAGATCAAACACATAGCTACAGGTACATACCCTCAGCCCCGAGGGTGAACTACTCCCTCCTCGTCATGGAGAGCGTCGTGATGATGAAGATGGCCACCAGTGAGGGTTCGCCCCTCCGGCAGGGTGCTGGAACAGGGTCCCAATTGGTTTTTGGTGGCTCATGAGGTTTTGCGGCGGCGGAACTCCCGATCTAATCTCTGTTCTGGAAGTTTTATGGTACGTGGAGTTATATAGGCAAAAGAAGCACGTCAGGGGAGCCACGAGGGCCCCACGAAGCAGGGGGCGCGCCCTAGGGGGGTGGGCGCGCCCCCACCCTCATGGCTTCCTCGTTCCTTCCTTGACGTGGGGTCCAGGTCCATCCGGTAGCTTTCCTTCTAAAAATAACTTCTCCAGCTTGATTTCGCCCGCTTTGACTCCGCTTGATATTCCTTTTCTTCAAATATCAAATAGGCAAAAAACAGGAAATCTGGGATGGGCCTCCGGTTAATAGGTTAGTCCCAAAAATAATGTAAAAGTGGATAATAAAGCCCAATATTGTCCAAAACAGTAGATAATATAGCATGGAGCAATCAAAAATTATAGATACGTTGGAGACGTATCACACGACAATAGATTCCACCAGTATATGCAGCCAATCTGTGTGTCGACCGCGTAAACGATGCCATCGTGCACTATAGAATCAGACAGAAAATGGAGGATAAACAGGATTGATGATAAGCCATAACCATGTATGGCGACCGGATTCTAGATAGGCTAATCCCCCGTCGAACAAGGCAATGAGCTTGTAATCCATATACTTTTGTGATGGTGTGGGCACTTGAAAGGATCGAGAATAGGTGTCTATAGGGGGGTGATTAGACCCTCAACAAGCTAAAGTGCCACTTTTTAAGTTCTTCAAGTTGAGGTGGAGTTTTGGCACAAGTTTAAGCATTCACAATACATTTCAAGAAAGCATGGCAAGAGTATAAGCAGCGGAAAGAGTAAAGCATGAAAATTGCAAGAAAGTAAAGGGATGGGATTGGAGTGTGCAAACGCAATGAAGACGCGGAGATTTTTGGCATGGTTCCGATAGGTGGTGCTATCGTACGTCCACGTTGATGGAAACTTCAACCCACGAAGGGTAACGGTTGCGCGAGTCCACGGAGGGCTCCACCCACTAAGGGTCCACGAAGAAGCAACCTTGTCTAACCCACCATGGCCATCGCCCATGGAGGACTTGCCTAACACAGGTAGATCTTCACGAAGTAGGCGATCTCCTTGCCCTTACGAACGCCTTGGTTCAACTCCACAATCTTGTCGGAGGCTCCCAAGTGACACCTAACCAATCTAGGAGACACCACTCTCCAAAAGGTAATAGATGTTGTGATGACGATGAACTCCTTGCCCTTGTGCTTCAAATGATAGTCTCCCCAATACTCAACTCTCTCACACAGATTTGGCTATAGGGGAAAGATGATTTGAGTGGAAAGCAACTTGGGGAAGGCTAGATATCAAGATTCTTGTGGTTGGATTGGAATGTCTTGGTCTCAACACATGATTAGGTGGTTCTCTCTCATAAAATGAGTAGTGGAAGTGTAGCTAGGCATGTTATGATGGCTCTCTCTCGAATGAAGAAGGGATGGAGGGGTATATAGCCTCCACACAAAATCCAACCATTACACACATTTGACCCAACTCGGTCAGACCGAATAGAAAACTCGGTGAGACCGATTCAGTTCAAAATGTGAACGTTAGGAATCTCGGTGGGACCAACATGATCAACTCGGTGGAACCGATGTGCTAGGACTAGGCAAAACCTCATCATGGTGTGACTGATTGCATGAACTCAGTGAGACCGATTTCAACAATGAGTTAACAGAGAGTTGGTCGCAAACTCGATGGGACTGATTGCACATTTCGGTGGGACCAAAATAATTACAACAGCAACCGAGAGTTTGCAAGGCCATCTTGGTGAGACCGAGATCCGTGACGGTGAGATCGAATTGTCTAGGGTTTCTAGCAGTGGCTATGTCAACTGAACACGGTGGCGCCCGATAGATCAAATTGGTGGGGCCGAGTTTGACTTTAGGTTTTGAAAATATGTGGAAATGAGGAAATGGCGAGGGTTTAGGAGCAATATAACTAAGCACTTTGAGCAAGTAGATCATTAAGCAACACCTCATCCCCTTTTAATAGTATTGGCTTTCCTATGGACTCAATGTGATCCTGGATCACTAAAATGAAAATGAAGAGTCTTGAGCCTTTGCCAATCTTTGTCCTTAGCATTTTGAAGGGGTTCCACATCCTCTTGTCCATGCCACGCCATTGTTGAACTTATCTGAAAAATATTAGAGAAAGATATTAGTCCAACAAGAGATATGTTGACATTAATTACCAAAATCACCCAGGGAGCACGTGTGCTTTCAGCACTTCGCAGATTACAACCTTCATCAAATGGAGGTCGAACCAAAAGCTCGACATGTCACGTGTGTAGTAGGCAGGAGTGTCCGGCGGGCCTCGAGGCTCGATGTCGGCGATATCTAATGATGGAAGGGTGATCTCTCGCTAGGTGTAGATATCCATGAGACACCACGGACTACCGGATTCGTGGATGAGGACAATCCAGTTGGCCTTCATGCCCACCCAGTAGTGGCTGCACATGAAGGACAGGTGGGCGGGTAGTGTAAGCATTGAGGGAGTCCTGGATTAGGGGGTCCTCGGATGGCGGGCCTGGTGACGTGGGCCAGATTGATGGCCCGTGAAGATATAAGGAAGAAGACCTTCCCCCGTGTCCGTATGGGACTCTCCTTTGTGTTGATGGCAAGATTGGTGTCCAGCGCAGTAGTTTCCTTCCTCTGAAACCAACTTTGTATATTCCTAGCCCTCCGTGTCTATGTAAACCGGAGGGCTTAGTCCGTAGAGGCTATCGTAAATCATACAAGCTAGACATCTAGGGTTTAGCCATCACGATCTCGAGGTAGATCAACTCTTGTTGAAGGAAATATGCCCTAGAGGCAATAATAAAGTTGTTATTTATATTTCCTTATATCATGATAAATATTTATTATTCATGCTAGAATTGTATTATCCGTAAACTTAGTACATGTGTGAATATATAGAAAAACAAAGTGTTATTAGTATGCCTCTACTTGACTAGCTCGTTAAATCAAAGATGGTTAAGTTTCCTAGCCATAGACATGAGTTGTCATTTGATTAACGGGATCACATCATTAGAAGAATGATGTGATTGACTTGACCCATTCCGTTAGCTTAGCACTTGATCGCTTAGTATATTGCTATTGCTTTCTTCATGACTTATACATGTTCCTATGACTATGAGATTATGCAACTCCCAAATACCGAGGAACACTTTGTGTGCTACCAAACGTCACAACATAACCGGATGATTATAAAGGTGCTCTACAGGTGTCTCCGATGGTGCTTGTTGAGTTGGCATAGATCGAGATTAGGATTTGTCACTCAGATTGTCGGAGAGGTATCTCTGGGCCCTCTCGGTAATGCACATCACTATAAGCCTTGCAAGTGCTACCTCTTGAGCACTGCGTTGGTTTTCCCTTGAAGACGAAAGGGTGATGCAGCAAAGTAGCGTAAGTATTTCCCCGCTTTGAGAACCAAGGTATCAATCCAAAGAGGAGGCTACGCCACGAGTCCCTCATACCTACACAAAACAAATAAATCCTTGCAACCAACGCGATAAGGGGTTGTCAATCCCTTCATGTTCACTTACGAGAGTGAGATCTGATAGATAAGATAGGATAATATTTTTGGTATTTTTGTGATAAAGATGCAAAGTAAAATAAAAGCAAAGTAAAAGCAAAGGAAATAACTAAGTGTTGGAAGATTAATATGATGAAGATAGACCCGGGGCATAGGTTTCACTAGTGGCTTCTCTCAAGAGCATAAGTATTTTACAAGGTGAACGAATTATGTTGAGCAATTGATGAATTGAGCATAGTTATGAGAATATCTAGGTATAATCATGTATATAGGCATCACATCCGAGACAAGTAGACCGACTCTCGATCGCATCTACTACTATTACTCCACTCATCGACCGCTATCCAAAGCATGCATCTAGAGTATTAAGTTCATGAAAACAGAGTAACGCCTTAAGCAAGATGACATGATGTAGAGGGATAAATTCATGCAATATGATAAAAACCCATCTTGTTATCCTCGATGGCAACAATACAATACGTGCCTTGCTGCCCCTCATCACACCGGGAAAGGACACCGCAAGATTGAACCCAAAGCTAAGCACTTCTCCCATTGCAAGAAAGATCAATCTAGTAGGCCAAACCAAACTGATAATTCAAGAGACTTGCAAAGATAACCAATCATACATAAAAGAATTCAAATGCTTCGACACGTGGGAGATATAGCCGCATCGAGGCGTTAAAGTTGGTAATCGAGCCTTCCCGACTTAGGAGCCCTGCTTGATTGTTTCTTTGGCGTTGTTGAGTCTAGATCAAAAATGTTTTGAGTCTTAGGATTATATATATCGGAGTAGGATTCTTTTACTCCCAGGTCCTTAAATCGCTTTGGTGAGGTCTCGACATAGAAGTTTTGACTCTCCTCTCCTCAAATTTCACTAAAAAATTTAGGATCACGCGGGTATCTTGGAATCGTTCGATGGTTTTGTGGCGAGAACATTGTTCTTGGTGCCTCGACATTTAGGGGTTGTGGCGGTGTCCGGGAATTGAGCTCCGAGGTGTTGTCGTCACAATTTTATCGTTGCAGATTCGGAATACTGAGCTTTACCGACATCGAAATCTCTTTTATGCAGTTGTTGGTGAGATAACCCGATAACCCGATCTTGAGGCGAGCTCGGGAGTATTGCCATGACTCTTATAACGGATGCTTTTGAAGGTCGAGGTACACGATTTCGAAGGTTTCTTGGTTATGTGTGGGCGGATGGATACAGGTGGATCTAGGTATTGTTAGTTTGGGTGATATATTTTGTGTCCCTGTATCCCCAACACAGTTGCATAACCGAGAAAGTTTGAGATTTTATAGGTGGGATTCAAGTAGCTCTAGCATTTCTTCCCTGAGATATTTGGTTTGTGATTGGGTAATCCTTACCACTTATTTGTTCAGATCTTACCTTGTTATTTTTTCATCAACCCTTAATTAAGTGGCTTCTCACCTTAATGGGCGTGTGATGTTAGCTTTTGGAATTCATTCGTTCATCCTTGTTGAATGTTTATTGTGAAGACTATATGTTGCAATTTCTATCCGTTGATTCAACTTGTCTATCTGTCTATCAAGTGCTAACGGATGTCACCCTCTTCAGGATGGCTCCGCCAACGCGTCTGAATCCGGAACGTGATGATGGGAATCAGTCAAACCCTCCGCCTCCACCTCCGCCTCCGGAGGCATGGCAAGCTATCATGGCAGCCACCAATGCCAATGCTCAGATGATTTTGCAACTCTTGCAAGAGCGTACCCAAGGGCAAGGCAATCAAGGAAATCAAGGTCAAGGCAACAACCAGCCGCACTTTGCTACCCTCGATCGGTTCCTCGCTAATCAGCGAAGTCTTTCGGTTTACGTGTCGAGGCAGCAGACGCTGACGATTGGCTTGTGGACATCTGCAAACATTTTGAATGTAGCAATGTCGGACACGAGGATTTTGTCAAGTTTGCTTCGTTTCAACTCAAGGACCAAGCTCTTTGAGTGGTTCGACAATACAAAGATTCTAGAGGAGGTCGTGTCATTAGCTGGGATGAGTTCGCGAGACTTGAGCTCACCACATTCGAAAAGTGTTGTTGAGAGCAAGCGTGAGGAGTTCCGCAATCTCAAGCAAGGCAACATGTCGTGTACCAATACAATATCCAGTTCGAGAAACTCGCTTTGCTAAGCAAGGCGTCCACGATGAAAAGAGTATGATCTATCAATTGAGAGGTGGTCTCGGAGAAGATCTGCAATTAGCTCTCGTGCTTTTGAGCGAGAAAAGTATGATGAATTCTACAACATGGCCTTTGAAGCAAGAAGCTGCCCAGCTCAAATGTGAGGCTTCTAAGAAGAGAATCGGGATGCAGATTCAGTCTTCTTCTTCCTCTCAAGTGGCAGCTAAGAAGCAAAAGTTCTACCTTCCTCCTCCTCCGTTCCGTCGGCCTTATCAGCCAGAAGAACTCGGTGGTCGTGGATCTTCCCACCCGCCCAACCAGGCTATCGAACAAGTCTAATTCTCAAACTCCAAGGTTAAATGCTCCTTACCACCGTCCGCTCTCGGAGGTGACTTGCAACAAGTGTCGTGAGAAAGGTCACTATGCGAACAAGTGCTTCAACCAAAGCGCCTTCCGCCTCCTCCTCTGTGAAATCTTCAAGCAATGCGGTGGTCAAGCATAATCCCAAGTCGCAAAGGTGAACATGATGAATGCAGCTCAAGCGGAGAATCTTCGATGTGATAATGGGTAATCTTCCGATTAATGATATTCTGCAAAAGTCTTATTTGATCTTGGTGCATCACATTGTTTCATGTCAAGATCGTTCTTTGCAAAGAATGATTTTCTTGGTCTTACTGGATAAACCTTTGGGTATTGTTTCTCGGGGAAGTCAATGAGAGCCAACTCAATAGTTCATGATGTCTCTATCAAGATGGGCGACTATAGATTTCTTTCTAAACCATTTGTCCTTGGTGACTCGGATATTGATCTAATTCTCGGGATGGGTGGCTTTCTCGGCACAAAGCTCGGCTTGATTGTGCTGCCGGGAAATCAATTGACTCACTCTTCTAATGATGTGATCATTTATGCGCTCGTGATGAAACCATTGGTTGTTTTCTCTCAATGAGAAGGCGAATTGGATGCTATCTCTCGATTCGATCGTTTGTGAGTACCAAGATGTTTTTCGGAAGAGCTTCGGGAATGCCTCCTCATCGGCGATTGAATTAGTTATCGATCTTGAGCACGGCATTGAACCCGTTTGCAAGCGTCCATACAAGCTTGGACCTAATGAGCTGAAGGAATTGAAGAAGCAGCTCAATGAACAAGAGCGTCTGGGTTTGATCGGACCGAGTTCATCTCCTTGGGGTTGTGGTGTTCTTTTGTCCGGAAGAAGGATGGCGCGGACCGACTTTCGTCGATTACCGTCCATTGAATAAGAAGACAATCAAGAACAAGTATCCACTTCCCAACATCAATGAGCTTTTCGAGCAACTCAAAGGTGCTAAAGTGTTCTCCAAGCTTGACCTTCGTATGGGTTATCATCAAATTCGCATTCGTGAGCAAGATATTCCCAAGACAGCATTCAGAACAAGCTTTGGTTCTTATGAATATACTGTCATGTCTTTCGGCCTTGTCAATGCTCCTCCAACATTCTCTCGGATGATGAACTTCATATTCAACCCCTACACCAATGGATTCGTCTTGGTCTATCTCGATGATATTTTGGTCTTCTCCAAGAATAAGAAGGATCATGCCAAACATTTGCGATTGGTGCTAGACAAGCTCGAGTATCAATTCTATCGAAGTTTTCCAAATGTGAATTTTGGCTTGATGAAGTTCTTTACCTTGGTCATATCATCTCCGCCAAGGCAATCGCTATTAATCCCGAGAAGGTGTCGCAGATTGTGAATTGGGAACCTCCTCGGAATGTCAAGCAGCTTAGCGATTTTCTTGGTCTTGCAAGCTATTGCCAAAGATTCGTTGAGAATTTCTCCAAGATTGCAAAGCCTCTTTCCAACCTCCTCGAAGCATGTGAAGTATATACGGTCTCCACGAGTGTGGCGTTGCTTTCAATACTCTCAAAGAAAACTCGTCACAGCTCTGTCTTGACTCCTCTGATGAATCCAAGCCATTGAAGTTTTACGTGATGCTTCTCTTCAAGGTCTCGGTGCTGTGTTAATGAAAGAGAAGAGAGTTGTCGCCTATACCTCTCGTCATTTGAAGCCCAACGAAAAGAACTACCCCACTCACGATCTCGAGTTGGCGGCGATTGTCCATGCATTGATAACATGGAGACATCTCTTGTTGGGAAGGAAAGTGGACATTTTCACCGATCACAAGAGTCTCAAGTATATCTTCACTCAACCCAACCTCAACCTCGAGCAAACTCGATGGGTGAAATAATTCAAGAGTACAATCCGGTATTGAATATACTCGAGACAAGGCCAATGTGATTGCAGATGCTTTGAGCAGGAAGGCTTATTACAGCAGTTTAATCCTCAAGCCCTTCCAACGGATCTCTGTGAAGCTTTCCATAGCTGAATCTTCAAGTTGTTCCTCAAGGCTTTCTTGCCAACCTCATAGTCTCTCCTACTTTGGAAGATCAGATTCGTGAGGCTCAACTCCTGGATACCATGGTGAAAAAGGTGAAAGCGTGGTATCGACAAGGGCATTCAAGTACAAGTGCTTCCACGTTGATGACAAAGATACTCTTTTCTTGAGGACGGATTGTGGTTCCTAAGGGTGATCTCGTAAAGTCATTATGAGCAGGCACACAATTCGCTTCTATCCATTCATCACGGAAGTACGAAGATGTACCATGACCTCAAGCGATCGTATTGGTGGACTCGAATGAAGCGAGAAATTGCTCAATTCGTGAATGAATGTGATGTCTGCGAGAAGAGTGAAAGCGAGAACACCAACGACCAGCTGGTCTCCTCCAACCTCTTGCTATTCGAATGGAAGTTTGATCATATCGAAATGGACTTCGTGACTGGTTTTCCAAAGTCCAAGCGTGGAAATGATGCTATCTTCGTTGTCATTGACAAGCTTACTAAAGTGGCTCATTTTCTGCCTATCAAAGAATCCATCACAGCAGCTCAGTTGGCAGAGCTATACACCTCCAGGATTGTCTCCTTGCACGACATTCCACAATTGATCTCATCAGACCGTGGCAGCATCTTTACCTCCAAGTTTTGGGATTCTTTTCAGAAGGCCATGGGCACCAACATTCGTTTCAGCACAGCTTTCCATCCTCAAACAAGTGGCCAAGTCGAGCGAGTCAATCAAATCCTTGCAGATATGCTCAGGGCTTGTGTCATTTCTTTCGGTATGAAGTGGGAAGATTGTATTCCATATGCGAGTTCTCCTACAACAACAGCTTCCAAGCGAGTTCGGCAAGGCCCCATTCGAAATTCTCTATGGCGAAAAGTGTCGTACTCCTCTCAATTGGTCCGAGACAGGTGAGCGCCAACTTCTTGGCAATGACTTGATCACGAAGCGAAGAAATGTGCAAAGTCATTCATGAGAATCTCAAAGCCACATAATCGCGCCGGAAGAGCTATTATGATGACAAGCACCGTGATGTGGCTTTTGAAATTGGAGACCATGTCTACCTCCGCGTCTCTCAATGAAAGGCACTCGTCGCTTGGGTATCAAAGGAAGCTTGCCCCTAGATCGTGGGTCCTTTCAAGATCATTGGCAAAAGAGGCGATATCGCCTATCAACGAGCTTCCGTCCAACTTCGCGAGCGTGCGATGTGTTCCACGTGTCACAGCTTAAAGTGCTTCAAGACTCTGGCGCACTATCAACTTCAAGAAATTGACCTTCAATAAGATCTCTCTTATCATGAGCACCCGTTGCTATTCTTGAAGAAACCGGCGCAAGACTGCAACAAGTCAATCAAATTCCTGAAAGTGAAGTGGTCACACCATTCCGACCGAGAAGCCACCTGGGAGCGCGAGGACCACCTCTGTTCCGAATATCCGGAGTTCTTTCAGTCCTAGATCTCGGGACGAGATCCTCTTGTAGTGGTGGAGTGTTGTAACACCCCGGATGTAACTTTCCATATTTGTAACTCCAACTCTTGCCATTTTCGGCATTGTGATATGATATTCCCTCCGTGGTTGGGTTTTTGTATTTCGTTTTTGCATTTTGTCCATGTCATGCATTTCATATCATGTCATCATGTGCATCTCATTTGCATACGTGTTCGTCTCATGATTCCGAGCATTTTCCCCGTTGTCCATTTTGCAATCCGGCACTCCTATGTCCCCCGGCGTCCCCTTTTACGTTTTTCCGTGAGTGGGTACTAAACTTTCTCGGAATGGACGAGGTTTGTCAAGTGGCCTTGGTAAACCACTAGTAGACCACCGGTCAAGTTTGAGTCATTTGGAGCTCGTTTGGTACTCAGCGGTTAACCGCCTCTCGCAAAGGCCTCTTTTAAGTTGCAGCCCAACACCCTTCAAAACAGCCCAATAACCCATCTAAGTCACTTCCATGTCCATCGTCGTTCGATCACAATCGTGTGGCGAAAACTACACTCCATTTGGAGCTTCCTAGCTCCTTCTACCTATAAATATGCATCTCCTCTCCGTCCGGATCCCAAACCCTAGCCCGCTCCTCGCGTCTTGGGACACGTCCGATCCGCGGATAAACTCCCCGCCCGCGGCCAATCAGGCGCGCCACGTAGCCTCCGCCGCGCCAGCCCGCCGCCCGTCCCATGAGGCGGCCAGAGCCCTCCCGCGCCCGCTCCGGCCCGCGCCCGGCCATGAGCCCTCCGCCTCCCGCTCGGCCAGCGCCCGGCCTCCCGTCCTCCAGCGCCTCCGCCCGCCACCCGCCGCCCGCCCGGCCCGCCGCCGCCGCCGCCTCAGCGCCGGCGCCGCGCCGCCGCCGCCTCGCCATCGCCGCCCGCCCGCCCGCGCCCACCGCCCGTCTTGCCTCCTCGTCGCCGCCGCCTCCGCCTGCGCGGCCCCGCCTCGGCTTCCCCTCGGCGGCCGCTCCTTCCTCCCTCCGGCGAGCCCGCGCGCTCGGGATCCGCCGGATCTGAGATCCACCGCGAGGTTGACTTTCCCCTCCCCGTTTTCCCTCTAAGTCTTTTCCTATGATTATTTTGTGGCATCTTCAGCGCATCATAACTTTGCACCGTGGCTCCGTTTTCGTGCGTGTAATATGTAAAATGTTCGTCTCGAAGAGTAGATCATTTCATCTCTTTGCATCATTTTCATTTGAGCTCATCTTGATGCCCGAAATGCTGTTAGAAGAGGGCTATGTGATGTTAGTTTACATTTCTTAACAGAACATGCACTTTGTCATTTTTGCCATGATTGATGTGTGCACCCTATGATCTTGAGTCCTACATGTGTTTTCTAATATGCCATGCCATCTTTCCAGGGTGTATGCCATGTATTTTTGTGATCTCTGTGGTGACTAGCACAAGCATGCAAACTAGGCTTCTGATGTTGCTGATTTCAGCCCTGTTTTCTTGATATTTTTATGTCATATTAACTTGATGCTAGCGAGAGATCCATGCATATTTTGAGATACTTCAGTAAGGATGTTTTTGACATATGGTTATTCTCTATCCATCCATGCCTTTGTTTGTAATTATGGAGTGCCATAGCTTGAGTTAATCGAGCTCTACTTTTGCTATAAAATGTTTCCTGGCAGATTGTTTACATGTTATTCAATTTTGCCAAGGTTGTTGTAGTTGATCCGTGTATGCTATGATGTTGTTCTTGCCATGTATATCTCCTATGCCATGTCTTCTTGATGTATGTATGCTTAGTTTATCATGAAATGCTCTGTAGTGAGTGCATCGAGCTAGTAAACATGCCTACTTGTTATCTGTTTTGCCATGCCACATTGCTGAATCATTAACTAGACTTGCTATATTGACATGGGTGTTACTATATTTTCTGATCCTTTTTGACTTATGGTCAGTAAGGGACTTTTGTTCTATGCTTTGAGTAGATTCATGCCATGCCTTGTTTTGCTATTATAAGTTCCTGTAGCATGTAGTTTGCTTGCTCTGAACATTGCTTCCTGATGCTGTTCCTGCCATGTTCAGTAATTTCACTAAGTCTGTGAAGCTGATATATTATGCACTTTTGCCATGCTTGTTTGGACCTGTTATGATGTGATTTAGCCGTAGCTCAGTGTTCATCTTTTGTCAAGCATCTTGAGTAGATCACTGCCATATGCTTTTCTGGTACGTTTGGGTGCAGTAGCTTATTTTCTTGTTGCTTGCTAAGTGGTATCATCTTGTTAATGGCAGATTTGTGCCATTCTTGTTTTGCTTGTCATTTGCAAACTGTGCATCCGATTCGGTGATCTTTATATCGATTTCAACGAAATCATCTCATCTTTCAGCGGCATACTTGGTTTGCCAAGTTGATGCCTGGTTCATCATTTTCCTTCGGAGCGCGCATCGCATTGCATATCACATCTCGCATATCATGTCATGTTTTGCATCATGTTGCTTGTGCATTGCACCGTGATTTATTGTGGTTCCTTTGCTTGTGTTCTTTCTTTGGGTAGAGCCGGAGGCGAGTCGTGAGCGAGGAACCTGTTGAGAACGCTTACGAGGATCAAGCTTTCGACAACTCGAGAACCTTGCGAGCAAGATGACCATACCCTCGAAATCACTTCTATCTTTGCTTGCTAGATGCTCGCTCTTTTGTTATGCCTATGCTCGATGCCTACCACTTGCTATATCATGCCACCCATATTGCCATGTCAGCCCCTAACCATCTTTTCCTAGCAAACCGTTGATTGGCTATGTTACCGCTTTGCTCGGCCCTCTTATAGCGTTGCTAGTTGCGGTGAAGATGAAGTTTGTTCCTGGTTGGAACATGGAGATGTTGTTCCTTGTTGGAACATGTTTACTTGTGGGGATATCACAATATATCTGCTATAATTAATGCATCTATATACTTGGTAAAGGGTGGAAAGCTCGGCCTTATGCAGGTGTTTTGTTCCACTCTTGCCACCTAGTTTCCGTCATACGGTGTTATGTTCCTTGATTTCGCGTTCCTTACGGTTGGGTGATTTATGGGACCCCTTGACAGTTCGCTTTGAATAAGACTCCTCCAAAGAAGGCCCAACTTTTGGTTTTACCATTTGCCACCTAAGCCTTTTTCCCCGGGTTTCGCGAGCAGGGGTCATCTTTATTTAACCCCGGGCGATACTCCTTGAGTGTTGGTCCAAACTAAACACCGTCGGGACCATTCCTTGGCAACTTGGATTACGTCGGTACCAGACGCTTCGCTTATCGGTGTGACCTGAGAACGAGATATGTGCAGCTCCTATCGGGATTTGTCGGCACATTCGGGCGGCTTTGCTGGTCTTGTTTTATTCTTTGTCGAAATGTCTTGTAGTCCGGATTCGAGATTGATCGGGTCTTCCCGTAGAAGAATATCCTTCGTTGACCGTGAGAGCTTATAACGGGCTAAGTTGGGACACCCTGCAGGTATTATCTTTCAAAGCCGTGCCCATGTTATGAGGCAGATGGGAATTTGTTAATGTCGGTTGTAGAAAACCGAAGTTGACCTTAATTAAAACACATCAACGGCGTGTGTAACCGTGATGGTCCCTTCTCGTGAGTCCGGAAGTGAACACGTGTTGGAGTTATGTTTGGCGTAAGTAGTTCAGGATCACTTCTTGATCGCTACTAGCTTCACGACCGTGCTTTGCTTCTCTTCTCGCTCTCTTTTGCGAATGTAGCCACCATATATGCTAGTCGCTGCGCAGCTCCACCTCACAACTCTGTCCTTCCTATAAGCTTAAATAGTCTTGATCTCGCGGGTGTGAGATTGCTGAGTCCCGTGACTCACAGATTCTACCAAAACAGTTGCAGGGGCCGGCGATGCGGTGCAGGTGGCGCAACCAAGCTCAAGTGGGAGTTCGACGAGGCACGGGTTAGTTACTATGTGTCTTTTCCTGTTGATCGAAGTGGAGCCAGTTGGGATGATCGGGGATCATGTAGCATTTGGGGTATCTTCTTTTATTTTGGTTCCATAGTCGGACCTTGAGTGTAATCTGAATGATGGATGTTTAATTATGTATTGTGTGAAGTGGCGTAATAAGCCAACTATGTATCTTTTCCTTATGTATTACATGGGTTGTGTGAAGATTACCTCACTTGCGACATTGCTTTCAATGCGGTTATGCCTCTAAGTCGTGCTTCGACACGTGGGAGATATAGCCGCATCGAGGGCATTACATTTTGTGAGCAAACAACTTATGGGAACAAGAATCAACTTGCATAGGAAGGTAAAACAAGCATAACTTCAAGATTTTAAGCACATACAGAGGAAACTTGATATTATTGCAATTCCTACAAGCATATGTTCCTCACTCATAATAATTTTCAGTAGCATCATGAATGAATTCAACAATATAACCAGCACCTAAATCATTCTTTTCACGATCTACTAGCATAGAAATTTTATTACTCTCCACATAAGCAAAATTCTTCTCATTCGGAATAGTAGTGGGAGTATCATAAGAGACTTGAATACTATAAATTGTTTCCACGTTAAAGGAGTAATGTTCAGAGAAAGGGTACTCATAATCATGACAAGTTTTATAAATATAATCATCACTACTCTTTATAGCATAAGTTTTATCACAATAATCATCATAAGTAGCAACTTTGTTCTCATCATAATCGATTGAAACCTCTTCCGAAATAGTGGATACATCACTAAATAAAGTCATGACCTCTCCAAATCCACTTTCATAAATATTATAAGATTCAACATCCTCCAAAATAGTGGGATCATTACTTCCTAAAGTTGACACTCTTCCAAACCCACTTTCATCAATATAATCATCATAAGTAGGAGGCATGCTATCATCATTACAACTTTGCATATAAAAACTTGGGAGGCTAAAAGTATCACCATTATTAAACATAGAATCCCCAAGCTTGGGACAAACACTAATTGCAGCAAATATATTCTCAAATATGTCATCCTCATTAAACATAGCTTCCCCAAGCTTGGGCCTTTTCATATCATAAGCATAATCACTCTCATCATTAATAGTATGGATAGCACCAATAGTATAGCAATTATCATATTCTTCCAAGCAAGTGCCAAAAAGATTTTCAAGATCATAATAAGTATCATTATGTTCCCAAGCATAATCATCACAACAGGCAATAGGCATAACGAGATCATTATCAAGTGTATTATCTTCATTCTCATGAGGCACAACAATAATAGGAGCAACTTTATTTGGGAGAGATACATTTTTACCTCTCTTCCTTTTCTTTTCTTCTTCTTCACCACATCATGTGTGGGTTCAATCTTATTTTTGGAGCTCCTTATTAATGAGATTGGTTGAATAGAAGGCTCCTCCTCGTTACCTGATTCATCATAAGAAATAATAGGAGGATATTGGGAAGTCTCTTCCCTTTCATTAGCATTCTCTTCATCTTCTATTTGTTTTCTTTTCCTT
Organism: Aegilops longissima; assembly: GCA_021605205.1. NCBI lineage: Eukaryota > Viridiplantae > Streptophyta > Magnoliopsida > Poales > Poaceae > Aegilops > Aegilops longissima. The sequence continues at coordinate 576,918,408 of CM038677.1, forward strand.
ATGTAATTGGCAATATAAGGATTTTCAATACAGTTCACCGCACAATACATATAAATTTTCTCTAGATCAAAATGAAGAACTTTATCAAGGGCAAATTTTGGAATATCCTTAGTTATACGTTTAATTTCTTCATAACCCAAGAGCAAACTAAGTTCATTATGATGTGCAAGGGAAATCAAGTCATCACAATTTTTGGACACGATACGATCATGAAACAATTTGCATTGGGTACTAGAATGATCACGTTCATTGCAAAGTTCACAAGTATGGCTAAGAAAAAATAAATTTCCAGCACATTCATCTAGCTCTTCTTGCAACAATTTGGTTTCTAAGTACTTATGCCTCTTGCAATATCTATCTTCCCTATTTGGTGTGTACTTAGGCCCAATGCACTCCACAAAATTGACATGTTTATAGGAGGCATTTTCATCATAACTAGTGCAATCATCATTAGTACTATGGATATTCAAGTAGTTCATACTAACAACATTGCAATCATGCTCATCATTCAAAGATTTAGTGCCAAACAATTTAATGCATTCTTCTTCTAACACTTTGGCACAATTTTCTTTTCCATCATACTCACGAAAGATATTAAAAAATGAAGCGTATGAGGTAAACTCAGTTCCATTTTTTTTGTAGTTTTCTTTTATAAACTAGACTAGTGCTAAAACAAGAAACAAAAAGATTCGATTGCAAGATCTAAAGATATACCTTCAAGCACTCACCTCCCCGGCAACGGCACCAGAAACTGCTTGATGTCTACTACGCATCCTTCTCCTTGCAGACGTTGTTGGGCCTCCAAGTGCAGAGGTTTGTAGGACAGTAGCAAATTTCCCTCAAGTGGATGACCTAAGGTTTATCAATCCGTGGGAGGCATAGGATGAAGATGGTCTCTCTCAAACAACCCTGCAACCAAATAACAAAGAGTCTCTTGTGTCCCCAACACACCCAATACAATGGTAAATTGTATAGGTGCACTAGTTCGGCGAAGAGATGGTGATACAAGTGCAATATGGATGGTAGATATAGGTTTTTGTAAACTGAAAATATAAAAACAGCAAGGTAGCAAGCGATAAAAGTGAGCGTAAACGGTATTGCAATGCTAGGAAACAAGGCCTAGGGTTCATACTTTCACTAGTGCAAGTTCTCAACAATAATAACATAATTGGATCGTATAACTATCCCTCAACATGCAACAAAGAATCACTCCAAAGTCGCTAATAGTGGAGAACAAGCGAAGAGATTATGGTAGGTGCGAAACCACCTCAAAGTTATTCTTTCCAATCAATCCGTTGGGCTATTCCTATAAGTGTCACAAACAGCCCTAGAGTTCGTACTAGAATAACACCTTAAGACACAAATCAACCAAAACCCTGATGTCACCTAGATACTCCAATGTCACCTCAAGTATCCGTTGGTATGATTATACGAGATGCATCACATAATCTCATATTCATCTATTCAACCAACACATAGAACCTCAAAGAGTGCCCCAAAGTTTCTACCGGAGAATCACGACGAAAACGTGTGCCAACCCCTATGCATAGGTTCACGGGCGGAACCCGCAAGTTGATCACCAAAACATACATCAAGTGAATCACGTGATATCCCATTGTCACCACAGATCATACGACAAGACATACATCAAGTGTTCTCAAATCTTTAAAGACTCAATCCGATAAGATTACTTCAAAGGAAAACTCAATCCATTACAGCAGTAGAGGGGAGAAGAAACATAAGATCCAACTATAATAGCAAAGCTCGCGATACATCAAGATCGTGCCAAATCAAGAACACGAGAGAGAGAGATCAAACACATAGCTACAGGTACATACCCTCAGCCCGGGGTGAACTACTCCCTCCTCGTCATGGAGGCGTCGTGATGATGAAGATGGCCACCGGTGAGGTTCGCCCCTCGTGAAGTCTTTGGAACAGGGTCCCAATTGGTTTTGGTGGCTCATGAGGTTTTGCGGCGGCGGAACTCCCGATCTAATCTCTGTTCGGAAGTTTTATAGTGCATGGAGTTATATAGGCAAAAGAAGCACGTCGGGGAGCCACGAGGGCCCCACAAGGGGCGCGCCCTAGGGGGTGGGCGCCCCCACCCTCATGGCTTCCTCGTTCCTTCCTTGACGTGGGGTCCAGTCCATCCGTAGCTTTCCTTCTAAAATAACTTCTCCAGTTGATTTCGTTCCGTTTGACTCCGTTTGATATTCCTTTTCTTGAAATCTTGAAATAGGCAAAAACAGAAATCGGGATGGGCCTCCGGTTAATAGGTTAGTCCCAAAAATAATGTAAAGTGGATAATAAAGCCCAATATTGTCCAAAACAGTAGATAATATAGCATGGAGCAATCAAAAATTATAGATACGTTGGAGACGTATCACACGACAATAGATTCCACCAGTATATGCAGCCAATCTGTGTGTCGACCGCGTAAACGATGCCATCGTGCACTATAGAATCAGACAGAAAATGGAGGATAAACAGGATTGATGATAAGCCATAACCATGTATGGCGACCGGATTCTAGATAGGCTAATCCCCCGTCGAACAAGGCAATGAGCTTGTAATCCATATACTTTTGTGATGGTGTGGGCACTTGAAAGGATCGAGAATAGGTGTCTATAGGGGGGTGATTAGACCCTCAACAAGCTAAAGTGCCACTTTTTAAGTTCTTCAAGTTGAGGTGGAGTTTTGGCACAAGTTTAAGCATTCACAATACATTTCAAGAAAGCATGGCAAGAGTATAAGCAGCGGAAAGAGTAAAGCATGAAAATTGCAAGAAAGTAAAGGGATGGGATTGGGTGTGCAAGCGCAATGAAGACGCGGAGATTTTTGGCATGGTTCCGATAGGTGGTGCTATCGTGCGTCCACGTTGATGGAAACTTCAACCCACGAAGGGTAGCAGTTGCTTGCGAGTCCACGGAGGCTCCACCCACTAAGGGTCCACGAAGAAGCAACCTTGTCTAACCCACCATGGCCATCGCCCATGGAGGACTTGCCTAACACAGTAGATCTTCACGAAGTAGGCGATCTCCTTGCCCTTACGAACGCCTTGGTTCAACTCCACAATCTTGTCGGAGGCTCCCAAGTGACACCTAACCAATCTAGGAGACACCACTCTCCAAAAGGTAATAGATGTTGTGATGACGATGAACTCCTTGCCCTTGTGCTTCAAATGATAGTCTCCCCAATACTCAACTCTCTCACACAGATTTGGCTATAGGGGAAAGATGATTTGAGTGGAAAGCAACTTGGGGAAGGCTAGATATCAAGATTCTTGTGGTTGGATTGGAATGTCTTGGTCTCAACACATGATTAGGTGGTTCTCTCTCATAAAATGAGTAGTGGAAGTGTAGCTAGGCATGTTATGATGGCTCTCTCTCGAATGAAGAAGGGGATGGAGGGGTATATATAGCCTCCACACAAAATCCAACCATTACACACATTTGACCCAACTCGGTCAGACCGAATAGAAAACTCGGTGAGACCGATTCAGTTCAAAATGTGAACGTTAGGAATCTCGGTGGGACCAACATGATCAACTCGGTGGAACCGATGTGCTAGGACTAGGGCAAAACCTCATCATGGTGTGACCGATTGCATGAACTCAGTGAGACCGATTTCAACAATGAGTTAACAGAGAGTTGGTCAGGCAAACTCGATGGGACTGATTGCACATTTCGGTGGGACCAAAATAATTACAACAGGCAACCGAGAGTTTGCAAGGCCATCTTGGTGAGACCGAGATCCGTATCGGTGAGATCGAATTGTCTAGGGTTTCTAGCAGTGGCTATGTCAACTGAACACGGTGGCGCCCGATAGATCAAATTGGTGGGGCCGAGTTTGACTTTAGGTTTTGAAAATATGTGGAAATGAGGAAATGGCGAGGGTTTAGGAGCAATATAACTAAGCACTTTGAGCAAGTAGATCATTAAGCAACACCTCATCCCTTTTAATAGTATTGGCTTTCCTATGGACTCAATGTGATCTGGATCACTAAAATGAAAATGAAGAGTCTTGAGCCTTTGCCAATCTTTGTCCTTAGCATTTTGAAGGGGTTCCACATCCTCTTGTCCATGCCACGCCATTGTTGAACTTATCTGAAAAATATTAGAAAAGATATTAGTCCAACAAGAGATATGTTGACATTAATTACCAAAATCACCGAGGAGCACGTGTGCTTTCAGACTTCCATGATTACAACCTTCATCAAATGGAGGTCGAACCAAAAGCTCGACATGTCACGTGTGTAGTAGGCGGGAGTGTCCGGCGGGCCTCGAGGCTCGATGTCGGCGATATCTAATGATGGAAGGTGATCTCTCGCTAGGTGTAGATATCCATGAGACACCACGGACTACGGATTCGTGGATGAGGACAATCCAGTTGGCCTTCATGCCCACCCATGAGTGGCTGCACATGAAGGACAGGTGGGCGGGTAGTGTAAGCATTGAGGGAGTCCTGGATTAGGGGGTCCTCGGATGGCGGGCCTGGTGACGTGGGCCAGATTGATGGCCCGTGAAGATATAAGGAAGAAGACCTTCCCCCGTGTCCGTATGGGACTCTCCTTTGTGTTGATGGCAAGATTGGTGTCCAGGCGTGTAGTTTCCTTCCTCTGTAAACCAACTTTGTATAATCCTAGCCCCCTCCGGTGTCTATGTAAACCGGAGGGCTTAGTCCGTAGAGGCTATCAGAAATCATACAAGCTAGACATCTAGGGTTTAGCCATCACGATCTCGAGGTAGATCAACTCTTGTTGAAGGAAATATGCCCTAGAGGCAATAATAAAGTTGTTATTTATATTTCCTTATATCATGATAAATATTTATTATTCATGCTAGAATTGTATTATCCAGAAACTTAGTACATGTGTGAATATATAGAAAAACAAAGTGTTATTAGTATGCCTCTACTTGACTAGCTCGTTAAATCAAAGATGGTTAAGTTTCCTAGCCATAGACATGAGTTGTCATTTGATTAACGGGATCACATCATTAGAAGAATGATGTGATTGACTTGACCCATTCCGTTAGCTTAGCACTTGATCGTTTAGTATATTGCTATTGCTTTCTTCATGACTTATACATGTTCCTATGACTATGAGATTATGCAACTCCCAAATACCGGAGGAACACTTTGTGTGCTACCAAACGTCACAACATAACTGGATGATTATAAAGGTGCTCTACAGGTGTCTCCGATGGTGCTTGTTGAGTTGGCATAGATCGAGATTAGGATTTGTCACTCAGATTGTCGGAGAGGTATCTCTGGGCCCTCTCGGTAATGCACATCACTATAAGCCTTGCAAGTGCTACCTCTTGAGCACTGCGTTGGTTTTCCCTTGAAGACGAAAGGGTGATGCAGCAAAGTAGCGTAAGTATTTCCCTCAGTTTTGAGAACCAAGGTATCAATCCAGTAGGAGGCTACGCGCGAGTCCCTCATACCTACACAAAACAAATAAATCCTTGCAACCAACGCGATAAGGGGTTGTCAATCCCTTCATGTTCACTTACGAGTGAGATCTGATAGATAAGATAGGATAATATTTTGGTATTTTTGTGATAAAGATGCAAAGTAAAATAAAAGCAAAGTAAAAGCAAAGGAAATAACTAAGTGTTGGAAGATTAATATGATGAAGATAGACCGGGGGCATAGGTTTCACTAGTGGCTTCTCTCAAGAGCATAAGTATTTTACGATGGGTGAGCAATTCTTGTTGAGCAATTGATGAATTGAGCATAGTTATGAGAATATCTAGGTATAATCATGTATATAGGCATCACATCCGAGACAAGTAGACCGACTCATTCGCATCTACTACTATTACTCCACTCATCGACCGCTATCCAGCATGCATCTAGAGTATTAAGTTCATGAAAGCAGAGTAACGCCTTAAGCAAGATGACATGATGTAGAGGATAAATTCATGCAATATGATAAAAACCCATCTTGTTATCCTCGATGGCAACAATACAATCGTGCCTTGCTGCCCCTCATCCTTTGGGAAAGGACACATAAGATTGAACCCAAAGCTAAGCACTTCTCCCATTGCAAGAAAGATCAATCTAGTAGGCCAAACCAAACTGATAATTCGAAGAGACTTGCAAAGATAACCAATCATACATAAAAGAATTCAAAGAAGATTCAAATATTGTTCATAGATAATCTTGATCATAAACCCACAATTCATTGGTCTCAACAAACACACCACAAAAAGAAGATTACATCGAATAGATCTCCACGAGAGAGGGGGAGAACATTGTATTGAGATCCAAAAAGAGAGAAGAAGCCATATAGCTAGTAACTATGGACCCGAAGGTCTGAAGTAAACTACTCACACTTCATCGGAGAGGCTATGGTGTTGATGTAGAAGCCCTCCATGATGGATGCCCTCTCCGGCGAAGCTCCGGAACAGGCCCCAAGATGGGATCTAGTGGGTATAGAAGGTTGCGGCGGTGGAATTAGGTTTTTGGCTCCGTATCTGATCATTTGGGGGTACGCTGGTATATATAGGAGGAAAGAGTACGTCAGTGGAGCAATAGGGGGCCCACGAGGGTGGAGGGCGCGCCCTAGGGGGGTAGGCGTGCCCCCCTACCTCGTGACCTCCTCTTTTGTTTCTTGACGTAGGGTCCAAGTCTCCTGGATCATATTCTTCCTAAAAATCACGTTCCCGAAGGTTTCATTCCGTTTAGACTCCGTTTGATATTCCTTTTCTGCGAAACTCTGAAATAGGCAAAAAATAGCAATTCTGGGTTGGGCCTCCGGTTAATAGGTTAGTCCCAAAAATAATATAAAAGTGAATAATAAAGCCCAATAATGTCCAGAACAGTAGATAATATAGCATGGAGCAATAAAAAATTATAGATATGTTGGAGACGTATCAAGCATCCCCAAGCTTAATTCCTGCTCGTCCTCGAGCAGGTAAATGATAAAAATAGAATTTTTGATGCGGATTGCTACTTGGCATAATTTCAATGTAATTCTTCTTAATTGTGGTATGAATATTCAGATCCGAAAGATTCAAGACAAAAGTTTAATAATGACATAAAAATAATAATACTTCAAGCATACTAACAAAGCAATCATGTCTTCTCGAAATAACATGGCCAAAGAAAGTTATCCCTACAAAATCATATAGTCTGGCTATGCTCTATCTTCACCACACAAAGTATTTAAATCATGCACAACCCCGATGACAAGCCAAGCAATTGTTTCATACTTTTGACATTTTCAAACTTTTTCAATCTTCAAGCAATACATGAGCGTGAGCCATGGACATAGCACTATATGTGGAATAGAATGGTGGTTGTGGAGAAGATGGTTGTGGAGAAGACAAAAAGGGAGAAGATAGTCTCACATCAACTAGGCGTACCAACGGGCTATGGAGATGCCCATCAATATATATCAATGTGAGTGAGTAGGGATTGCCATGCAACGGATGCACTAGAGCTATAAGTATATGAAAGCTCAACAAAGGAAACTAACTGGGTGTGCATCCAACTCGCTTGCCCACGAAGACCTAGGGCATTTTGAGGAAGCCCATCATTGGAATATACAAGCCAAGTTCTATAATGAAAAATTCCCACTAGTATATGAAAGTGACAAAATGAGAGACTCTTTATCATGAAGATCATGGTGCTACTTTGAAGCACAAGTGTGGTAAAAGGATATTAACATTGTCCCTTCTCTCTTTTTCTCTCGTTTTTTTAATTTGGGCCTTTTCTCTTTTTTATGGCCACTTTTCCTTTTTGTATTTTTCGTCCGGAGTCTCATCCCGACTTGTGGGGGAATCATAGTCTCCTTCATCATTTCCTCACTTGGGACAATGCTCTAAAAATGAAGATCATCACACTTTTATTTTCTTACAACTCAACAATTACAACTCGATACTTAGAACAAAATATGACTCTATATGAATGCCTCCGTGTGTGCGGGATATGCAATGAATCAAGAGTGACATGTATGAAAGAATTATGAACGGTGGCTTTGCCACAAATACGATGTCAGCTACATGATCATGCAAAGCAATATGACAATGATGGAGCGTGTCATAATAAACGGAACGGTGGAAAGTTGCATGGCAATATATATCGGAATGGCTATGGAAATGCCATGATAGGTAGGTATGGTGGCTGTTTTGAGGAAGGTTTATGGTGGGTGTATGATACCGGCGAAAAGTGCGCGGTATTAGAGAGGCTAGCAATGGTGGAAGGAAGAAGGGTGCGTATAGTCCATGGACTCAATATTAGTCATAAAGAACTCATATACTTATTGCAAAAATCTACAAGTTATCAAAGCAAAGTATTACTCTCATGCTCCTAGGGGGATAGATTGGTAGCAAAACACCATCGCTCGTCCCCGACCGCCACTCATAAGGAAGACAATCAATAAATAAATTATGCTCCGACTTCATCACATAACGGGTCGCCATACGTGCATGCTACGAGAATCACAAACTTTAACACAAGTATTTCTCAAATTCACAACTACTCAACTAGCATGACTCTAATATCACCATCTTTATATCTCAAAACAATTATCAAGCATCAAACTTTTCTTAGTATTCAACACACTCATAAGAATTCTTACAAATCTTGTATGCTTAGCATATTAGGATTATTTAAGCAAATTACCATGCTATTTAAGACTCTCAAAATAATCTAAGTGAAGCATGAGAGATCAATAGTTTCTATAAAACAAATCCACCACCGTGCTCTAAAAGATATAAGTGAAGCACTAGAGCAAAACTATATAACTCAAAAGATATAAGCGAAGCACATAGAGTATTCTAACAAATTCCAAATCATGTATGGCTCTCTCAAAAGGTGTGTACAGAAAGTATGATTGTGGTAAACTAAAAAGCAAATACTCAAATCATACAATACGCTCCAAGCAAAACACATATCATGTGGTGAATAAGAATATAGCTCCAAGTAAAGTTACCGATGGAAGTAGACGAAAGAGGGGATGCCTTCCGGGGCATCCCCAAGCTTTGGATTTATGGTGTACTTAGATTATCTTGGGGGTGCCATGGGCATCCCCAAGCTTAGGCCCTTGCCACTCCTTGTTCCATAATCCATCAAAATCTTTCACCCAAAACTTGAAAACTTCACAACACAAAACTCAACAGAAAATCTCGTGAGCTCCGTTAGCGAAAGAAAACAAAAGACCACTTCGAGGTACTGTAATGAACTCACTCTTTATTTATATTGGTGTTAAACCTACTGTATTCCAACTTCTCTATGGTTTATAAACTATTTTACTAGCCATAGATTCATCAAAATAAGCAAACAACACACGAAAAACAGAATCTGTCAAAAATAGAACAGTCTGTAGTAATCTGTAACTAACGCAAACTTCTGGAACTCCAAAAAATCAGAAAAAAATAGGAAGAACTAGAAAATTTGTTTATTGATCATCATCAATTGGAATCAGTATTTTATCACGTTCTGGTGATTTTTAACAATTGTTTTCGTGAACAGAAAGTTTCTGGAAATTTCCGCAAGATCAAATAACTATCTTCCAAGAAGATCCTATAGGTTTAACTTGGCACAAACACTAACTAAAACATAAAAACACATCTAAACAGAGGCTAGAACAAATATTTATTCCTAAACAGAAGCAAAAGCAAAAAAACTAAAAATAAAATTGGGTTGCCTCCCAACAAGCGCTATCGTTTAACGCCCCTAACTAGGCATAAAAGCAAGAATAGATCTAGGTATTGCCATCTTTGGTAGGCAATCCATAAGTGGCTCTCATGATAGATTCATATGGCAATTTTATTTTCTTCCTAGGGAAGTGTTCCATGCCTTTCTTTAATGGAAATTGGAATCTAATATTCCCTTCCTTCTTATCAATAATTGCACCAATCGTTCTAAGGAAAGGTCTACCAAGTATAATAGGACATGAAGGATTGCAATCTATATCAAGAACGATAAAATCTACGGGCACATAATTCCTATTTGCAACAATAAGAACATCATTAATTCTTCCCATAGGTTTCTTAATAGTGGAATCCGCAAGGTGCAAGTTTAGAGAGCAATAATCAAAATCACGGAAATCTAGCAAATCGCACAAAGTTTTTGGATTCGTGGAAACACTAGCACCCAAATCACATAAAGCATAGGACTCACGATCCTTAATCTTAATTTTAATAGTAGGTTCCCACGCATCATAAAGTTTTCTAGGGGCAGAAACTTCAAAACTCGAGTTTTTCTTCATAAGATTGCATCAAGGCATCAACGATATGTTTGGTAAAAGCTTTATTTTAACTATAAGCATGAGGAGAATTTAGCACGAATTGCAACAAGGAAATACAATCTATCAAAGAGCAATTTTCATAATTAAATTCCTTGAAATCCAAAATAGTGGGTTTAACATCTAGGGTTTTGATTTCTTCAATCCCACTTTTGTCAATTTTAGCATCAAGATCTAAAAACTTCGAATTTTTTGAATGCCTTCTAGGTAAAGGTGGTTCATATTGAGTCTCATAATTATCAAGATTCATATTGCAAAACAAAGATTTAATAGGGGACACATCAATAACTTTTAGATCTTCATCTTTATTTTCATAGGAATCCGGTTTAGCGGCCATCTTATTAACTAAGGTAGCCTGCTTATCCGATATTTCAGCAATCAACTTCTCAAGACGAGCAATTTGGGATCTCAAACCATCAAATTCTTTAGACATATCATCAAGTTCTTTATTCATATAACTCATAAAGCTTTTTTGTTCCTTAAGCTCATTTCTGAAGAAATTATTATGCTCAAATTGCAAAACCATAAAACTCCTAACATTGCTTTCGATCTCTTCTAATATTTTAAGGTGAAGATCACCAAATCTATGTAGATCCATCATGACAAACAAGCAATCCAACACACAAGCAAACAAAAAGCAAGCGAAAAAGAGGCGAACGGAAAAGAGAGGGCGAATAAAATGGCAAGGGTGAAGTAGGGGAGAGGAAAACGGGAGTCAAATGGCAAATAATGTAATGCGGGAGATAAGGGTTTGTGATGGGTACTTGGTATGTTGACTTTTGTGAGACCTCCCGACAAGCGGCGCCGAAATCCTTCTTGCTACCTCTTGAGCACTGCGTTGGTTTTCCTTGAAGAGGAAAGGGTGATGCAACAAAGTAGCGTAAGTATTTCCCTCAGTTTTGAGAACCAAGGTATCAATCCAAGAGGAGGCTACGCGGGTCCCTCGTACCTACACAAAACAAATAAATCCTCGCAACCAACGCGATAAGGGGTTGTCAATCACTTCACGGTCACTTACGAGAGTGAGATCTGATAGATAAGATAGGATAATATTTTTGGTATTTTTGTGATAAATATGCAAGTAAAATAAAAGCAAAAGCAAAGGAAATAACTAAGTGTCGGAAGATTAATATGATGAAGATAGACCCGGGGGCCATAGGTTTCACTAGTGGCTTCTCTCAAGAGCATAAGTATTTTACGGTGGGTGAATGAATTACTGTTGAGCAATTGACAGAATTGAGCATAGTTATGAGAATATCTAGGTATGATCATGTATATAGGCATCACGTCCGAGACAAGTAGACCGACTCCTGCCTGCATCTACTACTATTATTCCACTCATCGACCGCTATCCAGCATTCATCTAGAGTATTAAGTTCATGAAAACAGAGTAACGCCTTAAGCAAGATGACATGATGTAGAGGATAAATTCATGAAATATGATAAAACCCCATCTTGTTATCCTCGATGGCAACAATACAATCGTGCCTTGCTGCCCCTCATCACTAGGAAAGGACACCGCAAGATTGAACCCAAAGCTAAGCACTTCTCCCATTGCAAGAAAGATCAATCTAGTAGGCCAAACCAAACTGATAATTCGAAGAGACTTGCAAAGATAACCAATCATACATAAAAGAATTCAGAGAAGATTCAAATATTGTTCATAGATAATCTTGACCATAAACCCACAATTCATCGATCTCAACAAATACACCGCAAAAAGAAGATTACATCGAATAGATCTCCACGAGAGAGGGGGAGAACATTGTATTGAGATCCAAAAAGAGAGAAGAAGCCATCTAGCTAGTAACTATGGACCCGAAGGTCTGAAGTAAACTACTCACACTTCATCGGAGAGGCTATGGTGTTGATGTAGGAGCCCTCCGTGATGGATGCCCTCTCCGGCGGAGCTCCGGAACATGCCCCAAGATGGGATCTAGTGGGTACAGAAGGTTGTGGCGGTGGAATTAGGTTTTTGGCTCCGTGTCGATCGTTTGAAGTGCGTGAGGTATATATAGGAGGAAGAATGCGTCGGTGGAGCAGGGGGGGCACGAGGGTGGAGGCGCATACAGGGGTAGGCGCGCCCCCTACCTCGTGACCTCCTCTTTTGTTTCTTGACGTAGGGTCCAAGTCTCCTGGATCATATTCTTCCTAAAAATCACGTTCCCGAAGGTTTCATTCCGTTGGGACTCCGTTTGATATTCCTTTTCTGTGAAACTCTGAAATTGGCAAAAAACCAGCAATTCTGGGCTGGGCCTCCGGTTAATAGGTTAGTCCCAAAAATAATATAAAAGTGAACAATAAAGCATGGTGCAATCAAAAATTATAGATACGTTGGAGACGTATCAGCAAGCAATGTGACTAATGAGTTAGTTGCGGTATGATGCATTACAGTATGAGTAAAGAGACTTGCCGCTAACGAGATTGAACTAGGTATTGAGATACCGACGATCGAATCTCGGGCAAGTAACATACCGATGACAAAGGGAACAACGTATGTTGTTATGCGGTTTGACCGATAAAGATCTTCGTAGAATATGTGGGAGCTGATACGTCTCCGTCGTATCTGTAATTTTTGATTGTTCCATGCCAATATTATTCACTTTCATATACTTTTTGGTAACTTTTTATATTATTTTGGGACTAACATATTGATCTAGTGCCCAAAGGTGCAGTTCTGTCATGTGCATGTTTTATGTTTCGCAGAATATCCATATCAAACGGAGTCCAAACAGGATATAAACAGACGGAGCTTATTTTTGGAAAATGTGGAAAATTCGGAAGAAAAATCCATGCGAGGCGGTGCCCGAGGTGGTCACGAGGCGGGCGCCCTCCCAGGCGCGCCGCCTACCTCGTGAGCCCACCGTAGGCGGTTGATGCTCTTCTTTTGCCGCAAGAAAGATAATATTCAGAAAAAATCACGGAAAAGGTTTCAGGCCAATCGAGTTCTGGATCTCCATATATCGCGAAACGGTGAAACAGAGCGAGCAGGCGCAGCAGAGATAGATCCAATCTCGGAGGGGCTCTCACGCCTCCCAAGCCATGGAAGCCAAGGAACAGAGGGGAAACCCTTCTCCCATCTAGGGAGAAGGTCAAGGAAGAAGAAGGAGGGGGGCTCTCTCCCCCTCGCTTCCGGTGGTGCCGGAACGCCTCCGGGGGCCATCATCATCACCGCGATCTACACCAACACCGCCGTCATCTTCACCAACATCTCCATCACCTTCCCCCTTCTATATACAGCGGTCCACTCTCCCGCAACCCGTTGTACCCTCTACTTGAACATGGTGCTTTATGCTTCATATTATTATCCAATGATTGTTGCCATCCTATGATGTCTGAGTAGATTTTCGTTGTCCTATCGGTGGTTGATGAATTGCTATGATTGATTTAATTTGCTTGTGATTATGTTGATGTCCTTTGGTGCCCATCATATGAGCGCGCGCGTGGATCACACCTTAGGGTTAGTTGTATGTTGATAGGACTATGTATTGGAGGGCAAGAGTGACAGAAGCTTCAACCTAGCATAGAAATTGATACATACGGGATTGAAGGGGGACCAATATATCTTAATGCTATGGTTGGCTTTCACCTTAATGAACGTTAGTAGTTGCGGATGCTTGCTAATAGTTCCAATCATAAGTGCATAGAATTCCAAGTAAGGGATAACATGCTAGCAGTGGCCTCTCCCACATAATACTTGCTATCGGTCTAGTAAAGTAGTCAATTGCTTAAGGGACAATTTCGCCACACCTACCATCACTTTTCCACACTCGCTATATTTACTTTAGTTGTGTCTTTTCCTTAGCAGCCCCTAGTTTTATTTTCGTGCTCTTTACTTTCTTGCAAACTTACCCAAAAACACCTACAAAGTACTTCTAGTTTCATACTTGTTCTAGGTAAAGCGAATGTCAAGCGTGCGTAGTGTTGTATCGGTGGTCAATAGAACTTTAGGGAATATTTGTTCTACCTTTAGCTCCTCGTTGGGTTCGACACTCTTACTTATCGAAAATTGTTGCGATCCCCTATACTTGTGGGTTATCAGGAGCCAATATGAACATCCAGGTTCCGCTATTGGTTATTGACCGGAGACGTGTCTCAGTCATGTCTACATAGTTCTCGAACCCGTAGGGTCTGCACGCTTAACGTTCGGTGACGATCAGTATTATGAGTTTATGTGTTTTGATGTACCGAAGATAGTTCGGAGTCCTGGATGTGATCACGGACATGACGAGGAGTCTCGAAATGGTCTAGACATAAATATTGATATATTGGACGACTATATTCAGACACCGGAAGTATTCCAGGCGATTTCGGAGAAAACCGAAATGCCAGAGGGTTAACAGACCCCGCGGAGAACTAATGGGCCACATGGGCCTTAGTGGAGAGAGAGAGAGGGCAGGCCGCGCGGCCCCTCCCCCTCTGGTCCGAATTAGACTAGGGAAGGGGGGCGGGGGGCCCCCTTTCCTTCTCCCTCTCCTCCTTCATTTCCCCCTCCTAGTAGGAGTAGGAAAGGGGAGTCCTACTCCTACTAGGAGGAGGACTCCTCCTCTCCTGGCGCGCCACAAGGGCCGGCCGGCCTCCCCCCTTACTCCTTTATATACGGGGCAGGGGGCACCCTAGAACACACAAGTTGATTGTTTCCAGCCGTGTGCGGTGCCCCCTCCACCATAATCCACCTCGGTCATATCGTCATAGTGCTTAGGTGAAGCCCTGCGCCGGTAGCTTCATCATCACCGTCATCAAGCCGTCGTGCTGACGAAGCTCTCCCTCGACACTCTGCAGGATCGTGAGTTCGTGGGACATCACCAAGCTGAACGTGTGCAGATCGCGGAGGTGCTGTATGACGAGGACATGTATTGGGGGTAGGGTAACAGGACTGACCTAAAGACCCTACCCATGGACACTGTACACTTTGTACTGGGCCCCTGGGCCAAATTGCCATCCAGATGTACCGCAACTTGAATGTCACTCGGACGGCAACAACCACTCGGAGCACAGCACTCCACTCGACGAGCTCATTCCACTCGGCCGTGTAACTCACTCGGATATGCGAAGACCAATAGTCAGCATGACGGTTTTGTAGTGGGCAGGCATTGGCATTGATGCTCCACCGTGTAACATAAGGGGTGAGGAGGTGGCACACTCTATATAAGCCACCCCCCACCACTAGACTAGGGGGCTCATTTCTTCCACCCCCCTCTCTCTCTCACCATTTTAGCTTAGGCATGAGGATCCGTTCCTCTCTCTCATACACATTGTAATCTCCGGATACATACTTAGATAAAACAAAGCCTCTCCGGAGCACGAGACATAGGGTTGTTATCTCCACCGTGAGAGGCCCGAACTCGCTAAAACCACTGTGTCACCTATTTGCATCTCGATAGACCATGCTCCTTTATCCTACCCCTCTCTTATTGTCGGAATAGTTCCCACGACAGTTGGCGCCCATCATGGGGCATGGTGTTTATCGAGCCATGATGCAAATGGTTTTTTCTCCAATCTTCAACATCAAATCAATTACCATCGCCAAAGAAATTGGCCGCTAGAGCTTGGTCATCGCGCCATTCGTACAAACAAAAGGATCAGGGAAGTATCCATTTGATCTAGTCTTTTTACAGTACATTGTCTAACAACGAGTTTCTCTTTTCTTCCTGTAGGATCAGACACACCCATACGTGAATAAATTAGACAAGAGACGAGGAAGGGAAAAGGGCATCAACAAGGTGCGCCAAAAGTTGTGGCCATCCCTCCTCACGCACGACCGCCAGCGCGCCGGACTGCACCTCCTGCTTCCTCTTCTCAATCAACTTCAACCCGCCCGTCAGCCGGCTCCAAAGATCGCAGGCGCTCGATAGTCCATCTAGCAGCACGGGCGCCCAACACATCGTCACTGTGACGTGCGCGCAGGCCTGGCGCTGCAGCAGCCTCTCCGTGACGTCCTGACACGGCATGTTGTGGCGGCGTCCCTCGTGAACCGCCGCACGGCGACCTCCGCGGTGGATGCACGGGCGGGACGCGGCACCAACGTCGGGGTTGTCCACGTCTCTGATCGCAACAAGACGGGAGCCGCCAGATGGACTCGGCGCCGCCCCAAGCTCCGCCAGCACGCGGCCTCGCAGGAAGACGCCTCCCCGCTCTTGGATTCGTCGCGGCTGCCTCTCGCGATGGATCCGTGCCAAAAACCACCGCCGCCGTGGCCAACCAGGGAGCTTTGCGCCGCGCCTTCCACTTTCCTTCTAACCTTAATTCCTTCCCATTTATTTCCTGCATGCAGGGGATAAATGGCCGTGGGAAAGGGAAACTTCCTTAGGCTGGTCACAATGGGCAAGAACATAAGCTAGTAATTTACACACTTCCCTATACTATGTTACTACCTTCATAGTGGGTAGGAACATCTATGTAGTGTCATGCAATGATGTATTTATTAGGTTATAGACTCATTGTTTCTTGGAGTATGTGATGTTTCGGTAACTTAGCTAGTTACCACAAACACCTCTCTGTTCATTAAATATGTGCCACATAAGCAAAGTTGTATTGGAGTGTGTGATGTTACTTCTAAGTTCCTCCCTATTGTGACCAGCCTTACATGTATGAACGGCCTTAACACTTGCTTAACTGCCACTAATTAAAGCCTTCTGCATGCGTGTATAGGTTTTGGACGTGGGCAACCCCATCAATGCATCGTAACGGCAGGCGTGGGAGAATCCCTACGACCAATGGCCTCTGGCACGACGCCTCGGTGGTTCCTCGGGCCGATGTATGGCAAGCACTCGCTGATAACATGTACGATGGAGTCAACAGCACACTGCAGCATCGTCCCCTCGGCAGCAACTCCCATGAGTCGACATGGTCACTCGGATGGGACTAGCTCACTCACATCAAACCGGATCATAGGCGCTCGGCCGCCCGTGTGTCATCGCTCGGCTGGACATGACCTCATCACTCGGCTGCCCTGCACACGGTGACGAAGCTGTTCGCATCATCATCAACTTGTTTAACACATCCGGACGTCCCGCGCATCGTCACGCTATGGGACGCCTCTACTTCTCTCGGACGCCCGCGCGTCGCCACTCCGCAGCACGGGTCTACATCAACTGGATGCCCCATGCATCGTCACCCTGCGGGACGCCTCTACTTCTCTCGGACACCCCGCGCGTCGCCACTCCGCGGCACGGGTCTACATCAACCCGATGCCCGGTGCATCGTCACTCTGCGGGATGCATCTACGTCACTCAGACGCCTCGCTCGCCGCCACTCTGCGGGACGCCTCTACTTCGCTCGGACGCCCCGCGCATTATCACTCCGTGGGACGCGTCTACGTCACTTGGACGCCCCGCTCGCCGTCACTCCGCGGGACGCCTATACTTCTGTCGGACGCCCCGCGCGTTGTCACTCCGCGGTACGCGTCTACATCACCAGATGCTCCGGGCATCGTCACTCCACGGCACGCGTCTACATCACCGGACACTCTGCGCATCGTCACTCCGTGGCACGCATCTACATCACCGGACGCTCCGCGCATCGTCACTTCGTGGGACGCGTCTACTTCACTCGGACGCCCCGCGCCTCGCCACCCCACGGGATGCTTCTACTTCAATGGGACGCCCCGCCCATCGTCACTCCTCGGGACGCGTCTACTTCACCGGACGCCCCGCGCATCGTCACTTTGCGAGACGCCTCTACTTCTCTCGGGCGCTCCACGCGTCGCCACTCCGCGGCACGGGTCTACATCAACCGGACGCCCTGTGCATCGTCACTCCGCAGGACGCGTCTACGTCAATCGGATGCCTCGCTCGCCGCCACTCTGCGGGACGCCTCTACTTCGCTCTGACGCCCCGTGCATCGTCACTCCGCGGGACGCGTCTACGTCACTCGGACGCCCAACTCGCCGTCACTCCGCGGGACGCCTATACTTCTATCGGATGCCCCATGCGTCGTCACTCCGCGGCACGCGTCTACATCACCGGACGCTCCGCGCATCGTCACTCCGTGGCACGCATCTGCATCACCGGACGCTCCGCGCATCGTCACTTCATGGGACGCGTCTACTTCACTCGGACGCCCCGCGCCTCGCCACTCCACGGGACGCGTCTACTTCAATTGGACGCCCCGCGCATCGTCACTCCGCGGAACGCGTCTACTTCACTTGGACGCCCCGCACGTCGCCACTCCGCGGGACGCGTCTAATTCACTCGGACGCCCCGCGCCTCGCCACTCCATGGGGCGCATCTACTTCACTCGGCCGCCCCGCGCGTCACCATCGGTTGGTCACCTCATCACCACTCGGCCGCCCCGCGTGTAGCCATCGGTTGGTCACCTCATCACCACTCGGCCGCCCCGCGTGTCGCCACTCGGTTGGTCACCTCATCACCACTCGGCCGCCCCACGCGTCGCCTCTCGGTTGGTCACCTCATCACCACTCGGCCGCCCCGCGCGTCGCCATCGGTTGATCACCTCATCACCACTCGGCCGCCCCGCGCGTCGCCACTCGGTTGGTCACCCCATCACCACTCGGCCGCCCCGCGCGTCGCCATCGGTTGGTCACCCCATCACCACTCGGCCGCTCCACGCGTCGCCTATCGGTTGGTCACCTCATCACCACTTGGCCACTCCGCGCGTCGCCACTCGGTTGGTCACCTCATCACCACTCGCCCGCCCCGCGCGTTGCCATTCGGTTGGTCACCTCATCACCACTCGGCCGCTCCGCGCGTCACCACTTGGTTGGTCACCTCATCACCACTCGGCCGCTCCGTGCGTCGCCAATCGGTTGCTCACCTCATCACCACTCAGCCCCTCCGCGCGTCGCCACTTGGTTGGTCACCTCATAACCACTCGGCCGATCGGTGCGTCGCCACTCGGTTGGTCACCTCATCACCACTCGGCCGCTCCGCGCGTCGCCACTTGGTTGGTCACCTCATCACCACTCAGCCGCCCCGCGCGTTGCCACTCGGTTGGTCACCTCATCACCACTCGGCCGCCCTGCGCGTCGCCTCTTGGTTGGTCACCTCATCACCACTCGGCCACCCCGCGCGTCGCCATCGGTTGGTCACCTCATCATCACTCGGCCGCCCCGCGCGTCGCCTCTTGGTTGGTCACCTCATCACCACTCGGCCGCCCCGCGTGTCGCCATCGGTTGGTCACCTCATCACCACTCGGCTGCCCCGCGCGTCGCCACTCGGTTGGTCACCTCATCACCACTCGGCCGCCCCGCGCGTCGCCACTCGGTTGGACACCTCATCACCACTCGACCGCCCCCCGCGTCACCATCGGTTGGTCACCTCATCACCACTCGGCCGCCACCCGCGTCGCCATCGGTTGGTCACCTCATCACCACCCGGCCGCCCCGCGCGTCGCCACTCGGTTGGTCACCTCATCACCACTCGGCCGCCCCGCGCGTCGCCTCTTGGTTGGTCACCTCATCACCACTCGGCCGCCCCGCGCGTCCCCACTCGGTTGGTCACCTCATCACCACTCGGCCGCCCCGCGTGTCGCCTCTCGGTTGGTCACCTCATCACCACTCGGCCGCCCCGCGCGTCGCCACTCGGTTGGTCACCTCATAACCATTCGGCCGCTCCATGCGTCGCCACTCGGTTGGTCACCTCATAACCATTCGGCCGCTCCGCTCGTCGCCACTCGTTTGGTCACCTCATAACCATTCGGCCGCTCCGTGCGTCGCCACTCGGTTGGTCACCTCATAACCATTCGGCCGCTCCACGCGTCGCCACTCGGTTGGTGACCTAATAACCATTCGACCGCTCCTTGCGTCGCCACTAGGTTGGTCACCTCATCACCACTCGGTCGCCCCGTGCGTTGCCACTCGGTTGGTCACCTCATCACCACTCGGCCGCCCCGTGCGTCGCCACTCGATTGGACACATCTACATCAATTGGTCGCCCCTTGCATTGCCATCGGTTGAACACATCTTCACCACTCGGCCACTCGTGCATCTTCAGACAGCTAAGTCATTCTACATGCACTAGATTTTGTTATTTCCGCGTTCCCGAGTATCCTGTAATTCACACATCACATTCACTCGGAGGCCACTCCACCGAGTGTACCTCTACGCTTGGCTGCTTATTTTCACATACTTGCTTAGTACTGGTTATGTGACTCACGAGTCCAACTTCCATTTTTCGCATACATCATTCACAAACACCATGTGTCGTTCTTCATTTTGAGTTTGCATCAGTCCTCCGAGGCTGCAACTCAGTCGAAACACTACACTTCTGTTTTATTTGAGTCAGTATTCCAATGAGTTCAGTCGGATCCGTCGCTTTGACAAGTTCGAACGGATCCTTCGCTCTTTCAAACTCTTGCTGGTTAACCAACAAGCCCCTTGCCCTCCCAGCGGGTGTCTATGGGTGTTATTCACAAAAATCATTTCAGCACACATCAAATTTCCTCGAGAAATTATTTCGTTGGCTTGTGCCATTTTTTACACAAGTTACGCGATCACTCGACGGCCCTATGCGCCAACTTCATCGCTGCTCGGACTCGGTCACCGTACCGGTCCTAGTGCACCACAACACCGACCTTGTCGTTCTGTTGACTTCAAACACATCCGGCCAACCCCTCTGTGGAATCCTCTTCATCGTATCAATGATATAGACCTCATCAGGCATGACACAGATAAGTCCCTTTTATAATTAAACTTCACACTTCACTCCTTTGCGAGTTTGCCTCTTTCGAGCATCACTCGGAAGCTTCTCCTCATCTTTACCCGAGTCTGACTCGATGAATTGCAAATCATCCATTCAAAACGTATTCCGACGTGTCCATTGTCGAAGCCTATAGTACGCTCCGGGGCTATGCCGCACTCGGGGGTTGCATCTCATTTGGAATGACACTTTCCTGAGTGGTCGAGTACTTCATCACCAGTCAGATCCTTCAATTTAACAAGTGCATTCGATCTGCCACTTTGACAAGTTTTATAATCACCCAGATGCTCTGCGCGCCATCTTCATTCCTACTCAAACTCAGTTGTCACGCGGTCGTGTTGCGTCGCAACCACACTACACCGAAGACCATTTCAGCCACTTGGCTGGACACGCAATCTTTCACTCGGCTGCCCCGCGCATCGTCACTTGGCCACGCCGCGCGTCGTCACTCGACCACCCCTCGCATCACCACTTGGTTGGACACGTAGTCCTCCACTCAGCCACCTCGCGCATCCTCACTCGACCGCCCCGCGCAGCGCCACTCGGTTAAGCACATCTCACCACTCGGCCGCTGCGCGTGTCGCCTCTCGGTTGTGCATGCCTTCACCACACGGCTGCCCCGTGCGTCACCACTCGGTTTGGCACGTCCTCACCACACGGCCGCCCCGCGTGTCACCACTCGTTTGTGCACGTATTCACCACTCGGCCGTCCCGCGTGTTGCCACTTAGTTGTGCACACCTTCGTCATTCGACCACCTCCCACATCATGACTCGGCCACCTCGCGCGTCGCCACTCGGTTGTGCACGTCTTCACCACTCGGCCGCCCCGCGCATCGTCACTCGGTTGTACTCATCATCGCCCCTCGGCCGCCTCGCGCGTCACCATCAGGTGGACATGTCTTTACCTCTACGCCCCCATCACGGGAACGACTAAGTTACTCATATGATCAAACCTCATATCACACTCTATAGCAAGCTTACCTCTTTCGAGCATCACCCGGGGGCTACGCACAGCCGTTGGCCATGCCGCCCTCAGGGGTTATGCCCATTCGATCAACCCATTGATCACACCAGGAATATCTTTCTGACCATACATGCTTGTTCCGCCGAAAATCTATAAGGGTAGTACTGTCCACTCGGACAATCGCCCAAGTCACTTCTTGAAGTCATCTTCAGGACTGCAAAAGGGTGAAAACGACGCTCCTCTACAGATACACTTGGACCTTATCCTAGACTCCAAGGTGTCAGTTTGCCATACTTGGACTCAGAGATGGCATGTGTTGGTGTTCCCCCGGGATAATGAGTGGCATCTCTCCGGAAAGTCAGCCCACACACTAGCCTCGCCACTCGGGTTTCATGGCACGTCCATGTCAGACCACTAGTCTATCTCCTCCGGGAGACATACGAGTGCCACCAAGTTTTTCCTTGCAGTCATCGTACCCCGATCAGTCGGGAAGCACGTCCACTCGGACAAATACCCCTTTCATGCAAAAGGGTGAAAATGAAGCTCCTCTGCGGATACAATGTACTCTTTCAAATACCCCTTTCATGCAAAATATAACGGTCAATATAAGAAGTACTAATGGAAAGATTACTCCCTGGATTGTCCAGCTTTATTCTACAGTCGGCAGTTTCAAAGACGAATTCATTCACCATGCCGAGAGCACAAAGATTCACCTGCTTGACTGAGTTCCAGGCTAAATTTATTCCGTGTCGAGTGCACGAAGATCATTCCGACTGACTCAGCTCCAGGCTGAGCTTATTTACCATGTCAAGCACCTGAAGATGCATCCGATTGACTCAATTTCAGACTAAAAGTTATTTACCGTGTCTACTGCGTGGAGGTTTACCAGGAGACTTAAACCCTCTGCCCGACTCATCTAGTCCTACAGAGGCTCGGGGACTACACCCAGTGGGTGCACTCAACATGCCCCCACCGGAAGAGAACTCGGAAAGAAACATTTTGCTCGATGCAAAACCAGCTCCAGAATTACTCGACCTCCGAGTCAGAGAAGAACAAGTTCGATCAGTACCAGCTAAGAAGAGTTTTAGTTCTCTCAGACCCCCGCCGACTACCCGCAATCCACGGCGGTCTCGGGGACTACACCCAGTGGGTGCACTCAGCGTGCCCCCCACTGGAGTAATCTCCACTCGGTACGGCCTGACCAGTCCGAGTGATGAACAACAACAAAAATGACAGGCTCTAAGACTCCCGCCGACTGTTGGTATCCACTCGGAACGGTCCGCCCGGTCCGAGTGACGGCCAAACAACAACAAAAAAGACAGGCTCTAAGACTCCCACCGACTGCCCGCAGTTGACGGCAATCTCGGGGACTACACCCAGTGGGTGCACTCAGCGTGCCCTCACGGGAATGGTATCCACTCGGAACGGTCTGCCCGGTCCGAGTGATGGCCAAACAACAAAAAAAATACACGTTCCAGGCGTGAAGAAATTCCGAGTAATCAGTTACTCAATGCAGGACCAGCTCCAAATCACTCCAAAAAATTGCTATAAGGTGAGTTTAATGCTCCTCCGCGGACCCGTTTGAGCTCATTTCACTCGGACACCATGCAGTCCGGAATCCGTCAAGGCAACACGCGGAGATAAGACCACCGGGTGACCAGCGGGAGTTCATAAGTGCCTCCGTAGCACTCGACTCATCTGGGAATTCACCTCGACTCGACCCGCTCAACCTCGACCAATTCGGGGGCTAATGACGAGGACATGTATTGGGGGTAGGGTAACAGGCCTGACGTAAAGACCCTACCATGGACACCGTACACTTTGTACTGGGCCCCTGGGCCAGATCACCGTCCAGATGTACCGCAACTTGAAAGTCACTCGGACGGCAACAACCACTCGGAGCACGGCACTCCACTCGGCGAGCTCATTCCACTTGGCTGTGTAACTCACTCGGATATGCGAAGACCAATAGTCAGCATGACGGTTTTGTAGTGGGCAAGCATTATGGCATTGATGCTCCACCATGTAACATAAGGGGTGAGGAGGTGGCACACTGTATATAAGCCATTCCCCACCACTAGACTAGGGGGCTCATTTCTTCTACCTGTCTTTCTTACCATTTTAGCTCAGGCATGAGGATCCGTTCCTCTCTCTCATACACATTGTAATCTCCGGATACATACTCAGATAAAACAAAGCCTCTCCGGATCACGAGACATAGGGTTGTTATCTCCACCGTGAGAGGCCCGAACTCGCTAAAACCACCGTGTCACCCATTTGCATCTCGATAGACCATGCTCCTTTATCCTACCCCTCTCTTATTGTCGGAAAAGTTCCCACGACACCGTACGTTCGATACTAGGATCGGTTGATCGTGAAGACGTACAACTACATCAACCGCATTGTCATAACGCTTCCGCTTACGGTCTACGAGGGTACGTAGACAATACTCTCCCCTCTCGTTGCTATGCATCACCATGATCCTGCGTGTGCGTAGCAATTTTTTTTGAAATTACTACATTCCCCAACACTTGTAACCCCTATACTCATCAAAGTCAATCAAGCAGGAAGTAGGGTATTACATCCATTAAGAGGGCCCGAACCTGGGTAAACATCGTGTCCCCTGCCTCCTGTTACCTTCGATCCTTAGATGCACAGTTCGGGGCCCCCTACCCGAGATCGGCCGGTTTTGACACCGACATTGGTGCTTTCATTGAGAGTTCCTCTGTGTTGCCAATAGAAGGATCGATGGCTCGCCTTGTCATCAATGACAAAATCACCTCTGGGAGGGCCCTAGCTCTTGGGCAGATCCTCCAGCTCGGCGGTTTCCCATAAGGGCCCGCTTGGCCGTTAAGCCAAAGGCGGGCCCCCAAATCGCTGAACATCATCTCCATATCGGCCTCGAACGCTCTCATAAGATGGATCCGGCGGATATCTTGTTTTTGAACGAACTGCTAGATGGCATCTCCACCTTGGGGGTCGCAACAGACTATGATCGGATTGGGCTTAAACCTGATCAGAGAGAAATCAAGTCCCCGCCAATCACCCATCTGGTAGCGGTTGTGGAGGAACAAGCCGAGAATACCCCTTCCCCCATGCTGAGAACAAGCTATGTTCGGATTTCCGAGCCCTGCGAGTCGGATACCCATCTTAGGGAAGAGACACTCCCTCCTCCAAACATAGAGCCGGGCGTTGAGCCTGAAAACTCCCAGGGCACTCCGGATCCTAGGCTGGTGACCTCAGAAATTCTTCAAATTTCGGAACCCACAGTGGGTCAGGGTTCGGATTTAAGCCCACCCACCCACCACAATCAATACTCCCCAAGCAATTCCGTTCCACCGGACATATGCGACCTAATGTATGTGTGGCAGCAACCTCAGGAAACAGTCCATCACTTTTGGGGCATATTCCTCCTTGTTAAAAACAGGATCAAAGATTGCCGCAATGACGACGCGATCTCAGTATTTTGCCACAACTGTTCGGATGAGGTGATCCTCAATGCCCTCAACCGCCGTCGCATACTGCACTTTGTAGATTTGGCACACATAGTACACAAGTATTGCGCAATGGAAAGCGCCTGGAAAGCCCAGATAGCCCGGTGGGAACCGCCTGCCTTTAAGCCATCCCCCGGACGGGCGAAAAGGATGCACCCTCACAGAGCACCTGATCATCATCCCATGGATAAGAAAATCAAGCCCTTAGCGGGACATAGAACTGTCCTTGAGGGATGGCTCGACAAGCCCTGTCAGATACACACAACGCCGAATACCGAACAAACACACAGCCTTCGGGCATGTTGGATACTCCGGCAGGTGGCTAAGAGTGGTGAGGCTATCCTCACCAACACTACCCCCAGAGAAGTACTCTTTGAAGGATGACGATCTTAATGTATTTATGGTCTTCGAGACCTTTTCCTCAAATAATCGGTGCAAAAGGATGCTCCGTGATCTCGCTGAAGTCAACCAAGTAGCCGCAATAAATCCTTGGAACCACATGGCGATAACTTTCAACGCCAACGACGAACCAAGGGCCTGATCAGTCCGAGCACCAGCTGCTTTGGTCCTAAACACAATTGTGGACGTCTTTTGGCTCACCTAAGTGCTCATGGACGGTGGCAACAGACTGAACCTCATCTACGAGGACACGCTCAATAAAATGCAAATGGACAGGAGCCGCATCGAGCACAGCATTACAACCTTTCGAGGCATTATCCCGAGTCGATAAGCGCGATGCTCGGGGAAAATTAAACTTGACGTGGTCTTCGGCACGCTGGAGAACTATAGGTCCGAAGAGTTGCTCTTCCACATGGGACCTTTCAACAACGGATATCATGCCCTGTTGGGGCGAGACGCATTCACACGCTTTCAAGCCATACCCCATTATGGGTATATGAAGCTCAAAATGCCTGGGCCCAATGGAGTTATCACTATCACCAGTGATCCGGATATAGCACTCTGCGCTGAAAACAAAACCGCATCCTTAGCCCTCGAGGCACTATCCGAGGCCCCAGCGGCCGAGGAGTTAACCACTCTGCATTCCACGGTGGACAGAGATGATGTAATCCTCGATAAGAGACCAAATTCCACTTCTTTCAAGCCAGTAGACGAAATAATCAAATTTCAAGTTCACCCGACGGATCCCAACAAGACAGCCTCCATTGGAGCACAGCTGGATCGGACGGTCGATGCCGGCTTACGCGAGTTCCTGCAGGAAAATTGGGACATCTTTGCCTGGCATCCTTCGAATATGCCAGGAATCCCACGCCGACTGGCCGAACATAGCCTCAATATAATAAAAGGGGTCCAAACCAGTCAAGAAAACGCTGCGGCGATTCTCCGAACCCAAACAACAAGCTATGGGGGAGGAGTTGGCTAAACTACTCGAAGCCGGATTCATCAGAGAAATCAAACACCTGGACTGGCTAGCAAACCTGGTCATGGTGCCGAAGAAGGACAAATCCTGGCGCCTTTGTGTCGATTTTAAAGACCTCAATAAGGCCTGCCCTAAAGGCCCCTTCCCGCTACCCCGCATTGACAAGATCATTGACGCAACTGCTGGACATGATTCATTGTGCTTCCTTGACGCATACTCCGGATACCATCAAATCAAGATGAGGGAATCCGACCAGGCCGCAACGGCATTCATTACCCTGTACGGGCCTTTCTGCTTCAACGGTATGCCTTTCGGACATAAAAACACCGGTGCCACTTACCAACGCATGATTCAAACATGCCCAGAAAAGCAAATTGGCAATACGGTGGAGGCATACGTAGACAATGTGGTCATCAAGACTAAACATGTCGAATCGTTGGTGGACGACTTACGCCTCACATTCGACAACCTCCGAACATATGACATACGGCTCAATCCGGAAAAATGCGTTTTCGGTGTTCTAGCTGGAAAACTACTTGGGTTCATTGTTTCCAATAGAGGAATCGAAGCAAACCCAGCCAAAATCCAAACCCTGTCACAATTGGCAACGCCAATAGACCTAAAGCAGGTCCAAAAACTAGCTGGGTGTGTGGCATCTTTGAGCCGTTTTATCTCCGGGTTGGGAGAAAAGGCACTGCCACTTTATCGCCTGCTCCGACGCACCACCACGTGTCGGTGAACCCATGTTGCTCTACATATCGGCAACTCACCAGGTGGTGAGTGCGGTACTCATCATCGAACGAGAGGAAGAGGGACATAAATTCCCACTCCAAAAACCGGTGTACTATGTCTCGGCGATCCTTACGCCATGCAAATCTCGATAGCCACACTATCAAAAGATAGCATATGCGGTCTTTATGGCATCCCGGAAGCTGTGACACTACTTTCAAGAGTGTTCGATCATGGTGGCTTCTGAAGTTCCACTCGACGACATCATAAACAATCGAGACGCCACCGGCCGCATTGCCAAATGGGCGATCGAGCTTTTACCATTTGAAATAACATACAAGCCATGCAGAGCTATTAAATCTCAGGTGTTGGCCGACTTCATCGCTGAATGGACAGAAGCCGAGCTCCCTAAGGAGTACAGCACATACTCCAACTGGGTGATGTACTTCGATGGCTCTAAAATGTTAGCCGGATTAGGGGCCGGCGTCATCCTAACATCCCCTATGGGGGATACGGTCCGGTACATGTTACAAATCATGTATACGGACTCCAATAACGCAGCCGAATATGAGGCACTATTGCACGGTCTCCGAATGGCTGTTTCTATGGGCATACAATGCCTCGAGGTGCGAGGGGATTCGAACCTCACAATATCCCAAATAAATGGAGAATTCGATGCAAAAGATCCAAAGATGGCGGCTTATCGCAACGCGGTACTCAAGATATCAGCTCGGTTTGACGGGCTTGAGTTTCATCACGTGGCTCGAGACAGTAATCAAGCGGCGGACAACCTTGATCGAATGGGTGCTAAACGCGACCCCATCCCACCCAACACCTTTGTGGAGAGACTCTTTAAGCCATCCGTGGTATGGAAGGACGAGAGCAGCACCACTAGTCCAAAGCCGATCATACCCCCAGATGCCGAACACAATTCTGATATCATCGGGGGCCCGGACATCGAAATGACACCTTCCGCCCATGAAATCATGGCTATCATTGCTCCGTGGACCAAACCTTTCCTGGCCTACCTTAATATGCGGGAGCTCCGTGATGACTAGAATGAGGCCCGTCGTATCGTTTGATGTTCGAAAGCCTACAAAGTTCATGAAGGAGAACTCTACAAGAAAAGTACTACCGGAGTCCTTCAAAGACGTATCTCCGAAGAAGAGGGACGACAGCTCTTGGCTGAAATACACACTGGTCTTGGCATCCATCACGCCGCAGCTCGGGCCCTTGTAAGTAGGCCTTCCGTACAGGTTTCTATTGGCCCACGGCCTGAGCAGATGCACAGGACCTCGTACGGTGCTGTGTCGGATGCGAGCTTTTTGCCAATCAAAGCCATATGCCATCCACTGCCCTGCGAACAATCCCCATTACTTGGCCTTTTGCGGTCTGGGGACTGGACATGGTCGTACCCCTTAAAGGGGGCAGCCATAAGAAGAAATATTTGCTGGTTATGGTGGATAAATTCACTAAGTGGATAGAAGCCAAACCAGTAAAAACGGCTGAAGCCAGACCAGTGATAGACTTTATATCCGGTGTCGTACACCGTTATGGTGTCCACACAGCATTATTACTGACAACGGCTCTAACTTTACGGCCGACGAGGTGAAAACTTGGTGTGCTAATCTGGGCATTAGGCTCGATTACGCCTCTGTATATCACCCTCAAACAAACGGTCAGGTCAAACGGGCTAACGACCTGATAATGAGCGACATCAAACCCATACTAGTGCGATCCCTACGGGAATCAGATAAGCACTGGGTCGAGGAGCTTGACTCCATACTCTGGGGGCTACGGACCATGCCCAATAGCACGACCGGATACACACCCTTCTTTATGGTGTACGGCACAGAGGATGTCCTGCCTTGTGACATTATTCATGACTCACCTCAAGTGCACATGTATGAAAAGGGAGAGCCAAGCTTGATCGGCAGGATGATCTAGGCAGCCTGGAAGAGGAGCGCGATGTCGCAAAAGCCCGTTCCGCATTCTACCAACAACAGGCTCAGAGATACCAAAGCAGAGAAGTGCGGGCGAAGACGTATAATGTCGGCGAACTCGTTCTACGCCTACCAGAGAAGAAAAAGGACAAGCTCAAGCCCAAACGGGAGGGTCCCTTCATTATAGATGAAGTTCTCACTTGAGGAGTCTATCGCCTTTGCAATGCATCGGATGACCGCTTAGAGCTAAACCCATGGAACGCTGCTCGGCTCTGAAGGTTCTACGCCTAAAGCCGGACATACACCTTTGGTAGTTCCTTTTCTCCTTTTCAATTTTTTCTTTTTCTCGTTTTTATACGATTTTTAACATGTGTTCGGATAAGCCACACACTTGAGGGGTATACATCCTTAGATGTACACACCCCACCATACCTGGGGGCTTCTCTCAATAGAAGCTTATTATTATTTTGAGCATAGAGCTCACCATATATACGTGTTGACTGCTCATATACGTCCTTTCTTCGCCATAATATGCACCTCTATGACTTAAATTTTTGCCAAGCTGGGTTGCCTGGCTCCTGTGCTTATGCCCTACGTTCCCGCTTGTTCGGCTAGGGCACAAAGAGAGCACCTCTGCGATTGTTACAACCGGGTTATCCGGAAATGTACCTCAGACGGGTGAAGCCGAAAGCTAGCATTCTTAAGAGAATAAGTGGTCGGCGGACAAACGATGAACTGCCTTCATTGTAATATAAACTCCCGAAATATAAAGCTTCCTGTGATTTTTTTAGCATCACAGTTTAGGCATGCATTACTAACGCATGCTGACCCAGGGAGAGGAACCCTTAACGGAACTATTCTCTCTGGAAGATGTTTCTTACGTTACAACTTACAAACTAATATAACATAACTCCCTGAACACAGTTTTTCTGTTCAAGCACTATGACCGGATTGCCTAGTTTACTAACATACTTGGTGTTTCACACAGGTATAGTATTCGGAAACACTCCAACACTTGGGATTCGGAGGTTTAAGCGGAAGGTCTGCCATGACAATCTTTTCCAGTTTGAACAGAGATAAGCTTGGTGATAAAGTACATTGTTACACGGAATCAAACACCTACTCCTCCTCTACACCATCTATGAGGCTGTCTAGTTTACAGTCCTGTTGTGAAAATTTGGCGGATGTCTTTACTTGGTCGTACGGCAAGCTAACTAGAATTTCTTGTCCGTCTGGTCCCCGAGGTCCGACCCGGGCCATATGATTCGGATCAGGTCCAGTATACCGTGTTTTCACCATGGCCCAGGCTTCTCGTGCACCTTCTCAACATGCTGATGTATTCCATAGTTCAAAGTAGCGTCGAGCTCCCTTGAATAAATCCACGAGCTCCTCCATAATTTTTGGAGGAGAATCGGATGGTCATAAAGCCTGAGCCATGCTCCTCATGGCTTTCCGCACTCGCTTGTGCACGTTGGATAGCTCTTGCAGCAAGTAGCCTTTAAATCCAGACACCTCACCCTCGGGTCGTCTAGTTAACAAACTTACAGGAACAACCTCGTAAAATTTTCCGTTACGGGAACCGTATGAAAATTTGGTTAAGGGATATACTGAATATGCCACCTTTCAGCTTTCTGTTCTCCTTCAAGGCATCCGATAGTTGGGCTCTTACGTCCTTTAGCTCTCCGGCTTGCTTGATGTTTGCATTCTATAGTTTGTTCTTCTCATTAATGGTCTGTGTTAATACACGTTAACCAGCGGCTTCTTGCCCTTCGGCATGTTGGTTATCCGCTTGAGCAGCCTTCAGCTTCTCCTCCAACTGCTCTGCCGATCCAGCTGCTGTAAACAAAACGATGCATATTAACAAATCATTATTGGCATAGAATCGTATTTTCCAGACACTGTTGTGCTTACCATCGGATGCCTCCTTGGGTTTCTTCAAATTTTCTAGTTCGGCGGTGACATCAGTTAGCTTAGTCCAACATTCTTCAAGCTCCTTGGACAGCGTGTTATTTTTCTCCGTGAGTACCTGATGATGTAACGACCCTTAAATCAGTTGGGCCAATTGCTTCAAGTCTCAGGGGCTACTAGCACATGATTATTGAATCTACGCAAAGCTTTTACTTGAAAGCAAACATCTGTTGGTAATAGCCTTTGCGCGGTTTGCAGCTTCAGATTTGTCATGCCACTACCACAGTCAACACTATATTCATCATGCTTAGGGTTTCCCCCTTTTATGATCACCGCGATCAGCCTACGTGATTCGTGGCGTAATATCACTGCTCCACCGATCAAGCTAAACAAGCTTAGTTGTACAAATTTGAAAGTGATATGATGTTGATATTAGTAAAATAGAGACATGTTTAATTGGCCAGCTAAATGTTCCTACTTTAGTTTTGAAATGCATGTGGGCCACATATGGAGAGACAGGAAGGAAATAATATTTCTCTGTGTGCTCTGGTTAACCATGGGTGGGCAACAGACATGTTATAGAAAGACTTGCAATATTTTCAATCTGCTTGCTCTTCTGCTCTTCTTTAACATGATCCTCTTCTCTTCTTCATTAATAAGTACAATACATTCCTTGTTGGGAAGAGTAGCAGAGACATTTGTGGTTGACAGGTTAGGTCAAGTTGTTCTTACTTAGTATATATTCAAGCTACCGTCTGCGAAGTATCATTACTTCTGGAGCTCTCATATTTTGAGTAGCAGGCCACATTATATTAATGCACACACCAAATTACAACACATTTGACATCTCTCAGAAGAATTGCAAAGATGGCACATAGGGGTTTACAGGGAGGCACTATTGGATTAGAATCACTCATGCATTACAAATATAATCTCACTCATTTTTATGTTCTCATGCATGTCATGTATTGAACATGATCATAATGAATATGAGAATGGGTGCACGAGAGGAATTTTGCGAAACAATCCACTGGCTAACAAACTTGGCATGGTGGAGGATGGCCTATCTTATTCACCCATCAAGGTGCTTGCTCTAACTTGGCAAGGTTGCATTGGTCGCACCTATCTTGCATATGACGTGTTGCATTACTTCTACTTTGTTACACCACCATCTGCTTAGTTTAAGCATCATATATGAGTATATGCCATGCCTATCCATTTCATGTACCTATTCCATGTGTCATCATACCATGTTTTTGAAGGAAATATGCCCTAGAGGCAATAATAAAGTTGTTATTTTATATTTCCTTATATCATGATAAATGTTTATTATTCATGCTAGAATTGTATTAACCAGAAACTTGATACATGTGTGGATACATAGACAAAACACTGCGTCCCTAGTAAGCCTCTACTAGACTAGCTCGTTAATCAAAGATGGTTAAGTTTCCTCACCATAGACATGTGTTGTCATTTGGTGAACGGGATCACATCATTAGGAGAATGATGTGATGGACAAGACCCATCCGTTAGCTTAGCATATTGATCGTTCAGTTTTATTGCTATAGCTTTCTTCATGTCATATACATATTCCTTTGACTATGAGATTATGCAACTCCCGGATACCGGAGGAATACCTTATGTGCTATCAAACATCACAACATAACTGGGTGATTATAAAGATGCTCTATAGGTATCTCCGAAGGTGTTTGTTGGGTTGGCATAGATCAAGATTAGGATTTGTCACCCCAGTATCGGAGAGGTATCTCTAGGCCCTCTCGGTAATACACATCATAAGAAGCCTTGCAAGCAATGTGACTAATGAGTTAGTTACGGGATGATGTGTTATGGAACGAGTAAAGAGACTTGCCGGTAACGAGATTGAACTAGGTATGAAGATACCGACGATCGAATCTCGGGCAAGTAACATACCGATGACAAAGGGAATAACATATGTTGTCATTACGGTGCGACCGATAAAGATCTTCGTAGAATATGTAGGAGCCAATATGAGCATCCAGGTTCCACTATTGGTTATTTACCTGAGAGGTGTCTCGGTCATGTCTACATAGTTCTTGAACCCGTAGGGTCCGCACTCTTAACGTTCGATGGCTATTTAGTATTATATGAGTTATGTGATTTGGTGACTGAATGTTGTTCGGAGTCCCGGATGAGATCACGGACAAGACGAGGAGTCTCGAAATGGTTGAGAGGTAAAGATTTTTTTATATATATAGGACAACGGTATTTGGACACCGGAAGTGTTTCGGAGGGTATCGGGTACTTATCGGGTCACCAGAAGGTGTTTCGGGTACCCCCGGCAATCCTATGGGCCATATGGGCCTTGTGAAGGAACACACCAGCCCACAAGGGGCTGATGCGCCCTATAAGGCTATAGGAGGAGGAGAAGGAAAGGGAGGAAGGGAAAGGAAAGTGTGGATTAGGATTCCCACTTCCTTCCCTCACCCCCCTCTTTCCTTCCCCTTCATGCATACATGGAAAGGGGGCGCAGGGCAAGGCAGGGCCCCTAGGGGGCGGCGGCCAACCCTAGGGCGCCCCTGGCTGCCTCTCCTCCCCCTCACACCTAGATATATGTGGGGAGGGGGTGCCTAGAACACACGCAACATCAATTGTTAGCCGTGTGCGGCGCCCCCCTCCACAATTTACACCCCCGGTCATATTCTCGCGGTGCTTAGGCAAAGCCCTGCGCGGATCACTTAACCATCACCACCACCATGCCATCGTGTTGACGGAACTCATCTACTTCCTCGACACCTTGCTGGATCAAGAAGGCGAGGGACGTCATCGTGCTGAACGTGTGCAGAACTCGGAGGTGTCGCATGTTCGGTGCTTGATCGATCGGAGCTAGAAGAAGTTCGACTACATCAACCGTGTTATCAAACGCTTCCGCTTTCAGTCTACGAGGGTACATAGACACACTCTTCCCCGCGTTGCTATGCATCTCCTAGATAGATCTTGCGTGAGCATAGGAATTTTTTTGAAATTGCATGCTACGTTTCCCAACAGTGGCATCCAAGCCAGGTCTATGCGTAGATGATATGCATGAGTAGAACACAAAGAGTTTTGGGCGGTGATCGTCATACTGCTTACCACCAATGTCTTATTTTGATTCAGCGGAATTGTTGGATGAAGCGGCCCGGACCAACCTTACATGACCATGTTCATGAGACCGGTTCCACCGATAGACATGCAACTAGGTTTGCATAAATGTGGTTGGCGGTGTTTGTTTCTCCTACTTTTGTTGAATCGAATTTGAATATGGACGGTCCTTGTTGAAGGTTAAAATGGCAAACATGATAAATCACCGTTGTGGTTTTGATGTGTAGGTAAGAAAGGTTCTTGCTAGAAGCCCGTAGCAGCCACGTAAAACTTGCAACAACAAAGTAGAGGACGTTTAACTTGTTTTTGTAGAGCATGTTGTGATGTGATATGGTCAAGACATGATGTGATATACCTTATTATATGAGATGATCATGTTTTGTAAAAGTTATCGGCAACTGGCAGGAGCCTTATGGTTGTCGCTTTATTGTATGAAATGCAAACGCCATGTAATTGCTTTACTTTATCACTATGTGTTAGCGATAGTTGTAGAAGCAATAGTTGGCGAGATGACCACGACGCTACGATGGAGATCAAGGTGTCAAGCCGGTGACGATGGAGATCATGACGGTGCTTTGGAGATGGAGATCAAAGGCACAAGATGACCATATCATGTCACATATTTTGATTACATGTGATGTTTATCTTTTATACATCTTATTTTGCTTAGTACGGCGGTAGAATTATAAGACGATCCCTTACTAAAATTTCAAGGTATAAGTGTTCTCCCAGAGTATGCACCATTGCGACAGTTCGTCGTGCTGAGACACCACGTGATGATCGGGTGTGGTGGGCTTTACGTTCACATACGACGGGTGCAAGACAGTTTTACACATGTGGAATACTCGGGTTAAACTTGATGATCCTAGCATGTACAGACATGGCCTCGGAACACTAGAGACCGAAAGGTCGAATGTGAATCATATAGTAGATATGATCAACATAGAGATGTTCACCATTGATGACTACTCCATATCACGTGATGATCGGACATGGTTTAGTTGATTTGGATCACGTATCATTTAGATGACTTGAGGGATGTCTATCTAAGTGGGAGTTCTTTAGTAATATGATTAATTGAACTTAATTTATCATTGTAGCGACCCGACCTCAGACGGTCAAGCCTACGTATTCTTGTGCCATCCACAGGATCGGTATCTTTGGCACACACAATACATTAATGTATATATCAAAGTGCAATCACATGTATAAATAACGTAAAATGATATATACCTCATAATAATCAGCGGAAACAATCAAGCGGGTGTGGAGTCCCATCAACGCCATCGGCAGGTTGAGTGTAGACCGTAACCACAGATCGTAACTCTTACTCGTCGAAGAAAATATCTGCAACATGATACGTTGCAGCCATGTAGGTCAGTACATTGAATGTACCGGCAAGATCACAATAAGAGAAAACAGATGATAAACTATACTATATGCAGTATGGCTTTGTGGCTCTGTATCTGAGTTTTGTTTGCGTAAAAGCTAGTTTTATTTTACCTACATCAAAGGAATAAAATGAAGCCTGTACTATGGAGTTTTTTTTTTCTGTCATGACATGGTTCCGCCAACCGATGTCTCATAGCCCAAAATCATCATAAGTTGCCCACAATTAAGTTATCAGTCCGGTGTTGAGAGTTCCGAAATAGATCCAAGTCCAGATGCTCAAATTGTCCTTAACCGGGAACACGGCTAATCGATTAGGTTTATAACCCTCTGCAGAGGTTTGTACACTTTACCCGCAAGATTCGATCCCTCTCTTTACGTTCTCGCACTTGAGTGTTTGAGAACAAGATGACCAAACATGGTCTTCCAAAGAGTTCCTCGACCATTTGTCCGGTACTCAACCCATCCTACCGTAGTTCTACATCTGCTAGTACCGTCCCAGCCAGAGTCACAACTAAGGTCAACCAAGCGAGCCCATAATGACTTGCGGTTGCAGGTAAGCTTCCGGGCATGAAGTATTCTTCCGTCTCTTTGAGTGCAGGTGAAGCTTTCCATAAGATGTCATGGCGCTTCTCCATGCATCCCGGCCAACCACTGGGTTCTCCAGGTGCCCGTCAACCGCCCTTCACCCAGTGAGTGTGTATTGAATTCTTGTCTTGAGTCTTGAAGTCTTGAGGCCTTGAAGATGCAGTCCTTGCAGTGTCATCATGGAGTTATCGTTATTGACGAAATCCTTCATTCTCACACCACTCTGAGCACTCATACCAAACCCGTCTACTATAGCGTAGCATTAAAATAAATAACGTCCGGGCTTGGTAACAGGGTGATGGGTTCCTACCTCATGCATACTACTCAACTACAAGGATTCAATAACACTCTTGAGGGGTGGTTGCAAAGGTGCCACTAAATGCAATAAACATAGGTATGAAAGCAATGGTCAAAGTGAACTTGCTCGGTGATGTTGTGAAGAAGAATTATCGTTCTCAAGAAATAACTTGATAGACTACTCGTCACTCTCGATGAAATCTATATAACAAACATATCATTCACATAAGCACTCACACTAACAATCAAAACAAAAGAGAGAGCGAATAAGAATCGAAGGAACTTCAAATAAAACTAGGGAGTCTTCTTCTACAACATTCACAAAAATAGTTTTGTCTAACGGAAAATAAACACTAAAATAACAGAGAATAAAATATAAATTTGGTTAAGACAAAAAAAATAAAGTATTTTTTTCATAAAGCTATTTTGAAAGTATTTTCAATTGGGAGTTAAAACAGTAGAAATCCATTGCAAGTTATTAGCGAACTTGAATTGATTTCACGATAACAAAATAAAATAAATATAAAAACTTGTTGAACACCTACTGTTTAACTAATAGAAACCAAACATAAACTTTCTGAAATATAAAATAAAATAATTTTAAAACAACTATAAAAAAAGTAGCTATAATTGAATAGAACTAAAGCAGAATTTGTTTTACATGAAACAATAAGCTAAAATACTCAAACAATTTTGAAGTTTTTACCACTGGTAAATATGATCACTAGTGATCAGTAGAAAAAGAATCAAATAAAAATCTATTTTAAACTCCCGGAATAAGCAAAACAAGCTTTAATTCAAATCTGATCTAACTCAATTTTTATAAATCCAAACATAGACAAATTATATATTTTTGGAAACTACAAGAAAATTGTGATCTAGCATAAAAGAATCAGCATCATTGGACTTCTAGATAAAAGTTATAAGCTAAACAAGAACGGAACTAAATCTGTTACGGGAATAAATCTGAAAACAGCGGAGTTACCTGTACGTGAGGCAGAGATGGCAGGAAGGAGGCAGCGATGTGGAGGCTGCTCGGCGAGGGGCGAGGTCGCCAAGGCGAGGATGGGGTGGCGGAGGAGGGGTCGGCGCTTGGGAGGTTCCAGGAGAGCTCTGGTGGCGTTCTAGGCAGGAAAAGGAGGACGGTGGCGAGAAGGCTACGGGCAGGGAGGCGTGGTGATGGGAAAAATGGAGCGAGGAGAGGAGGGGTTTTATAGGCGGTCTCGGGAGGCGCTGGGATGGAAAGACGAGGGAGATCGGGAAGGTGGAGATTTCTGTCTCCATGGACATGGAAAGCTTCTGTAACGTGAGAGGAAACAAAGGAAGGAGATGATCTCTTGTTGGGCTAGAATAGGAAAGTGCTTAATGGGCCAGCAGGTTTTCCTAATAAAACGATTCCATTCCTATTTTTAAAATTAGGAAACTAAAACAATAAAAAGGAAATCAAATCAATTCGAATAAAGAGTTTTATATACTAAAATTATCAGAAAAATAAAATGTAGATGATGAGCATTATTCCACGGCCAAAATAAAACCTAAAAAATGTTTTCAGAAAATCCCTAAAGGCTTTATTTCTTTTTGCAAATAATTTTAAATAAAACTTTGGTTTTCTTGGCTCAAATATTTTCAAAAAATGCCCCTGATTTTGGAGGGTCATTTTCCTCCGCTCTTTCTTGCTTGCAAGAATTTATTTTCGGGTATTTCTCGGGAAGAAAAATAGAAGCAAGTGAATTTGAAAGAATTAAATTGCAAAACTCCGTTCAAATTCTTTATAGTTGAAGAAGTCATGTCATCTTCTCTCATTGATTTTAATAGGATGAATTTGAATTTACCGGAGAAGGGGAAAGTCATTTTATTCCCTCTCATTCAAAAGTTTTTGAAAAGGTTCAAATTTCACTCAAGTTTAATTCACTCAAGCAAACAAACAAACAATTCAATTAATTATATTAACATTCCAAAATTTGGGATGTTACAATCATGAACTTAGTCCTGATAGTTTTTGCATATCTATGTTGTAGATCAATGGCCCGTGCTACCATTCCCTTGAATTTTAATGCGTTCCTAGAGAAAGCTAAGTTGAAAGATGATGGTAGCAACTACACAGACTGGATTCATAACTTGAGGATTATCCTCATTGCTGCACAGAAGAATTACATCCTGGAAGCACCGCTAGGTGCCAAACCCGCTGCAGGAGCAACGCCAGATGTTATGAACGTCTGGCAGAGCAAAGCTGATGACTACTCGATAGTTCAGTGTGCCATGCTTTACAGCTTAAACCGGGACTTCAACGATGTTTTGAACGTCATGGAGCATATGAGATGTTCCAGGAGTTGAAGTTA
Source organism: Aegilops longissima (assembly GCA_021605205.1). Taxonomy (NCBI): domain Eukaryota; kingdom Viridiplantae; phylum Streptophyta; class Magnoliopsida; order Poales; family Poaceae; genus Aegilops; species Aegilops longissima. The sequence continues at coordinate 576,957,473 of CM038677.1, forward strand.
ATATTCAAAATGCCCGGATTGATAGATATGAAGTCTCCAATAAATTTTGTAGCTGCAAAATGGAGGAGAATAGTTCTGTCAGTGAGCATATACTCAAAATGTCTGGGTATCATAATCACTTGACTCAGCTGGGAGTTAATCTTCCAGTTGATAGTGTCATTGACAGAGTTCTTCAATCACTTAGTCCTGACAGTTTTTGCATATCTATGTTGTAGATCAATGGCCCGTGCTACCGTTCCCTTTAATTTTAATGCGTTCCTAGAGAAAGCTAGGTTGAAAGATGATGGTAGCAACTACACGGATTGGGTCCGTAACTTGAGGATTATCCTCATTGCTGCACAGATGAATTATGTCCTTGATGCACCGCTAGGTGTGCCATCCCCTAGCAACTGCAGACGTTGTGAATGTCTGGCAGTCGCGTGTTGATGACTACTCGATAGTTCAGTGTGTCATACTTTACGGCTTGGAATCGGGACTTCAAAGACTTTTCGAACGTCATGGACCATATGAGATGTTCCAGGAATTGAAGTTAATATTTCAAGCAAATGCCCGAGTTGAGAGATATGAAGTCTCCAACAAGTTCTATAGCTACAAGATGGAGGAGAATAGCTCTGTCAGTGAACACATACGCAAAATGTCTGGGTATCATAATCACTTGACTCAGCTAGGAGTTAATCTTCCAGATGATAGTGTTATTGACAGAGTTCTCCAATCACTGCCACCAAGCTACAAAGGCTTCGTGATGAACTATAATATGCAAGGGATGGATAAGACAATTCCCAAGCTCTTCGCTATGCTCAAAGCTGCGGAGGTAGAAATCAAGAAGGAGCATCAAGTGTTGATGGTTAAAAAGACCGCTAGTTTCAAGAAAAAGGGCAAAGGAAAGAAGGGGAACTTCAAGAAGAATGGCAAGCAAGTTTCCACTCCCGGGAAGAAGCCCAAGTCTGGACCTAAGCCTGAAGCTGAGTGCTTCTACTGCAAAGGGACTGGTCACTTGAAGCGGAACTGCCCCAAGTATTTGGCGGATAAGAAGGATGGAAAAGTGAACAAAGGTATATTTGATATATATGTTATTGATGTGTACCTTACTAATGCTCGTAGTAGCGATACTGGTTCGGTTCCTCATATTTGTAGCTCGAAACAGGGGCTACGGATTAAATGAATATTGGCTAAGGACGAGGTGACGATGCGCGTTGGGAATGGTTTCAAGTCGATGTGATCGCCGCCGGCACGCTACCTCTACATCTACCTTCGGGATTAGTTTTAGACCTGAATAATTGTTATTTGGTGCCAGTGTTTAGCACGAACATTATAACTGGATCTTGTTTAATGCGAGACGGTTATTCATTTAAATCAGAGAATACTGGTTGTTCTATTTATATGAGTAATATCTTTTATGGCCATGCACCCTTGAAGAGTGGTCTATTTTTGTTGAATCTCGAGTGTGGTGATACACATATTCATAATATTGATGCCAAAACATGCAAAGTTGATAGTGATAATGCAACATATTTGTGGGCCGTTTAGGTCATATTGGTGTAAAGCGCATGAAGAAACTCCATGCGGATGGACTTTTGGAATAACTTGGTTATGAATCATTTGATGCTTGCAAACCATGCCTCATGGGCAAGATGACTAAAACTCCATTCTCCGGAACAATGGAGCGAGCCACTGACTTATTGGAAATAATACATACCGATGTATGCCCTCCAATGAGTGTTGAGGCTCGCGGCGGGTATCGTTATTTTCTGACCTTCACAGATGATTTGAGCAGATATGGGTATATCTACTTGATGAAACACAAGTCTGAAACATTTGAAAAATTCAAAGAATTTCAGAGTGAAGTGGAGAATCATCGTAACAAGAAAATAAAGTTTCTACGATCTAATCGCAGAGGCGAATATTTGAGTTACGAGTTTGGCCTTCATTTAAAACAATGTGGAATAGTTTCAAAACTCACGCCAGCTGGAACATCATAGCATAATGGTGTGTTCGAACGTCGTAACCGTCCTTTATTAGATATGGTGCGATCGATGTGTCTTACCGATTTACCACTATCGTTTTGGGGTTATGCATTAGAGACAGCTGCATTCACGTTAAATAGGGCACCGTCTAAATCCATTGAGACGACACCGTATGAACTGTGGTTTTGCAAGAAACCTAAGCTATCTTTAAAGTTTGGGGTTGCGATGCTTATGTGAAAAACCTTCAACCTGATAAGCTCGAACCCAAATCGGAGAAGTGCGTCTTCATAGGATACCCAACAAAAACTGTTGGGTACACCTTCTATCACAGATCCGAAGGCAAGATCTTTGTTGCTAAGAATGGATCCTTTCTAGAGAAGGAGTTTCTCTCGAAAGAAGTGAATGGGAGGAAAGTAGAACTTGATGAGGTAATTGTACCTTCTCTCGAATTGGAAAGTAGCTCATCACAGAAAACCGTTCCCGTGATTCCTACACCAACTAGAGAGGAAGCTAATGATAATGAACATGAAACTTCAGATCAAGTTACTACCGAACCTCGTAGGTCAACCAGAGCACGTTCTGCACCATGGAAGTCATGTTACTAGACCATGATGAACCTATGAACTATGAAGAAGCGATGATGAGCCCAAATTCGGATAAATGGCTTGAGGCCATGAAATCTGAGATAGGATCCATGTATGAAAACAAAGTATGGACTTTGGTTGACTTGCCCGATGATCGGCGAGCCATAGAGAATAAATGGATCTTCAAGAAGAAGACCGACGATGATGGTAATGTTACTGTCTACAAAGCTCGAATTGTTGTGAAAGGTTTTCGACAAGTTCAAGGAGTTGACTACGACGAGACTTTCTCACCCGTAGCGATGCTTAAGTCTGTCTAAATCATGTTAGCACTTGCCGCATTTTATGATTATAAAATCTGGCAAATGGACATCAAAACTGCATTCCTTAATGCATTTCTTAAAGAAGAGTTGCATATGATGCAACCAGAAATTTTTGTCGATCCTAAGGGTGCTAACTAAGTGTGCAAGCTCCAGCGATCCATTTATGGACTTGTGCAAGCATCTCGGAGTTGGAATATACTCTTTGATGAGGTGATCAAAGCATATGGTTTTATACAGACTTTTGGAGAAGCCTGTATTTAGAAGAAAGTGAGCGGGAGCTCGAGTGGGAGCTCTGTAGCATTTCTAATATTATATGTGGATGACATATTGTTGATTGGAAATGATATAGAATTTCTTGATAGCACAAAAGGATACTTGAATAAGAGTTTTTCAATGAAAGACCTCGGTGAAGCTGCTTATATATTGGGAATCAAGATCTATAGAGATAGACCAAGATGCTTAATTGGCCTTTCACAAAGCACATACCTTGATAAAGTTTTGAAGAAGTTCAAAATGGATCAGTCAAAGAAAGGGTTGTTGTCTGTGTTACAAGGTGTGAAGTTGAGTCAGACTCAATGCCCGACCACTTCAGAAGATAGAGAGAAAATTAAAGTCATTCCCTATGCCTCAGCCATAGGTTCTATCATGTATGCTATGCTGTGTACCAGACCTGATGTGTGCCATGCTATAAGTCTGGCAGGGTGGTACCAAAGTAATCCAGGAGTGGATCACTGGACAGCGGTCAAGAACATCCTGAAGTACCTGAAAAGGACTAAGGATATGTTTCTCGTTTATGGAGGTGACAAAGAGCTCGTCATAAATGGTTACGTCGATGCTAACTTTGACACTGACCCGGATGACTCTAAGTCACAAACCGGATACGTATTTATATTGAATGGTGGAGCTGTCAATTGGTGCAGTTCCAAGCAGAGCGTCGTGGCGGGTTCTACGTGTGAAGCGGAGTACATTGCTGCTTCGAAAGCAGCGAATGAAGGAGTCTGGATGAAGGATTTCATATCCGATCTCGGTGTAATACCTAGTGCATCGGGTCCAATGAAAATCTTTTGTGACAATACTGGAGCAATTGCCTTGGCGAAGGAATCCAGATTTCACAAAAGAACCAAACACATGAAGAGACGCTTCAACTCAATCCATGATCAAATCAAGGAGGGATACATAGAGATTTGCAAAATACATATGGATCTGAATGCGGCAGACCCGTTTACTAAGCCTCTTCCACAAGCAAAACATGATCAACACCAAGACTCCATGGGTGTTAGAATCATTACAATGTAATCTAGATTATTGCCACTAGTGCAAGTGGGAGACTGAAGGAAATATGCCCTAGAGGCAATAATAAAGTTGTTATTTTATATTTCCTTATATCATGATAAATGTTTATTATTCATGCTAAAATTGCATTAACCGGAAACTTAATACATGTGTGGATACATAGACAAAACACTGTGTCCCTAGTAAGCCTCTACTAGACTAGCTCGTTAATCAAAGATGGTTAAGTTTCCTAACCATAGACATGTGTTGTCATTTGATAAACAGGATCACATCATTAGGAGAATGATGTGATGGACAAGACCCATCCGTTAGCTTAGCATATTGATCGTTCAGTTTTATTGCTATATCTTTCTTCATGTCATATACATATTCCTTTGACTATGAGATTATGCAACTCCAGGATACCGGAGGAATACCTTGTGTGCTATCAAACTTCACAACGTAACTGGGTGATTATAAATATGCTCTACAGGTATCTCCGAAGGTGTTTGTTGGGTTGTTGGGTTGTCATAGACCGAGATTAGGATTTGTCACTCCGAGTATCGGAGAGGTATCTCTGTGCCCTCTCGGTAATACACATCATAAGAAGCCTTGCAAGCAATGTGCCTAATGAGTTGGTTAAGGGATGATGTATTACGGAACGAGTAAAGAGACTTGCCGGTAACGATATTGAACTAGGTATGTGATGTAGGGCGAAACCCTAATTGGAGATCTTTCACGTTTGGAGGGGATCCTACGGGGAAAACGCGATGAACGGGCGGAAGAACACAAGGAAACACACACAAGAGGAACACTAAACCGACAAGTTTCGATTACACAAGGGCTATATCACCGAACACATAAGGTAGCACAAGATTCAAAATCAACAAAGGAAAGATACACGAGTAGTCGATCTTCTCCGTGAGGAGGTCTTGATGGGGTCCACCCTAGAGGGGGTCTTGAATCCGCTTGGGGGATCTTCTCCAAAGAGGTCGTGAACTCCGAGGAGAAGTACCAAGTGGATGAGCAAGGGCTCTCACACCAAAGATGAGCTAAACCAATGCTAACCCTAACTAGGAGGAGGTGGGAGTATTTATAGTTCACGGAACGAAAGGGTACACGGCCTCGGCCGGTGGCTGCTTCATGACGGGGCGGAAGTTCAGGCTAGGCCGGAAGTTCAGGCGCCGGAAGGTCCGGCAGGTCCGCCTAAGCCGAGAGTTGGCGCTGGTGGAGCTGGGCTGGCTTCCGGGGCGGAAGGTCCGAGCGGGCGGAAGGTCCGGGGCGGAAGTTCGGGCGGGTTCGGGCAGGTTCGGGCTAACGAGAATGTTGGCAGGCCGGGCTGGTCGATGTCGTCGGGGCGGAAGCTCGGGCGGGCGGAAGTTCGGGCTGTGGCGAAAGTTCGGGCTGTCGAGAGAGTTGGCGCTTGTCGTTTCTTCTTCAGCTCTGGTTCCTTAGCTTGAGCGTTGTACCGATCACGCATAGTGTCTTGGACTTAGGTAGTAGCCATGTCTCCTTTGGAAGGAAAAGGGAAATCGAATAGGAGTGATGTCACCTCGGATTGAATAGCATGAGCTCTTGCTCTTGTCATGGGTCCACTTGGAGCTTGGATAGTTGATGGAAGGTCCATGGGGATGACGAAGGATGCTCGCATCATATCCCCCTTGTGAAAGATTCGACCTCGGATCAAGATCTTCATCACCATTGTACGTCGCGAGGTCCTTGACGTTGAAGATGTCGCTCACATTGTACTTGTCTCATGGTAGGTCGATCTTGTAGGCGTTGTCGTTGTAGCGTGCTGGCACCTTGAAAGGTCCATCGGCTCGAGGGAGAAGCTTGGACTTGCGTTCGTTGGGGAAGCGGACCTTGCGAAGGTGTAGCCACACTAGATCACCAATGTTGAAGACCATGGTTTGCTTGTTGACGTTGAGCTTGGTCGCTAGTCATTGTACTTGGCGCTCGATGGTTTGTCTTGTATCCTCATGCATCTTCTTGATGTAGCTTGCCCGTGCACTTGCATCCATGTTGGTGCGCTCTTGTAGAGGAAGTGGTAGAATGTCCAATGGTGACAACGGGTTGAAGCCATAGACGATCTCGAAGGGGGACTTGCCGGTAGTCGAGTGTGTTGCGCGATTGTAGGCGTACTCGGCGATGGGTAGACATGCCTACCACTCCTTGATGTTCTTCTTGATCAAGACGGGAAGTAGAGTGGAGAGGGTGCGGTTCGTCACCTCCGCTTGGCCGTCGGTTTGAGGATGGTATGCGGATGAGAACAAGAGCTGGATTCGAGCTTGGCGCATAGGGTCTTCAAAAGTAACTCAAGAACTTGGCGTCACGATCGGAGGCGATTGTCTTTGGTACTCCATGGAGTCGCAAGATTTCCTACAAAAAGATTAGCAATATGTGAAGCATCGTCTATCTTGTTGCAAGGAATGAAATGTGCCATCTTGGAAAATCTATCCACAACAACAAACACGAATCCTTTCCATTTTGAGTTCTAGGAAAACCAAGTACAAAATCCATGCTAATGTCTTCCCAAGGTTGATAGGGAATAGGAAGAGGCATGTAAAGACCATGAGATTGAGCTTTAGACTTAGCTTTGCGACATGTAGAAACAACGGTTGGTGAAGCGTGAGGCGTCATGAACATCTTGGGCCAAAAGTAGTTCTTGGGGCGTTGCGAATGTCTTGTCGCGTCCAAAGTGTCCCATGAGTCCGCCTCCATGAGCCTCTTGCAAAAGGAGCAAACGAAGAGAAGACTCGGGAATGCATAGTTTGTTAGCTCTCATAAGATAACCATCCTTGATATAATATTGTTCCCAAGACGTATCCGTCAAACACTTAGCATAACGGATAGCAAAAGATGGATCATTAGCATAAAAGTCTTTTATGTGCTCAAAGCCAATAACATTCAACTCAAGTTTAGTGACAAGCGTGCATATGCGAGAAAGTGCATCGGCAACTACATTTTCCTTACCCTTAATGTACTTAATGACATAAGGAAAAGATTCAATAAATTCACTCCATTTGGCATGACGCTTGTTCAACTTAGTTTGGCCTTTTAAGTACTTAAGCGTTTCGTGATCGGTATGGATGACAAACTCATGAGGTCTAAGGTAATGTTCCCAAACATGTAGTACACGACTAGAGCATATAATTCCTTGTCATAGATGGGATAGTTAAGTTGAGCACCGGAGAGTTTTTCACTAAAATATGCAATTGCTCGTTTTTCTTGCATCAAAACTCCGCCAATTCCGGTACCACTTGCATCACAATGAACCTCAAAAGTTTTGTCAAAATTGGGCAAAGCAAGAATCAGAGCATGAGTAAGCAAAGACTTGAGCTCCTCAAAAGCGGTGGATTGCAAGGATCCCCAAACAAAAGGAGTATTCTTCTTACTCAAGGCATGCAAAGGAGCGGCAATTGTGCTAAAGTTTTTCACAAAGCGACGATAAAAACCCGCAAGACAAAGAAAGCTACGCACTTGTTGCAAATTGGTGGGTTGGGGCCAAGTTTTAATTGCTTCAATTTTAGATTCATCAACATGGACACCCTTTGAGGATACAACAAAACCCAAGAAAACCACTTTGTCAACACCAAATGTGCATTTTTTTCATGTTTGCATAAAGACTTTCCTTGCGAAGAGTTTGCAAAACCGCCCTAACATGATCAAGATGTTCTTTCATGGTTTTGCTAAACACAAGAATATCGTCGAAGTAAACCACAACAAAGACTCCAATATAAGGACGAAGCACATGATGCATAAGGCGCACGAAAGTACCGGGAGCCTTCGATAGACCCATAGGCATCACTAACCACTCATACAATCCAAATTTGGTTTTGAAAGCAGTTTTCCATTCATCACCTTCTTGTATGCGAATTTGATAATAGCCACTTTTAAGATCAATTTTTGAGAAAAATTGGCTCCACTAAGTTCATCAAGCATATCATCTAAGCAGGAATGGGATGCCTATAGCGACAGTAATAGCATTTATAGGTCTACAATCGAACACAAGCGGAAACTTCCATCGGGTTTAGGCACAAGTATAGCAGGAACGACACAAGGGCTTAAGCTTTCACGTACATGACCGTTGTCGATGAGTTGTTGTACTTGCCGTTGAATTTCCTTGGTTTCTTCGGGATTGACTCGGTATGGAGCTTTGTTTGGTAGAGGCGCTCCGGGGATGAGGTCGATTCCATGTTCAATGCCTCAAAGAGGAGGTAGACCGGAGGTAGCTCATCGGGAAAATATCTTGGAATTCTGCAAAGAGATTGAAACACTAAAGGTAGCTCATGAGATGTGTTAGTTGTTGGCTCTCCATCCTTGCACACAAGGACAAAGTGCATCACACTAGATGGGTTCTCACACACTTCTCTCATCTCACTTTTGGTGGCAAATAGGATGAGGTTTTTCTTTCTAGGCGAAGAGGCGCTCAAGTTTGGCTTGTGGCTCTCACTCACTTTTTGGTGGATCACTTTCTCACTCTTTTCTCCATGACGGGTGGCTTGCTTGTCGGCTAACACTTGACTAGGAGACATAGGTCGTAGCACATATTCCTTCCCTTTCATCTTGAAGCTATAGTGATTAGTACGCCCGTTGTGGAAGACACCACGGTCGAATTGCCATGGTCGACCAAGAAGGAGGTGGAAAACGGTCATTGGGACCACATCACACTCCAAAGTGTCCTCATATGCACCGATTTTGAAGGAGACTTGGACCGTATGCTCGACTCGTATAGTGCCGGAGTCATTTAGACATTGAACCTTGTATGGATGCGGGTGCTTCCTCTTGACCAATTGAAGCTTGGAGCATAGTTCTTCACTTGCCAAGTTGTGGCAACTACCTCCGTCGATGATGACCTTGAAGGATCTCCCCTTGATGCCGGCCTTTGTGTGGAAGATGTGGCATCTTTGGTCGCCTTCTTGTTGATGTTGAAGAGTTAAGACCTTGGAGACCACGAGAGCCGGGCTCGAATCCTCATCACAAAAGACTTGATCATCTTCATCTTCGTTCACTCGCTGGTGCATGGCCACTTGCTCAAGAGCTTCCATCTCCTCTTCACTCATTGAATCATAGGTGCCATCGTCGTTGAGGATCATGGTGTGCTTGTTGGTGCATTCTTAGGACTTGTGGCCTCGTCCGCCGCAAGTGAAACACTTGAAGGAGCTTGTCTTGATGGTCTCATCGTTTGGAGTAGATGATGAAGTACGCGGCTTGAAGTTGCTCGTAGTAGGAGGAAGATGACTTGAACTTGTCGAAGTTTTCTTGTAACTTGACTTGTCGTCGTTGCTTGTAGAAGGTTTGGTTGATGTAGATGTTGGAGGAGTTGTTGAAGATTGGTTGTTGGAGAAGTCGTACGTCTTGGACGAGTACTTGGCGTACTTGAAGTCATCTTGCACTTGATGTTCCGCCTTTGTAGCTTGATGCACGAGCTCAATGAGAGTGGAGTAGGGTTGGAAGCAGTCGGCGATCTTCTTGATGGGATGATTGAGTCCATTCAAGAAACGTGCCATTGTTTGCTCATCATCTTCCTTCACATTGGCTCGAATCATGGCTATCTCCATTTCCTTGTAGTATTCTTCAACACTCTTTGTTCCTTGCTTGAGAAGTTGGATTTTCTTGAAGAGGTCGCGGTTGTAGTAGGTTGGCACAAAACATGCTCTCATGACATCCTTCATTTGGTCCCAAGTGGTGATTGGAGGTTCACCTCTTGCTTGTCGTCGCTTAATGATTTGTTCCCACCATATGAGCACATAGTCTTGGAACTCAAGTGAGGCCATAGCGATCTTCTTCTCTTCCTCATAGTTGTGCAAACGAAAGATTTTGTCGACCTTCAATGCCCATGAGAGGTACTCTTCGGGGTCATTGCCTCCATTGAACTTGGGCATGGTGAATTTGAGCTTTCCATATCGGTGCTCTTCATTTTGTTGTGGTCGAGGATGATGACGCCCTTGACGTGGATGACAATCATCTTCTTGTTGCTCTTGGTGTGAAGGAAGTCCATGATCAACTTGCTTTTGTTGAACTTGAGGTTGAGGTGGAGCTTGACGAGCTTGTTGAGGAGCTTGAGGGGCTTGACGTTGCACATGTGGTTGGTAGTTCCTTTCCTGGATTTCTTCTCGAAGGGCTTCCTCTTGATTGCACCGTTCGCGGTTGCGGTTGGCGATGGCTCGACTTGAATCTTGAAGGGCACGTTGCGCCTCAAGAGCTTGCGCTTCTCGTTGTTGTTGTTGAAGACGTTGAGCCTCGACGTCTTGTTCGTCTTGATGTAGACGCGCTCGTTCTTCCTCTTGGCGCCTTAGTCGTTGTCGTTCTTGAGCTTGGGCAAAAGCGGCTTGGTTTGATTGAGGACGAGGGACTTGCTCATCGACTTGCTCTTGTGAATGCTTGTCATGTAGCGGGTTGCGAGATGCATGACAGTCTTGACGCGCGGCTCGTCGAAGGGTGTTTGATGACGGTGTACTTGAGTCGTAGAAGGTGTCGTCTGAGTGTCGACTCGAGCGGCTCCGTCTTGATGATGACGAAGTGGAATGATTTCGGTTTCTCATCAAGGTGCGGATCTCGTCGATTCTTGCATCATTTTCTTGCTTGTGCGCGTCGAACTTGTTGTCGAAGTAGTCCCTTGTACGTTGCTCGGAGAGTCGCAAGTCGGTGGCGAGGATGTCGATGCGGTCGCTCATTGCTTGTTGCTCTTGATGTAACGCTCGTTGTGCACCAAAGAGGTGGCTCTTGGTGACGTATGATGACATGTCGTCGTCTTGCTCGATGAAGAGTGGATTGGTAGAGGTACTTGGCCTATCCATCATTCCAAGAAGAATATGTGAGTGGTAGAAGGAGAAGAACTTATACCAATGTGCCTTTGACCAATGTTAATGATGAATCAAGTTCACCCAAATGCGGACAATGAAATAGCACTATTGGTACCAATCCTTGTCGGTTCTCACACCTACACAAATAAAAGCATATGGTGGAGCTTGGTGAGGATGGTGGCACAAAATTTAATGTAATCGTAAGTGAGATTCAATAATGTTGGAAAAGATTCACAAATTTGCAAATGCAACAAGTTGACCAAGCAAGTAGGGGTACACGGAAACACACTCGCAAATAGATAAGTGGGATTGTGCAAACCAAAAGTGAGCCAAAATGTGGAATCCACGAAAATGCTCTTGTTGCACAATACTAGAGAGACGCTAGCACGATTGCATAATAGGCGGATACGGAACTTGTGCACAACCTACTAGGCAAAATGCAACTATCTCTATCCCACGATGCTATATGTATGGTATTTGGTACTATGATCCAAGATGATCCAATATGACAATCTTAATGTAGTATGATGCTATGGTTCTTGCTCATAAGCTCTTTGCTTATCTTTCCTCTTTGCTTAAAAGCTTGGGTGGCTCTTTCACTTTTGAGCTCTTTTCTCATGCAAAACTTCACGAACCAAGATAGCACTTGTGTATGCTATGACAACTTTGTGACACACAAATGGATCCCAAGATATGCACCACGGTGGTATGGTATGTATGCTATGGAGTATGATCACTAATGTGCACAAGTCACGTTGCCTGCAATACTCAATGGCTAGTCTCGATGGGTAAGCAACGCAAAAGATGGCTATGATGTTTATCAATGCAATGGCAAGGTTTGCACAAAGATGTCGTCGAGATTACCATCCTTGCTTACGGTAGAGGTTCCAAACGGATGCGAATGTGGACGATGATGTGATGCACGGTCTTCAGTACGTTGGTGAAGATGCCGCTGCACCATGGTCGAAGTTGCCGAAGAAGCGGGGGTCACCGAAGATGCGCGACCTTTCTGTCTAGGCCGGAAGTTCCGGGCAAGACGGAAGGTCCGGGTCCGGAAGTTCCGGTGGTCGGGATTCTGCCAAGAACAGGGACTTCGGGATCGAGGGTTTGGGCGAAAAAATTGGGGGAAAACCCCAAATACTGATGGGAATAGAAGGAATTAGAAGGGAAGAAGGGTGGGAATGCTAGATCCACTCGAAGCAAAGAAAATCCACGGATCAAATCCAACAAAACTTCATCACACCAACAAATCACAAAAAAAAATGGGGCTATTTTTGGTGGGGAATTTTCGGATCTAGGACGAAAACAACAAAATCAAGCTAGAAAACACGAGGTAGTGGCTCCAAAAACGTGATCAACATGGCTCATGATACCATATGATGTAGGGCGAAACCCTAATTGGAGATCTTTCACGTTTGGAGGGGATCCTACGGGGAAAACACGATGAACGGGCGGAAGAACACAAGGAAACACACACAAGAGGAACACTAACCGACAAGTTTCGATTACACAAGGGCTAGATCACCGAACACATAAGGTAGCACAAGATTCAAAATCAACAAAGGAAAGATACACGAGTAGCCAATATTCTCCGTGAGGAGGTCTTGATGGGGTCCACCCTAGGGGGGGTCTTGAATCCGCTTGGGGGATCTTCTCCAAAGAGGTCGTGAACTCCGAGGAGAAGTACCAAGTGGATGAGCAAGGGCTCTCACACCAAAGATGAGCTAAACCAATGCTAACCCTAACTAGGAGGAGGTGGGAGAGTATTTATAGTTCTGGAGACGAAAGGGTACACGGGCCTCGGCCCGGTGGCTGCTTCATGAGCAGGGCGGAAGGTCCGGCAGGTCCGCCTAAGCCGAGAGTTGGCGCGGTGGAGCTGGGCTGGCTTCCGGGGCGGAAGGTCAGGCGGGCGGAAGTTTGGGGCGGAAGTTCGGGCGGGTTCGGCAGGTTCGGGCTAACGAGAATGTTGGCGAGGCCGGGCTGGTCGATGTCGTCGGGGGCCGGAAGCTCCGAGCGGGCCGGAAGTTTCGGGCTGTCGAGAGAGTTGACGCTTGTCGTTTCTTATTCAGCTCCTGGTTCCTTGGCTTGAACGTTGTACCTGATCACGCATAGTGTCTCGGACTTGGTAGTAGCCATGTCTCCTTTGGAAGGAAAAGGGAAATCGAATAGGAGTGATGTCACCTCGGATTGAATAGCACGAGCTCTTGCTCTTGTCATGGGTCCACTTGGAGCTTGGATAGTTGATGGAAGGTCCATGGGGATGACTGAAGGATGCTCCGCATCAGTATGAAGATACCGACGATCGAATATCGGGCAAGTAACATACCTATGACAAAGGGAATAATGTATGTTGTCATTACGGTACGACTGATAAAGATCTTCGTAGAATACGTAGGAGCCAATATGAGCATCCAGGTTCCGCTATTGGTTATTGACCGGAGAGGTGTCTCGGTCATGTCTACATAGTTCTCGAACCCGTAGGGTCTGCACGCTTAATGATCGATGACGATTTAGTATTATATGAGTTACGTAATTTGGTGACTGAATATTGTTCGGAGTCCCAGATGAGATCACGAACATGAGGAGTCTCGAAATGGTCGAGAGGTAAAGATTTATATATATAGTACGATGGTGTTTGGACACCGGAAGTGCTCCAGAGGGTATCGGGTCACCGGAAGGTGTTTCGGGTACCCCCGGCAATCCTATGGGCCATATGGGCCTTGTGAAGGAACACACCAGCCCACAAGGGGCTGGTGCGCCCTATAAGGCTATAGGAGGAGGAGAAGGAAAGGGAGGAAGGGAAAGGAAAGTGTGGATTAGGATTCATACTTCCTTCCCTCAGCCCCCCCCCCCCTCTTTCCTTCCCCTTCATGCATACATGGGAAGGGGGCCGCAGGGCAAGGCAGGGCCCCTAGGGGGCGGCGGCCAACCCTAGGGCGCCCCGGCTGCCTCTCCTCCCCTCCCACCTATATATATATATGTGGGGAGGGGGCACCTAGAACACACACAACATCAATTGCTAGCTGTGTGCGGTGCCCCCCTCCACAGTTTACACCCCGGGTCATATTCTTGCGGTGCTTAGGCGAAGCCCTGCATGGATCACTTCACCATCACCTTCACCATGCCGTCGTGTTGATGAAACTCATCTACTTCCTCGACACCTTGCTGGATCAAGAAGGTGAGGGACGTCATCGCGCTGAACGTGTGCAGAACTCGGAGGTGTCGTATGTTTGGTGCTTGATCGGTCGGAGCTAGAAGAAGTTTGTTATCAAACGCTTCCGCTTTAGGTCTACGAGGGTACGTAGACACACTCTCCCCCTCGTTGATGTGCATCTCCTACATAGATCTTGTGTGAGCATAGGAATTTTTTTGAAATTGCATGCTATATTTCCCAATAGTTTTTCCAGTCAAATGTTATTCTTTCGTAATAGATGTCCAAACGGAAGAGGGTGAGTGCAGATCCTAAAGGAGTACATACAATGCATTTGGAAAAGGCAGTGATACCTGATAAATCAGATAGATCAGCATCCCCGTAAAACGCAGGCCCAATTGTAGCACACTTTACCCCTACTCCACTAGCCAAAGCCCTATTAGAACTGGAGAGAGCCCAGCGTCAGGTACTGTCTATGATATCAATTCAAAATTTGAACTCCTACATTTGTGCATGTGCCTTACCATCTCTTTTGTATGCAAAATAATTGCAGATGAATCTCCATTCTCAAAGAATCATAGGATCTCACAACAATACTGGGCACTGCATTGCTCTTGTCAGTACCTCTTGCCCTTTATCAGCATACTTACACTCATTGATGTTTGGTTATGTAGCATCAGTGTAACTATTCGCTTCCTTATCCACCCTTTGCTCGAAATTATAAGATCTATATCTACTATTTCATAAATGTAGAATTAACCCAATGGTTACGAAGTTCCGGATTGCTCATGTAAGTACCTGTTGTCATGTACTCCCTCCGTATCGAATTAAGTGTTGCTCAATTGGATGAATTTAGGACTTAAATAGTGCTAGACACATCTGAAAAGTGCAACTATCCCTAGGTGGTTTTGGTAATTCATAACAACATATAGCTCATTGAGCTAATGCTATTCCAAGACTATTATTTCAGGAAAGCTCAATGAATGGCATGGCATGGATGATGAAAGTGGATCCCTCAAAATACTAAGGACAAAGGATTGGCTCAAGCTCAAAAGCTCAAGACTATTCATTTTACATTTTAGTGGTCCTAGATCACATTGAGTCTATAGGAAAAGCCAATACTATCAAGGAGGGATGAGGTGTTGCTTAATGAGCCTCTTGCTTCATGTGCTTAGTGATATGCTCCAAAACCATCAGCTACTTTCTCACAATCCACAAATGACCTAAACCCAGAGCCAAAATTGGTCACACCGAATCTTCCTACCCGGCGCCACCGATTTCAAAAGTCATAGCCACTGCCACAAACCCTAGGCAGATCGGTCCTACCGATAGGGATATCGGTCTCACCGAGATGGGATTGTAATCTCTCTGTTTCCCTTCGTAACGTTTCGGTCTAACCGAAGTGAGCGACCGGTCCCACCGAGATTGCAATGTAAACTCTCTGTTTCCCTTTTGTAACATTTCGGTCTCACCGAAAAGAGCAAATCGGTCCCACCGAGTTTACGACCAACTCTCTGAAAGCTTATTACCAAAATCGGTCTCACCGAGTTTGTATGTCAGTCTTACCGAGATTACGTTATGCCCTAACCCTAACCGAATCGGTTTCACCGAGTTGCATGCCAGTCCCACCGAAAATCACTAACGGTCACTAGGTTTACTAAATCGGTCCGACCGAGTCTGTTGAATCAGTCCCACCGAGTTTGGTAAATTGTGTGTAACGGTTAGATTTTGTGTGGAGGCTATATATACCCCTCCACCTCCTCTTCATTCTGGAGAGAGCCATCAGACTGAACCTACACTTCCAACTTACCATTTATGAGAAAGAACTACCTACTCATGTGTTGAGGCCAAGATATTCCATTCCTACCATATGAATCTTGATCTCTAGCCTTCCCCAAGTTGCTTTCCACTCAAACCCTCTTTCCACCAGATCCAAATCCTATGAGAGAGAGTTGAGTGTTGGGGAGACTATCATTTGAATCACAAGAGCAAGGAGTTCATCATCAACACACCATTTGTTACTTCTTGGAGAGTGGTGTCTCCTAGATTGGCTAGGTGTCACTTGGGAGCCTCCGACAAGATTGTGGAGTTGAACCAAGGAGTTTGTAAGGGCAAGGAGATAGCCTACTCCGTGAAGATCTACCGCTAGTGAGGCAAGTCCTTCGTGGGCGACGGCCATGGTGGGATAGACAAGGTTGCTTCTTCATGGACCCTTCGTGTGTGGAGCCCTCCGTGGACTCGCGCAACCGTTACCCTTCATGGGTTGAAGTCTCCATCAACGTGGAGGTACGATAGCACCACCTATCGGAACCACGCCAAAAACATCCGTCTCTCCAATTGCGTTTGAATCCTCCAAACCCTTCCCTTTACTTTCTTGCAAGTTTCATGCTTTAATTTTCGCTGCCCATATACTCTTTGCATGCTTGCTTGATTTGTGTGATGATTGCTTGACTTGTCCTAAGATAGCTAAAATCTGTCAAACTCTAAAATTGGGAAAAGGTTAAGTTTTTAATTGGTCAAGTAGTCTAATCACCCCCCCCCCCTCTAGAAATACTTCAAGGTCCTACAACATCCATTTGAGTGACAAGTAATTTTGGACGAACTGTACTTGCATTGAGAGATAGTCGATTGTCTAGCATTACTCTACATCTTATCTGCCCTGCCCTCCATTTTCTCCAAATTATCAGATCTACATTTAATCTTACCAAAATGTTGAATAAAGCCAATGCCACTGCACACGTTGAGGTCTGCATTCCACTTGTCAGTCCCCTTTGCCTTGTAACGTTGTACTTAATTGATAGCTATTTGACTATGTATCATCACTCTGCATCTGAGCTTCATTATCCTCTATTTCTTCCAATCTTATTAGATCTATATTTACTCTTTACAAAATGTAGAATAAAGCCAACACTTATGAAGAAGTTTCTTTGGGGAATTTCTTGAATTATCCTTCCATCAACATGGAGAAGGGCTTTGTCTAGCCCGTGTTAACATGTAATGTAAGTCCATCCTCTTCAAGCCTCAAACTTTGTTCTAGTATAGATTTGGATAGGCATAATTTCCTCCACTGCTCTTTAATTTGGTGTTTGCATCAGATTGAATGTTTGCAACAACTGCCAGTTTCAAATTGTAGTTGTAAAAACATGTTCCTTATTCATACCATCCACATTAATCAGAACATATCCATTTATTTCCCTTAGCCCTGTATGTATGCATGTATTCTAGATCTCTAATCTGGTGGTGTGGTGAAGCTGCCCACGCCCGCATCATCTCATTTCCTGCTTTGTCTTAACTGATTTTGCCGATGATACGGACAATGCCATATTATGTTAATGCTATTTTAAATTGTATCTCTAAATTTGCCAATATAAAATGGGATGGATTGTCAACCCACTGGCCATCGTTGCTTATATATTTGTGAAACATGTTATCTGTCTCCTTGTTTCTCTTTCGGAGTATTCTCTTATGCCAGGCAGAACTTTAGGGAAGAGAGTAAGCCAAACCATCTTGAAGAGAGCAAGATGACCTCAAGGTCATCTCTTGATGAAGACAATGAGCTCAAGCTACTCAAAAGCAGCTGTGAGACAACCTCGGTGAAGTTGTCGCGTCAATCAGTTTGACATCTTTAGTCTCAACTTAAAGCGGAAAGAATCGGTTCAGCTCATGTCCGACTTGATGTCAATTCCATAACGAAGATCTCATAGGACAACCATGCTTGCTTTCTTGCTATGCAGATAGAGATTGAGGATCTATCATTGAAACAACTGAGGTCTCATCAACTTGTTCTGCTGCTTGCAGTGCACCTCCAGGACAGGCTTAATGTCTTTTGAACTGTTTTAATGTGCTCTCGGTTTTGTATATTATTTTGTCTGTGCGTTTATATGCACTGGTCGCGAACTTTGATGCCCAGTGTATGTAATTTGCAGTCTGGTTGCGCTTTATTATCATCGGTGGCTAACTTTGATGTCCAGTGGATGTAATATGTCGTAATTTCTTTATTGTATAGTCTAGGTTTATTCTTAGTCGGTATGATGTAATTTAGGCCGAAAGCTTCAACGGAGCTCAACATTGTCGGTCTATCGGGCCGGCCCATAACTCGCTATATATGGGCCGAAACGTGTGCCTATAATCATCTTGGGCCATTAGCAGGCCTAAACGTAAAGTAGTTTCCCACCTTTAACAGGCGGATTAAAATTCGTGCTAGTTGGGCCAGAAAATACCATGGGCTTTTAACAGGCTGAAAACTAGATTGGGCTAGAGTTGAGCCGAATAATTCACGGGCCAACACAGGTGTCGGTGTCAAAACCGGCAGATCTCGGGTAGGGGGTCCCAAGCTATGTGTCATGATCGATGGGTAACAGGAGACAGGGGACATGATGTTTACCCAGGTTCGGGCCCTCTCTATCGAGGTAATACCCTACTTACTGCTTGATTGATCTTGATGGATATACGGTTACAAGAGTTGATCTACCTCGAGATCATATGTTGTGGTCTAAGACCTAAGGGTATGATGAGTAATGTCGTAATGGTCTAGCGACTAGCCTGGCCTCGGCTTATATAATGTACCAGAGGCCTAGGATAACAAGAGTCCTAGTCGAATACGCCGGTGGAGAGGAGTCCTTGTCTTGATCACCAAGTCTTGTGGAATCTTCCTCGTGCATGTCAGCGGTTGTCCGAACTGGCGCATGAGTAAACGGCCATGGGGGTCCTCGGCCCAATCCAACTGATCGGGAGACGACATGGTGAGTACCCCCTAGTCCAGGACACCGTCAGTAGCTCCCTGAACCGGTCTTCAAGTTGGGGACGCTCCTCGGTTCTTCCGAGCTGTTCTTCGTCTTCGGTCGTCGGTCTTGAAAACTGGTTCACTAAATCTTCCCATCTTCTATCTGGAGGGTTGTCGAGCTAAATCTAAAGATTTCACACGTCGGGTATCCGAGGGGCCCTTTAAGTCTTCGGCCTTTATCAATGCCTTGTTATTTTTATGCCACACCTAGGGTTTGAAGTGTTTCCCGTGCGGCAGTGTTTTCTTGCGTCTGAGATCCAACGCCGGACTGTATCCAAGCTCCAACGTCGGACTGTATCCAAGCTCCAACGCCGGACTGTATCCAAGCTCCAACGCCGGACTACGTCCAAGCTCCAACGTCAGACCATATCCGAGGTGCCATAGATCACCTTGGTTCAAAAAGTTTTAGCCGAGCTTAATGCCGGAAATGCCCTCTAAGGAGCCAGCCACTTGCATCCGAGCTATATGCCGAACTGCTTCCGAGGTGGCTCAACACCTTGGTCATGGGCTGATTGTTTGCGGATTTTATTTCCGATGCGTATAAATTTATTTGCTGACGAGATGTATTGCCACTAGCCCTCAAGGTGTCTGTCGGCATAAAATCCGAGATCTTTGAAGGAAAATATGAAACCGCTGATCCTAGTAACCGAGACTCGGTCGTGAAATCGGCCCGAGGATCAACTCTAACTTCGGCAGCATACATAGGAATAGAAACACGATGTAATATATTAGAGGTAATAGTTATCGGCGGACGGGCCCCGAGAGAGGGCGTGAGAAGTCGCCGTGATATATCAGCTTGATGCCGGATAAGTCCCATATGGTACTTATTATCGTCCGAAGACGCGCTTGTCTATAGTTCGGTTATGCCGAACACTGAGCACTTTGAATTTTCTGCATTGAATAGGCAATGCAGTAGCCCCTGAGCCACTGGTCGGGTGGCAACACCAGATCAGGGGATCGATGTGCCCCTTTAATATTTGTAAATAATGAGCGCAAAGCCCAGTAGCCCTCGAGCCTTAATACGGGCACAGGTGGCTGAATTAAGGATCGATATCCAGAGTAAAATCAAAAATTATGTGTAATGATTCTATCTATCCAAGTACTTTTCATCATTATTGCTCAAATCCGCATTGTACAAAACTTGGTTGACCTACCATCGGCTTCAACCTCCTTGGGCAGTAGCTGGGGAGTGTTTGTCCTACTTTATAAAGCCGTTATAAGGGCAAATATTTATGGAAAACAAGGCAATTCGGCCATACAGTTTTATAAACAAAGTTACACGGAGAGATATGTTATATTACATTTTAACGTAAGAAACATCTTCTAAAGAAAATAGTCCCGCTATCGGTTCCTTTTTTGGGTCGTCATGCTTATCATGATCATGAAACCTCACCTCCGATCAATGTGGGAGGAAAATATTGAGGATTTAGTTCGGGGAAAGTTCCCGAACTCTATGGTATTAATGAACCAAAAATTTCACTTCCATCGTTGCCGACCAATGTGATCCTTTAAGATTGCTAGCTTTCGGCTTCACCCAGTCTGAGGTACTTACTCAGATGACCTGGTAGTAACAATCAAGCGGTGCTCCCTTTAGCACCTAGCCGAACAATCGGGAACGTAGGGCTAAGCACAGGAGCCAGGCAACCCAGCTTGGCCAAAATCTTAAGTCAAATTGATGCATATTTATGGCTTTATAACGATATTTATGGAAGGCAACGTTCATATATTGAATACAAACGCTAAGGATATGTTTATTTTGACTCTGTTGCGACCGTTTATCATTTGAAAGTGGCCCATCGTCGGCTTCCACCCCTTTGTAGATGCTATGCAGGGTGTTTCCGCAATAACAAAACAACCCTTAGCCGACGTCTCGGTGCCCGAAGGCGGTTGTGTTAGCGGAAACAAGGCAATCAGATATGTGGGCTTTATAAATTTCACTTAGTCATAGGAGCTTAAAGCTGGGAGCCTAGCTACGAGCCCCCGGTTAGTGTCCGACGACAGCTGAGGTCAAGCCGTAAACACTTCGGCCAATGTTATGAATGGCCTGTCATTTAACATAGTCATCGGATCGTGACCAGTTTACGCTTATTGTGACGATTAGTTTTGGCTTTCTCCATCGAGGTGCTTAACCATGCGAGCTGGAAGCACAATCGCGATGGTTCCCTTTGCACACCTAGCGAACAAAGCGGAGCGTAGGAGGCAAGCACAGGAGCCGGGCAACCCAACTATTGACCAAAGACACAATTTGAAACCGATGCATATATAGCAATATCCGAGAATGTTTTTGCCGAATCTCTAACGTTGTCCGGTGTTGCACTACGAGACTTATGCTGGAAACACACAAATGTTTAAAAGGTCCATAGGCTTGGAAAACCAAAAAAACTTCAGTAAAAACTTGACGTCCGAACTGGATCAAGTGTTCGGTGCCAATCCGAAAATTGGTCTTAGAAAAAAATTGTGCTTCTGTCGTGTTTTAACATGACATATCCGATCTCAAAACTTCAAGCGGGTCAGCCTACGGCTTCAAGCTCCTTATCCCGAAGGTGGAGTGCTTCTCCGAGGCCAGTTTAGCAAACTAAACACGAGCGGCTTTAGAGAGAAGCTAGGCTATCCGGCTATTGACCATGCACTCGAGTCAAAAAAGGAGCGGTAGAAAAAGACTTTGCAACGACCAAGAAGAAAACACATTTACTATAAAACAACTCATATAAATTTTAAGAGCCCCCAAGTGACTTGGGTAAAAGAATTTTATGTATAATGATTGTATGTGCAAGTACTTATATCATATTTGTGTTCACCGAACTTTAAACGTGTCTTAACCGACCGTCGGCTTCTCCCTCTTGATCGAGGGCGAAAAGTGTTATGTACTCCACATGTCAAGAATATCGGCGGTGTTTTCGATAACCGAGCAATCAGGCCATAAGGTTGTAACAGACAAAAGCGCTCGGGAACTTATGCTATATTACTGACGAAGTGTAAGAAGCATCTTCGAAGAAAATAGTACCCCCACCGATACCTTTCTTCGGTTGCTCATTGTTACTATGAGACTTGGGCAATAGATTTTTTGTACTCATGAGTTCCGTTGTGTGCCGACCATGATTGAAAACAATAAGAGTGCTAGCTTTCGGCTTCACCCAGTCTGAGGTCCGAGCTCGGATGACCCGATCGTGACAATCGTAGAGGTGATCCCTTTACTCCCTAGCCGAACAATCGGGACATAGGGGTAAACACGGGAGCAAGGCAACCCAGCTTGCGGAACACTTAAGTCAACATGGTGCATATTGTGGCGTAATACACGAACAAGGAACAAAGCCATGCAAGTATAATCATATGCAAGAGGAAAGGCTTCATAAAGGAAGCCCCCATGCAAGCGGGGTATTTGAATTTGTGTGTCACAAACAAAGTTTGGACAAGGAAGTTTTCACAAACAACTTTTTGCCAAAAAAGTATAATGCTTGGGAACCGAACACAAGTTAAAAATTTAAAACTTTGAGCGTGAAAGCGACTTAGCTGGTTAATGTGTTCGGCACTGACGACGCGGTCTGAGCTTGGTGCGGGACGAGGTTCCATCCCCCAAGCCGGTCCCGAGGTGGCGGAGCGAAGAGCTCGGCACTCCGAAGTGGTGACATAGCACGACCAATGCAGGCCGGCAGAGTGACGCCGAAGTCCTCGGTGTGGGTTAATGAAGTGTTGACTGATACGTCTCCGTCGTATCTACTTTTCCAAACACTTTTTCCTTTGTTTTGGACTCTAACTTGCATGATTTGAATGGAACTAACCCGGACTGACGCTGTTTTCAGCAGAATTGCCATGGTGTTATTTATGTGCAAAAACAAAAGTTCTCGTAATGACCTAAAACTCCACGGAGCTTATTTTTGGAAAATATTAAAAATATTGGCGAAAGAATCAAGGCCAGGGGACCCACCACCTGTCCACGAGGGTGGGGGCGCGTCTGCCCCCCTAGGCGCGCCCCCTGCCTCGTGGGCCCCTTGGAGCTCCACCGACCTCAACTCCAACTCCATATATTCGTGTTCGGGGAGAAAAAAATCAGAGAGAAAGATTCATCATGTTTTACGATACAAAGCCGCCGCCAAGCCCTAAACTCTCTCGGGAGGCTGATCTGAGTCCGTTCGGGGCTCGGGAGAGAGATCCGTCGTCGTCATCATCATCAACCATCCTCCATCACCAATTTCATGATGCTCACCGCCCGTGCGTGAGTAATTCCATCGTGAAGCTTGCTGGGCGGTGATGGGTTGGATGAGATTTATCATGTAATCGAGTTAGTTTTGTTAGGGTTTGATCCTAGTATCCACTATGTTACGAGATTGATCTTGCTATGACTTTGTTATGCTTAATGCTTGTCACTAGGGCCCGAGTGCCATGATTTCAGATCTGAACCTATTATGTTTTTATGAATATATGTGAGTTCTTGATCCTATCTTGCAAGTCTATAGTCACCTACTATGTGTTATGATCCGCAACCCAAGTGACAATAATCGGGACCACTCCGGTGATGACCATAGTTTGAGGAGTTCATGTATTCACTATGTGTTAATGCTTTGGTCGGTACTCTATTAAAGGAGACCTTAATATCCCTTAGTTTCCATTAGGACCCGCTGCCATGGGAGGGTAGGACAAAGATGTCATGCAAGTTCTTTTCCATAAGCACGTATGACTATATTCGAATACATGCCCGCATTATATTGATGAATTGGAGCTAGTTACATGTCACCCTATGTTATGATTGTTACATGATGAACCGCATCCGGCATAATTCTCCATCACCGATCCAATGCCTACGAGCTTTTCACATATTGTTCTCTGCTTATTTACTTTTCCGTTGCTACTGTTACAATCACTACAAAACCCAAAAAAATTATTTTTGTCACCGTTACCGTTACTTCCATGTTACTTTGGTACTAAATACTTTGCTGCAGATACTAAGTTATCCAGGTGTGGTTGAATTGACAACTCAACTGCTAATACTTGAGAATATTCTTTGGCTCCCCTTGTGTCGAATCAATAAATTTGGGTTGAATACTGTACCCTCGAAAACTTTTGCGATCCCCTATACTTGTGGGTTATCATTGACAAAGCCCCCCGTCCAGTCGAGGTGACGTGGTATGTCAGTACGCCGAGGTGACAACACTGCCCGACCCGAATCATTTACCTATGCACAAAAAATAGTGCAAACCGGAGATAATAGTAATAATAATAAATTAAAAAAATGTTGCATAATCAATAATTTGTACAAAGTGAATAATTAAAGGAATATGGTCCATGCGCTGAACACCCAACGAGGTAGAACCCTCTCGATGATGCCGAAGTCCCTGAGGCAACCGAACATGTCGGTATGGTAATTCGACCAACAAGGTGATCATGCGAGCCGATTTATGCCGATTGGGATGATGACGTTGGCTTGCCAAAGTGACTGCGTGACGCAGTCGAAGTCGATTACCTACACACATAAAATAGTGCGGTCCAAAAAATATAAATATATATATAACCCTTGCATAATTGCTTTACGCAAAAATAATTTATTTAAAGAGATGTGGCCTGGCGCCGAAGCCAATGTCGATGCAGGGCGTCGGCGTGATGCAGTGAAGGCATGACAAAGCCTGAATTTGCAGGCGATCCGGGCTCTAGATGCGCCGTTGGCCGAACTACGGACGGGAAACTGACCGAACCATCGCGCAACCATCGTTAATGCGGCCATCATTTGATAGACCTGTGTACAGATGATGGAACAAACCAGAGTAATAATTCCTCGGGAAAATTAAACGCAAACAAGAAAAATCTACTAGGATTAATAGCACCTGGTTCATTTGTTGTAGCAATCCAAAGGAAAGTGGCTTCCAAAATTAGGACTTGATCCGCACACCCATTGCCTGATGGGCGATGAAGCGACGACATGGTGATGCTGGCAAAAGTTGGCTCGCTGAGGCAAAGTCCCCGGTCCAGCTAACGTGACGAAGCCGGTCGGCTGGTGATGCCGAAGTCTCTGGAGTAGGTTGATGAAGAGATGGCTAAGCCCCCGGTCCAAACGAGGTGACGAAGTAGGTCGGTAAGGAGACGTTGCAGCTACCATGTCAGCCGAGGTGTTGAAGCAGTTCGGCGTTATGGACATCGGCTTGAAGAAGCAATAGTGCGCCCATGCCGACACAGGTCATAACTTGTGACATGGTCAATGCCGGTTTGATGAAGTGACCATGCGGTGATGCCGGTGTGCCCGCTCCGTGTAATCCGCGGGGCGGCGATGTTGGTGATGATTTATCCTTGGTGATTCCGAACTCTTGTTCGGCTCACCGAGATGGGGATCCGAAGAAGTTGAGCTCGGCTCAATCAAAGCGACGACGTGTCTAGCGCAGGTCGGCAGCCGTGGAGCAATATTGCCGGACTGGTTTGACACCAGCGTGATGGTGAAGATTACCTCACAAGAGGCTTAAAATTTTATGGGAACGTGTTTAAAAACAACGCACAATACCCTAGAAAAAATTCCTTCAAAGAGGTTGTCCAATATCCTGTTCATGAAGAAAACATGAACTCGGGCCGGATTCGTATTCGCGCAGAAAACAGATCCGAAAATTAGTCCACTCATCGGAAGGTTCCCGGAGTTTGAACCGTCGGATCGAGCTGAAATTTGGAGGGGTGGTAGATATGGGAATTCCGCAGCAGATGAACGGTTGGATCTTCCAAAGGACCTCCGAGCCGGGCTCTAGATACCACGCCCTAAACTCATCCGGATTCCCGTCCAGATTTGACAGGGCTCCGGTATATCGTGAATTGCCAGAGATTCCTCCATCGGAACTCGACGAAATTTTGCATGGTTGTTGTAGACTTAATTCCGCACAATTCCATCGAAGGAATCGTCAAAGCGATGCTCGAGGAGGTGGTGGTAGCGGATACAAGTTTGTTGTCCAGAAAAACAGCACAGTCGCTCAAGGGCAATGTTGACGTTGAGCCCCCGAGCTCCATGTATGATTCCTCCATGATCATGATAGAGATTGGAGTTGATGTTGATGTAGGTCATCGTCCGAACATGACAATCCGACGTGGAGTGCAGTCCTCGGCCGAGCCAAGGTGACCAGTCGAGCCGGTGACGAAGATGCCAACGTCGCAGTTGATCTGCAGTCGAGCCATTGATTCTTTGTCGATCACACAACAAAACTCTCAATGAAAGCACCATTGTCGGTGTCAAAACCGGCAGATCCCGGGTAGGGGGTCCCAAGCTGTGGATCATGGATCGATGGGTAACAGGAGACAGGGGACACGATGTTTACCCAGGTTCGGGCCCTCTCTATCGAGGTAATACCCTACTTCCTGCTTGATTGACCTTGATGAATATATGGTTACAAGAGTTGATCTACCTCGAGATCATATGTTGTGGTCTAAGACCTAAGGGTATGATGAGTAATGTTGTAATGAACTAGCGACTAGCCTGGCCTCGGATTATATAATGTACCAGAGGCCTAGGATAACAAGAGTCCTAGTCGAATACGCCGGTGGAGAGGAGTCCTTGTCTTGCTCACCAAGTCTTGTGGAATCTTCCTCGTGCATGTCATCGGCTATCCGAACTGGCCCATGAGTAAACGGCCATGGGGGTCCTCGGCCCAATCCAACTGATCGGGAGACGACATGGTGAGTACCCCCTAGTCCAGGACACCGTCAACAGGCCGAAACAACCCTAGGCCCATGTTTGGCCCAATAACATATGAGGCATTAACAGGCCAAAATTTATCTCGGTCCCTGTTTGGCCCAATAAAATTATGGGTTGTAAGCAGGCCGGATTCAACATGGGTCGAAATTAGCTAGGCCCAACTGTGTCGGAGGCCATTAACAGGCTGATAGGCACATTGGGATGAAATTTATCCACAAAGACTTCGGCCCGTTAAGAGGCCGAAAGTCACTTCGAACAAGAAATAGCCCAGTTGGAGCATGGGCCGTTAAATGTCCTAAAATAAAATTGGGCCGATAACGGCCCAGATGCACCAAGGGCTGCTAACAGGCCTAAACGATTATCATGCCAAACTGTTAAACGGGCCTTTAACAGGCCGAAATACAAAACCGGCTTACAATGGGCCCAAAAGCACAGTGGCCTGTTAACGGGCCTGATCTGATATGGGCCATAATTTAGCCCAAAACAAGACAGGCCGTGGACGGGCCAGATCCGATATGGGCCGTAATTTCACCTAAAGCATGGTAGGTTGTTAACGGGCCGACCCACTAGTGTCTGGCAAAATATTGTGGGCCTTTGGCTGGGCCAACCTTTTTAACATAAATGGGCCACTATTGGGCCTCGCCACGTGTCAACGTATCCTAGGCGCATCATGTCCATTGGACGGTTGACATCTGTCCCAACGGGGAGCTGAAACGTGGTTCGCCCGGCCAATGAGAATTTTACACGTGGAAAATCGCCATTAGTCTTGGCTGTTAACGGGTTATTAGATCCAAAACCGTACCCGATAGCATAACTGTGACCCGTTATGGTGGATGCCACGTGTCAGTTACCCTTGACGAAAGCACTTCCATGACGCGTATTTATCGTCATGGAAGTGGACACTTCCGTGATGATAATTTCAGTATTGTCATGGAACCCTTCTACGACAACACATGTATGACTATCTTGATTCTGTCAAAAAATCGTCATGGATGCACATGCATGACAGAAAACATGACCTACTATGACAAACACGTATCATCACAGAAGTGTTTTCTTGTAGTGATACCTGAATACCTCTCACAAATTATGCTCATTCTGAAAACTTTTTCTCACTTCACTGGATTAAAAGTGAACTATGGCAAATCTTCCCTAGTACCTACCAATATTACTGAAGAAAAATCTATACAGTTGGCCAATCTGCTTGATGCAACAAAGAAGTATGCCCTTCACATACCTTAGACTACCCATGGGCTCTACTAGACCTAAGATTGATGATCTTATGCCAATGGTATCAAGATTAGACAAGAAGATATCTGGTATTGCTACCATGATGTCATATTGTGGCAGGCTAGTACATCTCAAAGCCGTGATATCTACACTTTCTATTTTTGCCATGTGTTGCACAAGAGTTCCACTAAGCATACTACTCCCTCTGTCCCATAATATAGGATGGTTTTTGACACTAGTGTAGTGTCAAAAAACTTCTTCCATTATGGGATGGAGGGAGTAGATCACTTTGAAAAATCTAGTAGAGGTTTTCTTTGGTATGAAAATAGTATAAACAAACATGATAAATGCCTAGTCAATTGGAAACAAGTCTACTTGCCTAAGAAAGCTGGTGGCCTAGGTGTGCTAGACCTCAAAACACAAAACAAAGCTCTATTTACTAAATACGCTTATAAATTTTTCAATGGATTGGATATTCCCTAGGTAGATATGTTGTGGAACACTTACTACAAAGATGGTGAAGTGCCCAACTTTCCTACAAATGTTGGTTCCTTTTGGTGGAGAGATTATTGTTCCATACTAAATGATTTCAAAGAAATGACCATATACAAGGTTGGAAATGGCAGCACTGGTATGACACCTGGAATGAAACCATCTAACAAGAAAAAAATCCCTCAGTTGTACTCTTGTGCAAAAGACAAGGAAATTACTGTTGCAACTGCATACCAACAATCCAATGAGAATTTCTATGATCTTTTCCACCTTCCTATGTCCTCTACTGATGCGCAACAAAGTATAAGTCTGATGCAATTACTAAATAATGTTGTTAAAATCAATGACAAAGATTCTTGGCTTTTCAAATGGACTAATACCAAATACTCCACTATAAGAATCTATCTACATCTGTTTGGTAACCCTGTTGATGCTCCTAAACCCTTTGAGTGGATATGTAAATCATCATCTCTGCCAAAGCAAAAAAATATTCTTCTGGCTTCTACTACTGGATAGACTAATTACCAGAGACCTAATGACCAGGAATTTTTTATGTGGAAACTAGCAAATGTGTTCTCTGTGATGATGAACCCAATGAATTTCTCAAGCACTTGTTCTTCTCATGCGATTTCAGCCAAAACTTCTAGATTGCTCTAGGTATTGAATGGAACACAGATTTGAACATCATTGGCATGTTGATTGATGCCAAGCAAAGAAACCAGGTACCATTCATCAAAGAGACTATGATTGCTGGGTGTTGGAGCATATGGAAGCACAGGAATAGCATCATATTTGACTCCAAGACTAGAGATCATAACTACTGTCGCACATCCTTCAAGGAGCACTTTAGCCTAATAAAAACTAGGCCTAGTCTTAAAGAAGGGATGCAATCTTGGCTAGATTACTTGTGAAATACCGATGATAAATTCTCATGATGTAAATCCATTTGTACATGATCCATCATATTAATGAAAAAAGAGCCATAGTAGGGATTTTTCCCTACTGTTTTTGCTAAAAAAAACACTAAAGTGCTTTTGTATATGGTCAACTTATTACTATTACTGATAATATATTGTTGACCTATGAGTGAGTTCACACAATCAAGAAGGGGACAAAGGGGTTATGTGCAAAGTTTGACATGTACAATGCTTATGACAAAGTTGAGTGAGTTTTCTAAGAGGAGATGATTCTGAAAATGGGCTTTTGCGCCGGGATGTAAGCTCATCATGTCGGTCAAATATTCTGTAAGATTCAACTGCAACTAGAGGTTGACGCACGCTTTGCCGCCCCGTTCTTCAATCATGCGCTAGTTTATATATGACCTTCTACAGTGGCATGAGTCATATGCAAATACCGATCCACCACAGAAAATAGTAATAATGAATGAGAGTGGTTAAAACTTAAAAGGAGAGGTTGGGGTTCAAACATAGTAGATCGTATGCACTCATCTTTATAAACTGCAAGCTACACAAATGAGATACATATAGCTATCCTCACGATCATCCATGAAACAATCTCTTTTGACATCGTAGTTCACATAGGAATAACACTTTCAATCTAACATATCAAAATAAGACTCAATTGATGCATACCAATAACACTGTATGAATATGAGCAAGTACATGGGAAATCATCATTTTTCATCAAAGCAAGTAGGGAAAAACCTCATTATTGGTAGTCGCAGCAAATGGTGTCGCTCCATGACCTCTACCGTTGTATTTAGCTACCCATGCTTTACTGTCAAATTTACTCGTACATGGCATCAGTAGCATAGAAAAGATACACATGCAAAGCAAACAGTTCAAAGTAAAGCATTTGCTAAATTACTTGCAAAAGCACGAAGATGTTATTAGGTTTGGAATGAAAAGAAACTTATGCTAGGACAACATAGATAACATGCTACAAACTAAGGTATTATAATATCAACATGTTTCTTGGCCACCAAATTATTTTGCATCATAGGGAAAAATGTTGAAAGAAAAGACGAACAGAAGAACTAACCAGTCTGTTTAAAGGGCTTCAAAATCTCATTATGTTTCAAAAACTATTTTCATTCAAGTAGAAGAAACAGAGAAAATTGTTGAGGGGTAGCCTTAACATCATAACCACATTAGGTCCTCATGACTATTTCTATTGAAGCAAATTATTCTAGAAAGAAATATATCTTATTTACTTTTGATCTAAGCCCATGATAAATGATGCCACTTGATGATAGTGCCTTTTTTAGTGGGAGACAACAAAGACATGCCCTATTATAATACCAACGAAATGGGTAAGAGCAAATATTGTGAAGTTGGTAAAAGAAGCAAGATCCTAACACCTAAAAATTGTGATTGTAGTTGGATAATCAATATTAAGCTTTATTTTTGTTAGACCTGAATGGAAGAAATGAGGAGAACGAATGGGAGTCTGTCAGATAAGGAGAGTAAACATTACAGACGCACTATATAAAGTATATTGACAAAAATAACCATTGTTACATCATGTTGTCAACTTCCTTTCGCAAGATAAAGTCACTAAAGTAGGCTAATCAATGACGATGTACCTTCGTGTTTGCACTTGGCAGATGCAATTTCTTTTCAGACAGAAAATGCAATATAAAACGTAACATAATAGAGAGTTATAATAAACAAGTAAGATAGAATATCATTTTACGCTAAATTTGCCATTTTGTTGGATTATCTTAACCTCGTTTATCCTACCATTTCGTCTATTTAAGTATTTGTTTGATCCCCTTTCTATATTTCTATAACTACTTTTTAACATAAATAAAGTAGACAATTACTCGTGCCAACAGAGGTATAAATATTCCAGTATACTAGCCTGCCTATATTAATGTGATTGTGTAAAATATATTTAATTTGATAAACATGTATAATCAGCTTACAAAAGAAAATAAATATTATTTGGTAAGTCATTAAAAGGGAAGGCAATTGAGGCGGTTTTCATAAAAGGTCGGTGGGAAAAAAACCAAAGATGAAAAAATGGTCAAATCAAAAATATGGAAGGGAGAATGCATATAAGGTTGGACGAAGAATGAAGCAGCGCAGAAACTTACTTCCTTTTTAAGTTGGAAGAATCACTCAGATGAATAGCCTGCTTAGTTTAGTACTCCCTTCGATCCAAAATAAATGTCACAGTTTTGAACTAAGATTTATTTTGCCAAGCTTACGAAACATGCTAGTCTCTTCGATCCAAAATAATTGACGTGACCTCTATATAACATTGTATAGATGTTGTACAGAGGTTGCGTCAATTAATTCAGATATGAGGGAATGCTAATTTTCTTCTGGCAAGTTTTAAAGTGACCAAATGCTGAGCATGCCGAACGTCAATTCTCGGTTGCCAAGTCGAGAATATAACCACTGAGATTTACCTTTATGCAGGTCGACGCCCTAGGTTGTCCAATCTATCCATTTTAAGATTGACATAGCTAAAATCAAACGGCTAAGACTATCAAGTTACGCTACATCTGCCATTTTGACGGATTACCGTAACTTTGTTTGCCCTGCCATTTCATCTACTTTAGTACTACCTGCGTTTTTGACATTATATTATGGAACGAAGGAAGTACCTATTTATCTTGCCATGCTCTCAAAATATGTTAGTTTCTTTTTTTTGCAAGCTTTAAAGTGACCAAATGTAACGATGTCGAACGTTGGCGACTGGCGAGTCGATTCTTGGCTGCCAACCAGGCATGCTTGCCCGAAATCACTACGTACGATCACAGAACTGAAGTCACCGATAATTCCCCTAGATCTGTGACATCATCAGCGCGTGGGGACCCGCGGGAGGACCCGAGTCCACACCTCGCCTTCGCTGGGCAGGAAAAGGCAAAGAGTCCACATGTCATTAGTACCTGACTGAACCGTGTCACCCAAGTAAACGGTCGGTGTTAACGCCTCCCGTCGGTCTCACGCCCGCCCCGCGCGTCCGGAGCCGTTGCCTTCCCTTCACTGCGCCACAAGACCGCAAACCCTCCCTAAACCTGGGCAAGCGTCGGGCGGGCGGGTTTGGTCGAACTTGTAAAGCCCAACCTTCATTTTTCAAGCCCGAGCCCGGTCCGAAGCCCGAAATACTCCATATTTTCAAGCCTGAGCCCGGCCCGAAATCAAGTCTGAAGCCCGAAAGCCCGGCCGAAATGCTGTTTTTTAGTACGCGCACGTGCAAGCCCGGCCCGAAGCCCGAAAGCCCAGCCCGAAATACGGAAAAATTGAAGCCCGAGCCTGGCCCGAACTATCTTTCGGGCTCCAAAACAAAGCCCAAGCCCGGCCCGGGTTTACCCTCCCCCTCCCTCCACGGCAACCGCAGCCGAAAAAGCTCCCACTAAACAAGAAACAGAGCACGAGGCTTCCACTTCCACGACGCAATCTCCACCCCCTTCTTCCTCCTCCTGCACCCGCGCCCACCCAAAAGGAAGCAAGAATCTGCGCCTGCACCACAGTGCCTCCTTTCTCCCTCCTCCCCAACCTCCCCGGAGCCCGCCCAGCATCGGATCCTTCGCCCCCCGCAGCGGTTTCTGAATCCAACCAAGCCAGCCCAGTCCCACCCATCCACTGTCCCACCACCAATGGGCGCCGTGGCGGTTCCTTTCGCTGCTCATTTTCTGGTGTAACCACCCCCGGCCCCGGCCATCTATCCCATCTCCCCGCGCTTTTGCGTCGGCAAGGCTCTCCTCCAACTCCAACCAGGCTTTCCAACGGCACGGGCTTGTCTGTCGCCGGAGGGAGGGCCCACCGCTCCTGTCGTCTTGCTGGCGCTGGCCCTCTAGTCCTTCCTAGGTTGTCCCTCCCCGCATCGTCTTGGGGTGGTCCGAATCTTCAGTCAGGTCCGTCCGTGCTTGCCTGGTTCTTGATTTATTTTTTACTCCCTTCCTTTTCTGCCGAGATGTCGTTGTTGCTCTCCGGTTTGAATGAGAAATTCGTCGCCGGTTGTTGAAAACAGTGCAATTTCCTCTTACTCCTCCTCCCAGGAAGGTATTCTAGCCTTGCTTGTATCTGGGGTTTCGCTGGTTGCTTCCCGACTGTCCAAGGTTTTGCCAAGTTTTGGGTGACCAAGGATTCCTGGTGAGGAGGATTTTGGTTCCCCTGAAGCTCCTTGGTGCTCCGAATTTGGGGGGTTTGGGAGGAAAGCTCTGAGTATTGGCCTCCTGGTGGGCTCCTGCTCCTCCTTGGTTGGTCCGACCAAGGCTGAAGAAGAAGTTCCAATGGAGCCGCCTAGTACTAGCAGGCTCTGGGCTTCTCTCTGGACCTTCATCAAGTTCCTGCCCTACTTCTGCGGCCTCTTCATCCTTGGGCTCATTAAAGGTGACATCCTGATTATTCCACTCTCTTGGTTCTTTTGGTATGCAAGTCTGATCTGTCATGTGAGTAAAATGGAATAAAGTCTTATGTGCCTGTGCATTTCCCTGCCTTGTATGCTACTAGTCTTTTGATTTCTCTGTTGCTTCGGTACATAGACACTTCTCCTTTCTTGGAGCACTTGATACTTCTCCTTTCTTGGAGCACTTAATTAGGCCCAGCTAAAGCTATTGCTCGCTATGTTGTTCCGGCTTTAGTTATGCTATATGACCAGATTGTGACCTGGCTTGAGTTATTAGCTTTGAAGAGTAGTTGTTAACTGATGGGCTGGTGTCATTTCAGTTTACCCGTTCATTATTGGATAACAGTGTCTATGTTTTAATAATTATCAAATAACTCTTTATGGACAGACAGTATGCACTTTCACCCATAAGGCTATATGGGATTTTTTTGCATATGCTTCAACCTGAAAAATCTTGTGGTTTCTTGCACAAAAATATCTCGTGCTTGTTTTGTCAGAACTAGCATCAGTTGGAAACTAGTCTCTGAAAATGTTCTCTTTGTCTCGTATATAGAAGTATGTAGTGTATTGCGTCCATGGGTTTCTTTTTGAATTTTATTACAAATGAAACTACAAAGTGTTCGGTACATATGTGACCTTGTGGATTTGTTGTATCTTTCGAAAGCTTCCACTTCAATTATGTCGCCTGTTGATGTGTGAATGCAAACTCACACATGGGTTTGCAAATGAGTGACAAAGTTTCATGGGGAACAATGTATGTAAAATCTGAAAGTGCAATTTGTGTGCGTAAATAGTTCTATTTGTGTTGTTAGTTCATCTTCGTTTGATTTTTCTACATATTTAAACTGTGTATCGTGTCCCCTCACTTCATATAATTAACTCTAACAGGTGTTCTGCTATGCCCTTGGGCATGCCTTATTATGGCAATCGGAATATCTGCACTAATTCTTGGGTTATGGCCTATGCATCTGATTTGGACATACTACTGCATCATCAGGTACAGTGTGTATCTTCTGCAGTTTCACCCTGAGCAAGCACATTAATACGCGTCTAAATACTCATATTATTTGTCCTCTTTTTGTCGAAGGCAGAACCAGAATGGTTGGACCTGTAGTAAAGCTTCTACTTCTTGTTGCTGCCACTGTGATCATGATCTTATGGTTGATAGTTGGCATCCCGGGAAGCATTTTGGCTGGATTATTATATGGCTTTCTAGCACCAATAATGGCCACATTCGATGCAGTTGGAGAAGGCAAAGAAAATACATTTGTTCATTGCTTTGTGGTAAATTTTCTTTTCGTGAAACATGTCATTCCTTTGTATTTATGCCGTTCCTGCTTTGTTAGAACATATTTTACATGTCTGCCATCTCAAAACTGCAGGATGGAACATGGAGTACTATTACTGGGAGTTGTACAGTGGTCAGGGATTTGAAAGACATGCTTTTCCACTCCTATTTTTCAATTATGGATGACCTTCGTCTTCAGACACCTCCTTGTGGAAAGCCATATGAGATAAGGTTTGCTTCCTGTTTGTGTCTAGTACTAGCTTTTAATTTATATGACCTTCATCACATATGCAAACTAGCACCTTTTATGCTTGACTTCATAGCTGAGAGAAATGAGCCCTAGATGCAGTGCTCTGTATTTAGGCAGCACATCTCTTTTTGTTCTTCCTTGAAGAATTATGAATTATAAATATTGAGTACAAATATCTATTCGCAGATTGCTTGATATTCCCGGGGCGTTGTTGTCTGCTGCTTGTGGACTCATACTGGATGTAATAATGTTCACACTAATTGCCATCTACAAGTGCCCTGTGATGCTTTTCAAAGGGTGGAAACGACTGATTCAGGATTTGATTGGGAGAGAAGGACCTTTTCTGGAGACAGCGTGTGTGCCATTCGCAGGTCTTGCTATTCTTCTCTGGCCATTTGCTGTGTTAGGGGCTGTTCTCGCATCCATCCTCTCCAGTATTCCTTTAGGCCTGTTTGGTGCAGTTGTAGCTTACCAGGTACGGCAACTTGTACTTACGCAAATTATCATCTAGTGCCAAATGCTAGGCGATATCCTTTTTCTTGTTGAAGTCATGGAGCCTTGCTCGCGTTGATTTCTCAGGAATCCTCTGCAGTTATGGGACTCTCTTATGCTGTCTCATCTGTGTCCATCTTTGACGAGTACACGAATGATGTACTTGACATGGCACCAGGATCTTGCTTTCCAAGGTATAACCATAAACCATATTGCATGCCTTTGGATCAAATCATAAATAACTTAAGGTTTCTTGTACTGACGTTTGAACTCTCTAGGTTGAAATATCGGAAACAGAAAAATGAAGATTCTTCACATGGTGGTCAACTATCTAAGCCAGGCTCATTTGACAAGGAGAACCAAGAAGGAAAGAAACCTCTAAACCGTGTTACATCATTTAAGAACAGCATGGATGAGTTCAATCCATTCAAGGTTATCTTTTCTTGCTAATACATCAGTAGATCACAATGCTTCTGCGTCTTGTGACCAGCTTCACTTTTTGCACAGTCCAATAGGAATAGCATATGTTGGGAATAGGTTATTCAATTTTGTAAATGTCATTATCTGCTGCTTTCTATTCCTTAATAATATTTGAACTTACAGAATCGGGACATATAACCGATTGTAGCTGCTATGCAGATGCTGGACCACTTATTTGCTGAATGCAAGCGGCAGGGAGAGGTTTTGGTGAATGAAGGAGTGATAACAATGAAAGACATCCAAGAAACTAAGTCAGGCAAAGTTGGCAGTGGGGTTCTTAACGTTGGTTTACCAGCATATGTAATCCTTAATGCGCTCCTTCGATCTGCAAAATCTAACTCTAATGGCCTAATCTTAAGTAAGTTCACAAAAAACTTTCTTGTTACGCGACTACCAGAAGGATGTTATGATTACCTTAGCCTGACCTGCTTTGGAACATATTCAGGTGATGGCACTGAGATTACATCTGATAATAGGCCTAAAAGCACTCTCTTTGACTGGTTCTTCGACCCTCTTATGATCATCAAGGAACAAATTAAAGCCGAAAATTTCACAGAAGAAGAGGAAGAATACCTCAAAATGCGAGTCCTGATGGTTGGTGAGCCCAGTAACCTCAAGGGCACTCTTCCTCATGTGCCATCACTGAATGAGCGGAAAAAAGCAGAAATCGACGCATTTGCTCGAAGGTACCCCCCCCCTGTTCATTCTTTCATTTTGGTAAACGCTATCACTGATATTTGCTAAACCGCCTGCTCCGTCTCTGTGTCATCTAAGATTGCAAGGAATCACAAAGTCGATATCGAGATATCCTACATCCAAGCGTCGTTTTGATGTTCTTGTGAAGTCTCTCTTGTCGGAGCTCGAGAGGACGATGGGTGGCAGCTTGCCTGCCAATGGATCCCAGGCGTTAAGGTTGAGAGGCGGCATTGCCCGGATGCTTAGCCAGAAATCCGTTGGGAAGACGGCCAACATCATGGATGAAGATCCAGAAGCGCAAGTGACAAGGAAGGCTCGCACCCCATGATAACTTTGATGATGTATTGTGTAGCTGACAAGCTAGCGAGAGCCCAACTCTGTAAAATGTGTAAAAGAGAAACAGCTATGAGCTAGTATGAACGTTCTTAGGTGTAGCTTGAGTTGTTGCAAGTTTTGTTGTGCAATTTGCTGCTGTTGGTTTTTGCAGACTACATTTATGAGAAATCTTGCAAGATCTCGCATTGTGTTAGCATTTGAACTACCACGTGACATATGTGGTGCAATCCAAACTACTTAAAAAAATGTCAGCATTTGAACTTGTCTCTGATATCACGAGGAGAAACTGACATTAAACAAAGCTGGACTGCAAATTTGTTACCGGCTAATTTGTTCCACAAACTTCGTCAACTCATCCACAGGCAACAACAGGACACCAAAATAGCCACGGTAAAAAGGACAAAATTGACGAATTTTGAGGACTGTCACGACCACAAACTTAACACAGCTGGAGATGTGAACTTCTCTTTTAACATAATAGCCAGACATGTTCAGCAGCTAAATCCACAAATGCGCAAAAAACTGGGAATTGCGTGAGACTCGCGTTGATTTAAGCACCAGGTCCGTCCATCGATTCAGCCCCAAAGACTGTCTGGAGGCTGGCTATCAGGCACCTCAGTGTCCTCCAGCAGCTCGGTTGGTTTCAGCCTCGCCTTCTTGTAGCTACTGGAGCCTCGGAGGACCGAGTTGATGTCACTCCTCTGTGACCTGAACAAATGGGATCAAAGCAAACTCAGGTCTCACTGTCTCAGCAAGCTTCAACGTTGTAGACCAGTAAAAGGCGAAAAACAGACTATGTTCGTCTAGTCAAGCAGTTCTATCCAAAATGTTACCGTGCATGCATCTACGCCCAGTGGGGATACAAGACGGCTACAACATATACAGATTAATAAATTAATGTGTACCCTGCCCGCTCGTTCACATTTGCAGTGTGCTAAACTAGTTCGTCTAGTCAAGCAGTTCTATCCAAACTAGTTTTTTTTTAATATACAGATTCAAGAACTTACAACGATGCAATGCCTTCATCATCAGGTACGTCGCTTCCCTCCCAGGCCGTGGATGAAATTCCTGTTGAATGCACATCAGTTAGCCAATTTCCACAGGTGGACCAGCTTATCATCAGATGCAAAGTCGGAAAACAGTTCATGAGCAGCCACACTGAATAACAAACACAGGACAAACCGTGGATTGTGGATGTCTATGAGCAGAATACTAAAATAAGTACCAGTGTATTGTGTGTCATTCTGGAGATACACTGAATACTGAAAAGGGGAATTTATCAAAGCAAAGCAAGAATTTTGGAATGAGTTCCACCATGGCAGAGGAACACATAAAAGATAAGCAGTTATATTCAGTAAGTAAATAAATGCATAACAAGTGCAAATGCAATCCAGCATAAAGTTGGCCAGCTAGTACCTATTCCATGTTACATGTTCCTACCTGAGTCAGCAGATGTGGATGAATCGTCTGATGAGTTTTCCTTGCCAACCTTTTCACCCATGGTGTTCAATAGTTCATCAGAGTCTTCACTTATTGTGTCACTGAAAATTGCGCCAACGCCTCTCTTACTAGTATCCTTCTTGGATTTGTCGTTGAGCTGTTCAAATTTTTTTCTTGGAACTTTCCGAACTGCTACTCTAAATCGGTTAACAGCTGGTGTGCCATAAGTGCTTTCATTTGATGCTTGTGGGCTCATGGGACTGCTCCGAACAACATTGCTTACAACCTTAGGATTTGCATTTGCCCTCCCATCAATAGACCCGTCATGTTTTCTATTCTTACCATGATGCTTTGTCTGAGAAGTAGAGTTCATTTGTTCTTTGCCCATGCGTGCATGGTCCTTCTCAGTGGGCAAATCAGTCTGATTGTCAGCACCAACCTTGCTTTGGCGGGGCTTCTTTTCAAAAGTGCTATCACGTGTGGCATCTTCTTTTTCCTGTTGCAGCATACTATTATTCTGAATAACTTTATCCTTCTTCTCTTTTGCATTGCCCTGATCCATTCTTCCTTTCTGCGGTGCAGAAGTGTCAGTATCTTGATTACCACCATCAGGATTTTGACACTCGGGTTTGACCAAATCCTGTTTTCTTTTGCTCTTCTTTTTCTCCTTGGTTTTCCTCACATTACCATCTTCTCTGTTAATGTTTTCTGCTTCAGTCTCCTGTTGCGGCATACTATTATCCTTGGTGATTTTATCACTGTTCTCTTTTGCATTGCCCTGTTCTATTCTTCCCTTCTGCACAACAGAATGCAGCAAATTTTGTGAACAATTATCAGTGTCTTCATTATTACCAATAGGGTTTTCAGACTCGGGTTTGACCAAATCCTGCTTTCTTTTGCTCTTCTTTTTCTCCTTGGCCTTTTCCACATTACCATCTTCTCTGTTCGTGTTTTCTGCTGAAACAGATGGCACACCCACATTGCCAGTATCAAAATGATCAGCTACACTAGTTTTATCTGTATGAAGATGGGATTCTGGCAGATCATTTGGTTCAACAATACCAGCACGTTCAGACTGCATATCTGGTTTTCTTTTGCTTTTCTTTTTGCCCTTAACTTCCCTTATAGTAGTTTCATCATTGTTTTCTGCAGAAACAGACGGGCCATTCATCACACTGGGGCTAAAATGGTCCAAGAAATTAATTTTGCCATTTTCAGAACGAATCACTGCAGAATCATTTGGTTCAACAGCACCAGCAGAACCTTTAGGAATAGCTGCTCCCTCCTGAGCCCTGGAGTTCATCAAATCTGCAACAGAACCTTGTTCCAAAGCAGTATCCTGACTCTGAAGTTCAGTCTTGGAAGATTTCTTCCTTCCCTTTCGAGCATTAGGCTTATCATGCGTGATAATTGTGCCATCTTTATGAACTACTGATGATTCTGTTGGAGCTCCTACTCTATTTTTGTCATTATGAGTCCCACCATCAGTTACATATTTTTCCTGGTCATCCTTTATGAACTGATTATCTTGTCCATGTGTAGGATGATTTATTTCCTGTATTGTAGGAGTCTGAGTCTTCAAAGACTTTTTGCTTTTCTGCCGTAATACTTGGCCAGTACTTGCAGGAGCGTCAATTGAAGAACCTTCCAGAAGCAATTCCTCTTTGGTGTCATTTCCTCCTTCCAAGTCCTCTGTGGGAACCTGTCTGACTTGCACACCCAAAGACTGAATGTCTTTACTGCTATCGGTAGAAACATGCTTTAATGAAGTCTTCTTTCTCTGACGCTTACTGGATCTGGTTCTGCCATCAGCTGGCACTACTGTATTCTCAGTCAAAACATCATTAAGATCATCAGACTGATTATCTGCTGGATATCTCAGAGGTAAGGCTGCACTAACAACACCTTCCGTATGTTCCTTTACTGGATCTCCACTTAAGTTGTCTGTGCATCCTAAATCTGCCAATACCTCATTAATCACATTGGTTGCTGCTACATCCGCGGTTCCATCAAGCTTCCTGCAATCACTACCCGCTGCTTCTCCTATAGTGCCTTGTGTTGTTTGCTCTGCATTTAGGGGATTGTCACTTGTATGTTGTGTCGAGCTACCACCTGTAGTGAGTCCAGATGATTTTGTCAAAGGATCATCCTTTGAAGACTCCAAGCGGAGTTTTCTCTTCTTTTTACGCTTCCCATCACCAGTTGGATTTTCTGTTACAGTTGAATCCCCTTGATTCACCTTGCTTGGTTCATTTACAGTCTCCACCTGAGCATTTGCAATGGATCCAGATGGTTTTGTCACACCTTGAGTAGTAGGACCATCTTTTGAAGACTCCGAGTGGCGCCTTTTCTTCTTCTTCAGCTTTCCATCACCATCTGAATTTTCTATAACATTACAATCCCCTCGCTGCACATTACTTGTGATGTGCCATTTATAAGGGTCATTTAAGATGTCCCCCTGAGTAGACACTATATCTGATTTGGCTGCTTTCTCGCTATACCCAGACTGGTCTTTTGCTTCAGCAGTATCCATGGAAGATAGACCAACAGAACTGACCTTATTTGATTCCTGGCAATTCTTCTCATGAGAAATATTACCGGCTGTATCTGCATAATCCAAGACATTCCCGCTTTTACTTCCTTTCCCCATGTTGCTTACCTCAACTGCTCTTTCAACATGATATTCATCATTGATTCCTTCTGCAATTGTTTCTTCACCAGCTACAACTTTGCAAGTGGAATTACTGGTCTCTCCAACTGCCGGATTTCCATATCCTTCATGTACAATACCGATGTTACTTTTGTCAGCAACTAGATCAGTAGTTGCCTGAGCATCAGTACCCAACTGGCTTCCACTATTGAGTTGTGATGATGGAAGATGCATGTCAGATGCTCTGACCATTGCTTTGTCTCTGCTAGTCATTTCAACATTATCTACACCATCACCTTGTTGCCCTTGGTTTTTATGAAGCAGGCCTCCATCTAACGCTTTTGGTACCTCCACTGTTCCAGCTGATGGTTTTGTTATTTCCTGGGCATCTTTGGGAGCGACTGACTGATGTTTTTTCCTTTTCTTATTCTTTCCAGGAATTATTGGATTTTCAGGCTGGATTGAATCCTCTTGTGCATTTCCATGTGATTCTTGCTGAAAAGAATTGCTTGGAATTACCCCAAGAGAATTAGTGTTTGTTTCCAACGAAGGCTTATCCAAGCTATTCACATCCCTGGTTTTGTAATC
Organism: Aegilops longissima; assembly: GCA_021605205.1. Classification (NCBI taxonomy): domain Eukaryota; kingdom Viridiplantae; phylum Streptophyta; class Magnoliopsida; order Poales; family Poaceae; genus Aegilops; species Aegilops longissima. Next base: position 576,999,274 of record CM038677.1, read on the forward strand.
ATTAGTTTCTCTAACAGGATCTACAGCTGACGTGTTAACAGAATCAGTCCTTCTAGCCCTTTTGCGCTCCTTTTCCTGAGAGGGATCATCCAATGCATGAAGCTCTCCCACCATTCCCTCCCTTGTCCCCACTTGCTTGTCACCAGAAACAACACCAAGATCATGGTCTTCGACACTATGCAGAAGGTTTTCCTTTCTTGCGAGTAACTCCTCTCCAACCAGGGCCACATTGCTTTGATTTGAAAATCTACTGACATTTGCCACAGAATTTGTTTGTACATCAGTAGCCAGGCTTACTGCTGCATCCTTCTTTGTTTCCGTATTCGGATGTGACGAGGATGACAGCTGCACATCATTTGGCACTGCATCATGTGCAAGAACATTAAGCAATGCTGCAGCCTCCTCACTACCTACAAAAGCACATGAACTATTAGATTTTAGAATAACTCAGCATAAACTATATGAAGGGAAATCAACAATATTAGCAGGTTCAACCTCATGTCTCAACAGATGATACAACTACGGACAGCATAAATTTTAACGACTTACATGCATACTGAAAAGAGGTTAATCATATGCATGAGAAAGAACATATTGACTCGAGCATGTCAAAGAAATCCACAGCCTCCACTGAGCGAGAAGGAGCTGTAGATTGACCATACACAGGAGATTTGACACAAAGGTTCGCTTCAGAAACACAAAAACTTGAATGATCAATTCAACTGAATAGCTAACCTCATATCCAGAATAAGACATTAACCAACAATAAGCAAACTACAAAACAGTAGCAATGCTAACTTGACTCAACAATATACAATTCAAATGCCACAGTGGCTGCTAACTTAATACCTTCCAGCATTTGAGGATTTACACCGCCTGATATTGTTGCAGGCAACTCCATAAGACGTTTGTCCATATCAACTCCAAGACAACCTCTACTTGATCTCCCTCTATCCTCGTCTCTGCAGTAGTGTGAGTCCGTCGCAACTGCTACCATCTTGACATGCAGAAAGCACCCAGCTTTGACTTTGGAAAATGCACTCCTCAATGCCATCGAATCAGAGAGGTGGTACATTGCACCCTTGCGTAGCACCTGGCGGAAATACTAACACATTTAGAAACTTGCACTACCCTTTGAAGGGTCTCCAGATTGCACATGCTAACTGTATGGAGTTTCGGAAGAACATGCCATTCAGTCCAGGACTACGAGGGGGGAAATGAGTTGCCCTGACTATCAGAATCAAGATATACATCTTTGAAGAATCACAATTCATGTATATATTCAATGAACTTTGTCAATTTTGATAGCCATCTATTGCATTTTTTATCAAAGAAACCGGAATTGTTAGTTAGCTCAATCTCTATTAGGCGTTTGACGAACCATACACACTGATTCGGAGGCAGGGTTTATTGAGGTTTTGGGGTTTGGAGGCACTATGCTCCCAGCTGATCAGACGCTAATTAAGTAAAACGTGCCCATACTAAAGCATCTGATCACCTAACAAAACACAGGAAAACCTACACCGAAATGTCCATACACGGGACAAGCTACATGTCAAAATACAAGAAATCTAAGAGACCCTGAGGAGCTTACTACCCTACATCCGAAAAAAAAATCATGTAAAAACATGAAAAGGATCGAAGCCGTAAACTAGAACCTGAAAGGACTTGACGGCGACGGGGCCGAGGTCGGGGAAGGCGGCGGCGTGCTCCACGGCCACTTGCGCTGCGGGGAGGCAAACAAGCGAATCAGATAAGGTTATTCCGGTTTGGGTTTGATAGGAGGAGGGGAGGCGACGAGAGGCTTACACTTGAGGCGGCGGATGGTGGAGTCCGCGGCGACGTTCATGGCGAGGTGCGTGCCGAGGTCGGTGTCGAGGAACAGGGACAGGTGGGCGCCTCCGTCGGCGGAGCGCGCCTGCGGCGGCGGCGGTGACGGCGACGACCGCGGGCCGGCCATTGCTGGGGTGCGGCCGCCGCCAGCAAGAGAGGGGAGGGAGAGGGGTTTGGCAGAGAGAGACGAGAAGTGGCGTATTTTGAGGGTGCGCTTTAGGTTATAGGCCAACCATTTCGAAATTACTGGAGATTTTTTAGGAAGGGCGCGCATGGCCAAAATAAAGAGGCGGAAAATTTCTTTTTTTTTTTCAAGAATAAAGAGGCAGATTTGGTTCTACAGTACTCTTTTTTTTTACATGGCCAATCATTTGTCCTTTTTCACAAGGTGGTCTTTTTTTTGACATGGAACACTCTTTCCATTAGGGCGATGCTAGGCGCCGGCGCACCGGCCCAATAATTCCGCCGGTCTAGTCCTAGCCGCCTGATCAGTCTCTAAATACCCGTTGGATCTGACTCAAGCGTTCTTCAACCTCGCGACGCAGATAGAAAAAAGCACAGGGAAAAAGAAAAGAAGGCAGCGCCTCGCTCGCTTCCGCCATCGTCGACGCCGCTTACCGGCGTCCCCGCCGCTTGCTCCAAAGATGGCCGCCCGGTTGCGGCGCCCTGTTACGCCTGAGCTCTCGCCGTTCGCCGCATGCAGCTCCTGCCGGCAAAGGTCGCAGCTCCGGCTGAACAGCGAAGGTTCCAATGATGTTCGTTCGTCGACGGTCGCATCCCCGATGAAGCCGTCCAGTAGTTCGTCGGGTTGTATCAAGCAAAAAGGCCTCATCACAGCAAAAGCATTCATCGTTCCAGCAAAATCAAACATCGCCGTCGCTGGGGTGTAACAAAAATTGTCACAGGTTCCAGGAAAACAAAATGATGGTGCCAGCAAAAATGGGTCATGATAGTTTGGTTCCAACAAAATATTAGTGAGGTTGCAGCTTCCTCCGCGACCGGTTCCAAAAAAATAATGACGGTGCCAAGAAAAGCGAGTCAACATCATTTGGTTCCAGCAAAATGTCAGTGCGGTTGTAGCTTTTCCGGCGACCGGTTCCAGCAAAGTGACACGCCGGTTGCAGCATCGGTGTTGGCTCCAGCAAAATATCAGTGCGGTTGTAGCTTTTCCGGCGACCGGTTCCAGCAAAGTTACACGTCGGTTGCAGCATCGATGCCCTCGATAGATGCTAGTCGTAGTTGACGCATGCAACATGGGTGTTGCCATACCATGGCCACCCGTCGAAGCATCTGTGGCCGCCCCACCGATGGTTTGAAGAGCGGCTGGTTGCCGTCGTCGGTACCTGTGGACTCCGCCGAGGCTGCTGGGGAAAAGAGGAACGCCGGCCATGGAGAAGAGCTCCTGCAGAAAGGCGCACGTGCACTTGAAGCACCGGTGCAAAAGCAAAAATTGAGAACAGGGGGAGAAGGGTGAGGCGTTTAGGACGACATCGAATGGGCTTCCGGCGCATCCGCTCGTCGTCGATGTCGCTGTCGCCGGCAGTAGTGTCTACATCATGCGTGCGCAGAGGATAAAGAAGGACTAGGAAGATAAGGTATGTGTGGAGGGCGATGTGACTGTTATGTGCCATACGATCTGCATGGGTCCAGTGGCCCGTGCGCGACCGGCTGAAGTTTCAGCCGGTCCGCCGGGTGGAAACGTTTACCATTCCATTAACACACGGCTAAATTGTCGGTTACAACACAGGTTACATCATCAGGATAGTTTGACAGCCACTAACGACTTTCACCATGAGATAGACCCGAACCGAACGCTGCCAGCACATGCGCTGGCTTGTTACACTCACGTGGTGTATGCACTACACTCGCTTGGATGAAACATGTAGCAAGCTTAAACTTGAGTTCTCTGAAGGCCTGTCAAAGAGAAGAGAGTTCGTAAGTATCAGTAGACACAACTTGTTACAGTACTAGACAATCGGTCTCAAATTCAACTCTGCCCACACCCATTTGATCAGCAAGATTGACAGCAGTTAGCAGGGCTATCATCTCGGCATGAAGAGCACTGGCCATGGATGATGATGAACCAGCATCAACAAATAGGATCTCTCATGTAGCATCTCTACATATCAGTCCCCATCCGCCACCCCCAGCTTGTTGTGAATAAGCACCATCAATATTAATCTTCATAGAGTTAGGCGGTGGTGGCATCCAAGAGCAGTCATCAGTGGTATTAAGGATTGCAGGCTTGCTACCAAGGAACGCCTTCCATTCATTCACACACTGGCGGAGCTAGGGAGGAAGTTCGGGGAGGGAGGGGGCAAATGATAAAACATCCAGACTTGAGGGGGGCAAATACTAAATTTATACTCATCTACATCATCTACAAAAATTTCCTTCGCACTTTTTGCCAAGGTTGGGGGGATCACAGCCATCTCAGGAGCACACATAGCTCCGCCACTGCATTCACATGAAATCGAACAGCATATTGGTGAAGGAAATATGCCCTAGAGGCAATAATAAAATTGTCATTTTATAGTTCCTTATTCATGATAAAGGTTTATTATTCATGCTAGAATTGTATTGATCAAAAACTTAAATACATGTGTGAATACATAAACAAATACCGTGTCCCTAGTGAGCCTCTACTAGACTAGCTCGTTGATCAAAGATGGTTAAGGTTTCCTAAACATGGACATGTGTTGTCATTTGATAACGGTATCACATCATTAGGAGAATGATGTGATGGACAAGACCCATCTGTTAGCTTAGCATAATGATCGTTCAGTTTATTGATATTGCTTTCTTCATGTCAAATACATATTCCTTCGACTATGAGATTATACAACTCCGGATACCGGAGGAATGCCTTATGTGCTATCAAATGTCACAACGTAACTGGGTGATTATAAAGATGCTCTACAGGTATCTCCGAAGGTGTTTGTTGAGTTGGCATAGATCGAGATTAGGATTTACCACTCCGAGTACCGGAGAGGTATCTCTGGGCCCTCGCGGTAATACACATCATAAGCTTGCAAGCAAATGACTAAGGAGTTAGTCACAAGGTGATGTATTACGAAACGAGTAAAGAGACTTGTCGGTAACGAGATTGAACTAGGTATAGAGATACGGACGATCGAATCGGGCAAGTAACGTACCGATGGACAAAGGGAATTATGTATGTTGTCATAAGGTTCGACCGATAAAGATCTTCGTAGAATATGTAGGAGCCAATATGGGCATCCAGGTTCCTCTATTGGTTATTGACCGGAGAGGTGTCTCGGTCATGTCTACATAGTTCTCGAACCCGCAGGGTCCGCACGCTTAACGTTCGATGACGATATAGTATTATATGAGTTATGTGATTTGGTGACCGAATGTTGTTCGGTGTCCCGGATGAGATCATGGACGTGACGAGGAGTCTCGAAATGGTCGAGAGGTAAAGATTGATATATAGGACGATGGTATTCGGACACCGGAAGTGTCCCGGAGGGTACCGGGTACATATCAGATCACCAGAAGGGGTTATGGGCACCCCTGGCAAAAGATATGGGCCTTATGGGCCAAGAGGGGAAACACACCAGCCACAAGGGGCTGGTGCGCCCCCACATGGGCCGACCAAAGGTGGAGAAGGAAAGGGGAAGGAGGAAAGGCAAGTGTGGAATAGGATTCCTACTTCCTTCTCTTCCCCCCTCCTTCTTTCCTTCCCCCTCCGACAAATATGGCAGGGGGGCGCGCCACCTGGGAGGACCCCAAGTAGGATTCGGCCTACTTAGGCCGCCCTCCTGGCTGCTCCCTCCTCCCCCCACCTATATATATGTGGGAGGAGGGCGCCTAGCACAACCAGACAATTACCTAGTCGTGTGCGGCGCCCTCCTCCACAGTTTACACCCCTCGTCATATTCTCATGGTGCTTAGGCGAAGCCCTGCTTCACCATCACCGTCACCATGCCGTAATGCTGACGAAACTCATCTACTAGCTCGACGTCTTGCTGGATCAAGAAGACAAGGGACGTCATCGATCTGAACGTGTGCAGAACTCGGAGGTGCCGTACATTTGGTACTCGATCGGTGGAGCGCAAAGAAAGTTTGACTACATCAACCGCGTTGTGAAACGCTTCCGCTTACGGTCTACGAGGGTACGTAGACACACTCTCCCCCTCATTGCTATGCATCTCCATGGATAGATCATTGCATGTGCGTAGGATTTTTTTTTGTTTTCCATGCAACGTTTCCCTAAAGTGGCATCATGAGCCAGGTCTATGTGTAGATGATATGCACGAGTAGAACACAAAGAGTTGTGGGCGGTGATAGTCATACTGCTTACCACTAGTGTATTATTTTGATTCGGCGGTATTGTAAGATGAAGCGGCCCGGACCAACCTTACATGTCCACGTACATGAGACCGGTCCCACCGACAGACATGCAACTAGTTTTGCATAAAGGTGGCTGGCGGGTGTCTGTTTCTCCTACTTTAGTTGAATCGAATTTGATTGCGGCTGGTCCTTGAAGAAGGTTAAAAGAACAAACTTGACGAAACACCATTGTGGTTTTGTGCGTAGGTAAGAACGGTTCTTGCTAGAAGCCAGTAGCAGCCACGTAAAAGTTGCAACAACAAAGTAGAGGACGTCTAACTTGTTTTTGTCGGGCATGTTGTGATGTGATATGGTCAAGAAATGATGTGATATACGTTATTGTATGAGATGATCATGTTTTGTAAAAGTTATCGGCAACTGGCAGGAGCCTTTGTAGGATCTTGAGAAGAGGTGTCTAGAGGGGGGGTGATTAGACACTAAGTACCAAAGTTGCAGTTTTTAACCTTATTAAAGTTTAAGTGGAGTTTAGGCACAAATTTAACTTTTTCAATACATAACAAGCAAGCATGCAATGAGTATATGAGCAGCGGAAAGTAAAGCATGCAACTTGCAAGAAAATAAAGGGAAGGGTTTGGAGGATTCAAACGCAATTGGAGACACGGATGTTTTTGGCGTGGTTCCGATAGGTGGTGCTATCGTACTTCCACGTTGATGGAGACTTCAACCCACGAAGGGTAACGGCTGCGCGAGTCCACGGAGGGCTCCACCCACGAAGGGTCCACGAAGTAGCAACCTTGTCTATCCCACCATGGCCGTCGCCCACGAAGGACTTGCCTCACTAGCGGTAGATCTTCACAAGTAGGCGATCTCCTTGCCCTTACAAACTCCTTGGTTCAACTCCACAATCTTGTCTGAGGCTCCCAAGTAACACCTAGCCAATCTTGGAGACACCACTCTCAAGAAGTAACAAATGGTGTGTTGATGATGAACTCCTTGCTCTTGTGCTTCAAATGATAGTCTCCCCAACACTCAACTCTCTCTCATAGGATTTGAATCTGGTGGAAAGAAGATTTGAGTGGAAAGCAACTTGGGAAGGCTAGAGATCAAGATTCATATGGTAGGAATGGAATATCTTGGCCTCAACACATGAGTAGGTAGTTCTCTCTCGAAATAGGATGCTTGGAAGTGTAGGTTCACTGATGGCTCTCTCCACGAATGAAGAGGAGGTGGAGGGGTATATATAGCCTCCACACAAAATCTAACCGTTACACACAATTTACCAATTTCGGTGGGACCGAATCATAAAACTCGGTCAGACCGATATTAGTAAACCTAGTGACCGTTAGGGTTTTCGGTGGGACTGACATGCATCTCGGTAGGACCGATATGGTTAGGGTTAGGGCATAACGTAATCTCGGTGAGACCGATTACACAAACTCGGTGAGACCGATTTTGGTAATTAGCTAACCAGAGAGTTGGTCAGGCAAACTCGGTTGGACCGATTACTCAAACTCGGTGGGACCGATTTTGGTAATAAGTTAACCAGAAAGTTTGCATTGTAATCTCGGTAGTACCGATTCTCAAACTCGGTGAGACCAACTTTGATAATGGACATACACAGAGAGATTACAATCCCATCTCGGTGAGACCGAGATCCCTATCGGTATAACTGATTTGCCTAGGGTTTGTGGCAGTGGCTAAGACATCCATACTCGGTGACGCCGGATAGGAAAAATCAGTGGGGCCGAGTTTGAATTTAGGTTTTAGGACATTTGTGTGGAAGTGGGAAAGTAGCTGAGGGTTTTGGAGCATATCACTAAGCACATGAAGCAAGAGGATCATTAAGCAACACCTCATCCCTCCTTGATAGTATTGGCTTTTCCTATAGACTCAATGTGATCTTGGATCACTAAAATGTAAAATGAAGAGTCTTGAGCTTGAAGCTTTAGCCAATCCTTTGTCCTTAGCATCTTGAAGGAGTTCCCACATCCTTTAGTCCATGCCACTCCATTGTTGAACTTATCTGAAACATACTAGATAAAAGTGTTAGTCCAACAAGAGATATGTTTACATTAATTACCAAAACCACCTAGGGGGCACTTGTGCTTTCAATCTCCCCCTTTTTGGTAATTGATGACAACATACATCAAAGCTTTAGATAAAGATATAAAGAATAGCAAGTAAAGCTTTGGAAAGACATGTAACAGGCATAGGCTCCCCCTACATGTATGCAATCATGTGAATATGGAATATAGAAGCATGTGATAGCATAACCATGATAGAGCAGGCAATGTGTTACATGTATCTTGGCCATATGCATCAGAGCAAAGAATATTAAAGAAAATACCTTCATGCCCATGAGTCCTTCTTGCAAACAGTATGTACATCAGCAAGAATTTCTCATACACATGATTGTGATGCATATACTTACCTTGTAGTCTTGAGTTGGCTTAGGATGGAATGAACCTGCGTAAACAAGGTTAGATAACACAGATGCACCTACTAGCCAGAGCAAACAAAAGAAACCACAAGAATACCAAGACTGGGATGACATGTAGAGAGTGAGTACTAAGTACTACATTGGATTTGACATGTCCCCAAGAATAAAGATATGCAATGAATATAGATGATTTCTTTCCCTTAGATGTCTTGCTCCCCCTGAATCTAGCATGGGATACTGGGAGAAGGTAGGGAACAGAAAATCAGAGCTGAAAGATATAAATGAACAGAGCTAATGCAAGCTAATGCAGATAAGCACTTATGAACATGTCTTTCCCCTCAAGAAGACATGTGGCATCTCTCCTCTTGAACACCAAGCATCTGGGATCCTTGAGAAATACTTTTATCTAGTATTCTCTCCCCACGAGATCTCTCTCTCCCAAGGATCTCTCTCTCTTCGTGATGTGATCTCTCTAAGTGATAAGCTTTGATGTGATCTCTCTCTCCCCCTTTGACATCAATTTCCAAGAAGGGCTTGATAAGAAACTTTTAGCTCTCTCTCCCCCGCTGGAATTTGTCGTGAATGGGTTTGATCCTTGAGTCACAACCTAAAGCAATGATAAACATGTGATGCTTGTAGAGGACAAGATTCATTGAGTGGAGCTGGAGCAAAAGAAACACAGAATAAGTGGCAAACTATTTTCCTGTTGTGAAATCGGTGGCACCGAGTGGTATGCTTCAGTGGTACCGAAAGTTTTCGGTTGGACCGAAAATAACAAATCGGTGTAACCGACTTCATCGCAGAGAAAACACTTGTCACCTCAGCTCACTTGACTAATAAGATCTCACAAAGATTTGCAAGGAATTTACTGAAAGATTTGCAATGAATTGGAATGTAGTGCAAACAGAAAGAAATCTAGATGAAGTTTTTTTTTTGAAAGGGGAAACACATATGCATAAGACGAATGCAAAAACACTGAAAAGAACACAAGAGAACTTCATCTAGAGATGGTCGGCGACGAAGTCAACTATGTTAGAGTATATTGACTTAGGAGTCAAGTGAGATCACTTGATCATAGGTCATACTCATCGTTTAAGCTCAAAATGGGGTTGCCATTTTTCGTTTAAGCATCTTGATGTATTCACATCTCATCGAGTTGCTTTAAATCATGACTTGGAGTAAAGCTTCTCTAAGATGGAATAACATACCTTGGTTTGTGGTGTCGTCCATGTAGTTGAACTTGTGTGGGTTGCTCAAGGTTGATGTAGCTCATCAAGAATTTGGAGCACCACTTGGAATTTGAGCCCATCTACCTACATGGGTTAGTTCGTGCAAGGAAGAGCACTTGTGTATCCAACAATGACAATCATGAAGCTCAACATAGAATTTGTCAAAGGATATGTTTAAATGGTTTTGTGCTTCCTTGGCTTCAACCACCTTGTGTAGAGACTTGGTGATGTAGAGATTGCTCAAGATATGAGTGGTTACAACCTCATGGAATTAGATTCAACCAAGTACCTACATGGGTTAGATAACATGCAAGATACAAATATATCCAAGACATAAGATTTCCATCATAGGTGAGATATCAAGGATTAGGCATAAGCTCATGTCTTGCATGTATCTGAAAGTGCAACTATCCCTAGGTGGTTTTGGTAATTCATAACAACATATAGCTCATTGAGCTAATGCTATTCCAAGACTAATATTTCAGGAAAGCTCAATGAATGGCATGGCATGGATGATGAAAGTGGATCCCTCAAAATACTAAGGACAAAGGATTGGCTCAAGCTCAAAAGCTCAAGACTCTTCATTTTACATTTTAGTGATCCAAGATCACATTGAGTCTATAGGAAAAGCCGATACTATCAAGAAGGGATGAGGTGTTGCTTAATGAGCCTCTTGCTTCATGTGCTTAGTGATATGCTCCAAAACCCTCAACTACTTTCCCACATCCACAAATGACCTAAACCTAAAGCCAAAATCGGTCACATCGATTCTTTCTATCCGGCGCCACCGATTCCAAAAGTCATAGCCACTGCCACAAACCCTAAGCAAAATCGGTCTTACCGATAGGGATCTCGGTCTCACCGAGATGGGGTTGCAATCTCTCTGTTTCCCTTTGTAACGTTTCGGTCTAACCGAAGTGAGCGATTGGTCCCATCGAGATTGCAATGTAAACTCTCTGTTTCCTTTTTGTAACATTTCGGTCTCACCAAAAAGAGCAAATCGGTCCCACCGAGTTTACCTGACCAACTCTCTGGAAAGCTTATTACCAAATCGGTCTCACCGAGTTTGTGTAATCGGTCTCACCGAGATTACGTTATTCCCTAACCCTAACCGAATCGGCCTAACCGAGATGCATGTCAGTCCCACCGAAAATCACTAACGGTCACTAGGTTTACTAAACCGGTCCGACCGAGTTTAATGATTCGGTCCTACCGAGTTTGGTAAATTGTGTGTAACGGTTAGATTTTGTGTGGAGGCTATATATACCCCTCCACCTCCTCTTCATTCGTGGAGAGAGCCATCGAACAAACCTACACTTCCAACTTACCAGCCTAGAGAGAACCACCTACTCATGTGTTGAGGCCAAGATATTCCACTCCTACCATATGAATCTTGATCTCTAGCCTTCCCCAAGTTGCTTTCCACTCAAACCCTCTTTCCACCAGATCCAAAACCTATGAGAGAGAGTTGAGTGTTGGGGAGACTATCATTTGAAGCACAAGAGCAAGGAGTTCATCATCAACACACCATTTGTTACTTCTTGGAGAGTGGTGTCTCCTAGATTGGCTAGGTGTCACTTGGGAGCCTCCGACAAGATTGTGGAGTTGAACCAAGGAGTTTGTAAGGGCAAGGAGATCGCCTACTTCGTGAAGATCTACCGCTAGTGAGGCAAGTCCTTCGTGGGCGACGGAAATGGTGGGATAGACAAGGTTGCTTCTTCGTGGACCCTTCGTGGGTGGAGCCCTCCGTGGACTCGCGCAGCCGTTACCCTTCGTGGGTTGAAGTCTCCATCAACGTGGATGTACGATAGCACCACCTATCGGAACCACGCCAAAAACATCCATGTCTCCAATTGCGTTTGAATCCTCCAAACCCTTCCCCTTACTTTCTTGCAAGTTGCATGCTTTAATTTCCGCTGCCTATACACTCTTTGCATGCTTGCTTGAATTGTGTGATGATTGCTTGACTTGTCCTAAAATAGCTAAAATCTACCAAACTCTAAAATTGAGAAAAGGTTAAGTTTTTATTGGTCAAGTAGTCTAATCACCCCCCCTCTAGACATACTTCAAGGTCCTACAAGTGGTATCAGAGCTTTGGTCTCCATTTGCTTTGATTTCCATAGCTTTTGGTGGTCATAGCCTTGGTTTCACAACCTAGGAGAGTATGGCGTCTAGCGAGGGAAATTATCACCGAGAGGTCCTTACTTTGATGGTACTAATTTTGCTAGTTGGAAGCATAAGATGAAAATGCATATTCTTGGACATAACCCGCCGTTTGGGCAATTATTTGTATTGGCTTGCAAGGTGAATTCTTCGATGGGAGAGAACCGAACCGTGAAGCTAATCTGAAAGAATTGAAGATGATGCAATACAACGCTCAAGCATGTGACATCATCTTCAACGGATTGTGCCCCGAAGAATTCAACAAAATCAGCCGTCTTGAGAATGCAAAGGAAATTTGGGATACTTTGATTGATATGCATGAAGGTACCGAGTCCGTCAAGGAATCCAAGTTGGATGTGCTCCAAAGTCAGCTTGACAAGTTCAAAATGAAGGATGGTGAAGGTGTCGCTGAAATGTACCTAGGCTTGCTCTTATCACAAATGAGATTGCCGGCTTAGGGAGTGAAGAGATGACCGACAAATTCATCATCAAGAAAATCCTAAGAGCATTGGATGGAAAGTATGATACCGTGTGCACATTGATCCAAATGATGCCAAACTATAAAGATCTCAAGCCAACGGAAGTCATTGGAAGGATTGTTGCTCATGAGATGTACCTCAAGGATAAGGAGGAACTTCACAACAAGTCAAGTGGTGCTTACAAAGCTTCAAGTGAAGCCCCCACATCATCAAGTGAGAAACCAACCTTCAATGAAGAACTGAGCTTAATGGTGAAGAACTTCAACAAATTCTACAAAAGTAGAAGCAAAGAAAGAAGCTCCAAGTCAAGGTCTTACAATGACAAGAGAGCTTCTAGTCGAGAGCGCAATTGCTACAACTGTGGGAGACCCGGACACTACTCCAATGAGTGTACGACACCCTACAAAAGAAGAGAAGATTCTCCAAGAAGAAGGAGCAAAAGAGAAGAATCACCACCAAGAGAGAGGAGGAGTAGAGATAATCGTTATGAACGAAGACCCTCACGGAGAAGTAAGGATTCGGAAAGAAAGGACAAGTCATCAAGGAGCTACACAAAACGAAGACATCAAGCTCATGTTGGTGAATGGGTTTCCGGCTCCGACTCCGACAATCACTCCGAGAGAAGCTATCACTCCGACTCAATATACTCAAGATGAAGGTGTTGCCGGTCTAGCACTTGTGTCAACCAACTCCTCGACATATTTGACTCACCAAATGAAGGTGTTGGAAGATGCTTCATGGCCAAAGGTCCAAAGGTAACACATCCCGAGTATGTTGATTTTAATAGTGATGAAGATGACTTGCTTGTGGATGATGATTTACTTGTTGACAACTCTAGTGATGAATACTATGATGAAACGTCAATTAATCATGCTAATCAAATGAATGACAATGATAAGGAGAAAATTGAGCTTCTAACTAAAGAACTAAACACTCTTAAGTTGGCTCATGAAACTATCTTCGAAGATCATCGAGAACTTTTAAGGGCTCATGAGAAGTTACGCTTTGAAAAGCTCAATCTTGAGCAAGAGCATGAGTTCTTAAAGGCAATCAATGATGATCTCCGCAAGAAAAGTTCTTCTTACATTGCCAAGCGTTTACTCTTATCTACTTACATGCCTCAAGTCAAGTCTAGTAACAGGTACAAGAAAGATACTTCCTCTAGTAGTAACAATAATAATGTCAAATCAAATGTTGTTGCTTCTAGTAGTTCTCTTGATTCCACTAATGATTCTCTTAGCCAAGTTACACTTGAGCAAGAAAATAGTTTATTGAAGGAATTATAGAGAAAGGTGTTTACAAGAGCCTTGCCGGAGTAAGCAATTCGAGGAAATTGTACGCAAGCAAGGAAGGCACCGGAAGAATCAAAGTGTTGGTTTTGAACGAAAGTTCAACGCCAATGGAGTTGAGTGGGAAGAAGATCGATACCCCAAGACAAAGTTTGTTCCTCAACAAGAGAAGTATGATCCTACTTCCTTCAAGGGGACACAAGCTCAAGATGATCTTCCACCACAAGACCACAAGAACAAAGGCAAGGACAGGCTTCAAGAAGAGATTGATGCATTTGAAGCACCTAAAGCCTCGTTCAAGTGGGTCCCCAAGACTACGTCAAGTTCTACTTCATCAAGTACAACTACAACTCCAAGGATTCCCATCAAGATGATGCGGATCCCGAAGAAGAATAACTAGAGAGTTCTTGAGGTGACTCCGCCAACATTCTTCACCCATATCATTTTGGCAAGAACAAGTGCAATCAACTTTCACATCTTGCACTAGTTCAAGGAGTCACAAACCCTCATGTTGGTAAGGCAAGGGACAAGGTAACCTAATGTTTTCATGGACATCATCTTGTGTGTGCATCACTCTATGTCTATGGATATTCTTGTTTGTTCCTTGTGGGACTAACCCATGTAGGCAAGTTGAAAGTGCAACTCACTCCAAAGGATTGCTCCAAATGATCTACATCAACATTGAGCATCTACATCTTCAACACCTACATGAAGTCATCATCGACAAAACCCAAGGTTAGTTCACCCCTCTAAGGGGGGATCTCACATCTAGGGGGAGCTTAACTCTAAGAATTGAGTCAAAGCAACTCTAATGGTGTGAACACATTAATGCATTATGTAAAAGTGGTAACCCCACTTGAGCTTAAACGATGAGTATGACCTATGATCAAATGTTCTCATTTGACTCCTAAGTCAATATACTCATATATAGATGACCTAGTCATCGCCAATTGCTTGATAGATGCTAAAATTGGTTGTGCATGCTTAGCCACATATCTCAATTGCCATCTTATTGTGTGAGCATGTTGGTGCATATTTTACTCATTCAAGGACATCCACTTGTTGTTTTGTTTGTTTGGATTCTTTTCTTTGTGCCAAGTGGATGGACAAGAATGCCTAAGAACCTTCTTTAGCTATCTATGCTTTTCTCGTCTCAAACTCTATTCATGCTACATCACAAAATTTGATCAAGTCGATTCGAACCACTCGTGTGAGGAGCACTCGAGTCCCGATTCGTCATAGACTTAAACTTCCAAAACCTCTTAGTGATTCTCGGTCTGACCGATCCTTCCATTTCGGTCCTACCGAGATCATCAAGTTGATCTGAGTTTTCAATCTCGGTGCAACCGATTTGAACTTTTCGGTCTCACCGATTTGTCAGAATCGAACACAAGTTATGCATCTCGGTGCCACCGAGTTGTTCCACTC
Organism: Aegilops longissima; assembly: GCA_021605205.1. Lineage (NCBI taxonomy): Eukaryota > Viridiplantae > Streptophyta > Magnoliopsida > Poales > Poaceae > Aegilops > Aegilops longissima. Next base: position 577,014,449 of record CM038677.1, read on the forward strand.
GGTCACACCGACAGGGTCGAGCTATATATAGCCACGGGCAAAATTTAGTGATCCAAGATCACATTGAGTCTATAGGAAAAGCCAATACTATCAAGAAGGGATGAGGTGTTGCTTAATGAGCCTCTTGCTTCATGTGCTTAGTGATATGCTCCAAAACCCTCAACTACTTTCCCACATCCACAAATGACCTAAACCTAAAGCCAAAATCGGTCACATCGATTCTTTCTATCCGGCGCCACCGATTCCAAAAGTCATAGCCACTGCCACAAACCCTAAGCAAATCGGTCTTACCGATAGGGATCTTGGTCTCACCGAGATGGGGTTGCAATCTCTCTGTTTCCCTTTGTAACGTTTTGGTCTAACCGAAGTGAGCGATCGGTCCCACCGAGATTGCAATGTAAACCCTGTGTTTCCTTTTTGTAACATTTTGGTCTCACCGAAAAGAGCAAATCGGTCCCACCGACTTTACCTGACCAACTCTCTGGAAAGCTTATAACCAAACCGGTCTCACCGAGTTTGTGTAATCAGTCTCACCGAGATTACGTTATGCCCTAACCCTAACCGAATCGGCCTCACCGAGATGCATGTCAGTCCACATCAAAATCACTAACGGTCACTAGGTTTACTAAATCGGTCCGACCGAGTTTAACCATTCGGTCCCACCGAGTTTGGTAAATTGTGTGTAACAGTTAGATTTTGTGTGGAGGCTATATATACCCCTCCACCTCCTCTTCATTCGTGGAGAGAGCCATCAGAACAAACCTACACTTCGAACTTACCAGTTCTGAGAGAGAACCACCTACTCATGTGTTGAGGCCAAGATATTCCATTCCTACCATATGAATCTTGATCTCTAGTCTTCCCCAAGTTGCTTTCCACTCAAACCCTCTTTCCACCAGATCCAAAACCTATGAGAGAGAGTTGAGTGTTGGGGAGACTATCATTTGAAGCACAAGAGCAAGGAGTTCATCATCAACACACCATTTGTTACTTCTTGGAGAGTGGTGTCTCCTAGATTGGCTAGGTGTCACTTGGGAGCCTCCGACAAGATTGTGGAGTTAAACCAAGGAGTTTGTAAGGGCAAGGAGATCGCCTACTACGTGAAGATCTACCGCTAGTGAGGCAAGTCCTTCGTGGGCGACGAAAATGGTGGGATAGACAAGGTTGCTTCTTCGTGGACCGTTCGTGGGTGGAGCCCTCCGTGGACTCGCGCAGCCGTTACCCTTCGTGGGTTGAAGCCTCCATCAACGTGGATGTACGATAGCACCACCTATCGGAACCACGCCAATAACATCCGTGTCTCCAATTGCGTTTGAATCCTCCAAACCCTTCCCCTTACTTTCTTGCAAGTTGCATGCTTTAATTTCCGCTGCCTATACACTCTTTGCATGCTTGCTTGAATTGTGTGATGATTGCTTGACTTGTCCTAAAATAGCTAAAATCTACCAAACTCTAAAATTGAGAAAAGGTTAAGTTTTTATTGGTCAAGTAGTCTAATCACCCCCCCTCTAGACATACTTCAAGGTCCTACAGTATCCAATGGAGTTTCCACTCCAAGTTTGAAGCATCAATGATGTTCAATTCTCCTCTTAACATGCAAAACACTTTCTCATCAAGAGGTTTAGTGAATATATCCGCTAATTGCTTTTCGGTGCGAACATGCTTAAGATCAATGTCACCCTTAGCAACATGATCTCGAATGAAATGATGAAGAACTTCAATATGCTTAGTTCGAGAATGTTGCACATGATTATGACCAATTTTGATAGCACTTTCATTGTCACAAAAGCAATGGAACATGTTTCACATATATCCCATAATCTTTAAGACTTTGGGTCATCCAAAGTAATCGAGCACAACATGAACTAGAGGCAATGTATTCCGCTTCGGCAGTGGCCAAGGGTACCGAGTTTTGTTTCTTGGAGGACCAAGACACAAGAGATCTACCAAGAAATTGACAAGTACCCGAAGTGGACTTTCTATCAACCTTGTCACTGGCATAGTCCGAGTCGGAGTAGCCAACAAGATCGAAAGAGGCCCTCTTAGGATACCAAATGCCAAAATTTGGTGTATGGATTAAGTATCTCACTATCCTTTTCACAGCCTTAAGATGACATTCTTTAGGAGCAGCTTGATATCGTGCACACATGCACACACTTAGCATAATATCGGGACGTGAAGCACATAGATATAACAATGAACCAATCATAGAGCGATAAACCTTTTGATCAACCGGTTCATCATCTTTTGTTAAGTCAAGATGTCCACTAGTAGGCATGGGTGTAGACATACCTTTGCATTCTTGCATATTGAACTTCTTGAATAAGTCCTTTGTGTACTTTGTTTGAGAGACAAAAGTACCTTCCTTAGTTTGCTTGATTTGCAACCCAAGAAAGAATTTGAGTTCACTCATCATAGACATCTCAAACTTCTCCGACATTAGCTTCCCAAACTTTTCACTAAAATGAGGGTTAGTTGATCCAAATATGATATCATCAACATAAATTTGGCATACAAATAATTCTCCATTAACCCTTTTAGTAAAAAGTGTGGAATCAATTTTCCCAATTTCAAAGCCTTTTTCAAGAAGAAACTTGGTCAAGCATTTATACCATGCTCTAGGAGCTTGTTTAAGACCATAAAGAGCTTTGTGAAGTTTGTAAACATGATTGGGTTTCTTAGGATTGACAAAGCCGGGAGATTGCTTAACATAAACTTCCTCCTCTATTTCACCATTTAGAAAAGCACGTTTAATGTCCATTTGGTACAAGGTGATATCATGATGATTAGCATAGGCAAGTAAGATGCGAATGGACTCAAGTCTAGCAACGGGAGCATAAGTCTCACCATAGTCCATACCTTCGACTTGTGTGTAGCCTTGGGCGACGAGACGTGCTTTGTTGCGAACTACTTGTCCATCTTCACCTTGCTTGTTGCGAAACACCATTTGGTACCAATGATGTTGTGGTTGTTGTCGGGCTTCCCAACCAATGTCCAAACTTGATTCCTCTCAAAGTTGTGTAGCTCTTCATGCATAGCATTTTATCCAATCCGGATCTTCCAATGCTTCTTCAACCTTCATAGGTTCAATTCTAGATATGAAAGAATAGTTTTCACAAAAGTTAGCTAAACGAGTTTTAGAGCGAGTGATTCTCCCAGTTTGAATATCATTGTAGATTTGCTCGACGGGATGGTCTTTAGCAATTCTTGCTCGAACTCGTGAAAGCTTTTGCTTGGGTCTTTGTTGAACATCTTCTTCATCTTGTTCTTCTTCTTGGCCTTCTTTATTGTTGGCGTTGTCGTTCTCTTGTCGTGGTGGAGAAGGAGGTTGTTGACGTTCATCTTGATGCACTTCCTCGTTTTCTTCATCTTGGTGTGTCCCACTTGTGGATGCTTCCGTATCAACTATTGGTTCAAGCTTCCACTTGAATAGACGAGGTACTCTCCTTCACCTCCGTTGGACGCACCTTGCCAATAGACAAGTCTTGGATTGCTTCCGAAGGGTCTTTGTCTCCTACATGAATTGGCAATTGCTCTATTTGCGAGCCGTTAGATTCATCAAACTTCACATCTACCGTCTCTTCAACCTTTCGGGTGAAATTGTTGTAGACACGGTAAGTGTGAGAGTTTGAGCCATAACCTAGTAGAAAACCTTCATGAGACTTAGGAGCAAATTTAGAACGACGATGCTTATCAAGAATGTAGCACTTTGAGCCGAATACTTGAAAGTATCCAACTTGGGGTTTGTTACCGATGAGGAGCTCGTATGCCGTCTTGCCGAGTAGCTTGTGAAGATACAAGCGATTTGTTGCATGACAAGCTGTCTCAACCGCTTCTGCCCAAAAGTGCTTCGGTGTCTTTGAAGGAAATATGCCCTAGAGGCAATAATAAAGTTATTATTTATTTCCTTATATCATGATAAATGTTTATTATTCATGCTAGAATTGTATTAACCGGAAACATAATACATGTGTGAATATATAGACAAACAGTATGTCACTAGTATGCCTCTACTTGACTAGCTTGTTAATCAAAGATGGTTATGTTTCCTAACCATGAACAAGGAGTTGTTATTTGATTAACAAGGTCACATCATTAGTTGAATGATCTGATTGACATGACCCATTCCGTTAGCTTAACACTTGATCGTATAGTATGTTAATGCTTTCTTCATGACCCATACATGTTCCTATAACTATGAGATTATGCAACTCCGCTTACTGGAGGAACACTTTGGTACTACCAAACGTCACAACGTAATCGGGTGATTATAAAGGAGTACTACAGGTGTCTCCAAAGGTACTTGTTGGGTTGGCGATTTGAGATTAGGTTTTGTCACTCCGATTGTCGGAGAGGTATCTCCAGCCTTCTCGGTAATGCACATCACCTAAGCCTTGCAAGCATTACAACTAATGAGTTAGTTGTGAGATGATGTATTACTGAACGAGTAAAGAGACTTACCGTAACTAGATTGAACTAGGTATTGGATACCGACGATCGAATCTCGGGTAAGTAACATACCGATGACAAAGGAACAACGTATGTCGTTATGCGGTTTGACCGATAAAGATCTTCGTAGAATATGTAGGAACCAATATGGGCATCCAGGTTCCGCTATTGGTTATTGACCGAGAATGGTTCTAGGTCATGTCTACATAGTTCTCGAACCCGTAGGGTCCGCACGCTAACGCTTCGATGACAGTTCATAATGAGTTTATAAGTATTGATGCACCGGTTGTTCGAGTCCGGATGTGATCACGGACATGACGAGGAGTCTCGAAATGGTCGAGACATAAAGATTGATATATTGAAGCCTATGTTTGACTTGGAATGGTTCCGAGTGAAAACAGGATATTACCGAACACCGGGGTTACTGGAACCCCGGGGGTATATGGGCCTTCATGGGCCTTGAGGGAGAAGGAGAAGGGCCGGCCAGGTGGGCTGCGCGCCCCCTCCCCTTCCAAATCGAATAGGACAAGGAGAGGGGGCGCGCCTTCCCCTTTCCCTCCCCAATCCTACTCCAACTAGGAGAAGGGGGAGTCCTACTCCCGGGAGTAGGACTCCTCCTTGCGCGCCTCCTCTAGGGCCGCCACCTCCCCTTGTCTCCTTTATATACGGGGCAGGGGCACCCCAATACACACAAGTTGATCTACGGATCTTGCCTTAGCTGTGTGCGGTGCCCCTTCCACCATATTCCACTTCGGTCATATCGCTGCGGAGCTTAGGAGAAGCCCTGCGCGGAGAAGTCATATCGTCACGGAGCTTAGGCGAAGCCCTGCGTCGGTGGAGCATCAACATCGCCACCACGCCGTCGTCTTGACGGAACTCATCCCGACACTTTGCTGGATCGGTCCGGGATCGCCATCGAGCTGAACGTGTGCGTAACTCGGAGGTGCCGTGACGTTCGGTGCTTGATCGGTCGGATCGTGAAGACGCACGACTACATCAACAGCGTTGTTATAACGCTTCCGCTTTTGGTCTACGAGGGTGCGTGGGCGGACACTCTTCCTCTCGTTGCTATGCCATCACCATGGTCTTGCGTGATCGTAGGAATTTTTTGAAATTACTACGCTCCCCAACAAAGGCATCCGAGCCTGGTTTTATGCGTTGATGTCATGTGCACGAGTAGAACACAAGTGAGTTGTGGACGATACAAGTCATACTACCTACCAGCATGTCATACTTTGGTTCAGCGGTATTGTGAGATGAAGCGGCCCGGACCGACATTACGCCAGACGCTTACGCGAGACTGGTTTCACCGCCCGAGCACTCGTTGCTTAAAGGTGACCGGCGGTGTCTGTCTCTCTCACTTTAGTTGAATCGAGTATGGCTACGCCCGGTCCTTGAGAAGGTTAAACGGAGTCTATTTGACGAAGTATCGCTGTGGTTTTGATGCGTAGGTAAGAACGGTTCTTGCTCAGCCCGTAGCAGCCACGTAAAACTTGCAACAACAAAGTAGAGGACGCCTAACTTGTTTTTGCAGGCATGTTGTGATGTGATATGGTCAAGACGTGATGCTATATTTTATTGTATGAGATGATCATGTTTTGTAACCGAGTTATCGCAATCGGCAGGAGCCATATGGTTGTCGCTTATTGTATGAAATGCAACGCCATGTAATTGCTTTACTTTATCACTAAGGAGTAGCGATAGTCGAGAAGCAATAGTTGGCGAACGACAACGATGCTACGATGGAGATCAAGGTGTCGCGCCGGTGGCGATGGTGATCATGACGTGCTTGGCGATGGAGATCACAAGCACAAGATGATGATGACCATATCATATCACTTATATTGATTGCATGTGATGTTTATCCTTTATGCATCTTATCTTGCTTTGTTTGACGGTAGCATTATAAGATGATCTCTCACTAAAAAATTATCAAGAAGTGTTCTCCCTGAGTATGCACCGTTGCCAAAGTTCAGTAGTACCCGGACACCACGTGATGATCGGGTGTGATAAGTTCTACGTCCATCTACAACGGTGCAAAACAGTTGCACACGCGAATACTCGGTTAAACTTGACGAGCCTAGCATATAACAGATATGGCCTCGGAACACGGAGACCGAAAGGTCGAACGTGAATCATATAGTAGATATGATCAACATAGTGATGTTCACCATTGAAACTACTCCGTCTCACGTGATGATCGGACATGGTTTAGTTGATTTGGATCACGTGATCACTTAGATGACTAGAGAGATGTCTGCCTAAGTGGGAGTTTTTAATATGATTAATTGAACTTAAATTTATCATGAACTTAGTACCGATAGTATTTTGCTTGTCTATGTTTAATGTAGATAGATGGCTCGTCTTTGTTGTTCCGTTGAATTTTAATGCGTTCCTTGAGAAAGCAAAGTTGAAAGATGATGGTAGCAATTACACGGATCGGGTCCGTAACGAGGATTATCCTCATTGCTGCACGAAAAAATTACGCCCCGAAGCACCGCTGGGTGACAGCTCTGCTGCAGATCTTGAGCCGAAGTTATGAACGTCCGCAAAGCAGAGCTGATGACTACTCTATAGTTCAAGCAGCCATGCTTTACGGCTTAGAACCGGGTCTTCAACGACGTTTTGAACGTCATGGAGCATATGAGATGTTCCAGAGTTGAAGTTAATATTTCAAGCAAATGCCCGGATTGAGAGATATGAAGTCTCCAATAAGTTCTATAGCTGCAAGATGGAGGAGAATAGTTACAAGGTGAGCACATACTCAAAATGTCCGGGTATAACAATCACTTAATTCAGCTGGGAGTTAATCTTCCGGATGATAGCGTCATTGATGAAATTCTCCAATCACGCCACCAAGCTACAAGAGCTTCGTGATGAACTATAATATGCAAGGGATGACTAAGACAATTCTCGAGCTCTTCGCGATGCTAAAAGCATGGAGGTAGAAATCAAGAAAGAGCATCAAGTGTTGATGGTCAACAAGACCACTAGTTTCAAGAAAAGGGCAAAGGGAAGAAGAAGGAAACTTCAAAAGAACAGCAAGAAAGTTGCTGATCAAGAGAAGAAACCCAAGTCCGGACCTAAGCCTGAAATCGAGTGTTTTTACCGCAAGCGACCGAACCTTTGAAGCGGAACTGCCCCAAGTATTTGGCGGATAAAAGGATGGCAAGGTGAACAAAGGTATATGTGATATACATGTTATTGATGTGTACCTTACTAGAGCTCGTAGTAGCACTGGTATTTGATATTTGGTTCGGTTGCTAATATTTGCAACTCAAACAGGACTACTGGAATAGACGAGCACCGCAAAGGACGAGGTGACGATGCGCGTGGAAATGGTTCCAAAGTCAATGTGATCGCGATCGGCACGCTACCTCTACATCTACCTTCGGGATTAGTTTTAGACCTAAATAATTGTTATTTGGTGCCGCGTTGAGCATGAACATTATATCTGGATCTTGTTTAATGCGAGACGGTTATTCATTTAAATCGAGAATAATGGTTGTTCTATTTATATGAGTAATATCTTTTATGGTCATGCACCCTTGAAGAATGGTCTATTCTTGTTGAATCTCGACAAGAGTGATACACATATTCATAATGTTGAAGCCAAAAGATGCAGAGTTGATAATGATAGTGCAACTTATTTGTGGCAATCGCCGTTTAGGTCATATCGGTGTAAAACGCATGAAGAAACTCCATCTTGATGGGCTTCGAATCACTTGATTATGAATCACTTGGTACTTGCGAACCGTGCCTCATGGGCAAGATGACCAAAACGCCGTTCTCGGAACTATGGAGCGAGCAACTGATTTGTTGGAAATCATACATCTTGATGTTTGTGGTCCAATGAATGTTGAGGCACGGCGGGGGTATCGTTATTTTCTCACCTTCACAGATGATTTAAGCAGATATGGGTATATCTACTTAATGAAACACAAATCTGAAACGTTTGAAAAGTTCAAAGAATTTCAGAGTGAAGTGGAAAATCATCGTAACAAGAAAATAAAGTTTCTACGATCTGATCGTGGAGGAGAATATTTGAGTTACGAGTTTGGTTTACATTTGAAACAATGTGGAATAGTTTCGCAACTCCGCCACCCGAACACCACAGAGAAATGGTGTGTCCGAACGTCGAATCGTACTTTACTAGATATGGTGCGATCTATGATGTCTATTTCGATTTACCGCTATCGTTTTGGGGTTATGCTTTAGAGACGGCCGCATTCACGTTGAATAGGACACCGTCAAAATCCGTTGAGACGACGCCTTATGAACTGTGGTTTGGCAAGAAACCAAAGTTGTCGCTTTCTTAAAGTTTGGGGCTGCGATGCTTATGTAAAGAAACTTCAACCAGATAAGCTCGAACCCAAATCGGAAAATGTGCCTTCATAGGATACCCAAAGGAGACTGTTGGGTACACCTTCTATCACAGATCTGAAGGCAAGATTTTCGTTGCTAAATTCGGGTCCTTTCTAGAGGAGTTTCTCTCGAAAGAAGTGAGTGGGAGGAAAGTAGAACTTGATGAGATAATCAGATCTGCTCCCTTATTGGAAAGTAGTTCATCACAAGAAATGGTTCTGTGACAACTACACCAATTAGTGAGGAAACTAATGATGATGATCATGAAGCTTGAGATCAAGTTGCTCTTGAACCTCGTGGGTCAACCAGAGTAAAATACGCACAGTGAGTGGTACGGTAATCTTATTCGGAAGTCATGTTACTCGACCATGGCGAACCTACAAACTATGAAGAAGCGATGGTGAGCCCAGATTCGCAAAATGGTGGAAGCCATGAAATCTGAGATGGGATCCATGTATGAGAACAAAGTATGGACTTTGGTTGACTTGCCCGATGATCGGCAAGCCATTGAAAATAAATGGATCTTTAAGAAGAAGACCGACGCCGATGGTAATGTAATCGTGTCTACAAAGCTCGACTTGTTGCAAAAGGTTTTCGACAAGTTCAAGGAGTTGACTACGATGAGACTTTCTCACCAGTGCGATGCTTAAGTCTGTCCGAATCATGTTAGCAATTGCCGCATTTTATGATTATGAAATTTGGCAAATGGATGTAAAACTGCATTCTTGAATGGATTTCTAGAAGAAGAGTTGTATATGATGCAACCAGAAGGTTTTGTCGATCCAAAAGGTGCTAACAAAGTGTGCAAGCTCCAATGATCAATTTATGGTCCAGTGCAAGCCTCTCGGAGTTGGAATAAGCGCTTTGATAATGTGATCAAAGCATATGGGTTTGTATGCAGACTTTTGGAGAAGCTTGTATTTACAAGAAAGTGAGTGGGAGCTCAGTAGCATTTCTAATATTATATGTGGACGACATATTATTGATTGGAAATGATATAGAATTTCTGGATAGCATAAAGGATACTTGAATAAAAGTTTTCAATGAAAGACCTCGGTGAAGCTGCTTACATATTGGGCATCAAGATCTATAGAGATAGATCAAGGCGCTTGATTGGACTTTCACAAAGCACATACCTTGATAAAGTTTTGAAAAAGTTCAAAATGGATCGAGCAAAGAAAGGTTTTTACCTGCTACAAGGTGTAAGATTGAGTCGACTCAATGCCCGACCACAATGAAAGATAGAGAAAATGAAAGATGTTCCTATGCTTCAGCCATAGGCTCTATCATGTATGCAATGCTGTGTACCGACTGACGTATGCTTAGTTGTAAGCTTGGCAGGAAGGTACCAAAGTAATCCAGAGTGGATCATCGACAGCGGTCAAGAACATCCTGAAATACGAAAAGGACTAAGGATATGTTTCTCGATATGGAGGTGACAAAGAGCTAGTCGTAAATGGTTACGTCGATGCAAGCTTTGACACTGATCCGGACGATTCTAAATCGCAAACCGGATCGTGTTTTTATTAAGCGGTGGAGCTGTCGGTTGGTGCGAGTTCTAAACAAAGCGTCGTGGCGGGATCTACATGTGAAGCGGAGTACATAGCTGCTTCGAAGCAGCGAATGAAGGAGTCTGGATGAAAGAGTTCATTTCGATCTAGGTGTCATACCTAGTGCATCGGGACCGATGAAGATCTTCTGTGACAATCTTGGTGCAATTGCCTTGGCAAAGGAATCCAGATTTCACAAGAGGACCAAGCACATCAAGAGACGCTTCAATTCCATTCGGGACCAAGTCCAAGTGGGAGACATAGAGATTTGCAAAATACATACGGATCTGAATGTTGCGGACCCGTTGACTAAGCCTCTTCCACGAGCAAAACATGATCAGCACCAAGACTCCATGGGTGTAAGGATCATTACTTTGTAATCTAGATTATTGACTCTAGTGCAAGTGGGAGGCTCAAGGAAATATGCCCTAGAGGCAATAATAAAGTTATTATTTATTTCCTTATATCATGATAAATGTTTATTATTAATGCTAGAATTGTATTAACCGGAAACATAATACATGTGTGAATATATAGACAAACAGTATGTCACTAGTATGCCTCTACTTGACTAGCTTGTTAATCAAAGATGGTTATGTTTCCTAACCATGAACAAGGAGTTGTTATTTGATTAACAAGGTCACATCATTAGTTGAATGATCTGATTGACATGACCCATTCCGTTAGCTTAACACTTGATCGTATAGTATGTTAATGCTTTCTTCATGACCCATACATGTTCCTATAACTATGAGATTATGCAACTCCGTTTACGGAGGAACACTTTGGTACTACCAAACGTCACAACGAATCGGGTGATTATAAAGGAGTACTACAGGTGTCTCCAAAGGTACTTGTTGGGTTGGCGTATTTGAGATTAGGTTTTGTCACTCCGATTGTCGGAGAGGTATCTCGAGCCTTCTCGGTAATGCACATCACCTAAGCCTTGCAAGCATTACAACCAATGAGTTAGTTGTGAGATGATGTATTACTGGCGAGTAAAGAGACTTACCGTAACGAGATTGAACTAGGTATTGGATACCGACGATCGAATCTCGGGTAAGTAACATACCGATGACAAAGGAACAACGTTATGTCGTTATGCGGTTTGACCGATAAAGATCTTCAGAGAATATGTAGGAACCAATATGGGCATCCAGGTTCCGCTATTGGTTATTGACCGAGAATGGTTCTAGGTCATGTCTACATAGTTCTCGAACCCGTAGGGTCCGCACGCTTAACGCTTCGATGACAGTTCATAATGAGTTTATAAGTATTGATGCACCGAAGGTTGTTCGAGTCCTGGATGTGATCACGGACATGACGAGGAGTCTCAAATGGTCGAGACATAAAGATTGATATATTGGAAGCCTATGTTTGGACTTGAATGGTTCCGAGTGAAAACAGGATATTACCGGAACACCGGGGTTACTGAAACCCCGGGGGTATATGGGCCTTCATGGGCCTTGAGGAGAAGGAGAAGGGCGGCCAGGTGGGCTGCGCCCCCTCCCCTTCCAAATCAATAGGACAAGGAGAGGGGCGCGCCTTCCCCTTCCCCTCCCCAATCCTACTCCAACTAGGAGAGGGGAGTCCTACTCCGGTGGGAGTAGGACTCCTCCTTAGTCGCGCCTCCTCTAGGGCCGCCACCTCCCTTGTCTCCTTTATATCTGAGGCAGGGGCACCCCAATACATACAAGTTGATCTCTGGATCTTGCCTTAGCTGTGTCGGTGCCCCTTCCACCATATTCCACTTGGTCATATCGTTGCGGAGCTTAGGAGAAGCCCTGCGCCGGAGAAGTCATATCGTCGCGAGCTTAGGCGAAGCCCTGCGTCGGTGGAGCATCAACATCGTCACCACGCCGTCGTCTTGACGGAACTCATCCCGACACTTTGCTGGATCGGAGTCCGGGATCGCCATCGAGCTGAACGTGTGCGTAACTCGGAGGTGACGACGTTCGGTGCTTGATCGGTCGGATCGTGAAGACGTCGACTACATCAACAGCGTTGTTATAACGCTTCGCTTTCGGTCTACGAGGGTACGTGGACGGACACTCTTCCCTCTCGTTGCTATGCCATCACCATGGTCTTGCGTGATCGTAGGAAATTTTTTGAAATTACTACGTTCCCCAACAGTCTTGTACTCATCAAGCATCGTTCTCGCCATTTCGATGAGCGTCTGGTTCTTCCTTTCAAAAATTCTGTTTTGTTGAGGTGTGTACGTAGCCGAGAACTCGTGTGAAATCCCTTCTTCGTCAAGAAAGGTGTCCACATTTGCGTTCTTGAACTCCGCTCCGTTGTCGTTGCGAACCTTCTTGATCTTTACTTCAAATTGATTTTGGGCCTTTCTAGCGAAGCTTTTGAAGATCTTTTGGACCTGCGATTTATCATCGAGAAAGAACACCCACATAAATCTTGAAAAATCATCAACTATAATTAGACCAAAAGAATTTCCACCGAGACTCTTGTAGGAGTTGGGACCAAAGAGATCCATGTGAAGTAGCTCGAGTGGCCTCTTTGTGGTCATGATGTTTTTCACGGGATGCCTTCCTCCAACCTGTTTACCTGCTTGACAAGCACTGCAAAGTCTATCCTTATCAAATATGACGTCATTAACTCCAAGGATATGATTCCCTTTAATAAGCTTGTCAAGGTTTCTCATGCCAACGTGACCTAATCGTCCATGCCATAACCAACCTTTTGAGGATTTAGCAATGAAGCAAGTTTTAGGTTGAGCCTCTTTAGTGAAATCAACAATGTATAGATCACCTCTACGCACACCGGTAAAGACCATTTTATGATTGTCTCGACGAAACACTTGGCAATCAATTTCAGTAAATAAGACATTGAAACCGAAATCAGCAAGTCTAGATACTGAAAGTAAGTTGTAGCCAAGAGATTCAACGAGCATGACATTTTGAATGGAGATATCATGTGAGATGGCCACCTTACCGAGGCCAACCACCTTACCCTTTGAGTTTTCACCGAAAGTGACAAACTTTCAAGGACTATCATTTTTAGCAAGCTCACGAAACATGTCTTTATCTCCGGTCATGTGATCGGTACATCCACTATCAAGAACCCATTCCTTTCCTCCTGACACATATCCCTGAAGATTTTCCATAAGACCAAAGTGTCTCATTGCATCATCAAGATCAAAGTCACTATCATCATCCTCATCATAGTATCCATGTTCAACATCGTCATGTGGTGGATCAAGTCCTAGAGAGGGTAATTTGTTAGAGCGAGTTTGACAATGATCTTGCTTATGAACTCTTATAGCTTCGGAAATAATATCACTAATAATTCCAACATCTCCTTTGGCACGCATAAGGTCGGTAAGTTCAAATAGACGATCACCAAACATAGGATCACTAGTATTCATCTTACTTAAAGCAATAGACTTATAGAGAATTTCATCTGGATTTTTCAAGGAATAATTTGGAAAGCGTTCCTCAAGAAGTTTCCATATAGTGTAGGCACACTCAAAAGTAGGCAAGATTCTAATCAAGTTTCTAGGCAAGCCTCTAGTGATAAGATTAACAGTTCTAAGATTTCTAGTCATGTCAATAGATTCATCAAGGGTAGGACGCATAGGATCAACATGAGGAGCACAAGGTCTAGCAATGTACTTGTTCAAATGATATTGATTGAAAATTACAAGCATCTCATTTTTCCACTCATGAAAATACTCTCCATCAAGAATAGGCACTCTATGACTAAGACTCCCTGAAGTAGACTCATCCATCTTCCTCCAATGGTGATTAAACAAAGGCAATGGAGACCAAAGCTCTGATACCACTTGTAGGATCTTGAGAAGAGGTGTCTAGAGGGGGGGGGGGGTGATTAGACACTAAGTACCAAAGTTGCAGTTTTTAACCTTATTAAAGTTTAAGTGGAGTTTAGGCACAAATTTAACTTTTTCAATACATAACAAGCAAGCATGCAATGAGTATATGAGCAGCGGAAAGTAAAGCATGCAACATGCAAGAAAATAAAGGGAAGGGTTTGGAGGATTCAAACGCAATTGGAGACACGGATGTTTTTGGCGTGGTTCCGATAGGTGGTGCTATCGTACTTCCACGTTGATGGAGACTTCAATCCACGAAGGGTAGCAGTTCTTGTGAGTCCACGGAGGGCTCCACCCACGAAGGGTCCACGAAGTAGCAACCTTGTCTATCCCACCATGGCCGTCGCCCACGAAGGACTTGCCTCACTAGCGGTAGATCTTCACGAAGTAGGCGATCTCCTTGCCCTTACAAACTCCTTGGTTCAACTCCACAATCTTGTCGGAGGCTCCCAAGTAACACCTAGCCAATCTAGGAGACACCACTCTCCAAGAAGTAACAAATGGTGTGTTGATGATGAACTCCTTGCTCTTGTGCTTCAAATGATAGTCTCCCCAACACTCAACTCTCTCTCATAGGATTTGAATCTGGTGGAAAAAAGATTGGAGTGGAAAGAAACTTGGGAAGGCTAGAGATCAAGATTCATATGGTAGGAATGGAATATCTTGGCCTCAACACATGAGTAGGTAGTTCTCTCTCGAAATAGGATCTTTGGAAGTGTATGTTCACTGATGGCTCTCTCCACGAATGAAGAGGAGGTGGAGGGGTATATATAGCCTCCACACAAAATCTAACCGTTACACACAATTTACCAATCTCGGTGGGACCGAATCATAAAACTCGGTCAGACCGATATAAGTAAACCTAGTGACCGTTAGGGTTTTCGATGGGACTGACATGCATCTCGGTAGGACCGATATGGTTAGGGTTAGGGCATAGTGTAATCTCGGTGAGACCGATTACACAAACTCGGTGAGACCGATTTTGGTAATTAGCTAACCAGAGAGTTGGTCAGGCAAACTCGGTTGGACCGATTACTCAAACTCGGTGGGACCGATTGGTAATAAGTTAACCTAAAAGTTTGCATTGTAATCTCGGTAGTACCGATTCTCAAACTCGGTGAGACCGACTTTGATAATGGACATACACAGAGAGATTACAATCCCATCTCGGTGAGACCGAGATCCCTATCGGTAGAACCGATTTGCCTAGGGTTTGTGGCAGTGGCTAAGACATCCAAACTCGGTGGCGCGGATAGGAAAAATCAGCAATGCCGAGTTTGACTTTAGGTTTTAGGACATTTGTGTGGAAGTGGGAAAGTAGCTGAGGGTTTTGGAGCATATCACTAAGCACATGAAGCAAGAGGCTCATTAAGCAACACCTCATCCCTCCTTGATAGTATTGGCTTTTCCTATAGACTCAATGTGATCTTGGATCACTAAAATGTAAAATGAAGAGTCTTGAGCTTGAAGCTTTAGCCAATCCTTTGTCCTTAGCATCTTGAAGGAGTTCCCACATCCTTTAGTCCATGCCACTCCATTGTTGAACTTATCTGAAACATACTAGATAAAAGTGTTAGTCCAACAAGAGATATGTTGACATTAATTACCAAAACCACCTAGGGAGCACTTGTGCTTTCAGCCTTATGGTTGTCTCTTTATTGTATGAAATGCAAACGCCATGTAATTGCTTTACTTTATCACTATGCGTTAGCGATATGTTGGGAACGTAGTAATTTCAAAAAAATTCTACGATCACGCAAGATCTATCTAGGTGATGCAAAGCAATGAGAGAGGAGAGTGTTTTCTACGTACCCTCATAGACCGAAAGCAGAAGCGTTATGACAATGCAGTTGATGTAGTCGTACGTCTTCACGATCCAACCGATCTCAGCACCGAACGTACGGCACCTCCGTGTTCAGCACACGTTCAGCTCGATGACGTCCCTCATACTCTTGATTCGGTTGAGGTCGAGGGAGATTTTCGTCAGCATGATGGTGTGGCAAAGGTGATGATGAAGTTACCGACGCAGGGCTTCGCCTAAGCACTACAACGATATGACCGAGGTGGAATATGGTGGTGGGGGGGGGGGGGCGGGCACCGCACACGGCTAAGACAACTGTCAACTTGTGTGTTCTAGGGTGTCCCCCTGACCCCGTATATAAAGGAGCAAGGGGGAGGCCGGCAGACCCTCATGGGGCGCGCCCCAAGTAGGATTCCTACTAGGAATCCTATTCCTAGTAGGTTTCCAACAAGGGAAGAGATGGGGAAGGAAGGAAAGGGAGAGAGGGAGAAGGAAAGGGGGGCGCCGCCCCCCTCCCCCTTCCCTAGTACAATTCGGAACCAAGGGGAGGGGCGCGCAGCCTGCCCTTGCCGCCCCTCTCTCTCTCCACTAAGGCCCATGAGGCCCATTAGTTCCCCCAGGAGGGTTCCGGTAACCCTCCGGCACTCCGGTTTTATCCGAAACTTCTCCGGAACTTTTTCGGTGTCCGAATATAGTCGTCCAATATATCAATCTTTATGCCTCGATCATTTCAAGACGCCTTGTCATGTCCGTGATTGCATCCGGGACTCTGAACTACCTTCGGTACATCAAAACACATAAACTCATGATACCGATCGTCATCGAACGTTAAGCGTGCGGACCCTACGGGTTCGAGAACTATGTAGACATGACCGAGACTCATCTCCGGTCAATAACCAATAGCGGAACCTAGATGCTCATATTGGTTCCTACATATTCTACGGAGATCTTTATCGGTCAAACCACATAACAACATACGTTGTTCCTTTTGTCATCTGTATGTTACTTTCCCGAGATTCTATCGTCGGTATCTCAATACCTAGTTCAATCCCGCAACTAACTCATTAGTCACATTGCTTGGAAGGCTTATTCTGATGTGCATTACCGAGAGGGCCCAGAGATACCTCATCGACAATCGGAGTGACAAATCCTAATCTCGATCTATGCCAGCTCAACAAACACCATCGGAGACACTTATAGAGCATCTTTATAATCACCCAGTTACGTTGTGACGTTTGATAGCACACTAAGTGTTCCTCCGGTATTCGGGAGTTGCATAATCTCATAGTCATAGGAACATGTATAAGTTATGAAGAAAGCAATAACAATAAACTATAAGATAATAGTGCTAAGCTAACGGATGGGTCAAGTCAATCACATCATTCTCTAATGATGTGATCCCGTTCATCAAATGGCAACTCTTGTCCATGGCTAGGAAACTTAACCATCTTTGATTAACGAGCTAGTCAAGTAGAGGCATACTAGTGACACTCTGTTTGTCTATGTATTCACACATGCACTAAGTTTCCGGTTAATAAAATTCTAGCATGAATAATAAACATTTATCATGATATAAGGAAATATAAATAACAACTTTATTATTGCCTCTAGGGCATATTTCCTTCAGTCTCCCACTTGCACTAGAGTCAATATTCTAGATTACATTGTAATGATTCTAACACCCATGGAGTCTTGGTGCTAATCATGTTTTTCTCGTGAGAGAGGCTTAGTCAACGGGTCTGCAACATTCAGATCCGTATGTATTTTGCAAATCTCTATGTATCCCTCCTTGACTTGATCGTGGATGGAATTGAAGCGTCTCTTGATGTGCTTGGTTCTCTTGTGAAATCTGGATTCCTTTGCCAGGGCAATTGCACCATTATTGTCACAAAAGATTTTCATTGGACCCGATGCACTAGGTATGACACCTAGATCGGATATGAACTCCTCAATCTAGACTCCTTCATTTGCTGCTTCCGAAGCAGCTATGTACTCCACTTCACACGTAGATCCCGCCACGACGCTCTGCTTGGAACTGCACCAACTGATAGCTCCACCATTCAATAAAAATACATATCCAGTTTGTGACTTAGAGTCATCCGGATCAGTGTCATAGCTTGCATCGATGTAACCGTTTACGACGAGCTCTTTGTCACCTCCACAAACGAGAAACATATCCTTAGTCCTTTTCAGGTATTTCAGGATGTTCTTGACCGCTGTCCAGTGATCCACTCCCGGATTACTTTGGTACCTCCCTGCTAAACTAATAGCAAGGCACACATCAGGTCTGGTACACAACATTGCATACATGATAGAACCTATGGCTGAAGTGTCGGAGTAATTGGACACGGATACCCCGAAGACGGCAAGACAATAATTCAAGACATCGGGGCTAGCAAAAGCCCTCATCCGACCGCCAACTGCTCTGCGGATCCCGTCCATTCGCTTTCTGCCCGGTGGCTGCGGCTGCCGATCAAGGCTTAACCAGCCGGCCCGCCGACCGCAGCCCGACCCAACACCGACGAGACACCCACGAGACGTATGTACCCGAGCACTATTCACATGTCATCTCAGCCATCATGTATAGTGTCACTTGTCCCCTAGCACTATTTATGAAGTGACCCAGGGGACAAGGATGACACCCACCATGCCACTAGCAAGCTAGCTACCATACCTACATAGCTTACTTCCTAAGCTACCCCCACACTATATAAGGCACACATCCATCCATCCAGGGGATGGACTCCCATGGGCACACACATGCTCACGCACACACCCATTCAGCCAAGTGCTATTCGGCCACTAGAGTACGCATGTTCATCCGGCCATCCGCATATACAAAGTCAGATGGTTATGGCACTGGCCAATGATACATCTCTAGGAGCACTCTGTACTAAGATATGCCACATACACTCAGACATGCAGCAGTAGGACTATTATCTCTCCGGAGAGCTCCGAAGTTGGGTAAACCACCGCGTGCTACTCGCATACCCGCTCCCGGTCCTATCAGCTGCAGCCTTACCCACACACTAAGCCCTTGTGGCATCTGTCGACTCGAAAGCCCCCCGTGAGAATACCACGATATGAAGCATAGGGAATGACTTTCATTTTCTCTCTATCTTCTGCAGTGGTCGGGCATTGAGTCTGACTCAACTTCACACCTTGTAATACAGGCAAGAACCCTTTCTTTGCTTGATCCATTTTGAACTTCTTCAAAACTTTATCAAGGTATGTGCTTTGTGAAAGTCCAATTAAGCGTCTGGATCTATCTCTATAGATCTTGATGCCCAATATATAAGCAGCTTCACCGAGGTCTTTCATTGAAAAATTCTTATTCAAGTATTCTTTTATGTTATTCAGAAATTCAGTATCATTTCCGATCAACAATATGTCATCTACATATAATACCAGAAATGCTACAGAGCTCCCACTCACTTTCTTGTAAATACAGGCTTCTCCAAAGGTCTGTATAAAACCATATGCTTTGATCACACTATCAAAGCGTATATTCCAACTCCGAGAGGCTTGCACTAGTCCATAAATGGATCGCTGGAGCTTGCACACTTTGTTAGCACCTTTTGGATTGACAATACCTTCTGGTTGCATCATATACAACTCTTCTTTAAGATATCCATTAAGGAATGCGGTTTTGTCATCCATTTGCCAAATTTCATAATCATAAAATGTGGCAATTGCTAACATGATTCAGACGGACTTAAGCATCGCTACGGATGAGAAGGTCTCATCGTAGTCAACTCCTTGAACTTGTCTAAAACCTTTCGCAACAAGTTGAGCTTTGTAGACAACAAACTTCTTGAAGATCCATTTATCCTCTATGGCTTGCCTATCATCGGGCAAGTCAACCAAAGTCCATACTTTGTTCTCATACATGGATCCCATCTTAGATTTCATGGCCTCAAGACATTTGGCAGAATCTGGGCTCATCATCGCTTCCTCATAGTTCACAGGTTCGCCATGGTCAAGTAACATGACCTCCAGAACAGGATTACCGTACCACTCTGGTGCGGATCTTACTCTAGTTGACCTACGAGGTTCAGTAGTAACTTGATCAGAAGTTTCATGATCATCATCATTAGCTTCCTCACTTACTGGTGTAGGAATCACTGGAACAGATTTCTGTGATGAACTACTTTCCAATAAGGGAGCAGGTACAATTACCTCATCAAGTTCTACTTTCCTCCCACTCACTTCTTTCGAGAGAAACTCCTTCTCTAGAAAGGATCCATTCTTAGCAACGAATATCTTGCCTTCAGATCTGTGATAGAAGGTGTACCCAATAGTCTCCTTTGGGTATCATATGAAGACACATTTCTCTGATTTGGGTTCGAGCTTATCAGGCTGAAGCTTTTTCACATAAGCATCGCAGCCCCAAACTTTAAGAAACGACAACCTGGGTTTCTTTCCAAACCACAGTTCAAATGGTGTCATCTCAACAGATTTAGATGGTGCCCTATTTAACGTAAATGCAGCCGTCTCTAAAGCATAACCCCAAAACAATAGCGGTAAATCAGTAAGAGACATCATAGATCGCACCATATCTAATAAAGTACAATTATGACGTTCGGACACACCATTACGCTGTGGTGTTCCAGGTGGCGTAAGTTGCGAAACTATTCTGCATTGTTTCAAATGAAGACCAAACTCGTAACTCAAATATTATCCTCCACGATCAGACCGTAGAAACTTTATTTTCTTGTTACGATGATTTTCCACTTCACTCTGAAATTCTTTGAACTTTTCAAATGTTTCAGACTTATGTTTCGTCAAGTAGATATACCCATATTTGCTCAAATCATCTGTGAAGGTTAGAAAATAACGATACCCGTCACGAGCATCAACACTCATCGGACCGCATACATCAGTATGTATTATTTCCAACAAGTCAGTTGCTCGCTCCATTGTTCCGGAGAATGGAGTCTTAGTCATCTTGCCCATGAGGTATGGTTCGCAAGCATCAAGTAATTCCAATAGCCCATCAGCATGG
The DNA here is from genome assembly GCA_021605205.1 of Aegilops longissima. Lineage (NCBI taxonomy): Eukaryota > Viridiplantae > Streptophyta > Magnoliopsida > Poales > Poaceae > Aegilops > Aegilops longissima. The sequence continues at coordinate 577,035,466 of CM038677.1, forward strand.
AGTTTCTTCATGCGCTTTATACCAATAGGACCTAAACGGTAGTGCCACAAATAAGTTGCACTATCATTATTAAACTTATATCTTTTAGCTTCAATACTATGAATATGTGTATCACTACTATTGAGATTTAGTAAAAAAAAAGGCCACTCATCAAGGGTGCATGACCATAAAAGATATTATTCATATAAATAGAACAACCATTATTCCCTGATTTAAAGAATAACCTTCTCACATCAAACAAGATCCAGATATAATGTTCATGCTTAACGCTGGCACGAAATAACAATTATTCAGGTCTAAAACTAATCTCGAAGGTAGATGTAGAGGTAGCGAGACGACGGCGATCACATCGACTTTGGAACCATTTCCCACGTGCATCGTCACCTCGTCCTTAGCCAATCTTCGCTTAATCCGTAGCCCCTGTTTCGAGTTGCAAATATTAGCAATGTAACCAGATCAAACACCAGCGCCATCTGCGAGCATTAATAAGGTACACATCAATAACATGTATATCAAATATACCTTTCACTTTGCCATCCTTATTTTCTGCCAAATACTTGGGGCAGTTCCGCTTCCACTGACTAGTCCCTTTGCAGTAGAAGCACTCAGTCTCAGGCTTAGGTCCAGACTTGGGCTTCTTCACTTGAGCAACAACTTGCTTGCTGTTCTTCTTGAAGTTCCCCTTCTTCCCTTTACCCTTTTTCTTGAAATTGGTGGTCTTGTTGACCATAAACACTCGATGCTCCTTCTTGATTTCTACCTCCGCAGCTTATAGCATTACGAAGAGCTCGGGAATTGTCTTATCCATCCCTTGCATATTATAGTTCATTACGAAGCTTTTGTAGCTTGGTGGCAGTGATTGAAGAACTCAGTCGATGACACTATCAACTGGAAGATTAACTCCCAGCTGAGTCAAGTGATTGTGGTACCCAGACATTCTGAGTATATGTTCACCGACAGAACTATTCTCCTCCATTTTGCAGCTGTAGAACTTATTGGAGACTTCATATCTCTCAATCCTGGCATTTGCTTGAAATATTAACTTCAACTCCTGGAACATCTCATATGCTTCATGATGTTCAAAATGTCGTTGAAGTCCCGGTTCTAAGCCGTAAAGCATGGCACACTGAACTATCGAGTAGTCATTAGCTTTGCTCTGCCAGGTGTTCATGACATCTGGCGTTGATCCTGCAGCGGGTTTGGCACCCAGCGGTGCTTCCATGACGTAATTCTTCTGTGCAGCAATGAGGATAATCCTCAAGTTATGGACCCAGTCTGTGTAATTGCTACCATCATCTTTCAACTTAGCTTTCTGTAGGAACGCATTAAAATTTAACGGAACAACAACACGGGCCATTTATCTACAACAACATAGACATGCAAAATACTATCAGGTACTAAGTTCATGATAAATTAAAGTTCAATTAATCATATTACTTAAGAACTCCCACTTAGATAGACATCCCTCTAAGCATCTAAGTGATCACGTGATCCATATCAACTAAACCATGTCCGATCATCACGTGAGATGGAGTAGTTTTCAATGGTGAACATCACTATGTTGATCATATCTACTATATGATTCACGCTCGACCTTTCGGTCTCAATGTTCCGAGGCCATATCTGCATATGCTAGGCTCGTCAAGTTTAACCCGAGTATTCTGCGTGTGCAAAACTGGCTTGCACCCGTTGTATGTGAACGTAGAGCTTATCACACCCGATCATCACGTGGTGTCTCGGCACAACGAACTGTAGCAACGGTGCATACTCAGGGAGAACACTTATACCTTGAAATTTAGTGAGAGATCATCTTATAATGCTACCGCCGTGCTAAGCAAAATAAGATGCATAAAGGATAAACATCAGATGCAATCAATATAAGTGATATGATATGGCCATCATCATCTTGTGCCTTTGATCTCCATCTCCAAAGCACCGTCATGATCACCGTCGTCACCGGCTTGATAGCTTGATCTCCATCGAAGCATCGTTGTCATCTCGCCAACTATTGCTTCTACGACTATTGCTACCGCATAGTGATAAAGTAAAGCAATTACATGGCGATCGCATTTCTTACAATAAACCGACAACCATATGGCTCCTACCAGTTGCTGATAACTGTGTTACAAAACATGATCATCTCATACAACAATTTATATAATCACGTATTGACCATATCACATCACAAGATGCCCTGCAAAAACAAGTTAGACGCCCTCTACTTTGTTGTTGCAAGTTTTACGTGGAGGCTACATGCTTAGCAAGAACCGTTCTTACCTACGCATCAAAACCACAACAATTTTTTGTCAAGTTTGTTGTTTTAACCTTCAACAAGGACAGGGCGTAGTCACACTCGATTCAACTAAAGTTGGAGAAACAGACACCCACTAGCCACCTGTGTGCGAAGCACGTCGGTAGAACCAGTCTCGCGTAAGCGTACGCGTAATGTCGGTTTGAGCCGCTTCATCCAACAATACCGCTGAATCAAAGTATGACATACTGGTAAGCAGTATGACTATTATCGCCAACAACTCTTTGTGTTCTACTCGTGCATATAACATCTACGCATAGACCTGGCTCTGATGCCACTGTTGGGAACGCAGTAATTTCAAAAAAATTCCTACGATCACGCAAGATCTATCTAGGTGATGCATATCAACGAGAGGCGAGAGTGTTGTCTACGTACCCTCGTAGACCGAAAGCGGAAGGTTATGACAACACGGTTGATGTAGTCGTACGTCTTCACGATCCGACCGATCTCAGCATGGAACTTACAGCACCTCCGTGTTCAGCACACGTTCAGCTCGATGATGTCCCTCGTACTCTTGATCCAGTTGAGTCCGAGGGAGAGTTTCATCAGCACGACGGCATGGCGACGGTGATGATGAAGTTACTGGCACCAGGGCTTCGCCTAAGCACTACGACGGTATGACCGAGGTGGAATATGGTGGAGGGGGGGGGGCACCGCACACGACTAAGACAACTGTCAACTTGTGTGTACTAGGGTGCTCCCTGCCCCCGTGTATAAAGGAGCAAGGGGAAGGCCGGCCGGCCCTCATGGGGCACGCCCCAAGTAGGATTCCTACTAGGAATCCTATTCCTAGTAGGTTTCCAACAAGGGAAGAGAGGGGGAAGGAAGGAGAGGGAGAGAGGGAGAAGGAAAGGGGGGCGCCGCCCCCCCTTCCCTAGTCCAATTCGGACCCAAGGGGGAGGGGGCGCGCGGCCTTCCCTAGCCGCCCCTCTCTCTCTCCACTAAGGCCCATGAGGCCCATTAGTTCCCCCGGGGGGTTCCGCTAACCCTCCGGCACTCCGATTTTATCCGAAACTTCTCCGGAACTTTTCTAGTGTCCGAATATAGTCGTCCAATATATCAATCTTTCTGTCTCGACCATTTCGAGGCGCCTCGTCATGTCCCTGATCACATGCGGGACTCCGAACTACCTTCGGTACATCAAAACACATAAACTCATAATACCGATCGTCATCGAACGTTAAGAGTGCGGACCCTACGGGTTCGAGAACTATGTAGACATGACCGAGACTCATCTCCAGTCAATAACCAATAGCAGAACCTAGATGCTCATATTGGTTCCTACATATTCTACGCAGATCTTTATTGGTCAAACCGCATAACAGCATACGTTGTTCCTTTTGTCATCGATATGTTACTTGCCCGAGATTCGATCGTCGGTATCTCAATACCTAGTTCAATATCGTTACCGGCAAGTCTCTTTACTCGTTCTGTAATGCATCATCCCGCAACTAAATCATTAGTCACATTGCTTGCGAGGCTTATTGTGATGTGCATTATTGAGAGGGCCAAGAGATACCTTTCCGACAATTGGAGTGACAAATCCTAATCTCGATCTATGCCAACTCACCAAACACCATCGGAGACACCTGTAGAGCATCTTTATAATCACCCAGTTATGTTGTGACATTTGATAGCACACTAAGTGTTCCTCCGGTATTCGGGAGTTGCATAATCTCATAGTCATAGGAACATGTATAAGTTATGAAGAAAGCAATGACAATAAAATAAACGATCATAGTGCTAAGCTAACGGATGGGTCAAGTCAATCACATCATTTTCTAATGACGTGATCTCATTCATCAAATGACAACTCTTGTCCATGGCTAGGAAACTTAACCATCTTTGATTAACGAGCTAGTCAAGAAGAGGCATACTAGTGACACTCTGTTTGTCTATGTATTCACACATGTACTACGTTTCCGGTTAATACAATTCTAGCATGAATAATAAACATTTATCATGATATAATTAAGGAAATATAAATAACAACTTTATTATTGCCTCTAGGGCATATTTCCTTCACGATAGTTGTAGAAGCAATAGTTGGCGAGACGACCACGACGCAACGATGGAGATCAAGGTCTCGAGCCGGTGAAAATGGAGATCATGACGATGCTTTGGAGATGGAGATCAAAAGCACAAGATAATGATGGCCATATCATGTCACATATTTTGATTGCATGTGATGTTTATCTTTTATGCATCTTATTTTGCTTAGTACAGCGGTAGCATTATAAGATGATCCCTTAACTAAATTTCAATGTAAAAGTGTTCTCCCTGAGTATGCACCATTGTTATGGTTCATCATGCTGAGACACCACGTGATGATCGGGTGTGATAGACTCTACGTTCACATACAACGGGTGCAAAACAGTTTTGCACATGCAGAATACTTTGGTTAAACTTGACGAGCCTAGCATGTACACACATGGCCTCGGAACACTGGAGACCGAAAGTTCGAACGTGAATCATATAGTAGATATGATCAACATAGAGATGTTCACCATTGATGACTACTCCATCTCACGTGATGACTGGACATGGATTAGTTGATTTGGATCACGTATCATTTAGATGACTTGAGGGATGTCTATCTAAGTGGGAGTTCTTAAGTAAGTTGATTAATTGAACTTAATTTATCATGAACTTAGTACTGATAGTATTTGCATATATATGTTGTAGAACAATGGCCTGTGCTAACGTTCCCTTGAATTTTAATGCGTTCCTAGAGAAAGCTAAGTTGAAAGATGATGCTAGCAACTACACGGACTGGGTCCGTAACTTGAGGATTATCCTCATTGCTGCACAGAAGAATTATGTCCTTGATGCACCGCTAGGTGAAAGGCCTCCTGCAGGAGCATATGCTGATGTTTTGAACGTCTAGCAAGCTTGATCTGATGACTACTCGATAGTTCAGTGTGCCATGCTTTACGGCTTAGAATCTGGACTTCAAAGACGTTTTGAACATCATGGAGCATATGCGATGTTCCAAGAGTTGAAGTTAATATTTCATGCAAATGCCCGAGTTGAGATATATGAAGTCTCCAACAAGTTCTATAGCTGCAAGATGGAGGAGAACAGTTCTGTCAGTGAACATATACTCAAAATGTCTGGGTATCATAATCACTTGACTCAGCTGGGAGTTAATCTTCCAGATGATAGTGTTATTGACAGAGTTCTTCAATCACTGCCACCAAGCTACAAAGGCTTCGTGATGAACTATAATATGCAAGGGGTGGAGAAGATAATTCCCGAGCTCTTCGCAATGCTCAAAGCTGCGGAGGTAGAAATCAAGAAGGAGCATCAAGTGTTGATGGTTAACAAGACCACTAGTTTCAAGAAAACGGGCAAGGGAAAGAAGGGGAACTTCAAGAAGAATGGCAAGCAAGTTGCCACTCCCGGGAAGAAGTCCAAAGCTGGACCCAAGCCTGAAACTGAGAGCTTCTACTACAAAGGGACTGGTCACTGGAAGCGGAACTGCCCCAAGTATTTGGCGGATAAGAACAAAGGTATATTTGATATGCATGTTATTGATGTGTACCTTACTAATGCTCATAGTAGCGCCTGGGTATTTGATACTGGTTCGGTTGCTCATATTTGTAACTCGAAACAGGAGCTATGGATTAAATGAAGATTGGCTAAGGACGAAGTGACGATGCGCGTCGGAATGGTTCCAAGGTCGATGTGATCGCCGTCGGCACGCTACCTCTACATCTACCTTCGGGATTAGTTTTAGACCTGAATAATTGTTATTTGGTGCCAGTGTTGAGCATGAACATTATATCTGGATCTTGTTTAGTGCGAGACGGTTATTCATTTAAATCAGAGAATAATGGTTGTTCTATTTATATGAGTAATATATTTTATGGTCATGCACCCTTGAAGAGTGGTCTATTTTTGTTGAATCTCGATTCCAGTGATACACATATTCATAATATTGATGCCAAAAGATGCAAAGTTGATAATGATAGTTGATGACCCACACGTATAGGGGATCTATCATAGTCCTTTCGATAAGTAAGAGTGTCGAACCCAACGAGGAGCAGAAGGAAATGACAAGCGGTTTTCAGTAAGGTATTCTCTGCAAGCACTGAAATTATCGGTAACAGGTAGTTTTGTGATAAGGTAATTTGTAACGGGTAACAAGCAATAAAAGTAAATAAGGTGCAGCAAGATGGCCCAATACTTTTTGTAGCAAAGGACAAGCCTGGACAAACTCTTATATAAAGAAAAGCGCTCCTGAGGACACATGGGAATTATCGCCAAGCTAGTTTTCATCAAGCTCATATGATTCGCGTTCGTTAATTTGATAATTTGATATGTGGGTGGACCGGTGCTTGGGCGCTGCCCTTCCTTGGACAAGCATCCCACTTATGATTAACCCCTATTGCAAGCATCCGCAACTACAAAAGAAGTATTAAGGTAAACCTAACCATAGCATGAAACATATGGGTCCAAATCAGCCCCTTACGAAGCAACGCATAAACTAGGGTTTAAGCTTCAGTCACTCTAGCAACCCATCATCTACTTATTACTTCCCAATGCCTTCCTCTAGGCCCAAACAATGGTGAAGTGTCATGTAGTCGACGTTCACATAACACCACTAGAGGAAAGACAACATACATCTCATCAAAATATCGAACGAATACCAAATTCACATGACTACTTATAGCAAGACTTCTCCCATGTCCTCAGGAACAAACGTAACTACTCACAAATCCATATTCATGTTCATAATCAGTGGGGTGTTAATATGCATAAGGGATCTGAACATATGATCTTCCACCAAATAAACCAACTAGCATCAACTACAAGGAGTAATCAACACTACTAGCAACCCACAGGTACCAATCTGAGGCTTTGGGACAAAGATTGGATACAAGAGATGAACTAGGGTTTGAGAGGAGATGGTGCTGGTGAAGATGTTGATGGAGATTGACCCCCTCCCGATGAGAGGTTCGGTGGTGATGACAATGGTGATGATTTCCCCCTCCCGGAGGGATGTTTCCCCGGCAGAACAGCTCCGCCGGAGCCCTAGATTGATTCCGCCAAGGTTCCGCCTCGTGGCGGCGGCGCTTCGTCCCGAAAGCTTATCTATGAATTTTTTCAGGGCGAAAGACTTCATATAGCAAAAGATGGGCACCGGAGGCCTGCCAGGGGGCCCATGAGGCAGGGGGCGCGCCCCCACCCTCATGGACAGGGTGCGGCCCCCCTCTGGTACTTTCTTCGCCCAATATTTTTAATATATTCCAAAACTAACTTCCGTGGAGTTTCAGGAGTTTTGGAGTTGTGCAGAATAGGTCTCTGATATTTGCTCCTTTTCCAGCTGCCGGCATTCTCCCTCTTCATGTAAACCTTGTAAAATAAGAGAGAAAAGGCATAAGTCACTACTGCAGGATGGTCCAAACGCGACACTACAATCAGAGACCCTTCAACGAAACTGTGTGCGATGCCATAATCGCAAACGGTGGTGTAAAAAAACCGTCAAAAAATGTGCAAAACGTTTACGATGATAGATGCATCAAACACGGTTCAGAATTTAGTTGCGTGTGTGATGCAGGGCATACGGTTCAGCTCAATGAACTATTTGTGATGAGGAGGCACAAAAGAAACGGCCAGCCAGATGAAGGCGTGTGCGATATACAGCATACGGTTCACTGGGATGAACTGTGTGTGATTAGGCAACACAATGGAAACGGTTCAACTGAACAAGATGTGTGTGATACGCGGCAAACAGGTCTGTAATCTGAAATGTGTGCGAAGACCAGTAATAACACAGACGATTGCTGCTAATAAGCCGTGTGAATTGCTCTGTCTACAGTAGAATAACATGTATATATATAACTGAAATAAACATCCAATTACATAGTGACTATACAAATCATTCGCACACACCTCAATAAACAATTGCATGCATTCTAAAGTAGGAGAAACGATCGTCTAGTCATCTACTTCTTGTGACGCTCCCGCCACTGCTATGTGGCTCGATCCCTCATCTGGGTCAGGAAGAAGACAATTCCTCATGTCAAAAATCCGCATGTACATCTCGTAGCTTGTGTACGCATCCATGGCCGCGTACTTGACATGTTGTTCATCCAGTCTCTTATGCCACACACTGTGCCATGTGTTCTTGTCCTTATTGCTCTCTTGCTTCATCTTTGCGTAGTAGGGGTCAATGATGGCCGAGGCGAGGTCAACCAGGGAGTTTAGTTTGCTTTTGTTGGTGCCCAATACCTTGTATTGGTGCTGGATGTTGACAAGATTTGGGCATTTCAAGTCCGAAACCTTGAGCGCTTTTAGATCGTTGGTGGTGTCCACCGTAGCGAAACTGTAGTCGGAGCTCTCGATAAACCTGGAGAAACACTCGCAAGGCCTTGTGGCAAGGTGGAAGTGGTAGACGAGGACGTCATGTCGCACACACAACTGGGCGACGGCAACCTTCTGATCATGCCTGACGCGACCGATGGTGTACTCGAGGTCGAAGCCGACCACTCGGTACTTGTCCTCGGCAAGGAACTGCTCCATAGTTTGGATGGAGCTCTCCACCGAGACCGGATCGTTCGTGTACACCACCGAGAGAGCCTTCTCCCTCACGTGGGTGTCCACTACGTGATGCATGGTGAACTGCCCGCCGTTAAATCGCGCCGGCACCGGGGCGCCATTGGAGCCACGGGGAGCGCCATTGGAACCGCGGGATGTCCTCTCTGTATGTGTCCTCGTGGGTGTGCTTATTGTGATGTGTGAGACGAGAGATGAAGGTAAATGGCCGCAGGAATAAAAGGGGGCCGGGCGGCGTGGATTCTCGGCGCGTCCGCATGACAGTTTTTGCAGCGGGTAACTGCATCGTCGCGCCGCGCCCGGCGCAACCGCTTGCACACGAACGTGCGTGATCATGCGCCGGCCCAAAACAGTTGCAGCGCGCATGGAGGGACGAGGGCAGAGCACCCGGAGGGACGCGAGAGCAGAGCGTGCGCGGTGGGACGCGAGCAGAGCGTGCCGCGGCCACCTGAACCACAAGCAACCACACGCATGGAGCAGTTGAACACGCAGCAAATGGTCACCTACAAGCCGGCCGACAGTTGCGTCGCTGCGTAGAGAGTGGCCGTGTGGTACCACCCCCGTCTAGTCTACAGTCTCCTTTATATTCCGTGCCATACTTTGCCCTCAAATTTAACCAACAAAATGTTAATGCATGTTTTAAAAATTATATAATTGGAAACTATGTTCAAATACAAATCCAACTATATAATCTTTGGCGACATGCATTCGTATTTTATTAGTTAAATCATACTTATAAACCAGGATAGTGGTATAGTAGGTAACTAAATCCGCAAACGTTTTTTTATTAACCGTATGTGTACGTGGCCTTTCGTCCTCCTCTCGCATGTCTTGTCACCCCGCTGCCGCATACGGCTTAGAGCGCAAGCTTGCGCAGCACATGCAGGCGTTCTTTTTGCCAAACGGTGGCGTCAATGAATCGTCGCTGAGCCCGTTCCTGAAAGCACAAGTGCTCCCTAGGTGGTTTTGGTAATTAATGTCAACATATCTCTTGTTGGACTAACACTTTTATCTAGTATGTTTCAGATAAGTTCAACAGTGGAGTGGCATGGACTAAAGGATGTGGGAACTCCTTCAAGATGCTAAGGACAAAGGATTGGCTCAAGCTTCAAGCTCAAGACTCTTGATTTTACATTTTAGTGATCCAAGATCACACTGAGTCTATAGGAAAAGCCAATACTATCAAGGAGGGATGAGGTGTTGCTTAATGAGCCTCTTGCTTCAAGTGCTTAGTGATATGCTCCAAATACCCTCAACTACTTTCCCACTTCCACACATATGTCCTAAAACCTAAAGTCAAACTCGGCCCAACTGATTCTTCCTATCCGGCGCCACCGAGTTTGGATGTCTTAGCCACTGCCACAAACCCTAGGCAAATCGGTCTCACCGATAGGGATCTCGGTCTCACCGAGATGGGATTGTAATCTCTCTGTGTATGTCCATTATCAAAATCGGTCTCACCGAGGTTGAGCAATCGGTACTACTGAGATTACAATGCAAACTTTCTGGTTGACTCATTACCAAAATCGGTCCCACCGAGTTTGAGTAATCGGTCCAACCGAGTTTGCCTGACCAACTCTCTGGTTAGCTAATTACCAAAATCGGTCTCACCGAGTTTGTGTAATCGGTCTCACCGAGATTACGTTATGCCCTAACCCTAACCATATCGGTCCTACCGAGTTGCATTTCGGTCCCACCGAAAATCCTAACGGTCACTAGATTTGCTGAATCGGTCCGACCGAGTTTCTCAATTCGGTCCCACCGAGTTTGGCAAATTGTGTGTAACGGTTAGATTTTGTGTGGAGGCTATATATACCCCTCCACCTCCTCTTCATTCGTGGAGAGAACCATCAGACTGAACCTACACTTCCAAAGATCCTACTTCGAGAGAGAACTACCTACTCATGTGTTGAGGCCAAGATATTCCATTCCTACCATATGAATCTTGATCTCTAGCCTTCCCCAAGTTGCTTTCCACTCAAACCCTCTTTCCACCAGATCCAAATCCTATGAGAGAGAGTTGAGTGTTGGGGAGACTATCATTTGAAGCACAAGAGCAAGGAGTTCATCATCAACGCACCATTTGTTACTTCTTGGAGAGTGGTGTCTCCTAGATTGACTGGTGTCATTTGGGAGCCTCCGACAAGATTGTGGAGTTGAACCAAGGAGTTTGTAAGGGCAAGGATATCGCCTACTTCGTGAAGATCTACCGCTAGTGAGGCAAGTCCTTCGTGGGCGACGGCCATGGTGGGATAGACAAGGTTGCTTCTTCGTGGACCCTTCGTGGGTGGAGCCCTCCGTGGACTCGCGCAACCATTACCCTTCGTGGGTTGAAGTCTCCATCAACGTGGATGTACGATAGCACCACCTATCGGAACCACGACAAAAACATCTGTGTCTCCAATTGCGTTTGAATCCTCCAAACCCTTCCCCTTATTTTCTTGCAAGTTGCATGCTTTACTTTCCGCTGCTCATATACTCTTTGCATGCTTGCTTGTTATGTATTGAAAAAGTTAAATTTGTGCCTAAATTCCACTTAAACTTTAATAAGGTTAAAAATTGCAACTTTGGTACTTAGTGTCTAATCACTCCCCCTCTAGACACCTCTTCTCAAGATCCTACAAGTGGTATCAGAGCATTGGTCTCCATTGCCTTGGTTTAATCACCATTGGAGGAAGATGGATGAGTCTACTTTGGGGAGTCTTAGACATAGAGTGCCTATTCTTAATGGAGAGTATTTTCATGAGTGGAAAAATGAGATGCTTGTAATTTTCAATCAATTTCATTTGAACAAGTACATTGCTAGCCCTTGTGCACCTTATGTTGACCCTATGCATCCAACCCATGATGAGTCAATTGACATGATTAGGAATCTTAGAACTGCCGAACTTATCATTAGAGGATTGCCTAGAAACTTGATTGGATGTTTGCCTACTTTTAAGTGTGCCTATACTATATGGAAATTTCTTGAGGAATGATTTCCAAATTATTCCTTGAAAAATCTAAATGAAATTCTCCATAAGTCTATTGCTTTGAGTAAAATGAATACTAGTGATCCTATGTTTGGTGATCGTCTAGTTGAGCTTACAAACCTTATGCGTGCAAAAGGAAATGTTGGTATTATTAGTGATATTATTTATGAAGCTATAAGAATTCATAAGAAAGATCATTGTCAAACTCACTCTAACGAATTACCCTCTCTAGGAGACAATCATAAAATGGTCTTTACCGGTATACGTAGAGGTGATCTATACATTGTTGATTTCACTAAAAAGGCTCAACCTAAAACTTGCTTCATTGCTAAATCCTCAAAAGGTTGGTTATGGCATAGACGATTAGGTCACGTTGGCATGAGAAACCTTGACAAGCTTATTAAAGGGAATCATATCCTTGGAGTTAACGATGTCATATACGGTAAAGATAGACTTTGCAGTGCTTGTCAAGCAGGTAAACATGTTGGAGGAAGGCATCCCGTGAAGAACATCATGACCACAAAGAGGCCACTCGAGCTACTTCACATGGATCTCTTTGGTCCCAACTCCTACAATAGTCTCGGTGGAATTTTTTTTGGTTTAGTTATAGTTGATGATTTTTCAAGATTTACGTGGGTGTTCTTTCTCGATGATAAATCACAGGTCCAAAAGATCTTCAAAAACTTCGCTAGAAAGGCCCAAAATCAATTTGAAGTGAAGATCAAGAAGGTTCGCAGCGACAACGGAACGGAGTTCAAGAACGCAAATGTGGACACCTTTCTTGATGAAGAAGGGATTTCACACGAGTTCTAGGCTACGTATACACCTCAACAAAATGGAGTTGTTGAGAGGAAGAACTGGACGCTCATCGAAATGGCGAGAACGATGCTTGATGAGTACAAGGCGCCGAAGCACTTTTGGGCAGAAGCGGCTGAGACAGCTTGTCATGCAACAAATCGCTTGTATCTTCACAAACTACTCGGCAAGACGGCATACGAGCTCCTCACCGGTAACAAACCCCAAGTTGGATACTTTCGAGTATTCGGCTCAAAGTGCTACATTCTTGATAAGCATCGTCGTTCTAAATTTGCTCCTAAGTCTCATGAAGGTTTCCTACTAGGTTATGGCTCAAACTCTCACACTTACCGTGTCTACAACAATTTCACCCGAAAGGTTGAAGAGACGGTAGATGTGAAGTTTGATGAATCTAACGGCTCGCAAATAGAGCAATTGCCAATTGATGTAGGAGACAAAGATACTTCGGAAGCAATCCAAGACTTGTCTATTGGCCAGGTTCGTCCAACGGAGGTGAAGGAGAGTATCTCGTCCGTCCAAGTGGAAGCTTCTACTTCACAACAAGGTGAACCAAGAGTTGATACGGAAGCATCCACAAGTGGGACACACCAAGATGAAGAAAACGAGGAAGTGCATCAAGATGAACGTCAACGACCTCCTTCTCCACCACGACAAGAGAACGACAACGCTAGCAATGAAGAAGGCCAAGAAGAAGAACAAGATGAAGAAGATGTTCAACGAAGACCCAAGCAAAAGCTTTCACGAGTTCGAGCAAGAATTGCTAAAGATCATCCCGTTGAGCAAATCTACAATGATATTCAAACCGGGAGAATCACTCGCTCTAAAACTCGTTTAGCTAACTTTTGTGAAAACTATTCTTTCATATCTAGCGTTGAACCTATGAAGATTGAAGAAGCATTGGAAGATCCGGATTGGATAAATGCTATGCATGAAGAGCTACACAACTTTGAGAGGAATCAAGTTTGGACATTGGTTGAGAAGCCCGACAATAACCACAACATCATCGGTACCAAAATGGGTGTTTCGCAACAAGCAAGATGAAGATGGACAAGTAGTTCACAACAAAGCATGTCTCGTCACCCAAGGCTACACACAAGTCGAAGGTATGGACTATGGTGAGACTTATGCTCCCGTTGCTAGACTTGAGTCCATTCGCATATTACTTGCCTATGCTAATCATCATGATATCACCTTGTACCAAATGGACATTAAAAGTGCTTTTCTAAATGGTGAAATAGAGGAGGAAGTTTATGTTAAGCAACCTCCCGGCTTTGCAATCCTAAGAAACCCAATCATGTTTACAAACTTCACAAAGCTCTTTATGGTCTTAAACAAGCTCCTAGAGCGTGGTATAAATGCTTGACCAAGTTCCTTATTGAAAAAGGCTTTGAAATTGGAAAATTGATTCTACTCTTTTTACTAAAAGGGTTAATGGAGAACTCTTTGTGTGCCAAATCTATGTCGATGATATTATATTTGGTTCAACTAACCCTCATTTTAGTGAAAAGTTTGGGAAGCTAATGTCGGAGAAGTTTGAGATGTCTATGATGAGTGAACTCAAATTCTTTCTTGGGTTGCAAATCAAGCAAACTAAGGAAGGTACTTTTGTTTCTCAAACGAAGTACAACAAGGACTTATTCAAGAAGTTCAATATGCAAGAATGCAAAGGTGTGACTACACCCATGCCCACTAGTGGACGTCTTGACTTAACCAAAGATGATGAACCGGTTGATCAAAAGGTTTATCGCTCTATGATTGGTTCATTGTTATATCTATGTGCTTCACGTCCCGATATCATGCTAAGTGTGTGCATGTGTGCACGATATCAAGCTGCTCCTAAAGAATGTCATCTTAAGGCCGTGAAAAGGATAGTGAGATACTTAATCCATACACCAAATTTTGGCATTTGGTATCCTAAGAGGGCTCTTTCGATCTTGTTGGCTACTCCGACTCGGACTATGCCGATGACAAGGTTGATAGAAAGTCCACTTCGGGTACTTGCCAATTTCTTGGCAGATCTCTTGTGTCTTCGTCCTCCAAGAAACAAAACTCAGTATCCTTATCCACTGCCGAAGCGGAATACATTGCCGCTGGTTCATGTTGTGCTCAATTACTTTGGATAACCCAAACTCTTAAAGATTATAGGATATATGTGAAACATGTTCTGTTGCTTTGTGACAATGAAAGTGCTATCAAAATTGGTCATAATCCCGTACAACATTCTCGAACTAAGCATATTGAAGTTCGTCATCATTTCATTCGAGATCATGTTGCTAAGGGTGATATTGATCTTAAGCATGTTCGCACCGAAAAGCAATTAGCGGATATATTCACTAAACCTCTTGATGAGAAAGTGTTTTGCAGGTTAAGAGGAGAATTGAACATCATTGATGCTTCAAACTTGGAGTAGAAACTCTATTGGATACATGCAAGACATGAGCTTATGCCTAATCCTTGATATCTCTCCTATGATGGAAATCTTATGTATTGGATATATTTGTATCTTGCATGTTATCTAACCCATGTAGGTACTTGGTTGAATCAAATTCCATGAGGTTGTAACCTACTCATATCTTGAGCAATCTCTACATCACCAAGTCTCGACACAAGGTGGTTGAAGCCAAGGAAGCACAAAACCATTTAAACATATCCCTTGACAAATTCTATGTTGAGCTTCATGATTGTCATTGTTGGATACACAAGTGCTCTTCCTTGCACGAACTAACCCATGTAGGTAGATGGACTCAAATTCCAAGTGGTGCTCCAAATTCTTGATGAGCTACATCAACCTTGAGCAACCCACACAAGTTCAACTACATGGACGACACCACCAACCAAGGTATGTTATTCCATCTTAGAGAAGCTTTACTCCAAGTCATGAGCTAAAGCAACTCGACAAGATGTGAATACATCAAGATGCTTAAACGAAAATGGCAACCCCATTTTGAGCTTTAACGATGAGTATGACCTATGATCAAGTGATCTCACTTGACTCCTAAGTCAATATACTCTAACATAGGTGACTTTGTCGCTGAGCATCTCTAGATGAAGTTCTCTTGTGTTCTTTTCTGAGTTTTTGCATTTGTCTCATGCATATGTGTTTCCCCTTTCAAAAAAAAGCTTCATCTAGATTTCTTTCTGCTTGCTATGCACTTTCGCATTCCAATTCATTGCATATCATTCAAGAAATTCCTTGCAAATCTTTGTGAGATCTTATTAGTCAAGTGAGCTGAGGTGACAAGTGTTTTCTCTGTGATGAACTCGGTTACACCAAGTTGTTATTTTGGTCCAACTGAAACTTTCGGTACCACGAAGCATACCACTCGGTGCCACCGATTTCACAACAGAAAAACAGTTTGCCACTTATTCTGTGTTTCTTTTGATCCAGCTCCACTCAATGAATCTTGTCCTCTACAAGCATCACATTTTTATCAAGTGCTTTATGTTGTGACTCAAGGATCAAACCCATTCACGACAAATCCAGAGGGGGAGAGAGAGATCACATTTTTTTCTTCAAGCCCTTCTTGGAAATTGATGTCAAAGGGGGAGAGAGAGATCACATCAAAGCTTGTCACTTAAAGAGATCACATCGAGAAGGAGAGAGATCCTTCGAGGGGAGAGAGATCTCGGGGGAGAGAATACTAGATGAAAGTATTTCTCAAGGATCCCAGATGCTTGGTGTTCAAGAGGAGAGATGCCACATGTCTTCTTGAGGGGAAAGACATGTTCATATGTGCTTATTTGCATTAGCTTGCATCAGCTCTGTTCATTTATATCTTTCAGCTCTGATTTTCTGTTCCCTATCTTCTCCCAGTATCCCATGCTAGATTCAGGGGGGGCAAGACATCTAAGGGAAAGAAATCATCTAAATTCATTGCATATCTTTACTCTTGGGGACATGTCTAATCCAATGTAGTACTTAGTACTCACTCTCTACATGTCATCCCAGTCTTGGTATTCTTATGGTTTCTTTTGTTTTCTCTGGCTAGTAGGTGCATCTGTGTTATCTAACCTTGTTTACGCAGGTTCATTCCATCCTAAGCCAACTCAAGACTACAAGGTAAGTATATGCATCACAATCATGTGTAAGAGGAATTCTTGCTGATGTACATATTGTTTGCAAGAAGGACTCATGGGCATGAAGGTATTTTCTTTAATATTCTTTGCCCTGATGCATATGGCCAAGATACATGTAACACATTGCCTGCTCTATCATGGTTATGCTATCACATGCTTCTATATTCCATATTCACATGATTGCATACATGTAGGGGGAGCCTATGCCTGTTACATGTCTTTCCAAAGCTTTACTTGCTATTCTTTATATCTTTATCTAAAGATTTGATGTATGTTGTCATCAATTACCAAAAAGGGGGAGATTGAAAGCTCAAGTGCTCCCTAGGTGGCTTTGGTAATTAATGTCAACATATCTCTTGTTGGACTAACACTTTTATCTAGTATGTTTCAGATAAGTTCAACAATGGAGTGGCATGGACTAAAGGATGTGGGAACTCCTTCAAGATGCTAAGGACAAAGGATTGGCTCAAGCTTCAAGCTCAAGACTCTTCATTTTACATTTTAGTAATCCAAGATCACATTGAGTCTATAGGGAAAGCCAATACTATCAAGGAGGGATGAGGTGTTGCTTAATGAGCCTCTTGCTTCAAGTGCGTAGTGATATGCTCCAAATACCCTCAACTACTTTCCCACTTCCACACATATGTCCTAAAACCTAAAGTCAAACTCGGCCCGACTGATTCTTCCTATCCGGCGCCACCGAGTTTGGATGTCTTAGCCACTGCCACAAACCCTAGGCAAATCGGTCTCACCGATAGGGATCTCGGTCTCACCGAGATGGGATTGTAATCTCTCTGTGTATGTCCATTATCAAAATCGGTCTCACCGAGGTTGAGCAATCGGTACTACCGAGATTACAATGCAAACTTTCTGGTTGACTCATTACCAAAATCGGTCCCACCGAGTTTGAGTAATCGGTCCAACCGAGTTTGCCTGACCAACTCTCTGGTTAGCTAATTACCAAAATCGGTCTCACCGAGTTTGTGTAATCGGTCTCACCGAGATTACATTATGCCCTAACCCTAACCATATCGGTCCTACCGAGTTGCATTTCGGTCCCACCGAAAATCCTAACGGTCACTAGATTTGCTGAATCGGTCCGACCGAGTTTCTCAATTCGGTCCCACCGAGTTTGGCAAATTGTGTGTAACGGTTAGATTTTGTGTGGAGGCTATATATACCCCTCCACCTCCTCTTCATTCATGGAGAGAGCCATCAGACTGAACCTACACTTCCAAAGATCCTACTTACGAGAGAGAACTACCTACTCATGTGTTGAGGCCAAGATATTCCATTCCTACCATATGAATCTTGATCTCTAGCCTTCTCCAAGTTGCTTTCCACTCAAACCCTCTTTCCACCAGATCCAAATCCTATGAGAGAGAGTTGAGTGTTGGGGAGAATATCATTTGAAGCACAAGAGCAAGGAGTTCATCATCAACGCACCATTTGTTACTTCTTGAGAGTGGTGTCTCCTAGATTGGCTAGGTGTCACTTGGGAGCCTCCGACAAGATTGTGGAGTTGAACCAAGGAGTTTGTAAGGGCAAGGAGATCGCCTACTTCGTGAAGATCTACCGCTAGTGAGGCAAGTCCTTCGTGGGCGACGGCCATGGTGGGATAGACAAGGTTGCTTCTTCGTGGACCCTTCGTGGGTGGAGCCCTTCGTGGACTCACAAGAACTGCTACCCTTCGTGGGTTGAAGTCTCCATCAACGTGGATGTATGATAGCACCACCTATCGGAACCACGACAAAAACATCCGTGTCTCCAATTGCGTTTGAATCCTCCAAACCCTTCCCTTACTTTCTTGCAAGTTGCATGCTTTACTTTCCGCTGCTCATATACTCTTTGCATGCTTGCTTGTTATGTATTGAAAAAGTTAAACTTGTGCCTAAACTCCACTTAAACTTTAATAAGGTTAAAAACTGCAACTTTGGTACTTAGTGTCTAACCACCCCCCTCTAGACACCTCTTCTCAAGATCCTACAGTTCCCGCACAACCTCGCAGGTTCCCGCGCAAGGTTCCCGCTCGACTCGGTGAAATCCCCCAAAATCCCAATGCTTACCCTCACGGCCGGCGAGTCCCGCGTCGCATTTTCCCCTCCATCCCTGTAGCTTATCTCGTCTGCTTCTCCCACATTCGCCAATGCCACTGGTCTGTCGTCGTCACTCAGCCACTCCGCCGTCATCAGAGGACAGCTCCAGCTGGGAGGTTACACCACAGCGGCGGCGCAGTCCCCGACGTAGTGTAGTGCGCGTGGTGTCCCTGTTGGGTGTGCGCGGAACACCCACCACACGCTCCGCCGCCGGTGCCCGTCGGCAGCTGTTGCCGGCAACCATTGCCGCCACACCACCATCAAAAGCCAGGGCCATCGCCCGCTCCGCCGCCACGGCCCGAAGGCGGGAGATGGCCGTCGTGGCCGCCACCCCACCGCCGCCACCGTGGCTATCACCCGCTTCGCCACCGCGCCCGGCGGGAGGTGGTGGTCGTGGCTGCCACCCCGCCGTCGGCCGCCGTGGCCGCCAGCCCACCGTCGACCGCCGGGGTCATCACCCGCTCCGCCACCACCGTCCGAAGGCTGGAGGCGGAGGTGTTTGCCCGCACGTGCGACAACGACCTTGCGCGCTACACCGAGTTCCTGCGGGAGGAGGAGGAGCACCTCGTCGAGCATGCAAAGGGTCTTACCGCCACAGTGGCAGCGGCACACTCCGCCTCAGAGGCGAGGAATCAGGAGATCTATGAGGAGAACCACCGCTTCGAGAGGGGTCGTCTGGAGCGGCAGAGGGCGTTCGAGGCAAGCGTCGCTGAAGCTGCATTAGCGGCAGGCACCGCATTGCGGTTGCCCAGCTCATCGGTATGCTCCTCCTCCTCCACCTCTTACTGAGTGCGCTCGGTAGAGGAGAGGCAGCCGGAAGTAGTACAAAGCCCCTCCGCAGTAGTAGTAGTATTTAGGGGCTATTTTGTTCAGTTCATCTGACTATAGATGTGGTGGAACTGTACAACGTACTTAAAATTAGCTAGTATATATATAGTTGAACTAGCTATTTCAATACGTGGTTGGCAACAATTGGGGAAAAGTTTGGTCGGTTCAGCTGTCGAGTTGAACTATATGTATAAATTAAGAACGACTGCTTAATCTATGAATGAAATCGATGCTTAATTGCTGAATTTTAGTTGCAAAAATTAGATACTACTAGTGATTTTTAGCTTCATATTTTGACAAATCGACGTGTTACAAGGATTGACAAATCTTACCAAATTGTTTGTACGTGGTTCCACACGGGTCATCCAAAACAACCGTTTGCGTTGAAGGGATGTACAAATCCTGCGCTGCTCTCACTTTGCATACGGGTGTTCTATCTAAAACGTTTGCGATCTAGAGCTGCAGAAATCCTGCTCGGCACATTTTCTCTTGGCTTCCTGGGGAAGCTGTCGGTTTGCATACGGGTGTTCTAACTAAAACGTTTGCGATGAGTGTTTTATATATAAAAAGCGAATTAAACTGCGGCTTGGGCGCCATTAATGGAGAGGATGCGAGCAAGGCGGGCGGCCATGGAAGTCAATGGGCTCGCTTCCCAATGAGCCTGCGCAGCATACAACTCGCACGCTTCCCGGTGAGCCTACGCACTCAAGGACAGCTTGCACGCCTCTCGGTCAGCCTGCACACCGGACGGCGCTCGCACGCCTCCCGTTCAGTCAAGGTCAAGCAGCTGTCCGCACAGCACCTCCTACAGCCATTAAAACCAAGACACGTGGCGTCACGTGAATGGTTAACAGAATATTGGAATTACTAGAATTTAAAAACCAAGCATCTCAATGTTTTGCCGGCAATCAACGGTGCCCTGGTGTTTTAAATTCATTCCCATTTCTTGCATGGGACCTAAGCATGCACCCAAGGACACATATTTGATTTTTCAACCAATTTATATGCACTGGAGCATGTGCATGTAGTTCAAATTTGAATTATGCACATAAAATGCATTGGAAACTCAGTTAATGCATAAAAATGTCCAAACGAACCCCGAAAAATCACAAAAAATCACACAACACTCCTGTTGTTCTATGTTGACACGAGAAAAAAATTGAAAGCAATAAGAGGCAGTGAATATCGTTTCTTCCACAAAGGTGGGACGTTCCCTACCGAAAACCATCATGCTTGTTGTGAGAAGCTCCGGTTTGTGAGAAGCATATACCCAAACCTGCCCCAAATGGGACAAAATTTGTACCACGACATGTTGATGCCGCTCCATGATAGCATGCCAAGTTTCATGAATTTCAGACGAGTTTTGGATTTACTAGAATTTAAAAACCAGGCATCTCAATGTTTTGCCGGCAATCAACGATGCCCCGGTGTTTGAAATTCATTCCCATTTCTTGCATGGGTCCTAAGCATGCACCCAAGGACACATATTTGATTTTTCAACCAATTTATATGCACTGGAGCATGTGCATGTAGTTCAAATTTGAATTATGCACATAAAATGCATTGAAAACTCAGTTAATGCATAAAAATGTCCAAACGAACCCCAAAAAATCACAAAAAATCACACATCACTCCTATTGTTCTATGTTGACACAAGAAAAAAATTGAAAGCAATAAGAGGCAATGGATATCGTTTCGTCCACAAAGGTGGGACGTTCCCTACCAAAAACCATCATGCTTGTCGTGAGAAGCTCCGGTTTGTGAGAAGCATATACCCAAACCTGCCCCAAATGGGACAAAATTTGTACCACGGCATGTTGATGCCGCTCCATGATAGCATGCCAAGTTTCATGAATTTTAGACGAGTTTTGGATTTACTAGAATTAAAAAATCAGGCACCTCAATGTTTTGCCGGCGATCAACGTTGCCCCGGTGTTTGAAATTCATTCCCATTTCTTGCATGGGACCTAAGCATGCACCCAAGGACACAAATTTGATTTTTCAACCAATTTATATGCACTGGAGCATGTGCATGTAGTTCAAATTTGAATTATGCACATAAAATGCATTGAAAACTCAGTTAATGCATAAAATGTCCAAACGAACCCTAAAAATCACAAAAATCACACAACACTCCTGTTGTTCTATGTTGACACAAGAAAAAAATTGAAAGCAATAAGAGGCAATGGATATCGTCATCCACAAAGGTGGGACGTTCCCACCGAAAACCATCATGCTTGTTGTGAGAAGCTCCGGTTTGTGAGAAGCATATACCCAAACCTGCCCCAAATGGGACAAAATTTGTACCACAACATGTTGATGCCGCTCCATGATAGCATGCCAAGTTTCATGAATTACAGACGAGTTTTGGATTTACTAGAATTTAAAAACCACGCATCTCAATGTTCTGCCGGCGATCAACTGTGTCCCGGTGTTTGAAATTCATTCCCATTTCTTGCATGGGACCTAAGCATGCACCCAAGGACACAAATTTGTTTTTTCAACCAATTTATTGTGAGAAGCTCCGGTTTGTGAGAAGCATATACCCAAACCTGCTCCAAATGGGACAAAATTTGTACCATGGCATGTTGATGCCGCTCCATGGTAGCATGCCAAGTTTCATGAATTTCAGAGGAGTTTTGGATTTACTAGAATTTAAAAACCAGGGATCTTAATGTTTTGCCGGCGATCAACGGTGCCCTGGTGTTTGAAATTCATTCCCATTTCTTGCATGGGACCTAAGCATGCACCCAAGGACACAGATTTGATTTTTCAACCAATTTATATGCACTAGAGCATGTGCATGTAGTTCAAATTTGAATTGTTCACCTGAAATGGCTAGAAACCAATTTAATCTATAAAATGTTCAAACGAACCCTAAATAATTCCAATTGTTTTACGACACACATATAGTTGCATGTTCACTCCAGATAAAAGGTCTAGCAATTCAAACACTGTCCATTTCTGCTGTGACCCCATTATGTAATTCAAATCAAGATGAAAAATCAAGTAGATCGCACACAGTTTATTATCAGCAACCGTGTGAGATGTAGTACAAAATATCTTGGAGCACTGTCGATGTATAGTACGCCTATGGCTTACGCAAGAAGGTGCGTCGGCTACAGTCCACAACCGGCGTCTCAAGCACACTAGCTCGCTCCCCAAATATCATTTCACTGTTTAATCGTCACGGTGAAAGATGGGCACGTGGACCCGCGTCATGAGAGCAACTTCAGTGGCCCACTCCGGCGAGAGCGCGGCCGCAGCTGCCATGCGCGTGCTAACAAGGTGCATGAGCACGGCCGCAATTTGCGACCGGGCGGCAAAGGCAGCCCAAACGGCCGCTGTTGCTTCTCAGGTGGCGACAGCAACATCTGCCTCGGGGATAGCAACTGGCGAGAGAGGCACATCAGCTGTCCGTTCCACAGCGGTGGCCTTAGCCCTGATGGAGGCCGCCCACGACCATGTCGAGGCCGCCCACGCCCAGCTCCTAGCGGTCACCGCATAAATCAAACGAAGCTTCTCCGACAACAATCGACAACCCACGGCCGAAGAGCTGGCAACCGTCGAGAGCGTTCGAGCAGCCGTCCGTTCCTTAGCCGCATACCTTGCGACGAAGGAGGCCCAGGCCGTGTCCGCCCATGCCCAGCTCGTGGCGGCCTTTTCCAAAGATATGGCGGACGCGGATGGCAAGATGCTTGCCGAGTATGGTGCGATGGATGCCATGGAGCCCCTTCCCCAGGAGACCGTCCGGCGCAAGCTGGACATGGAGGCGGCGGCGGAGATCAACGTGCACCAGCCGTAGTAGTACTCTATTTTTGTTTAATTAAGAGCGCCGATATTTAATTTGTTAGAGTAATGTTTAGGTCAGCTATCTCTATTTAATTGTTGAACTTGCTCGATTAAGAAGTGTCGGTGTGCTGTAGTCTCCTTTGTGTACCCAAATTATGCAATGACGTGGATGACCACTGTAACCATGGAAATTCGAACCAAAACTTTTGACGTTCAAACTCATCTCACACGGGTTAAGCTATCTGAATCGTTTGTGATGTCCACACATCATACACAGTTCTGAATAAGGGACCGTGACTCATGACACTTTGCACGCCAGTTTTTTGGCTGAAGCGATTCCAAATTTTCGGCTTCCGCGGAAATATCTACCTCCCCGCCCCTCTCCCTTACCAAAAGCCACATTTCCCCTCTTTCCACCTTCCTTTCCAAGTTGAAACCTTCACTCCTTGCTTGCAGCGCCACCGCCTCCTCGCCGGCGACCCTCCTTCACGCTGCTCGGCCTCCTCTATCCAGGCAGGTAATCCACACCCAACCCCCATCCTCCTCCTCCTTCCACATCCCACATGCCCCGACTGCCAGCACGAACGCGACACCTTCCACCCAAATCACCGACCCCTCCACCAAATAAGCTCCGGCCTAAGCCATGGTGCACGCATTATAGCCAGGACCTCAAGGAGCATTTGGCAGCGGAGAAGCAAATCACGGCCGCACGCGCGGATGAGGTCCCGATGGCTGCCATTCGTGCCGACCCCCAGATCTTGGAGGAGCACCTTGCCAATTGCTAGCTACGCTGGTTAAGCATGCTCGGTTTACCCATTGCGTGTGTTGCTCCTGCCTTTCCTTCACAAAATCTAGTGAATTGTGCTATCTAATTTCACCATGCAATATGTTGCTCTAGTGTGTATGTTTTATATGTCGTGCAGTGTGGTTGTTCACTTATTAACTGTTTTGTTAATTAGTTGTCGTCTTTAGTTAACTGTTTGGTTCAATTCTACAAATGTGATATTCAAATCTTCAGGCTGCAATTTTGTATTGTCTTCCATGTGAGAAATAAATCAAATTTATCTTTACAAAATTGTGGGTGGATTCTGTTATTGTATACCATGTGAGGAATAAATTGAATTTGGCTTTAGTAAATACATGAGAAACAAATACAATTTCTACAATTGGCTGTAGTTAACTGTTTGGTTAACTCTCTGATCTTCTATTAGGAGTATGTTATATTGTGCAATGTGGTGCTCAGTTAATGTTTGGTTCATTTGTTGTGGTGTTTAGTTACCTGCTTGGTTCAATGTTATATTGTGCAATGTGGTGCTCAGTTAATGTTTGGTTCATTTATTGTGGTGTTTAGTTAACTGCTTGGTTCAATTCTGCAATGCGATGTCCAATTGCCGTGGGTAGAATTTTGTATTGTTGTGCATGTGAGGAATAAATCGAATTTGGCTGCACTTAATACATGAGAAACATATACAAGTGCTATATTTCCTAGTTCTTAATCATGCTTGGTTTGGGTAAATGAGTTTTCCGTGTGGCTTCAATTAATTTGATGAATCTGCAATGTGCTTATTTTTCATCAACATATTTTACTGATAGCATGTGAACCCTTACTTAACCTGATGACTAACTACCTTATATGTGTTGCAGGGAAACAATGGGAAGCACTGAGGTTTACAATCGAGGTTAGCACGTGCATGGTCCGTTGTCTAATAGCACATTATTGTGCAATTGCAGGAACCATTCTAATATTTTGGTTTTTAACAATTTGGTCTTGCACATGTAGGTCCTGCTATCAGAGGTTTTCACCCACTGTTCGACCCTTTTTGCATATGGGGAAATGAGTTGTCCATGAATATCAATAAAATCAAGAAACTCAGAAAGATTGTTAGGATAAAGAAATTAGCGACAAAAAACAACAAGATCTTTGTCTACACAATGAAGAAGACATCAGTTCACTACAAGATGGTACTAACTATTATACCTTGCCTTTTTTATTCCTTTGCCCCATTTTCAATATAGAGAAGATATTTATGCACATCCTTGTTTTCAGGCCTTTCCAAAGCAGTTCACTGATGATTACCTCTCAAACCACCTCTATGGTCAGGAGGTGAGGAAGGTTTTCATACAACACCCATGGTTTAATATTGAAGTGTTCTTGAAGAGGTCGAAGGACGGACAATCAATCATCCACATGCACTGGCCTAAAGTTGCAAAGACCTTCAACATGAATGAAGGATCAATATTCGCCTTCCGCTTCAGCAGTTTTCCAGATGAGGTGCATCTGTCTATATACCATCTATGATGCTAATTTCGAAAAGTTCTACATGTTGCATGTGGAACTTGCTGCTGGTGATGACCTCTGGCAACGCACACAGTTTCTAGGAATAAACCGTGTTGGATCAATGAACAATCACACACGACTTTCTCTTGAAAACTGTTTGCGTTAGGCCACCTTGGGAAAACGTTTACCACATAAAAACTGTGTGTCATGGTCAGCCTTTGCCACATAGTTTCTTCTACGGACCGTGTGTGCTACATTCAATAACGCAAACGATTTAACGGGAAAATTGTGTGTGATGTACCTGTGAACGGAAACGTTTTCCTTGGAGCGACTGTGTGGGATGTGCATACGAACGGAAACATTTAGCGGGGACTGACTGTGTGGGATGTACTTGCGATCGAAAACAATTTCGCCGTATAATTGTATTTTTAGCTCTACTATATGTATTTCCGTATTTGAGTGCTTGCCGGTCGCACACGACCTCATTTTGCCGAATGTGTGTGCCAGGAGGGCATATCCCCAACGGTTTCTGGGTCGTGTGGGAAGGACCCCCCTATCGCCCACACTCACTTGGCGACGGTTCCAAATCCGTCGCGGAAAGGGGTAAAAAGCCGTTTGTTTAGGACCGACGCGCACCAATGAGTATTGTGACATAATGTGTATTAACATCCCATAATGCAATAAATATCAATATAAAAGCATGATGCAAAATGGACGTATCAACTCCCCCAAGCTTAGACCTCGCTTGTCCTCAAGCGGAAGCCGATATCGAAAAATATGTCCACATGTTTAGAGATAGAGGTGTCGATAAAATAAAATACAGACACGAGGGCATCATGATCATTCTTATAACAACAACATATATTGTCATATGATTTCTTATGCTAAAGTAACAATCTATTCACAATGTCAAGTATGAATCAAAAACTTCATTGAAAACTAACAAACTATGATCTCGGTCATTGAAGCAATTGCAATTTATCATAACATTGGAAAGAGTCAATATAAGAGATTTTCAGTAAGTCCACATACTCAACTATCATTTAGTCTTTCACAATTGCTAACACTCACACAACACTTATGGGCATGGAGTTTTAATTGGACACAGAGAAAGATATGGGCTTATAGAGTTGCCTCCCAACCTTTTACCTCAAGGGTAATGTCAACAATAATATTTTATGATAACTTACATCCAATTGGGTATATATGTCAGTGTAACGCCCGGATCCCCGGTTCTATTATTTAGTAATCGTGGTTTCGAAATCTGTCAAAAAAAAAAATAAAAGAAAAATGAAGCTGGGAGGGGGATAAAACCCCAACCGCCCAAAGACCGCCCCCCTCCCACTCCCCTTCCCCCCGTGGCCCATCTCCTCTCCCCCCCCCTTGGGCCAGCCCCATGGGCCACCAGGCCAGCCCAGCCGGGCCGATCCACCTCTCCCTTATCCCCACCCGAGGGGAAAACCCTAGCCTCTCTCGCTCCCACTCCCTCCCACGTCGCCCCCTCGTCCCGATCCGATCGGGATCGGGCTCAGCCCCCGCCACCGCTCGCCTCCCCGACGGCGACCCTCCCCCACTGCCCGTTCCACCACCCCCCCGCCTCCTCGCTCCTCCCTCCGCCTCCACCGCCCAGGCGCCTCCCTCTCCTCATGCGTCCCCCCACCGAGGCCGAGCCGGACCATGGGCCTCGGCGCCCGGCGCCCTCGCCACCTCAAGGCCCCCGACCCTCCTCACGGACTGCCCAGGCTCCTCGCGCCCGCCCGAGACCCTGCGACCCCGTGAGCCTCGACCTCCTCTCCCCCCCTCTCGGCGTTCGGCTCGGCCACACACAAGGCGACCCCCCTCCGGCTCCCTCCGGTCCCTCCGCCCCGTGAGCTCCGACGCCCCCCCCCTGTTCCCCTCTCGCCCAGGCGGATCCGGCCCATGCCTCGTCGGCCCGGCCCCCCTGCCACCGCGCCTTCCCCCTCCCGTTCCTTCTCCTCTCCCGTCGGCGCCCTCGTCGGCGACGAGGCGAGGCCCCGAGCCCCCCGCTCCCGATCCCCTCCTTCCCCGTTCGGCGCCTCCTCTCGACAGCCGCCCGCCCTTGAGCCCCAAGACTGCCTTCTCCGCCGCCTCACACGGCGGCTCGCCCGTGGCGGGCGCTGCGTGCTAACGGCCGCCGGCCAGCCGCCCAAGCCCGACCGGGTCGGGTCGCCGATCGGGCAATACGCCCTGACCTCTCATGGCCCAGCGCCAGAGAGCCCACGTGTGCCACGACTACGGGCCCCACCCCAAAACGTTTTAGAAAATGTTTTATTTTAAATGTAATCAAAAATGATTTAAAATGAATTAAAAGTAATTAAAATAATTAACTAATTAATTAATTAATTAATTAATTGGATAATTAATTAAACTAATTAATTCTCGATTAGTTAAACCTAATCATTAGCTAATTAATTGGGTAATTAATTAAACTAATTAATCCTGGATTAATTAATGCTAATCATTAGTTAACTTAATTAACTAAGTTTAATTAATCTGCTTAGGTTAATTAAGCTATTAGGGTATGACATGTGGGACCCACCTGGCAGGGTTGACTTAGTCAACCCTGTTGGCTGATGACGTCAGCATGACCTCATCTTGATGTCATAAATATTTTTCAAATTAATTAATTAATTAATTAATTCCGAAATTAATAAAACCTTTTATAAATCATAACTTTTAATCCGTGAGTCTTGATTAAAATATTTTCAACATGAAAGTTGCTCGAGCGAGCGAGGCGATTCCTGATCACGCAATCCGCTCGTCCCACCGCACGTCTCTAACCTATCGAACCTGCAAACTTTCTCCTCCGGTTCATCTGTCTGACAGACGTCCTAACCGGATAAATTCGGATACTTTCCCCTAAACCAAGACCCTCTTACCACGTTAGGGCACGCCTAGCATCGCTTCTTGGCATGTCATGCATCGTTATGCATCTGTACCGTGTATTCATTGTTTCTTCCCCTCTTCTCTTGGTGACTACGAGACCGAGCCAGCTGCGGTGGCGGTTCGACTACTGTCTCGACGATCACTCTCTCTTGCCGAGCAACCAGGCAAGCCCCTTTTGATCATCCCGATATCGCCCATTCCATTCTCTTATTGCTTGCACTAGATTTTGCTATTGTTATTGTTGCTCCTATTCATTGCATAGCCTGCTTATTGTAACCCGCTTTGTTACCTACCTTATCCTAAAGCGCTTAGTATAGGTTGGATAGAGACCCATCGGTGACCCCCACCTTGTCCTTGTTGCCCTGCTTCATCATTGAAGACCCGATCAGCGGGATAGAAGACCAGCCCGACACGCACATCACTTCCCTTAGTTGCTCGACACTACTAGGTTACTATCGAGTACCGAGGGTGAAACCTCTGCAAAGACTCGATATTAACCTCAGAGTATAGCTATTCGGTTGTGGTCATCGAGGGTGATTTCCTCCTTAACCACTTCCGATCGACTACGTCTTGCAACCCCTCAAGTGTGGACCTCGAGGGTGAATCCTCTTATGTTCACCTTGACGACTACATTGAGTGGAATACACCGGGTGATTCCTCGTGTTTTCCCTTGATGTTTGGACTCACGGTTACTTGGACTGTTACCATTGTTATTTGGAAAGACGGGTCGACCACGAGGGGTACCAGCGCTGTAATTGCGAGTGATGTGGAGACGGGTTGACACGGAGGGTGCCCGAGATACTTACGAGGCGTGGCGGGCATTCCTAGCCCTTGCCACATGTCCTCGAGACGGGCAACGGGTCACATCTTTCGTGAGTTCGCTTGTTACCGCGCGCCCTAATCCACTACGATTTGGATATTTGATCCGAGGGCCTCGGCCCGATAGCACTAACCATCACGTGGGCTAAGTATGGGCGTTCTGCGTCGTATACATCACCGAAGCTTACTAGACGTCGGCGTCGGGCGGCGCTGCCGGATTGGACCGAACGCTGTTAGGCTAGGTCTGCTTCCGGCCGCCCTCAACGCGTCTGAGTTCCCGGGAGATGGCCCATGACCCACAGGGGCATAGGTTTAGTCCGCGTCTGGCCTCTCTATTAAGCCTAGGTCGGGTTGCGGCGTATTGTTTGGCCGAGGCGGGCATGACCACAGAAAGTGTGTCCGCCGAGTTAAGCGGCGTGGTGGGTAAGTTGGTGCACCCTGCGGGAAGAAAACATCTATCGATAGCCTGTCCTCGGTAACGGACACTTGGAGTTGTATCCCGATCGATACAACTAGAACTGGTTACTTGAGATGAGACATGGATATGAGCTTTGGATTGTGATGATAATCGGATAGTATGGCTCGGGATTTCTTTCGCAGGAGTCGAGAAAGGATCTCGGCGAGGTTGATAACACTATCGCTACTTTAAGTTATGTTACTCTACTCCCTCTTGTTGCTGCAAGATGGTGGTTTCGGAAGATGCTAGTCTTCGATAGGACTAGGCCTTCTCTCTATTACGGCATTTCGCAGTTCAGTCCATGATATGGCCTTTACACATATATCCATGCATATGTAGTGTAGCTCCTTGCTTGCAGTACTTTGGATGAGTACTCACGGTTGCCTTGTTCCCCTTTTCCCCTATCTCTACTCGATTGCTGCAATCGGGCGATGGAGCCTGGATCCGAGCGCCACCGCCTCGGCGACTACTACTCGGGGCGCCTACTACTACGTGCAGCCACGGCGATTTACCACCGAGAGTGACCTAGGAGGATCCCGAGCGGAGGCCTGTCCTCTTCGATCTGTATCCCGTTTGTGCTAGCCATCTTATGGCACCTTGTTTAACTTATGTCGTACTCGAGATATTGTTGCTTCCGACTTCGTCTATGATCGAGCACTTGTATTCGAGCCCTCGAGGCCCTGGCTTGTATCATGATGCTTGTATGACTTATTTTATTTGTAGAGTTGTGTTGTGATATCTTCCCGTGAGTCCCTGATCTTGATCGTACACATTTGCGTGCATGATTAGTGTACGATTGAATCGGGGGCGTCACAAGTTGGTATCAGAGCCGATTGCTGTAGGAATCCCCCTTCCACACTCCTTGGCGAAGTCGAGTCTAGACATTGCAAAACTTTTACTAACTTGGCTGTGTGCCTTACGGGCCCACGCCGCCATCGGGTGGTATTAGGATCTTTTACTCCTCGACCTTTACTCGGGGCTCAACTCTCTTCTACTCGGGTTAGCGATTTTACTAACTATCACTAGGATCCCGTGACCGCTTTCACCCGAAGATGGATATAGCCTTAGTTGTTTTTGGAATTGTTTTGAACAATTTCCACCACGCCATTGACTCCTTTGAAACGTCTTTGTTTTCAGATGGAACCCACGAGGCAGGTCGTGCGCCACACGACGGCTATTGGTGCCTCGGGATCACTGCGGTGCTAGCCGAGATGATGACCTATCGGGTTATCGCTGGCACCCAGTACACCGTCTATGAGGAGTACCAGACTACAACCGGGAGCGATGCCGCCATCGCCCACCTCTACTCTCGGGAGTATGAGTCCACTCTTGTCTGCACACCGCACATGGTGTTGGAGTGACCATCGATATGGCAGTCCACGATGTGCTTATGCTGCACCGACACGTCTTCGTCAGAGTATCGAGAGTTGGACACCTCCCCTTCGTGCACATTGCTATCGCGTCGATGTTGGTGAGGAGGGTTACTACACCGCTGCCTACACCACTCGTCACCCGAGAGCCTTTCCACCATCGTAACTTTGTTCGCATGCGATGGGCTGGATCGAGCTAACCGAGCTCTTCGCCACGAGTTGTACATCACCCGTCGGCACCTCTACCGTGCTCGACGCTGATGCACCCTTTGTCCGTTCCGGAGAGCTGCGCGTTCTGCGATCTACCCGCCAGACCGTGATGCCCGTGGAGTTGGTTGGCGGGCGTGGGAGGCTACTCTCCGCACTTGGTCCTTTCACGCCACACGGGCGTCGGATTCAGCACCGAGTATCCGCGGCCCTCGTGTCACCGACGTGGAGGACTATCCACTGCCGCACTACCAGCTTTCAGGCTACAGCTACCTCCGCAGTACCGCGTGGGACTGATGTAGGCTTGCTTGTTAGCATATGATGTATTCGCCGCGAGCCTGCGTGCCGCCTATGATGTAGTAGTCTATGTACTGGACTCTATGTATCGAACTCTATGCATGTTTTCCTTTTGTAAGATATGCCAACTACTATGTAGTTCCCATCATCTTGCTTTCATTATCGTGTTTCATCATGAATGATTCTTGTCTCTTGCTTATCTTATCAAATCTTGAACTACCTGTTATTTAATAGCAGGATGGTTAGGCCAGCAGGTCGTGGTCGTGGTGACAACCTTCCACCACCGCTTTGAGTACATGGCTGGTATGATCCAACAGCTCGAGATGAATCGCCACTTCATGGAGAACATGATGGCTCAGCCTCCTCGCCCCAATATGAACCAGCACCCAAACGGAACAACTCTGCAGAATTCATACGCTTTGAACCCGGCGTGTACCGCAGCTCAACTCAGCCATTTGGATCTTGATGGTCGCTCCGTGACATCACCTATGAGATGGAGTCTGCTAATGTACCCCCGCCAGCTATGTCACCTTTGCTTCCTTCTTCCCAAGGGACCCTTGCTCAATGGTGGGACAGCCACCGTCGTACTCTGCCAGTTGGGACACTCATCACTGGCGGACTTCCAGTTGCTGCTTTCGCGCCCGCTTCATTCCTCAAGGGTCATGGACGGAAGAAGCGTGAGTTCATAACCTCACCCAAGGCAACAAGGCTGTTGAAGCCTATCGTGAGAGTTCTTGGACTTGTCTCGCTATGCTGAAGAGGATATTGCAACTGATGCACGCAGACAAGAGAAGTTCCGTGACGGACTTCAAGCTGACATCAAGCTCGCACTTCTAGTGCACGACTTTGCTGATTTCGCCACCTTGGTGAATAAAGCTATCAATGTCGAAACCGGTCTGCAGGAATACCAGAGCTCTAACAGGCGCAACCGTGACACCGGCTCATCTTCGGGCCCGTCCTCGCAGAAGCGCAAGATATGGATTCCCAATAGCATGTACCAGCCCAATGCCTCTGCTTCAAAGCAGAACTATGCTACACCTCGTCTGCCTACAACTAAGCAGCCGAAGCTTCCAGCTCCACCACCCCATGCTCCTGTCCCCACTCCCAATAATGGTTTATGCTTCAAAGCGGACAGCGGGGCACCTTGCTAGAGATTGCAACCAGAACCAGAAACAGCTGGCCCTTCCAGCAGCTGGCCGTGGAAACAATCAGAACCGCAACAACACTGGCAAGTCTTATGGGAAAGCTCAGGCCAACCACGTTGAACTGAATGAAGCTCAAGACCAGCCTGCTACTGTGATGGGTACCCTTCTCGTAAATTCAGTACCTGCATCTGTTTTATTCGATTCAGGAGCATCACATTCATTCATGTCTGAAGATTTTGCATTCATGCATGGCCTTAAAAGCGAAGACATGAATGCTTCACTATTAGTACACACCCCCGCGGGCCAATGTCGGACTTCCATGATTTGCAACGACGTCCCCGTTGAAATCGAAGGAATGGAATTCCTTGTCTCTCCTATCGTGCTAAAGTCTTGTAGCATTGACCTCATTTTGGGGATGGATTGGTTGAAAGCGCATCTGGCGACAATCGTTTGCGCCACTAAGACCGTCCATCTGCTGCACCCTTCGATGAAATCGTAGCTACAATGCTCGTCGGTTCAAAATGCCGAGGCAAGGCTCTATGCATTGAATGCATTGAGCGCCGCACCCTCGAGGGAATTGAAAACATTCACTGCTGTTTGCGATTTCCAAGACGTCTTTCTGAAGAACTTCGAGGATTCCCCTGCTAGAGTGTCGAATTCGTCATCGACTTGAAACCGAGCACCACTCCTATAGCCAAGCGTCCCTACAAGATGCCGCCGCATGAACTCCTTGAGCTAAAGGAGGAAATCGACAAATCTCTTCAAAGTGGTTTCATCCGCCCAAGTTGCTCTCCTTGGGGAGCACCTTCTCTCTTTGTCAAGAAGAAGGATGGGACAAACCGATTGGTTCAAGACTACCGTCCTATAAATCAAGCTACCATTCGAATAAGTATCCTCTTCCTCGGATCAATGATCTTTATGATCAAGCGGCTGGTTCGTCGGTGTTCTCAAAACTTCGACTTGAGATTGGGTTACCACCAGATCCGTGTTCGCGAGGAGGATATCCCCAAGACCGCATTTGTGACTCGTTATGGTTCATACGAGTACACCGTCATGTCTTCGGCTTAACCAATGCTCCAGCCACCTTCTCTGCTTTGATGAACTATATATTCATGGATTACCTCGACAAGTTAAATCGTGGTTTATCCGGATGATATCTGATCTATTCCAAGAATGAAGAAGAACATCTTGAACATCTTAGTCTTGTCTTTGGAAAAGCTACGAGAGCATCAACTCTATGCCAAGTTCTCCAAATGTGAATTCGGCTTCCGAAGTAACCTATCTTGGGCATGTCATTTCTAAGGATGGTATTGCCGTCAACCCCGAACGAGTTCAGCTATTCTCGATTGGACTCCTCGAAGAGCGTTAAGCAAGTCGAAGTTTTCTCGGTCTCGCCACTATTGCCGTCGATTAGTCGAGAACTTCTCCAAGATTGCCGAGCCTCGACTAATCTATTGCATAAAGGCGTCAAGTTCAATGGATGATAAGTGTCGGAAAGTTTCCGGGAACTCAAGGACAAGTCGACAACCGCCCGATGCTAGCTCCTCCGATACTAAGAAGGACTTCGTCATATCTTTGCGACGCTTCTCGTCAAGGATTAGGCGGTGTCCTAATGCAAGATCGCAAAGTGGTTGCTTATGCCTCTCGACGATTCGCCCTCACGAGGAGAACTACCCAGTTCACGACCTCGAACTTGCTGCTGTCATTCATGCTTGCTTGAAGCGATGGCGACATTACCTTCTCGGTAATCGTTATGAGATCTACACCGACCACCAAAGTCTGAAGTATCTGCTTACTCAGCCAGACCTGAACCTCCGTCGGCGAGATGGATGGAGACTGCATGCGACTTTGATTTGGGAATCTCCTATACGCCGAGCAAGGCTAATGTGATGGCTGATGCCTTGAGCCGCAAGTCTTCTGCAACCACCTTGAGTTCACAAAGTTCAGCCCTCACTTGTTGAGGAATTCAGCGAGTGAACCTCCATATTGTTCCTCCGTGCACTCGCTCCCCTCCTCCGGAGTTCCGCAAGATGAATCTCCGTGTTGTTCCCCAGGATCCCTCTTTACCACGGCTGTTGAACCCGATCTCTTGGGCACCATAAAGACAATGCAGGATCGACTCGAGGTCTACAAGCTTAAACAAGGCGTCGGAAAGGAAATCCTCATCCTTCACTATTGCCGATGATGGCGCCTTGTACTTCAAAGGCCGCCTAGTGGTACCTTGCAAGGGACAACCTGGATATGCCTCAGAAGGTTATGCAAGAAGCTCATGATACGCCTCTATGTATCCATCCTGGCAGTACCAAGATGTATCAAGACATTCGACAGAGATTCTGGTGGTCTAATATGAAGCAGGACATTGCTCGATATGTTTCTGAGTGTG
The DNA here is from genome assembly GCA_021605205.1 of Aegilops longissima. Lineage (NCBI taxonomy): Eukaryota > Viridiplantae > Streptophyta > Magnoliopsida > Poales > Poaceae > Aegilops > Aegilops longissima. The sequence continues at coordinate 577,070,782 of CM038677.1, forward strand.
ACGTTTGCCGTCGTATCAAAGCAGAACATCAAAGGCCTGCTGGAACTCTGCAGCCTATCTCTATTCCCGAATGGAAATGGGACCATGTTGAAATGGACTTCGTCACTGGTTTTCCCAAATCGCAGAAAGGTAATGATGCTATTCTTGTCGTCATTGACCGGCTTTCTAAAGTTGCACATTTTCTGGCGGTCAAAGAAGCGATCACCGCTAGCCACCGGCAACGCTCTATATGTCCAGAATTGTTTCACTTCACGGTATTCCACTGGTTATCAGTTCGGACCGTGGCAGCTTATTCACTTCAAGATTCTGGGCAAGTTTCCAAGAAGCTATGGGGACTCATTTATCTTTCAGTACTGCGTTTCATCCGCAGTCCCAAGGGCAAGTTGAACGTGTCAACCAAATTCTCGAAGACATGCTTGAGCTTGTGTCGCCTCATTCGCAAGAAATGGGAGGAATCTCTCCGTATGCTGAGTTCTCTTATAATAATAGCTTTCAAGCTAGTCTCAAGATGGCCCCCTTGAAGTGTTATATGGACGAAAGTGCGAACCCTCTCGAACTGGTCGAAGCGGGGAACGTCCACTCTTGGTCCGGATATTATCCAACATGCGAAGAACAAGTCCGCATTATTCGCGAAATCTCAAGACTGCTCGACGCGCCAAAAGAGTAATTATGACCGTCATCACAAAGACATGGTCTATCAACTTTGGCGAAAAGGCCTATCTTGGCGTTACACCAATGAAGGGTGCTCACCGCTTGGAATCAAGGGCAAGCTAGCTCCTCGCTATATTGGCCCTTTCACTATTCTCGAAAGGCGTGGAAAAGTGGCTTATCAACTGGAGCTTCGTCGAACCTTTCTCGTGTTCACGATGTGTTCCACGTGTCCCAACTCCGACGCTGCTTCAAGGACCCAATCCGAGCGAAGGACCATGAAGTGCTCGAATTGCAACAGACCTCTCCTATGAAGAGCATCCGTCCGCATTCTCGACCAAGCTGAACGCCGCACACGCGTCGTGCGATCAAATTCCTCAAAGTCCATGGTCGAATCACTCAAGATGAAGCCACACAGGAACGCGAGGATCGTCTACGAGATGAATATCCGCACTCTTTCCTTCTACCTCCTAAATCTCGGGACGAGATTTCTTGTAGTGGAGGAGATTTGTAACGCCCGGATCCCCGGTTCTATTATTTAGTAATCGTGGTTTCGAAATCTGTCAAAAAAAAAAAAATAAAAGAAAAATGAAGCTGGGAGGGGGATAAAACCCCAACCGCCCAAAGCCAGCCCCCCCCCCACTCCCCCTTCCCCATGGCCCATCTCCTCTCCCCCCTCCTTGGGCCAGCCCATGGGCCACCAGCCGGCCCAGTGGCCGATCCACCTCTCCTTATCCCCACCCGAGGGAAAACCCTAGCCTCTCGCTCCCACCCCTCCCCACGCCGCCTCGTCCCGATCCGATCGGGATCGGCTCAGCGCCCCCCGCCACCGCCTCCTCCCAGACGGCGACCCCCCCCCCGCCGTTCCACACGCCCCCCCCCGCCTCCTCCTCCTCCGCCTCCACCGCCTGGGCGCCCTCCTCCTCCGCCCCCACCCCAGGCCGAGCCGGACCATGGGCCTCGGCGCCCGGCGCCCTCGCCACCTCGGCCAAGGCCCCCCGACCCCCCCGCGGACTGCCCAGAGCTCCCTCGCGCCCGCCCGAGACCCTGCGACCCCGTGAGCCTCGACCTCCTCTCTCCCCCCCTCTCGTCGGCGTTCGGCTCGGCCACCCACAAGCGACGACCCCCCCCCCCGGCTCCCTCCGGTCCCCTCCGCCCCCCGTGAGCTCCGACGCCCCCCCCCCCGTTCCCCTCTCGCCCAGCCGGATCCGGCCATGCCCTCGTCGACCCGCGCCCCCACCACCGCGCCTCCCCCCTCCCGTTCCTTCTCCTCTCCGTCGGGCGCCCTCGTCGGCGACGAGGTGAGGCCCCGAGCCCCCGCGCTCCCCCGATCCCCTCCTTCCCCGTTCGGCGCCCTCCTCGCCAGCCTGAGCCGCCCGCCTTGAGCCCCCCAAGACTGCCCTTCGTCGCCCCTCACGGCGTGGCTGGCTGCCGGGCGCGGCCAGCCAGTGTAACGCAACGGCCGCTTGCCGCCTCCAGCCTCGACTGGGCGGGTCGCGCCCGATCGGGGCGGCGCGCCCGCACCATGGCGCCAGCGCCAGTGGCCCGTGTGCCACGACTCACGGGCCCCACCCCAAAACGTTTTAGAAAATGTTTTATTTTAAATGAATCAAAAATGATTTAAAATGAATTAAAAGTAATTAAAATAATTAACTAATTAATTAATTAATTAATTAATTGGATAATTAATTAAACTAATTAATTCGGATTAGTTAAACCTAATCATTAGCTAATTAATTGGGTAATTAATTAAACTAATTAATCTGGATTAATTAATGCTAATCATTAGTTAACTTAATTAACTAAGTTTAATTAATCTGCTTAGGTTAATTAAGCTATTAGGGTATGACATGTGGGACCCACTGGCGGGTTGACTTAGTCAACCTGTTGGTGATGACGTCGGCATGACCTCATCTTGATGTCATAAATATTTTTCAAATTAATTAATTAATTAATTAATTCCGAAATTAATAAAACCTTTTATAAATCATAACTTTTAATCCGTAGCGGATTAAAATATTTTCAACATGAAAGTTGCTCGAGCGACGAGGCGATTCCGATCGCATCCGCTCGTCCACCGCACGTCTCTAACCTATCGAACCTGCAAACTTTCTCCTCCGGTTCATCTGTCGACAGACGTCCGAACCGGATAAATTCCGATACTTTCCCCTAAACCAAGACCCTCTTACCACGTTAGGGCACGCCTAGCATCGCTTCTTGGCATGTCATGCATCGTTATGCATCTGTTATCGTGTATTCATTGTTTCTTCCCTCTTCTCTTGATGACTACGAGACCGACGCAGCTGCGGTGGCGCTTCGACTACTGATCTTGACGATCACTCTCTCTTGCCGAGCAACCAGCAAGCCCCCTTTGATCATCCCGATATCGCCCATTCCATTCTCTTATTGCTTGCACTAGATTTTGCTATCATTATTGTTGCTCCTATTACATTGCATAGCCTGCTTATTGTAACCTGCTTTGTTACCTACCGCTTATCCTAAACTGCTTAGTATAGGTTGGATAGAGACCCATCGGTGACCCCCACCTTGTCCTTGTTGCCCTCGCTTCATCATTGAAGACCCGATCAACGGGATAGAAGACCAGGCCCCGACACCGCACATCACTTCCCTTAGTTGCTCGACACTACTAGGTTACTATCGAGTACCGAGGGTGAAACCTCTGCAAAGACTCGATATTAACCTCAGTAGTATAGCTATTCGGTTGTGGTCATCGAGGGTGATTTCCTCCTTAACCACTTCCGATCGACTCGTCTTGCAACCCCTCAAGTGTGGACCTCGGGGTGAATCCTCTTATGTTCACCTTGACGACTACATTGAGTGGAATACACCGGGGTGATTCCTCGTGTTTTCCCTTGATGTTTGGACTCACGGTTACTTGGACTGTTACCACTTACTTGGAAAGGCGGGTCGACCACGAGGGGTACCAGCGCGCTTAATTGCAGTGATGTGGAGACGGGTTGACACGGAGGGTGCCCGCGAGATACTTACGAGGCGTGGCGGGCATTCCTAGCCCTTGCCACATGTCCTCGAGACGGGCAACGGGTCACATCTTCGTGAGTTCTCGCTTGTTACCGCTGCCCTAATCCACTACGATTTGGATATTTGATCCGAGGGCCTCGGCCCGATAGCACTAACCATCACGTGGGCTAAGTATGGGCGTTCTGCGTCGTATACATCAGCCGAAGCTTACTAGGCGTCGTCGGAGGGGCGCGCGCGGATTGGGCTGGAACGCTGTTAGGCTAGGTCTGCTTCCGGCCGCCCTAACGCAGCGTCTTGAGGAGTTCGGGAGATGGCCCATGACCCCGGGGCATAGGTTTAGTCCGGCGTGCTGGCCTCTCTATTAAGCCTAGGTCGGGTTGCGGTATTGTTTGGCCGAGGCGGGCATGACCACGAAAGTGTGTCGGCGGAGTTAAGCGGCGTGGTGGGTAAGTTGGTGCACCCTGCAGGAAGAAAACATCTATCGATAGCCTGTCCTCGGATAGCGGACACTTGGAGTTGTATCGATCGATACAACTAGAACTGGTTACTTGAGATGAGACATGGATATGAGCTTTGGATTGTGATGATAATCGGATAGTATGGCTCGGGATTTCTTTCTCGCAGGAGTCGAGAAAGGATCTCGCCGAGGTTGATAACACTATCGCTCTCGTAAGTTATGTTACTCTACTCCCTCTTGTTGCTGCAAGATGGTGGTTTCGGAAGATGCTAGTCTTCGATAGGACTAGGCCTTCTCTCTATTACGGCATTTCTGCAGCTTCAGTCCACCGATATGGCCTTTACACATATATCCATGCATATGTAGTGTAGCTCCTTGCTTGCAGTACTTTGGATGAGTACTCACGGTTGCCTTGTTCCCCTTTTCCCTATCTCTACTCGATTGCTGCAATCGACGATGGAGCCTGTGATCCGAGCGCCACCGCCTCGGCGACTACTACTCGGGCGCCTACTACTACGTGCAGCCCGCCGACGGCGACCGGAGTGACCTAGGAGGATCCCGGCGGGAGGCCTGTCCTCTTCGATCTGTATCCCGGTTTGTGCTAGCCATCTTATGGCACCTTGTTTAACTTATGTCGTACTCAGATATTGTTGCTTCCGCGACTTCGTCTATGATCGAGCACTTGTATTCGAGCCCTCGAGGCCCCTGGCTTGTATCATGATGCTTGTATGACTTATTTTATTTGTAGAGTTGTGTTGTGATATCTTCCCGTGAGTCCTTGATCTTGATCGTACACATTTGCGTGCATGATTAGTGTACGATTGAATCGAGGGCGTCACAGTCAGGATCTTTCCAACACAATGTGCTTACCAAAGGATAAAATGTAAAAAGGAAAGGTGAAGATCACCATGACTCTTGTATGAAGTATAATACAAAAATAAAAGATAGGCCCTTCGCAGAGGGAAGTAGAGGTTGTCATGTGCTTTTATGGTTGGATGCACAAAATCTTAGTGCGAAAGAACGTCACTTTATATTGCCACTTGTGATATGGGCCTTTATTATGCAGTCCGTCGCTTTTAGTGCTTCCATATCACAAGATCGTATAAAGCTTATTTTCTCCACACTAATAAATCATACATATTTAGGGAGCAATTTTTATTGCATGCAACAATGACAACTTACTTGAAGGATCTTACTCAATCCATAGGTAGATATGGTGGACTCTCATGGCAAAACTGGGTTTAAGGAGATTTGGAAGCACAAGTAGTATCTCTACTTGGTGCAAAGAATTTGGCTAGCATGAGGGGGGAAGGCAAGCTCAACATGTTGGATGATCCATGACAATATACTTTATTTCGGATATAAGAAAACATAACCCATTACGTTGTCTTCCTTGTCCAACATCAACTTTTTATATGTGAAGTCATTACTCTCCATAAGATCAATATGATCTCTTTATTTCTTTTTATTCTTTCTTTTATTCCCTTAAGATCATAGTAAGATAATCAAGCCCTTGACTCAAGAATAATCTTTATTATATATAGCTCACGGACTCGATTACATAGATAAGGATCAACACAAAAACTCAAAGCTAGATCATACTAAAACTTTATTCTACTAGATCAAGATATAACTAAAAGGATCGAACTGAGAAAAACAGTAAAGAGAGGAGTGTGATGGTGATACGATACCGGGGCACTCCCCAAGCTTGGAAGTTGCCATGGGGAGTGCCCATACCCAATACTCAGTTCTCCTTTGGCGGTGATGAAGGGATTGTTGATGACGTAGGCTTGTCATCTCTCTTCCAAGGCATATGCTCACCATCATAGAAAGATGATCGAGTCTCTGGGATCCTAAAATCTGCAGCCAAACTCATCCTCTTGAATCTATATTCATATTCACAGTTTTGGTTTTGCAGGTCATAGATCTGGGCTTGGAGGTGCTTTATTTTCTCGTGAAGCTTGAAGATGGCCTCCCCAATGTTCTTGGCATCCAGCTTGTGGTTGTTGGTGAACTCCGTGATCATCATGTGGTTGACGTTGAGTCCGTGTTCCACCATCCATTGGCACTTGAAAACTTGATGCTCCATTGCTTCGAGTATTGTCTCCACGCTTTCGGCCTCCTTGGTCCCTCAACATCTCGGATGTGCAACACCCCCTCAAGCATCTCAATGGTTTGAGGGTGTTGCAGCACCTCCGCGAGGTAGGGGTTGATGAACTTCTCGAAGAGTTTGTCCTTGGGGGCGCTTGAAGACGTCATGGTGATCTAGATCTGTCAGAAAAACAACTGAGGATATTTGCGTGGTACGGTGGTCAAAACCTTCGGGAGATTATATAATTAATTTTTACTGACCGAAAGAAGTATCATGCAAGAAAACGGAGTTCGGAGGGCACACGAGGTGCCCACGAGGCAGGGGGCGCGCCCCGAGGGGTTGGGCATGCCCTCCACCCTCGTGGACGCCTCGTGTCCTTTCCAGACTGCTTCTTCTTTTCCTATTTTCTTAAATATTCCAAAACAAAGAAAAATTGCTATTAGAACTGTTTTGGTGTCGGTTTACTTAACGTACCACATACCTATTCCTTTTCAGAGTCTGAAACGTTCTGGAAAGCGACCCTTATATATTCCTCCGGGGTTACGGTCTCAATAAAATTAGTTTCAACATTTATTGGATTACCTGAGATATAATGTTTGATTCTTTGACCATTCACCACCTTCGAATTTGTGCCTTCGAAGTTGTTGATTTTTATGGCACTGGATCGGTAGACCTCTTCGATAACGTAAGGACCTTCCCATTTAGAGAGGAGTTTTCCTACAAAAAATCTTAAACGGGAGTTGTATAACGGAACATAATCACCTACATTAAACTCACGTTTTTGTATCCTTTTGTCATGCCATCTTTTAACTTTTTCTTTAAACAATTTGGCATTCTCATAGGCCTGGGTTCTCCACTCATCAAGTGAGCTAATGTCAAATAGTCTCTTCTCACCGCAAGTTTGAAATCATAATTGAGCTCTTTAATGGCCCAATATGCCTTATGTTCTAGTTCGAGAGGTAAGTGACATGCTTTTCCATAAACCATTTTATACGGAGACATACCCATAGGATTTTTATATGTAGTTCTATAGGCCCATAATGCATCATCAAGTTTCTTGGACCAATTCTTTCTAGATCTATTAATGGTCTTTTGTAAAATTAATTTGAGCTCTCTATTACTCAGTTCTACTTGACCACTAGACTGTGGGTGGTAAGGAGATGCAATTCTATGATTAACATCATACTTAGCAAGCATTTTACGAAAAGCACCATGAATAAAATGTGAACCACCATCAGTCATTAAGTATCTAGGGACTCCAAACCTCGGAAAAACAACTTCTTTAAGCATCTTAATAGAGGTGTTATGATCTGCACTACTAGTTGGAATAGCTTCTACCCACTTAGTAACGTAATCAACATCAACTAAAATATGTGTATACCCATTAGAGGAAGGAAATGGTCCCATATAATCAAAGCCCCAAACATCAAATGGTTCAATAACAAGTGAATAGCTCATAGGCATTTCTTGACGTCTACTAATATTTCCAATTCTTTGACATTCATCACAAGATAAAACAAACTTACGGGCATCTTTAAAAAGAGTAGGCCAATAAAAACCGGATTACAGTACCTTATGTGCAGTTCTATCTCCGGCATGGTGTCCTCCATATGCCTCGGAGTGACACTTGCATAGGATCTGTTCCTGTTCATGCTCAGGTACACAACGTCTAATAACACCATCTACTCCTTCTTTATAAAGGTGTGGGTCATCCCAGAAGTAATGTCTTAAATCATAGAAAAACTTTTTCTTTTGCTGGTATGTGAAACTAGGTGGTATAAATTTAGCAACAATAGCATAATTAGCATACCATGGAGCAGTACGAGAAGTATTTTTGATAGCTAGTTGTTCATCAGGGAAGCTATCATCAATAGGTAGCGGGTCATCAAGAACATTCTCTAACCTAGACAAGTTGTCTGCAACGGGGTTCTCAGCTCTCTTTCTATAAATAATATGCAAATCAAATTCTTGTAGTAGGAGAACCCATCTAATAAGTGTAGGTTTAGCATATTTCTTTACCATAAGGTATTTTATAGCAGCATGATCAGTATGAAAAATTACTTTAGAATCAACAATATAAGGTCTGAACTTATCACAAGCAAATACAACAGCTAAAAATTCTTTTTCAGTAGTAGCATAATTTCTCTGGGCACTGTCTAGAGTTTTACTAGCATATTGGATAACATTTAACTTTTTATCAACTCTTTGTCCTAGAACAACACCTACATCATAATCACTAGCATCACACATAATTTCAAAGGGTAAATTCCAATCATTAGGCTGAACTATAGGTGCCGAAATCAAGGCTTTCTTAAGTATTCAAATGCTTCTACACAATCATCATCAAAGACAAAAGGAACATCTTTTTGTAAGAGATTAGTCAGAGGCCTAGAAATTATTGGGAAGTCTTTGATGAACCTCCTATAAAAACCGGCATGGCCAAGGAAACTTCTTATACCTTTAATGTCCTTAGGACACGTCATCTTTTCAATAGCATCAAATTTAGCTTTATCAACTTCAATACCTCTTTCAGAAATCTTATGCCCCAAGACAATACCTTGGCACTTCTCCCAGTTCAACACAAGATTAGTTTCTTCACATCTCTGCAAAACTCGATCAAGGTTGCTTAAGCAATCATCAAAAGAAGTTCCATACACGGAGAAATCATCCATGAAAACCTCAACAATCTTTTCAAAAAAGTCAGAGAACATAGCAGTCATACATCTATGAAAGGTAGCAGGTGCATTACACAAACCAAAAGGCATACGTCTATAAGCAAAGGTACCGAAAGGGCAAGTAAAAGTGGTCTTTTATTGTTCTTTTGACACAGGTATTTGGGAGAAGCCAGAATAACCATCTAGAAAGAAAAAATGTGTATGTTTGGATAATCTTTCTAGCATTTGATCAATAAAAGGTAAGGGGTAATGATCTTTTTTAGTAGCTTTATTTAGTTTGCGAAAATCAATTACCATTCTATAACCTGTAACAATTCTTTGTGGGATCAATTCATCTTTATCATTAGGAACAACAGTTATACCTCCCTTCTTAGGGACACAATGGACAGGACTTACCCACTGACTATCAGCAACAGGATAAATTATACCAGCCTCTAAAAGCTTTATTATTTATTTCCTTACCACTTCTTTCATCTTAGGATTTAACCATCGTTGGTGATCAACAACCGGTTTAGCGTCTTTCTCCAATTTTATTTCGTGTTGGCATAGAGTGGGACTAATGCCCTTAAGATCATCAAGAGTATATCCAATTGCAGCACAGTGCTTCTTCAGAGTTTTCAATAATTTCTCTTCTTCCTGTTCTAAAAGGTTAGTGCTAATAATAACAGGATATATCTTCTTTTCATCAAGATAAACATATTTAAGAGTATCAGGTAATGGTTTGAGCTCAAACACGGGATCACCCTTGGGTGGAGGAGGATCCCCTAGAATTTCAACAGGAAAGTTGTGTTTCAAAATAGGTCCCTATTTAAAGAATACTTCATCCATTTCCCTTCTTTCATTCATAAACATATCATTTTCATGGTCTAGCAAATATTGTTCTAAAGGATCGTTAGGAGGCACGGCAATAGAAGCAAGACCAATAATTTCATCTTTACTAGGCAATTCTTTATCATGGGGTTGTCTACGAAATTTAGCAAAGTTAAAATCATGAGACATATCCCCTAATCCAATAGAAACAATATCCTTTTTGCAATCTATCCTAGCATTAGCAGTATTCAAGAAGGGTCTACCAAATATAATGGGACAATAATCATCTTGTGGGGAACCAAGAACAAGAAAATCCGTAGGATATTTAACTTTCCCACAGAAGACTTCAACATCTCTTACAATCCCAACTGGTGAAATAGTATCTCTATTAGCAAGCTTAATTGTAACATCAATACCTTCTAACTCAGCAGGTGCAATATCATGCATAATTTCTTCGTATAAAGAATGAGGTATTGCACTCGCACTAGCACCCATATCACATAAACCATGATAGCAATGATCTCCTATTTTAACAGAAATGATAGGCATGCCTACAACAGGTCTATGTTTATTTTTAATATCGGGTCTAGCAATTCTAGCAGCTTCATCACAGAGGTAAATAACATGCCCATCAATATTATCTACCAGGAGATCCATCCTTAACCATAGCAATACTAGGTTCAACTTTAATTTGCTCAGGGGGTGTAGGTGTTCTAATATTACTTTTGTTTACCACAGTTGATGCTTTAGCATGATCCTTTATTCTAGCAGGGAAAGGTGGTTTCTCAATATAAGCGGTAGGAACAATAGGATCAACATTATAAGTGATAGTCTTTTCTTCAACTTTAATGGGTTACACTACTTTTACTTCAATGGGAGGATGATATTTAAACCACTTCTCCTTAGGGAGATCAACATGAGTAGCAAATGATTCACAGAAACAAGCTACTATCTCAAAGTCAAGTCCATATTTAGTGCTAAATTCACAAAAAACATCGATATCCATAAAAGATTTAACACAATCAAACTTAGGTGTTATACCTGACTCCTTACCTTCGTCGAGTTCCCAATCTTCAGAGTTGCATTTAATTCTTTCCAATAAATCCCATTTGAATTCAATAGTCTTCATCATAAAAGAACCAGTACAAGAAGTATCGAGCATGGAGCGATTATTGAGAGAAAGCCGAGCATAAATTTTTTGAATAATGATTTCTCTTGAGAGCTCATGATTCGGGCATGAATATAACATTGAATTAAGCCTCCCCCAAGCTTGAGCGATACTTTCTCCTTCGCGAGGCCAAAAATTATATATATAATTACGATCGCGATGAACCAGATGCATAGGATAAAACTTCTGATGAAATTCCAATTTCAATCGGTTGTAGTTCCATGATCCCATATCATCACATAGCCTAAACCATGTCAATGCATTTCCCTTCAAAGATAAAGGGATGACCTTATTCTTGATAACATTCTCGAGCATACCTGCAAGCTTAAATAATCCACAAACTTCATCCACATAGATTAGGTGCATATCGGGATGTAATGTTCCGTCTCCTGTAAAAGGATTAGCTAGCAGTTTCTCTATCATACCCGAAGGAATTTCAAAGTAAATATTTTCAGTAGGTTCAATAGGTTGAGGAGAAACTCTTTGCTCTACTGGTCGGGGTGAAGATACCCCGAACAAGCCCCTCAAAGGATTACTTTCCATAGTAACAAGTGACAGTAAATTTTAGCACACTATATAAATTTTTCCTTACCAAATTCCACTTACCAAAGGCGCTTCACTCCCCGGCAACGGCGCCAGAAAAGAGTCTTGATTACCCACAAGTATAGGGGATCTAACTTAGTCCTTTCGATAAGTAAGAGTGTCGAACCCAACGAGGAGCAGAAGGAAATGACAAGCGGTTTTCAGTAAGGTATTCTCGGCAAGCACTGAAATTATCGGTAACAGATAGTTTTGTGATAAGGTAATTTGTAACGGGTAACAAGCAATAAAAGTAAATGAGGTGCAGCAAGATGGCCCAATCCTTTTTGTAGCAAAGGAAAAGCCTGGACAAACTCTTATACACAGAAAAGCGCTCCCGAGGACACATGGGAATTATTGTCAAGCTAGTTTTCATCAAGCTCATATGATTCACGTTTGTTACTTTGATAATTTGATATGTGGGTGGACCGGTGCTTGGGTGCTTCCCTTCATTGGACAAGCATCCCACTTATGATTAACCCCTATTGCAAGCATCCACAACTATAAAAGAAGTATTAAGGTAAACCTAACCATAGCATGAAACATATGGGTCCAAATCAACCCCTTACGACGCAACGCATAAACTAGGGTTTAAGCTTCTGTCACTCTAGCAACCCATCATCTACTTATTACTTCCCAATGCCTTCCTCTAGGCCCAAACAATGGTGAAGTGTCATGTAGTCGACGTTCACATAACACCACTAGAGGAAACACAACATGCATCTCATCAAAATATCAAACGGATACCAAATTCACATGACTACTTATAGCAAGACTTCTCCCATGTCCTCAGGAACAAACGTTACTACTCACAAATCATATTCATGTTCATAATCAGAGGGGTATTAATATGCATAAGGGATCTGAACATATGATCTTCCACCAAATAAACCAACTAGCATCAACTACAAGGAGTAATCAACACTACTAGCAACCCACATGTACCAATCTGAGGCTTTGGGACAAAGATTGGATACAAGAGATGAACTAGGATTTGAGAGGAGATGGTGCTGGTGAAGATGTTGATGGAGATTGACCCCCTCCCGATGAGAGGATCGATGGTGATGACAATGGTGATGATTTCCCCCTCCCGGAGGGATGTTTCCCCGGCAGAACAGCTCCGCCGGAGCCCTAGATTGATTCCGCCAAGGTTCCGCCTCGTGGCGGCGGCGCTTCATCCCGAAAGCTTCTCTCTGATTTTTTCAGGGCGAAAGACTTCATATAGCAAAATATGGGCACCGGAGGCCTGCCAGGGGGGCCACGAGGTAGGGGGCGCGCCCCCACCCTCGTGGACCGGGTGTGTCCTGTCGGTGTCAAAACCGACGGATCTCGGGTAGGGGGTCCCGAACTGTGCGTCTAAGGTCAATGGTAATAGGAGACAGGGGACACGATGTTTACCCAGGTTCGGGCCCTCTCTATGGAGATAATACCCTACTTCCTGCTTGATTGATCTTGATGAATATGAGAGTTACAAGAGTTGATCTACCACGAGATCTTAATGGCTAGAACCCTAAAAGTCTAGCCTGTATGATTATGACTATGATTATCCTTGCCTCTACGGACTAAACCCTCCAGCATATATAGACACCGGAGGGGACTAGGGTTGTACAAAGTCAGTTACAAAGAAAGGAATCTTCATATCCGGGCGCCAAGCTTGCCTTCCACGCCGAGGAGAGTCCCATTCGGACACGGGAGAAAGTCTTCGGTCTTGTATCTTCATAGCTCATCAGTCCGGCCCATACCAACAGGCTGGACGCCCGAGGACCCCTTAATGCAGGACTCCATTAGTAGCCCCCGAACCAGTCTTTCAATGACGATGTGTCCGGCGTGCAGATTGTCTTCGGCATTGCAAGGCGGGTTCCTCCTCCGATTACTTCAAAGTACCTGACTTAAAGAGCAGTGTTTGTCTTCCCATTTAATGTCGTGCCCATCGGCTTCCACGCCTTCATGACTTCAGCCTCCACGTGTCGAACGAATACGAGAGGTCGTTGTATTTTTGCACATAACACCCTGATTACGTAAGACAAGCATCTATTTAAGAGCTTGGATCCTAGATCCATTCCACACCAAGCGAGGAATCCTCAGATCTTGGTAGGAGAAACCATTCCAACATGGCTAGCGCTCCCCGCTCTTCCTCCCGTTCCCATGGCCCCGAAAAAGGCGATTGGGAGAAATGTTCCGTATCCCATAGTCAGCTAGTGAAGCTGCGGACACAGGGATTTCTTGCCCCCGCGGATCTAGTCCCCGTTCGAGCAGGATTGACTTCCTTCAACGGCAGGGCCCAGGCAGAGAATTTCCCCAATCCATCCAGGGGGAATGAGTGTGCTTCATTCCCTACTTGTTGAGAGGCGTTGGATTTCCAATCCACCCGTTCCTCCAAGGACTTCTGGAGTATTATGGCCTCCAACTGCACAATTTCACTCCCGCCTCCATCCTGCACATCGCAGCTTACGTTGCTCTTTGTGAGCTATTCCTGGGTTGTGAGGCCCATTTTGAATTATGGAGGAAACTATTCTGCCTCGTCCCTCGTAACCAAGAGGGATCAATATTCGAAGTGGGCGGAGCCGAGGTATGGCGCATCGCCGGAACCGGATACCTGTCCGGCTCGTCGAAGAAGGCATCCGAAGAGTGGCCTTCCGAGTGGTTCTATATTGAGGACTTCGCCCTTCCTGACCCAGTCCGAATGAGTCTGCCTGAATTTTCAAGCGCTCCGTTGAAGAGACGCCACAACTGGCGCCCTCGGAGCCTCGAGGAGGAAGACAACGCGGAAGTCCGTCAATTGATAGGCAAGATAAATACGCTCGCCTAGTCCGGATTATCAATAATAATCGAGGTAATGGTGACTTCCATAGTGCAGGGGGTCCAGCCACTCCAATACAGAGGGCTTCCCATGTGGCATTATAATGGGGAAGATGACGCCTCACGCTGCGGTCGGAAAGGTCCGGACACCCCCGCCGCTCTGACCAAAATTTTGGCCGAACTATACAAAGGGGAGAAAGAGGAGTTCCCTCATCTTAAACATCGAGATGGATTTTCCATGTACAGTCCTCCTAGCTGGGTGAGTTCTAATCCCACCACTTTACTCAATCCTCTCCCTGAGTCACTTTCAAGGGGCTTTAACCCATCAATTTGTAACAAGAATGGCGGAAGATTACCGAGGGGATCCATAGCCCCGCCCCACAGCCAGAGGATCACAACCGGGACCTTGACCCCGGATTCTAAGAGGATCCGGACATATTTGTGGAGCTTGAGGACGGAGTGTTCTACTAGACGAGCTATGACGACACGGAAGTGGCCATCATCGCCGACTATCCCGGTCTTCTCCCTGCCTCACACGTAAGTAATCAGGAGACATCTCCTCCGAAAGAGCTTCCTCATTCCGCCTTACCCACCGCACTGTCTCGTGCTTCAAAGGGGAGGCGCTCGGCGCGCCATGCTACACCAGAGGCAACTCCAAAGAAAGCGGCGCCCACGCCGGGCAAGCCTTTAAAGAGGAAGGCAAACGAAGAAGCGACCGAGCATTCATCAAAGAGGTATGGCTTTGTAAATATGCCCCTTGGCAGCCACATCCAACTGTGACATTGTCCGTTCGTGCCTTATTAGGAAAAGCGCTCGCCGGACTATGTCCGGGGGTCCTGCCGGTCATACTCCCAACAGCCAGGTTCCAGACCCTGCCGTGAAGACGGGGGCTGATACGAGAGTGATGCCGGATTGTCCTTTGGCAGAGGATTCGGATGATGTATCCGTCACAAACTCGGGAGTGAAGAGCGCCATGAATCATCGGCGCCGGAGGGCCGCTCTTCGCGACCCCGGCTTTACAAAAGAGGCATTTAATGCCTCCAGCTCGGCTGATGCATACATCCGAGCTGCTCGAGACAGGCTTACCAGAGCCACAAACCAGCATTTGAAAGATATGCGGGTAAGGTCACATTGTACGAATCTGATAATTATGTACCAGTAGCCCCCGAGACTTGAAGCAGTTGATACAACTGATTTAAGTATCATTGTATAACCAGGTGCTTACGGAGAAGAACAACCTGTTGTCTCAAGAACTGGAAAAGTATCGGACCCAGCTAATTGCTGCCACCGCCGAACTGGAGAAATCCAAGAAGGCATTGCCTGGTAATGTTCCCCTCTATCGAGAAAGTATAAGTATATACCAGCAATGCTAACAGTGTTGCATGTCTCATGGCATGATCGTCAGATAAACTGAAGGAGGCACTGGACGTCGCGCAAGCAGGTGAACAAGAAGCCAAAAGGCAACGGGTCACGGGCGAACATATACTGACACGGTCAGGGAGGAGAAAAACAAACTCCAGGATTCCAACACCCAGCTGGGCGAGGAACTAAAAGATGTGCGGGCCCAGCTGGCTGACCCCATGAAGGAAAATAAGAGGCTGTGAGGCAGCATATTTAGTATGTGTTCAAACTTACCTCCTTGTAATTCGGTGAGGAAAGGAACTGACAGAGTTATGTCTGTAGGTATGCTGACTGGCCGTCCTGAAGAGGAGATGTCCGGATCTTCGGGCGATCTGCTACAAGAGCTGTCGCAATTGCACGAGCAAGCTCGGCAGGCAATGCGAAGTGTTGCCAAGGACTTACGGCCATCCGCCTCCCCTCCAGGAAGTATGGAGGAGCTTGTACAACTATTCAGAGGAGCGCGGAGGCATTTCCGATTATGGAAGATATCGGCCTGCCGAGAAGGTGCGCGAGAGGCCTATGCCATGGTTAAAACACGGTATACCAAGCTTGATCCGAATCATATGGCACGGGTCGGACCTCTAGGGTCAGATGGGAAAGAAATTCGCGTTAATTTGGTATATGACCAAGTAGAAGTAGCCTCCAAATATTCCCAACAGGATTGTAAGTTAGACAGCCTATTAGACGGTATAGAGGAGGAAATTTTTGAGTCCAAGTGACTATGTACTTTCCTTGACATATTTGTCCCTAGCCGTATTGTAAAACGATTGTCATGGCAGACCTTTTCGCTTCGACCTATGGACCCAAAGGTGCGGAGTGTTTCCGAATACCTGAGCGGCAAAACAGACTGGGGTATGCATGGAAACCAGGCGTAGGGGTCATAGTTGCTTGAACAGACAAGTTGTATCCGGCTAGCTATGTTATATTACATTGTGATTGTAAGAAACATCTTCCAAAGAGAACAGTTCTGTTAAGGGTTCCTTTCCCTGGGTGTACATGCATTAGTGTGCATGCCCGAACTGTGATTGAAAGAATCACAGCCTACGTAACATCTGGGGGTTCATATTGTAATAAGTGAAAAGACATCTTTAGTCCGCCGACCGAATATTCCCTTAAGAACGCTAGCTTTCGGCTTCACCCAGTCTGAGGTACACATCCGGATGACCCGGTAGTAACAATCGCAGAGGTGCTCCCTTTATGCCCTTGCCGAACTAACGGGAACGTAGGGCATAAGCACAGGAACCAGGCAACCCAGCTTGGCCAAAACTTAAGTCATATCGATGCATATAATGGCGAAGAAAAGGTACATATGAGGAAAGGGCACATATGTGGTGAGCTTGATGCTCGGAAAATAATAACAGTAAGCTTCTGTACGAGAAGCCCCCAGGTATAATGAACATACATATTTAAGGATGTGTATGTCATAGGTGTGCCGTTTAACCGCACAAGAGCTTAAAGCTAAGAAAACAAAAACAAAAGAGAGAAAAAAGTAATGGAAACAAAAGGGAGAAGGAGACGAACGAAGAGTTCGGCGCTAGGCATAGAATCTTCGGAGTCTGACCGTGTTCCATGGGTTCGGCTCTAGGCGATTGTCTGATGCATCACGGAGGCGGTACGCTCGTCCTGTGAGAACTTCGTCAATGATGAAGGGACCCTCCCACTTGGGCTTGAGTTTGTCCTTTTTATTCTCCGGCAAGCGTAGAACAAGTTCGCCAACATTATAAGTCTTGGCCCGCACTTCTCTACTTTGATACCTGCGAGCCCGCTGTTGATAAAATGCCGAACGGGCTTTTGCGATGTCGCGCTCCTCCTCCAGGGCATCTAAGTTGTCCTGCCGATCTAGCTCGGCTTCTCTCTCTTCATACATGCGCACTCGAGGTGAGTCATGAATAATGTCGCAGGGTAACACAGCCTCTGCGGCGTACACCATGAAGAAAGGTGTATATCCGGTAGTGCGATTGGGCATGGTCCGCAGCCCCCATAGTACGGAGTCGAGCTCCTCAACCCAGTGCTTGTCCGATTCTTTCAAAGACCGCACTAGTCTGGGCTTAATGCCGCTCATAATGAGACCATTGGCTCGTTCGACTTGACCGTTTGTTTGTGGGTGATAGACGGAGGTGTAATCGAGCTTAATGCCCAGATCACCACACCAGGTTTTCACCTCATCGGATGTGAAATTGGAGCCATTATTGGTGATGATGTTGTGTGGAACACCATAACGGTGCACAACACCGGATATAAAGTCTATCACTGGTCCGGCTTCGGCCGTTTTAACTGGTTTGGCCTCTATCCACTTAGTGAATTTATCCACCATGACCAGCAGATATTTTTTCTTATGGCTTCCTCCTTTAAGGGGTCCGACTATATCAAGCCCCCAGACCGCGAAAGGCCAAATAATGGGGATTGTTTGTAGAACGGTGGGTGTCATATGGCTTTGGTTGGCGAAAAGTTGGCATCCGACGCAACGTTGGACAAGGTCCTATGCATCTGCTCAGGCCGTCGGCCAATAGAATCCTGTACGGAAGGCCTTGCTCACAAGGGCCCGAGCTGCGTTGTGGTGACCACCGAGACCGGCATGAATTTCTGCCGAGAGCTGCCGCCCCTCTTCCTCGGAGATACATCTTTGGAGTACTCCGGTAGCGCTTTTCTTGTAGAGTTCTCCGTCATGAACCTTATAGGCTTTCGAGCGCCGGACAATGCGGCGAGCCTCGTTCTGATCCTCAGGGAGTTCTCGTCTATTAAGGTAGGCCAAGAAGGGTTCGGTCCATGGGGCAATGACTACCATGATAAGATGGGCCGAAAGTGTTATTTCGATGGTTGAGCCCCTGATGACATCGTTGTGTTCGGAATCTTGGGTTATAATCAGAACTGGACTGGTGTTGCCGCTCTCCCCTTGCCACACTACAGATGGCTTGAAGAGCCTTTCCAGGAAGATGTTAGGTGGGACGGGGTCATGCTTGGCGCCGATGTGAGCAAGGACATCCGACGCTTGATTACTTTCTCAAGCCACATGATGAAACTCGAGCCCCTCGAACCGAGCCAATATTTTGAGAACAGTGTTACGATAAGCGACCATCTTCGGATCTTTGGCGTCGAAATCTCCATTTATTTGAGATATTGCGAGGTTTGAATCCCCGCGTACTTCCAGGCGTTGTATGCCCATGGAGACAGCCATCCAAAGACCATGCAATAAGGCCTCGTATTCGGCTGCATTGTTGGAGTCTGTGTATAATATTTGGAGTATGTATTGAACTGTATCTCCAGGAGGGGATTTTAGGACAATGCCCGCTCCTAAGCCTGCCAGCATTTTGGAGCCGTCGAAGTGCATGACCCAGTTGGAATATGTGCCGTACTCTTTAGGGAGTTCGGCCTCTGTCCATTCGGCGACGAAGTCAGCCAGTACTTGGGATTTAATGGTCCGGCATGGTCTATATGTTATGTCGAATGGGAGGAGCTCAATGGCCCACTTAGCAATCCGGCCCGTGGCATCGCGGTTGTTTATTATGTCATTGAGTGGTACTTTGGAGGCGACCGTGATTGAGCACTCTTGAAAGTAGTGTCGTAGCTTCCGGGATGCCAGAAGACCGCGTATGCTATTTTTTGGTAATGAGGGTACCGGGATTTGCATGGTGCGAGGACAGTTGTTATGTAATATACCGGCTTCTGGAGCGGAAATCTGTGTATGTCCTCCTCTCGTTCAACGATGAGCACCGCACTCACGACCTGGTGTGTTGCCGATATGTATAATAACATAGGTTCGCCGACATTCGGTGCAGCCAGGATTGGGTTGCTTGCTAGAAGAGCCTTTATTTCTTCCAGTCCGGCCGTTGCCGCATCCGTCCACTCGAAGTGTTCGGTGCGTCGGAGAAGGTGATAAAGTGGCAATGCTTTTTCTCCTAGTCTGGAGATAAAGCGGCTTAAAGCTGCCACACATACGGCTAGTTTTTCGACTTGTTTAAGGTCCGTTGGCATAGCCAACTGCGACAAAGCTCGGATTTTGGCTGGGTTCGCCTCAATTCCTCTATTGGAAACGATGAAGCCCAACAGTTTTCCAGCAGGAACGCCGAAAACACACTTTTTCGGATTGAGCTTGATGTCATATGTACGGAGGTTGTCGAATGTGAGATGCAGATCGTCTATTAATGACTCAACATGCCTAGTTTTGATGATGATGTCATCCACATAAGCTTCGACTGTCTTGCCGATCTGTTTCTCCAGGCATGTTTGAATCTTGCGTTGATAGCTGGCCCCGGCATTTTTTAGTCCGAAGGGCATAGTGTTGAAGCAGAACAGCCCATATGGGGTAATGAATGCTGTTGCGGCTTGGTCGGATTCCTTCATTTTGATTTGATGGTATCCAGAGTATGCGTCGAGGAAGGATAGTGAGTCGTGTCCGGCAGTAGCATCAATAATCTGATCGATGCGAGGGAGAGGAAAGGGATCCTTAGGGCAGGCCTTGTTGAGGTCTTTGAAATCGACGCATAGGCGCCAGGATTTATCCTTCTTGGGCACCATCACCAGGTTTGCTAGCCAGTCCAGGTGCTTTATTTCTCTGATGAATCTGGCCTCGATTAACTTGGCTATCTCCTCTCCCATAGCTTGTCGTTTGGGTTCGGAAAAGCGCCGCAGTGTTTGCTTGACCGATTTATACCCCTTCAATATGTTAAGGTTGTGTTCGCCAACTCGTGAGATTCTGGCATATCGTAAGGATGCCAAAGAATATATCCCAGCTCGCAAGCAGAACTCACGTAGCGCGACGTCAACCGTTGGGTCTAGCTGTGCCCTGTAACACCCCAAAAATTTAACCATGTTTTATTTATTAATTTTTTTCCAGGAGATTAAAATTTTTACTTTCTGGATTTTCTTTTGTTTTCAGAACCCCTCTTATTCTTTTTAATATTGTGGAGTTTTTACTCCAAGTGAAAACTTTCCAAAAATATTATTGGACTTGTATACTCTCTCAATAAAACAATTCTTTTATTAGTGGATTTAATTGCATAATTATTCTTTCTGAGCTTTATTCTCTAAAAATGATTTTTCATAAGTTTGGAGCCTCTTTTGCACTGCAACTATTTGATAAATGCATTTAAAATTTTCACCAAAATTTGGGGATGTCATGTGGTGTTTTTAAATCACTCTGAAGAAAAAAACATCTTTTATTCATTGGAGATTTTAAGCTCTACCCCTAGTTTTCAAAACTGGTCCAGTTGGTAAAATTGCACTACAACCTATTTAAATATTTCTTGAAAACTTCCACAAAAATTAGGGGATGTTAGTGGGAGTATATTATTCAATTTTGTGCAAAAACCCACAAGTGTTCTTTGGGAAATTTGAGCAAAACATCCTCTTTTTCTCTCTGGACCAGATTGGCCTTTTCTACTACAACTCCATTTTTATTGCTCTGTTGCCCATGATTCTTTTTCCTACCTATAGACCTCCCTGCAAAACCCTTAAGCCCAGGAGAGTGGACCCATTGGAGTATGTTTGGTCCATGAAATGATACCCTTTTCTTTCTGTCCAAAATTGGTTTTCTCAAAAGCTTGCACTAACAAGTTTCTGGTCTTGACCAACTAACCTTGCCACCACCACCTACACCTAAAGAGACTATGATCTGGAGATTTTGTCCACCCCAAGAGTTGCCTAGGTGCCCTTAGCATTTTGTCAAATACTTTGTGTGCATAGCCAGATTTGGCATGATTTTTAGTTTACATTATGAGCTTAATCCTCTGACCCTTCAAGCTTGTCCACTAAGCTCCTAGTTAACCCTAATCCAGGCCTGCTAACCCCCAGCCTCACCCTAGCCCTCTAGCATGCTCTGGCATTGCATCGAGCATGTAGCGTGCGTGCTCTCGGCGCGCCAGAGCGACGCTTTGATGCTGCTGCACAGCCGAGCCGCTGTCACGCCTCTAGCCTTTGTTTCGCCCAGCAGGCTGCGCCCACCTTGTCCACTCACCAGCACCCTCCAGGCCGCCCCTGGAGCTCCACAGCGCCGCCGTCAGGTCGGCCATGGCAGCTAGCGGCCGGCCACAGCAGGGTTCAGCCGCGGATGGCGCCGCCCGAGCCACCCCCGCACGCCAGCTCGCCCCTTGAGCAGTAGGGAGCTCGTCGGAATGCGCCGACTAGCCCCAATCACCTCCACGTCGCCCTGCTGTAACAGGACGGCGGTTTGCCGGCGTCCTTATCCACGGCCACGGAACCGACCTAGCTACGCTATAAATGGTGACCCCCGAGCTCTTCCAAACCCCCAGGCAGCCTCAAGCCATCCTCCTAGAGTTCCCCTAGCCCGCAATCGACGGAGGGAGGCCGTCTTCCTCGCCTCCGGCTAGTTCGGCCACCGTCACGTCCCAGTCCCGCTCGTCGCAACCACGGCCTTCCTCGTCCATCCAGCACCACCACCCGACTCCCCTCGATTTTGCGGAGCCACCCAACACCTCAAACTCGCTCGAGAACCACCGTAGCACGAACCCCCAAATGCTCCCGAAGCCACCGGCCGCCGCGAAGCTCGCCGCCGGCGACTCCCTTCGTCCCCACCTACCTAACGACCACCAGGAGGACCGCCTTGGACTGGCGGATCCATCCCCGCCCTCAGAACATTGCGGGGAACCGCCGTTCGCCGGCGTTGATCGCCAAAGCTCCGTCTCCTCTCGGGCAGAGAAGGGAGAAGGGGGGCGACTGGTCAAACCTGACCAGTGGGCCCAAGGGACCCACTGTCAGTGACCCCGAGCCGGTCCACGCTGGATTAAGTGAAGACGTAAACCCAGAGTACGTCTTCAACGCGTATTTATTTCGAAACGTTTTTCTTTTTTCTGTTTTATTTAAAAACAGAATTTTGACCAAACTTTGACTGGCTATGACTTTTTAAATATAACTCCAAATGATTTGATTCTTTTCCTACCTTCCTCAAATTTTGTTTAGTTTATCTTCATATTTATTTGAAAAAATTTAAGACAACTTTTTTGTACTGTTTGGGAACTATGGTTTAATTTGAATATTTTCAAAAATAGGATTTTGAAGAAGAAGAAAACTTTCAAAAAGTTTTGGGATGCACCCTGCCTCTCCACAACTTGAAGGCAAGCATTCTAAACCCTGGCGTAATATCATTGTGTGTTGTTGATACAGTTTCAACACCAGCTTAACTCAAAGAATTCGATATTTTATGTGATGCCATGATCATACTCATGAGTGCAAATGAATGTTCCTTGCTGTTGGTATTTGATATGCTTGTGATAGTGATC
This sequence comes from Aegilops longissima, assembly GCA_021605205.1. Lineage (NCBI taxonomy): Eukaryota > Viridiplantae > Streptophyta > Magnoliopsida > Poales > Poaceae > Aegilops > Aegilops longissima. The sequence continues at coordinate 577,093,646 of CM038677.1, forward strand.
ACCCTCGTCTGCCTTTCCTGCCTATCGGAAGGAAGCCGGGAAAGTCTCTGTCTTGGGTAGACACGAGCTTGTCCCTGGTTCCTCGTCGAGACGGTTGTGTCCGGTATGGCATGATGAGGTATGACGAGTGATGATCCTGTTTGTTGATTGAAATATATTTGTTATGCTAATCTTGCAGGGAATAATTAAACGTCCTGAGTCGACCGTAGATCGAGTCTTGTTCCAGTAACCCCCATACTTGTTTCGTACTACCACTTGTTCCTGCCATAGGTAGGGTACGGTTCAGTAAGTTGTCAACCCCTTTCCTAGCGCACACCGTACAGAGAGGCCATGGTGGAAGATACCAGCTGCATCCGGTAGGCATGCCACCTGGTCCGGGGGCCTGGGTGTTACCGGTTGGAGCCGAGGGGGTAGCTCCCCTAGTTTGCGCGCGTTATAAATTTTGTGATTCCATGCTAATCGAGGTTGTAGCCTCCCCACTTAGAGTTTTGCTTAAACGGGTGTCATGGGCGATTCCAGACACTGGTGAGTTAGGCTGGTGTGTGCGGTCAGGTGTGTTTTCAATTAAAAGACCGTGGACGGAATTAGTCCCAATGGACTAACGGAATCCGTTGCTCGTGGGTAAAGAGTACACCCTCTGCAGAGGTTAAATCTATTCGAATAGCCGTGTCCATGGGTAAGGACTACAGTCTGGGATGGGTCAAGCGTCGTTCTTAGAGTCGGTCTTCGGAGGAAAAACTACTAAACCAGAACATGGATCTTGACTTGTGACATATGATGATTATGATTATTATTATTGTGGACTAACCATTTACATTATTTGAATTATTGAGTATCCCTGGGACGATTCTACCTCCTGGATATTCATTGTGATTATTTACCTTATAAGCCCTTTATGTGGTGTCGCATAGACGCCCGACTGCGGCATGCTCGTTATTTACTTTATAAGCCCTTTATGTGGTGTCGCACAGACACCCGACTACGGCATGTTTTGTTATTTATTTACTTTATAAGCCCTGTAGGTGGTGTCGCACAGACGCCCGACTGTGGCATGTTTTATTATTTATTTACTTTATAAGCCCTTTATGTGGTGTCGCATAGACGCCCGACTGTGGCATGTTTGTTATCTATTTACTTTACAAGCCCTTTATGTGGTGTCGCTTAGACGTTCGACTGAGGCATGCTTTATATCATTATCCTTTCGAGGCATCGCTTCAAACACCCGATCGGTGCATTATATTTCTACTCTCTGATTGCATGATCATGTTTTATATAACAACCTGCTTGCGTGCATCATGGATCTTCATTTCATGACCGACGTCGTGATCCTAGAATATTTTAGAGCATGATTGTCATTGTTATATTATACCTGTGTTCATAATGTTTGCAAGTACATTCAAAAGTACTCACTGGCTTGTCCCTGGCTATTGTCTTGGCCAGATTTCTTGCATGGAGAGGAGCGTTGCGATGACAGCCCCAGAACCTACGCAATGATGATAGCAGCCTCGCGAAGATAGGAGTTATCCTGGTCAGCTTTTCCTGTGGGAAATGGAGTCTCATAGACGCTGATGAACCACAAACCGCTTCCGCCATCAACCACTAGAAACCTTGTGTTGTACTCATAGGCCAGAATGGTCTTGTACTACATATTTTGTACTTTGCTTGGAATTTCTATATCAAGTTTGTGCCTCATTAGCTAACAGTAATCCTGGGGCTAGTGAGCACAAGGGCCATTTTCTGGGAAAGTAATATCCCAAAAATTCGGTCCTGTCAAACTTGGTATCAGAGCCAGACTGACCACTGGCTAATCCTATCTTGGCCAGGTCGAAAAACCTAGGTTAACCAACCCACCAGACCTTAACCTAACCCTGGCCAAGCTTCTCATGTAAGATAGCCACACAGTGACCCGACACCTTTTGGCAGTCGGTGCCCAACCTATCAGCCTAGCCTGTCGATCACGCGCCAGTGACCGACACCTAAATTGTCTCATTCGCAAGCGTGCGAAGGAAGGCTCCGTCCCCTTTTTCTATAAAAAGGGCACACTAGCCTCAACACAGCACAACACAGCCTCTTCCCCAAACCGAGCTACGATGCCTGGACCCATCGTGCACAATGAGACCACAGCAACCAACCTTGGAGGTTTTGTGACCGTGCTCGCAAACCTCACCCGCCGTGCCTATGCTTTAGAAGAGCCCCCTGAATATGTTGTATACCAAGGACCCATGAGCGTGAGAGCCGTCAATTCAGGGCCATCAGGCACATCTATGGTAGGGTCTATCGCTGTAACGCCCCTGCTGTGTTCACCGAAGGACAACTCCCTTTGAGCCACAAACCATCCAACTAGCAGCTCGAGAGGCTATAGTTCAACTCCGACACTTGTCGCCCAGAGTTAACTGTCGCTCATTCTACTACTACCCTAGCCGTGACGGGTATGGTAGGCCACCCCAGGTTGCCAACGGAGATCACGAGACGGATCCTGCATTGTTGCATCTGGTGCGCTATGTAAGTGCACTAGAGGAACTATTCGATCAAATCACCCTTGATCTGATCGCAGCTCGTGGAGAACTGATTCGCCGAGCCCCGGTGAGAAGAGAAGATGAGCCCGACGCCGACAACCCAGTTGTGCTGTTCGGACACACGATCGAGTCCTTGAGGTCTGCCCTAGCCATCGACCAAGGTGCCTTGGTGTCCCCAGAAGTGCTTCGTCGCCTTTTGGGAACACGCTCCAACGGGATTGTGGCCAACAATCCCCGGGATGGTCATCATCGCTACCCCGACCCTGCAGCCCCTCAACTCCCTCCAGCCAATCCCGACGGTGAAACCCGTGGGGAAGCCTCGACATCCACAAGGCACGCCCGCTTAGATATAAACGAGGTAGACTAAGTCACTCGAGTAGTACCAAGCCTTGGTATTTCTACGCCCTGTAATTATGTGATCCTGTATCACCATAAATAATCGCAGCCTACTTGTGTGTCTCTGTTTTGGATAGTAGCCATGCATAGATTTGTCAGCATGCGGTTGCATTTTTTTATTCCGGGCACAGCTACCAAAACCACCCCGACGACACCCACAGTAATGAATCACCTTGTGAGATATGTGAATCCGTAGCATTGACCCCAACCCCATAGAGCAGAACCGACAAACTAGTTGCCCCTCACCGCGGTAAATGACCCGGCCCCAATACTATATAAAAGGCCACCTCGTGACCTTGCCAAGTATCCCTCACCTTGAACACCCCTCACAACCATTTCCATTGCCATGCCGAGCCCTAGCATTTATCTGAGAACTCCAGATGCAACCCTAGGTAGTTTTGTCAAAATATTGTGGGACTTTACCTACAGTACCATGAGTTCTATCCTTCCACCCCAGTATGAGTTGCTCAAATCGAGGATCACCCCATCCACCTCGAAATATTGGGCAGTGGTGCACATCCCTCCCACAAACCCAAACCAAGACCCAACGGAAGTCTCCTTCGTGGGGAAATCTATGCCGACCCTGCATATGGCCATAGAAGCTGCTGCGTACGAAGCGCTTGCTCGCCTTCGATTCGCGGTACCCTATGCCAGCGAACGAGGGTATTATTACTTTCCGAGTCGCACCGCACCAGGAGAAGTAACATCTTTTCCCGGTGGACGAATTGAGAGAGACCCAGTACTGGCCAACCTTGCCCAGTATGTCATCGCTCAAGAGCGTTTGACCCAACGAGTGATGGATTATCTCCAGAGCCTCGCTGATTTAAACCCGCAGATCACCATCGGCAGACCACTGAGGCCCGACCAGGAGAGGCGCATCCATCGACTAGTCAATCCGCTTCCCCTGATAGAAGAGGAGTGTGTTCCAGTACCAGTGATGTTTGCTCAGGACCCTGTCCATTTACCATTCTCGTTGTAGACGTCACTGCTATGTTCATTGTTCCTGCATTCATTTATATGTTGCAACTTATGCGTGGTATCCTAAATTTGTGCGGTGAATTAAATCTTTGGTTTGAAGTAATGTGCGTGGTTTTTACTGCGGTAATTTTTTTATTAACTGTTTTCACTCTCTGTAAATCCTGAAGTGAGATTTTTTTCCTAAGTTGTTGCAGCGTATATTTCTTCATGACATAGATTTTTTTCACGCAGCACCACAGCAGACTCACAACCGCAACCACTTGACCTCGTGCACTAATTGCTAATGCACATACACAGGTTACACCTAACTGATCACCTCGGAAGGAGAGGTTAGTGGGTAATCACTCGGGTACAAGCTGCCTCCAGCACACTGACAACAGTTAGCGCCCGACACCGCACTTAATCCTCGTGATCACCACTACCGCGGAGAGCTAGCACTCGAGGGGTAGCATCACGGCGATCATCGAGGATCATCACGCAGGAGAACCCCAGCAACGCCGCCAACCCTCCGCACATCAGGACCACGTACCAGTCCGGCATCACCTCCGCCATTAGAGCCTCGTCTCGAGCTCCTGCAAACAGAAATGTAGGAGAAGGAAGGAGAAGGAGGAGCGAGGCCAGGTGTGAGGAAGAAGGAAGGAGCACCGCGGTCATTTTATAGCTCGAGATCGGTGTACGGTGGGCGAGGTCCACCAGCGCCGCTCGTCGCTCGATCGCCGGCGTTCGTAGGCGAATCCGCGAGCAGTTCCGACAGTGCACTGGCCCGCGAGGTGAGTGCATGCTGCGCCGATAGCTAGCACACCGCGCACTACCGTAGTACGGCCTAGATGCCCTACGCGCTAGACGTCGCCGGTGGAGAAAGCGCGGGAAACCACGCGGGAGAGAGGAAGAAGAGAGAGCCAGAGGTAGAAGAAGAGGCCGACAGTGGGCCCCGGGTCCACCTGTCAGCTAGAGGGAGCACTGTGCTCTTGGGTACGACCAACGTATTTTAGAAATTTAGAATTTATTCTAAATTTACTATATCCAACGTAGAAATCTCTCGTTTTCCCCAAACCATGGATTTTTCCACGCAGGACTTGTATACTCTCTCAAAAAAAAACTTTTATCAGTGGATTTAATTGCATAATTATTTTTTCTGAGCTTTATTCTTTAAAAATGATTTTTCATAAGTTTGGAGCCTCTTTTGCACTGCAACTATTTGATAAATGCATTTAAAATTTTCACCAAAATTTGGTGATGTCATGTGGTGTTTTTAAATCACTCTGAAGCAAAAACATCTTTTATTCATTGGAGATTTTAAGCTCTACCCCTAGTTTTCAAAACTGGTCCAATTGGTAAAATTGCACTGCAACCTATTTAAATATTTCTTGAAAACTTCCACCAAAATTAGGGGATGTTAGTGGGAGTATATTATTCAATTTTGTGCAAAAACCCACTGGTGTTCTTTGGGAAATTTGAGCAAAACATCCTCTTTTGCTCTCTGGACCAGATTGGCCTTTTCTACTGCAACTCCATTTTGTATTGCTTTGTTGCCCATGCTTCTTTTTCCTACCTATAGACCTCCCTGCCAAACCCTTAAGCCCAGGAGAGTGGACCCATTGGAGTATGTTTGGTCCATGAAATGATACCCTTTTCTTTCTGTCCAAAATTGGTTTTCGCAAAAGCTTGCACTAACAAGTTTCTGGTCTTGACCAACTAACCTTGCCACCACCACCTACACCTAAAGAGACTATGATCTGGAGATTTTGTCCACCCCAAGAGTTGCCTAGATGCCCTTAGCATTTTGTCAAACACTTCGTGTGCATAGCCAGATTTGGCATGATTCTTAGTTTACATTATGAGCTTGATCCTCTGACCCTTCAAGCTTGTCCACTAAGCTCCTAGCTAACCCTAATCCAGGCCTGCTAACCCCCAGCCTCACCCTAGCCCTCTAGCACGCTCTGGCATTGCGTCGAGCACGTAGTATGTGTGCTCTGGGCGCGCCCAGAGCGCACGTTATGCACGCGCGCGCAGTCGAGCCGCCGCGTCGCGCCCCTAGCCTTTGCTCGCCCGCAGGGCCGTGTCCCAGCCTCGTCCACTCACCAGCACCCTGCAGGCCGCCCCTGGAGCTCCACAGCAGGGCTCTGCCGCGGACGGCGCCGCCCGAGCCACCCGAGCGCGCCAGCTCTCCCCTTGAGCAGTAGGGATCTCGTTGGAATGCGCTGACCAGCCGCAATCACCTCCACGTCGCCCTGCTGCCACAGGACGTCAGTTCGCCGGCGTCCTTATGCACAGCCGCGGAACCGACCTAGCTACGCTATAAATGGTGGCCCCTGAGCTCTTACAAACCCCCAGGAAGCCTCAAGCCATCCTCCTAGAGTTCCCCTAGCCCGTAATCGACGGAGGGAGGCCGTCTTCCTCGCCTCCGGCCAGTTCGGCCACCGTCACGTCCCAGTCCCGCTCGTCGCATCCAGGGCCTTCCCCGTCCATCCAGCACCACCACCCAACTCCTCCCGATCTTGCTGAGCCACCCAACACCTCAAACTTGCTCGAGAACCACCGTAGCGCGAACCCCCAATGCTCCCGAAGCCACCGGCCGCCGCGAAGCTCGCCGCCGGCGACTTCCTTTGTCCCCACCTACCTAACGACCAGCGGGAGGACCGCCCTGGACTGGCGGATCCATCCCCGCCCTCAGAACCCCGCGGGGAACCACCGTTCGCCGGCGTTGATCGCCGGAGCTCCGTCTCCGCTCGGGCAGAGGAGGGAGAAGGCGGGCGACTGGTCAAACCTGACCAGTGGGCCCAAGGGACCCGCTATTAGTGACCCCGAGGCGGTCCACGCTGGATTAAGTGAAGAAGTAAACCCAGAGTACGTCTTCGACGTGTATTTATTTCGAAACGTTTTTCTTTTTTCTGTTTTATTTAAAAACAGAATTTTGAACAAACTTTGACTGGCTATAACTTTTTAAATATAACTCCAAATGAGTTGATTCTTTTCCTATCTTCCTCAAATTTTGTCTAGTTTATTTTCATATTTATTTGAAAAAAATTCAGACAACTTTTTGTACTGTTTTGAAACTATGGGTTAATTTGAATATTTTCAAAAATAGGATTTTGAAGAAGAAGAAAACTTTCAAAAAGTTTTGGGATGCACCCTGCCTCTCCACAACTTGAAGGCAAGCATTCTGAACCCTGGCGTAATATCATTGTGTGTTGTTGATATAGTTTCAACACCACCTTAACTCGAAGAATTCGATATTTTATGTGATGCCATGATCATACTCATGAGTGCAAATGAATGTTCCTTGCTGTTGGTATTTGATATGCTTGTGATAGTGATCACCCTCGTCTGCCTTTCCTGCCTATCAGAAGGAAGCCGGGAAAGTCTCTGTCTTGGGTAGACACGAGCTTGTCCCTGGTTCCTCGTCGAGACGGTTGTGTCCGGTATGGCATGATGAGGTATGACGAGTGATGATACTGTTTGTTGATTGAAATATATTTGTTATGCTAATCTTGCAGGGAATAATTAAACCTCCTGAGTCGACCGTAGATCGAGTCTTGTTCCAGTAACCCCCATACTTGCTTCGTACTACCACTTGTTCCTGCCATAGGTAGGGTACGGTTCAGTAAGTTGTCAATGCCTTTCCTAGCGCACACCGTACAGAGAGGCCATGGTGGAAGATACCAGCTGCATCTGGTAGGCATGCTACCTGGTCCGGGGGCATGGGTGTTTCCGTTGGAGCCGAGGGGTAGCTCCCTAGTTTGCTGCTATAAATTTTGTGATCCCATGCTAATCGAGGTTGTAGCCTCCCACTTAGAGTTTTGCTTAAACGGGTGTCATGGGTGATTCCATAATCGTGAGTTAGGCTGGTGTGTGCGGTCAGGTGTGTTTTCAATTAAAAGACCGTGGACGGAATTAGTCCCGATGGACTAACGGAATCCGTTGCTTGTGGGTAAAGAGTACACCCTCTGCAGAGGTTAAATCTATTCGAATAGCCGTGTCCATGGGTAAGGACTACAGTCTGGGATGGGTCAAGCGTCGGTCTTAGTGTTGGTCTTCGGAGGAAAAACTAGTAAACTAGAACATGGATCATGACTTGTGACATATGATGATTATGATTATTATTATTGTGGACTAACCATTTACATTATTTGAATTATTGAGTATCCCTGGGACGGTTCTACCTCCTGGATATTCACTGTGATTATTTACCTTATAAGCCCTTTATGTGGTGTCGCATAGACGCCCGACTGTGGCATGTTCGTTATTTACTTTATAAGCCCTTTATGTGGTGTCGCACAGACGCCCGACTGTGGCATGTTTTGTTATTTATTTACTTTATAAGCCCTGTAGGTGGTGTCGCACAGACGCCCGACTGTGGCATGTTTTGTTATTTATTTACTTTATAAGCCCTTTATGTGGTGTCGCACAGACGCCCGACTGTGGCATGTTTGTTATCTATTTACTTTACAAGCCCTTTATGTGGTGTCGCTTAGACGCCCGACTGAGGCATGCTTTATATCATTATCCTTTCAAGGTGTCGCTTCAGACACCCGATCGGTGCATTATATTTCTACTCTCTGATTGCATGATCATGTTTTATATAAACAACCTGCTTGCGTGCATCATGGATCTTCATTTCATGACCGACATCGTGATCCTAGAATATTTCAGAGCATGATTGTCATTGTTATATTATACCTGTGTTCATAATGTTTGCGAGTACATTCAAAAGTACTCACCGGCTTGTCCCTCGCTATTGTCTTGGCCAGATTTCTTGCATGGAGAGGAGCGCTATGATGACAGCCCCGAACCTCACGCAATGATGATAGCAGCCTCGCGAAGATAGGAGTTATCCTGGTCAGTTGTTCCTATGGGAAATGGAGTCCCATAGACACTGATGAACCAGAAACCGCTTCCGCCATCAACCACTAGAAACCTTGTGTTGTACTCATAGGCCAGAATGGTATTGTACTACATATTTTATACTTTGCTTGGAATTTCTGTATCAAGTTTGTGCCTCATCAGCTAACAGTAATCCTAGGGCTGGTGAGCACCAGGGCCATTTTCTGGGAAATTAATATCCCAAAAATCCGGTCCTGACATGCCCCGATGGACGCTGTCTTCTTGGGGTCCATCGGGTGGACTTGAAATTTGACTATTTCGTCTGCTGGTTTGAAGGAGGTGGATTTGGGTCGTTTGTCCAGGATTACGTCATCCCTATCCATAGTGGAGTGCAGCGCGGTTAGCTCGATGCGGCTCTTGTCTATTTCCATTTTAATGTGTGTGTCCTCGTAGATGAGGTTTAGTCCGCTGCCGCCGTCCATGAGCACTTTGGTGAGCCGAAATCCGTCCACGATTGGACTGAGGACCAAGGCGGCTGGTGCCCGGACTGTCTTGAATTTTGGTTCGTCACCAACATTGAAAATTATGGCCGTGTCGTTCTAGGGATTTATTGTTGCGACTTGGCAGACTTCAGCGAGGTCGCAGAGCGCCCTTTTGCGCTGATTTTTTGAAGCGAAGGTCTCGAAGACCGTCAATACTCTAAGGTCGTCGTCTTCTGGGGGTGTTGTTTTGGGGTATTTTTGGTGAGGAGATCCTCGCCGCTCTTGCCCACTTGCCGGAGAATCCAACATGCTCTATGGCTATGGGTTGGTGTGGTATCCGGTGTTGTATGTATTTTGCATGGCTTATCGAGCCATCCCTCCAGAACGGTTCCACGCCCCGTAATGGGCTTAGATTTCTTTACTATTGGATCGGGCGCCCCACGAGGATGCGTTCTTTTTGCCCGGACGAGGGGCTGAGTTAAAACCGGTGGTTCCCAACGAGGTGCCTGAGTTTTCCAGGCGCTTTCCATTGCGCAGTACTTATGTACTATGGTTGCCAAGTCAGCAAAGTGTAAGACACGACGGCGGTTGATGGCGTTGAGGAATCCTTCGTCCGTGCAATTGTTGCAGAATACTGAGATCGCGTCTGCATCACGACAATCTTTAATCTTGCCTTTGACAAGGAGGAATCGGGCCCAAAAGTGACGGACCGTTTCCTGAGACTGCTATCGTATGTACATAAGATCGCGTATAGCTGGGTGGGTGGATGGCTTTAAATCCGAACCCTGACCCAATTTGGGATCCGGAGTTTGGAAATCTTCCGAACTTAATAGTTCGGGATCCAGGATATCGACTGATGTTTTAGGCCCGTTGCCTGATTCTAAGTTCGGAGAGCAGGGCACGTCATTCCGCGGATAGGTATCCGGCTCTTCAAGCTCGGAAATCCAAACATAGTTCGTCCCCAATATAGAGGAAGAGTCATTGTTCTGCTCCTCTACTACCGCTATCTGATGGGTGATCGACGGAGATTTGATTTCTCTCTGGTCGGGTTTAAGCCCAATATGATCGTAGTCTGTAGCGACCCCCAAGGCGGCGATGCGATCTAGGAGTTTGTTTAAAGACGAAAACTCCGTCGGATCCATCCGTTTGGAGTATTCGAAGTCAACGCGGAGGCGATTTTCGATGACCCGAGAAGTCATCGTCGGCTTAACGTTCGAACGGCGGTCATGGTAAAGCCGCCAAGCCGGAGGGTTTGGCCTGGGGCCAGGGCTCCTCCGGAAGTGATACTATCCTTGACGACAAGGCGAGCCATCAATCATGTCTTCAACGTCACAGCGGACCTCTCAATGAAAGCACCAATGTCGGTGTCAAAACTGGCGGATCTCGGGTAGGGGGTCCCGAACTATGCGTCTAAGGTCGATGGTAACAGGAGACAGGGGACATGATGTTTACCCAGGTTCGGGCCCTCTCTATGGAGGTAATACCCTACTTCCTGCTTGATTGATCTTGATGAATATGAGAGTTACAAGAGTTGATCTACCACGAGATCGTAATGGCTAGAACCCTAAAAGTCTACCCTGTATGATTATGACTATGATTATCCTTGCCTCTACGGACTAAACCTTCCGGCTTATATTGACACCGAAGGGGACTAGGGTTGTACAAAGTCGGTTACAGAGAAAGGAATCTTCATATCCAGGCGCCAAGCTTGCCTTCCACGCCGAGGAGAGTCCCATCCGGACACGGGAGAAAGTCTTCGGTCTTGTATCTTCACAGCCCATCAGTTCGGCCCATACCAACAGGCCGGACGCCCGAGGACCCCTTAATCCAGGACTCCCTCATGGCCCCCCCGGTACTTTCTTCGCCCAATATTTTTAATATATTCTAAAACTGACTTTCGTGGAGTTTCAGGACTTTTGGAGTTGTGGAGAATAGGTCTCTAATATTTGCTCCTTTTCCAGCCCAGAATTCCAGCTGCCGGCATTCTCCCTCTTAATGTAAACCTTGTAAAATGAGAGAGAAAAGGCATAAGTATTTTGACATAATGTGTATTAACATCCCATAATGCAATAGATATCAATATAAAAGCATGATGCAAAATGGACGTATCAATAGTGCAACATATTTGTGGCACCGCCGTTTGGGTCATATTGGTGTAAAGCACATGAAGAAACTCCATGCATATGGACTTTTGAAATCACTTGATTATGAATCATTTGATACTTGCAAACCATGCCTCATGGGCAAGATGACTAAAACTCCGTTCTCCGGAACAATGGAGCGAGCCAATGACTTATTGGAATTAATACATACCGATGTATGTGGTCCGATGAGTGTTGTGGCTCGCGGCGTGTATCGTTATTTTCTGACCTTCACAGATGATTTGAGCAGATATGGGTGTGGGGACCCCGACTCACAAGTCGTGATCGCCGAATGCACGTGTACAGTGATCCCAGAGATCAATGCTCACTGAACACAGAGAGGCTGAATAACAAGAGTCTTACATCCATACATACCGTCTTACACAAATTATGACCATTATGGTCAAGTCTTACATAGATAAAGCCATAAGGACTGAATACCAAATAAACTTAATCAGCGGAAATCTTCGTTGATAAGTAGAACCCATGCCATCTGCCTTAACCCTACAGGCATCCTGACTGGGCAACGTCCTAGTTCGCATGTTCGTCTCCAAAGAACTCTTCTTCGAACTCCTGTTCTTCCATGCCTGGCCAATTAAATAACTAGTGGCAAGCCAATGAGTACTTTGAATGTACTCGCAAGCAACCCATGTTTTGGCTCAAGATACAACAATGCATGACATAGGTAAATTTTTGCAGAAAGCTAATTTTATTGTTATGACATGTTCAACAACTGGTAAATCATGCATCATATGATTTCAAGTAACCATAGGGATTGGTTACAGATATCAACATAAAGGGAGTGGGCTTCAACCCAACTAAATCATGTCAAGTCCTTGACTTGACCCAATTAGTTCTTCCCACTTATCCGAACACACACACACTGGTTTGTAAACAAGTGGACGTAGCCCAAGAGCGGTTACCCAACTGTCCTTGACCGTGGACACGGCTATTCAAATAGTTTTACACTCTGCAGAGGTTGCACACTTTACCCATATTATCCGGGGAACTTCCGTGTCATCCACGACCCGCGGTACCTCAACTACCCGGGGTAAGCACCCGATCACTATCTTTCCCTAGACGACACTAACATAGAGTCCACTCGATTGGTAGTAACCCCCGTGCCCAACATTTCACATCTTAAAATTGTGGAGCCTTGCTCCCATATTCATCACATACCACAAGCACGGGGTACCAACGGTGTGTCAGGTGCCCTGTGAAAACAGTCATGGCCGCCCTACCTAGCACGACCCCGTCCTGAGAGAGCACAACAACGACTCTCTCGACATTACTAATGCGGGCTCCAAGCTAGTATCGGCCTAGGTAATCAATAATGTCCTTTCCCATATAAGGGTAGAGTGGTTGCGCTTGTAAGGTTGGAATAACGGTCGCAACTTAAACCAATCCATTTTGAAAACAACACACACACTTGCCTCAGTACACCACTTGGTCATCAAGTGGTTACCCAACTCATTATCTCCTTCGGGCATAAGTGGCACCCCACAGGGTTTTCGAAAAGTCTTTTGAAAACAATCTTGCTTCCATCACAATGCATATACCCAACCCATTTGCGTAGCAGTTACTTAGCATCCTAACTACACCCACTCGCATAACCCTCATAGAAAGGTAGTGTCATGCATCATGCAAGTGTCAACGAGAAAAGCAACGGAGGCAAACCACCTCAAGTGGTCACCATTTTATCATGACTTCGATGCAAGCAATGAAAGTGCCATATGACATGCATAAAAAGGGTTTCTTAGACATGGTCAAAGGGCTGCTTGCCTGGCTCAGCAAAGTCTTCTGGGTCTTCAAAGTCTTCTGGTCCAACTCCTTCGTCAGCAACGCAATCTATCGTCGCAAAATAATAACGAGAAAAAAATAAGGCAATAATAAAACAGAAAAACCAAAGTGCTCAGAAAAATGCAAACTCATTTTTGTTAAATACTAGGGTGAATACTAAGAAGGGGAAAATTCCTACTTTTGGATTTGGAGCAGCAGAATAGGAGAAATCGATTTTCAGAGTAGTTTAAATATATTCAAATTTGAATTTGAATATGAACAGTACATAAAAGTTGTTTGGACATGAGTGAAAGTTATACCATCAAATAGGTGGGATTTTTAGAAAAATATGGGAGTTGGAATTATTGCATTTGGATGCATATTTAATCCTCATGAATTTTTGCAAGTTTAATGTAAAAGAAAAAGGAAAAGGAGACCTCAGGTAACTGGGCTGTAACAGCCGCAGGCAAGCAGGCCCAGTCAGAGAGGGGGCCCAGCAAACTGGTGCACGCGCGCGCGCCAGGTTTAAACCTGACGGGCAGGGCCCAGGCGTCAGTGAGAGAGAGAGAGAGAGGTATGATGGACGGGTGAGGCTGACAGGCGAGGCCCGCCTGTCATCCCTAACCCCACGCAGAGGGCTGGTGAGCTCACCGGCGACGTTTCCGGGCACGGCGGGGTGAGCTGATGGCACCGTTGGGCTCCTCGTCGTTTCGTCGTTCGGGTGGTGCCGGAGTTGGTCGCCGGGGTGGCCTGGTTCGCCGGCGACGAGGTCACACGGCAGAGGAGCTTCGGGTGGCGGCGGTTCCGGCCGTTTCCGGCAGCTACAGAAAGGGGAAACAAGGGGGAACAATCAGTGGTGTTCGGGGGTTCCAGATCGAGGTAGAGGAGGAGCGGGGGAGGCCTGTGCATCGCGAACTTCGGCGAGCCGAAGCGGCGGAGCTCGAGCTCGATCTCGAGCTCGGGTGGCTCTGGAAAGGAACTGGGGGTGCAGGGGGATGATTTGGTGGTGCAGAGGGCGAGTGGTGGTGATGGAGAGGCTCGTGGAGGCCTTTAAGTAGGCGAGCCACGACTCACCATAGACCCGTGCGCCGGCGAGGTCGTTGCCGTTGCTGTGGGTCACGGGGGCGCGCGTGGGCGTGTCTGGGGTGCTCGTGGTGTTGGTCTAGGGCGAGGGGAGAGAAGAGAGCGAAAGCAGAGGGCCGGGGCACCGCGCGTGTGAGCGCGCTCACTGGTGAGCTCGGGCGGCCGAAGTGTGTGTGAGCTGGGGCGAGAGGAGGGAGAGGGAGGAGGGGGACAGAGGCGTGGCGTGACGCAAACGTCGAGGCACATCGTTGGGCGTGCTGGGGAGGCCCGAGGTGGACGGAGATGGTTGGCAGGGGGCGGCTACAGTGCCTGGCCGCAGTGTAGCACGCTCCAGAGCACCCAAATGGCTTGGCATGCCATTTTCTAAGCAGTGTGGGCGCCCCCAAGCATGTCTAGCAGGTCCAGGAGGGAGTAAAGAAAAGGATCTTGGCCTTGGATGCTTTGGGTGGCCAGTGGGTGCAGAGAGAGGAAGGAGAAGAGTGGAAATGGGGCTGTCCAAAATAGAAAATTGGTGGTTTCATCCCCTTGATCAATGAGTATTGACTTGTGCTAAATGCCAGAGGTAGAGGGAGGTTAGGAGGAGGTGTGGTAAAGAGGAGAACTCATTTGGATTATTGGAAGAGGCCCAAACAGGGTTTTTAGTTAAAATGCAGAAGGTGTTTGATATAGTTTTGGGGTACTTGTACTAATTTCCTTCTTGTGCCACTTGGCAGGGGTGTTTTTCATGAAAAAATGACAGGGTAGAAGGAAGATGAGCTCATTTGGAAGAGTTTGCTAATGTAACTTTGGCAAACCCTAGAAATTAGCAGAAATGAACTTGTGTAGATCTAGTTGAGCAAATCACGTCCCCTTGATGCACCACTCGGTGTAGTGGCCTCATTCGGTCATGTGAACATGCTCACAAAATTTGGGGTCAAGGAGAGAAAGTTGGTAGTACAAAGTTGTTCAAATTTGATTCTGGTCAGAGAGGGTTTTGGGGCATTTTGGTGAACCAAAATGACCTTAATTGAGATGAGGCTTTGCAAGGTGATCACAATATGCATTTCTGACTTGCTGGATTTTCCTTGGATTTTTATGAAAATATTTCCTGTAGAAATATTTCAAATCCTTGAAATGGGCAGAAATGGTTTTGGGAGGTTTTGTCCAATATTTTGAACATGAACATGTGTTAAAACTCATATATATGGAAAATATATGTCCACTGAGTTTCCATGATTTTTATCAAATATTTTTGAAGCTTTTAAATAATTTTGACCTATTAAACACCATTTCTAGCCTAAAGAAAAAGCCTTTAAATAAAATAGGAAAATTACTTTTAAAATTATATTTTCGTGGTTTGTGGGAGTCCTATATCTAATAGGTTTCAAATATACTCTTTGAAATATTTTTTATACCCCAAATCAAGTACTTGTAGTGCAAAACTCAATTGAGGGGTTTTTGGAAAACTAAATTTTGAAAATACTATTTGGCCAAATTATTTTTGTAAGAAAATACTATATTGCACTATACACATGGCATGATCATTGGGCAGAAGTTTGGGGCAAGTAGATGAAGTATATAAGGTGGAGTTGTGTTGACTTTAAAGAGCACTTGAAAAATCACACAAAGAAAACCAACTCCAAAATAAAAGCCAAATAGTGCAAAAGTTTTTGTTGGTCCCAATTTCATGCTTTAATAATGCAATTGACATGTTACAAAATGTAGGGTGTGACAATGGGTATATCTACTTAATGAAACACAAGTCTGAAACATTTGAAAAGTTCAAATAATTTCAGAGTGAAGTGGAGAATCGTCGTAACAAGAAAATAAAGTTTCTACAATCTGATCGCAGAGGCGAAATATGAGTTACGAGTTTGGCCTTCGTTTAAAACAATGTGGAATAGTTTCACAACTCACGCCACCTAGAACACCACAGTGTAATGGTGTGTCCAAACGTCGTAACCGTACTTTATTAGATATGGTGCGATCTATAATGTCTCTTACCGATTAGACTATCGTTTTTGGGTTATGCATTAGAGACAACTGCATTCACGTTAAATAGGGCACCATCTAAATCCATTGAGACGACACCGTATGAACTGTGGTTTGGCAAGAAACCTAAGCTATCGTTTCTTAAAGTTTGGGGTTACGACGCTTATGTCAAAAGGCTTCAGCCTGATAAGATCGAACCCAAATCGGAGAAGTGCGTCTTCATAGGGTACCGTAAGGAAACAACTGGGTACACCTTCTACCATAGATCCGAAGGCAAGATCTTTGTTGCCAAGAATGGAACATTTCTAGAGAAGGAGTTTCTCTCGAAAGAAGTGAGTGGGAGGAAAGTAGAACTTGATGAGGTAATTGTACCTTCTCTCGAATTGGAAAGTAGTACATCAGAGAAATCCGTTCCTGATGAGCCTAGATTCCGATAAATGGCTTGAGGCCATGAAATCTGAGATATGATCCATGTATGAGAACAAGGTGTGGACTTTGGTGGACTTACCCGATGATCGGCGAGCCATAGAGAATAAATGGATCTTCAAGAAGAAGACTGACGCTGATGGTAATATTACTGTCTACAAAACTCGACTTGTCGCAAAAGGTTTTCCACAAGTTCAAGGAGTTGACTATGATGAGACTTTCTCACCCGTAGCGATGCTTAAGTGTGACGCCTGAATAATTAAGCTACAATAATTCATTGCTAAAGATGCCACGTCACTTCGATTACTGTTGCTAGGCTCGCGTTAGTTCGAAACCGATTCAAATTGAAATCCAAAATCAAGAAAACAATGAAAGTATTCAAATTTTAAAACTAAAGTGTTCGGAGTGAACCAAATATTGCATATGTAATTATGGTGGAGAAACCACACCTTTATAAAATGTTTAAATGCTATAGGATCAATAAAACAGTAGCAAAAACAATTAATTAAATACCTTTGTAATTAATAAAATGTCAAACTAATTTATTTGAGGACTAGACTTTTTGTGACTATGTACTAAGTTGAAATACTAAATTAGATACTAAGTGTATATTTTACTAAAACTAAAATAATAGGAAACAAAACTAAAACAGAAAAAGTAAAATAAATAAAAAGTGAAAAAAACAAAAGAAAAGAAACCCCCCCGGCTCCCCATGGGCCTCGGCCCATCCCACCCAACCGGCCTACTTGGCCCAACCGGCCCCCTCCCTGGCCTATATCCTGGTCAACCCCGACCGAAACCCTAACCCACTCGCTCCCACTCCCCCCACGTCGCCACTCCCTCGCCCCCTCCCGATCCGATCTGGATCGAGGACGAAACCCCCACTCCCGTCGCTCCTCACCTCCCTCTGCCCGATCTGGATCGGGGCACGACGCCTCGTCCGCCGTCGCTCGAATGCCTCCCCATCAACGGACCACCCCGCTGTCGCTCGGAACGCTGCCTCGACCACGACTCCCCGCCCGACTGCCTTCCCGTCTCCGTCAACACCGGCGTCCCCGTCTTCCTCCCCGAGCCCCGCTGCCCTTTCCCAACGAACGCCGGTGAGGAACCCCGACTGTCCTTCCCCCGCTCTGACCCCGTACGGCTGCGCCCGGTCGTGCCTCCACTCGCATGCAGCTCGCCTCCTTCCCTGCACACCGCTCGGGGCCGCACCGAGCTCCCCCCTGCACGCGCCCGTGCACACCCTCCCGCGCCCACGACCATCGCTGCCGGACGCCCGCGCCGCCCGTTGCCTTCCCCTGCGCTGCTACTACTGCTGCTACTTCCCTGCTCCTGCTCCCCCGTGCTGCTGCCCGCTGCCTTTCGCTGCCTTGCTCTGCGCACAACTGCTTGACCGCCGCCGTCGTTCGACCCTACTGCTTGTTGTTCTGCTGCTGCTGCCGACCGCGCCGCCCTCTTGCTTGCCGCGGCTTGGAGCAGCTCCTGCCAGCCGCGCCACCCACTCGCCTGCTGCTTGTTGCCCTCGGCCGCACGGTGCACCATCGGGCAGCGCCTTCCGCCTAACCGCGCCTCCTCGTCCCTACCAAGGCTGCCTTGGCGAAGCCCGCCGCCGCCGGCCAACCCTTCCGCCGCCACCTGTCATGGTCGCGCCAGCTCCGCCTGCCCTGCCGCCACCGCCCGCCGCCTCCATCCGGCGGCATGGCCTCGCCTGTCAAGATTCTCGCTGGCGAAGCGCCCGTCGGGCGCTCACGCCCACTACACCTGCGCCCGTTAGCCCGCTTTGGCCCAGTGCCAATGACACATGGGGCCTAGCCCCTGGAACGCTTAAAAAAGAAGAATTAAAATAATAATAAATTAAAATAAAAATATAAATAAATTAATTAATTAACTTAATTAATTCTGTTTAGTTTAACCTAATCACCAATTAAACTAATTAATCATGATTAGTTAGTCTTAGTCTATGACATGCGGGACCCACGCGTCAGCTTGACCCAGTCAGCACCTGTGTTGACTGCTAACGTCATGCTGATGCAGAAATGCTATTTTTGAATTAAACTAATAATAATAATTTATAGATTGAATAAAACTTTGAAAATTAATTTAAAATAATCCATAGCTTGGATGAAAATACTTTGTACACGAAAGTTGCTTAGAACGACGAGACGAATCCGAATACGCATGTGTTCGCCCGCCACACGTCCCTAGCATAGCTAACATGCAACATTTCACCTCCGGTCCGTCTGTCCAAAAACGCGAAACATCGGGAATACTTTCCCGGATGTTTCCCCCCTGCGCCGGTATCACCTCCTACCGCGTTAGGGCACACCTGGCACCGTTACTTGTCATGTCATGCATTGTCATGCATATTTTTGCATTGTATTCACTGTTTCTCTCCCCCCCTCATCTCTTCGGTAGACTACGAGACTGACGCCGCTGCTGCTGCCCTGATCGACTACGTTGTTGACGACACCTCCTTGCGAGGGCAACCAGGCAAGCCCCCCCTTGATCAACCCGATATCGCCTATTCCATCTCTCTACTGCTTGCATTAGAGTAGTGTAGCATGTTACTGCTTTCGGTTAATCTTATTCTGCTGCATAGCCTTTCATTGTTTCTATAGTTGTTACCCTTACCTGCAATCCTAAATGCTTAGTATAGGTTGCTAGTATTACATCAGTGGCCCTACACTCTTGTCCGCATGCCATGCTATACTATCGGGCCGCGATCACTCAGGAGGTGATCACAGGTATATACTATACATATTACACATGATACATGTTGTGACTAAAGTCGGGTCGGCTCGTTGAGTACCCGCGGTTGATTCATGGATTGGGGACTGAAAGGACATACTTTCCCGACGGCCCTCTGTGTGGATCTTTGTGGTTGAGCGGCAGGGCAGGTTGTGACCACCTAGGAGACAGGTGGGCCTGGTCCCTGGTCGGCGTCCGCGGTTACTTCAAAATAACACGCTTAATGAGATCTTTGTATTTGATCTGAGTCTGGCTATTAGCCTATACGCACTAACCATCTACGCGGGAAAAGATATGGGCACTCGACGTCGTGGTATTAGCCGAAGCTCTTTTGATGTCAGCGACGGAGCAGCGCGCGCCGGATTGGATCGTAAGCCTGCGCTTGTATTAAGGGGGCTAGGTCTGCTTCCGTCCGCCCTCGCAACATGCAGGAGTGCAATGGGTGATGGGCCCAGACCCCTGCGCGCTTAGGATTTAGACCGGCGTGCTGACCTCTCTGTTGAGTCTAGGTGGGGCTGCGATGTGTTGATCTTCCGAGGCCGGGCATGACCCAGGAAAGTGTGTCCAGCCAGAGGGATCAAGCGTGTTGGGTTATGTGGTGCACACCTGCAGGGAAGTTTATCTATTCGAATAGCCATGTCCCTCGGTAAAAGGACGACCCAGAGTTGTGATACGTCTCCAACATATCTATAATTTTTGATTGCTCCATGCTACTTTATCTATTGTTTTGGACTATAATGGGCTTTATTTTCCACTTTTATATTATTTTTGGGACTAACCTATTAACCGGAGGCCCAGCCCAGAATTGCTGTTTTTGCCTTTTTCAGATTTCAAGAAATGAATATCAAACGGAGTCTAAACGGAATGAAATCTTCGGAAACGTGATTTTCTCATCAGATAAGACCCAGGAAACTTGGACCCTCCGTCAAGAAAGCCACGAGGCGGTCACAAGGGTGGAGGGCGCGCCCCCTGCCTCATGGGCCCCTCGAAGCTCCACCGACGTCCTCCTTCCTCCTATATATACCTACGTACCCCCAAACGATCAGAATAGGAGCCAAAAACCTAATTCCACCGCCGCAACTTCCTGTATCCACGAGATCCCATCTTGGGGCCTGTTCTGGAGCTCCGCCGAAGGGGGCATCCACCACGAAGGGCTTCTACATCAACACCATAGCCCCTCCGATGAAGTGTGAGTAGTTTAATTTAGACCTACGGGTCCATAGCTAGTAGCTAGATGGCTTCTTCTCTCTTTTTGGATCTCAATACAATGTTGTCCCCCTCTCTCGTGGAGATCTATTCGATGTAATCTTCTTTTTGCGGTGTATTTGTTGAGACTGATGAATTGTGGGTTTATGATCCAACTTACTTATGAATAATATTTGAATCTTCTCTGAATTCTTTTATCTATGATTGAGTTATCTTTGCAAGTCTCTTCGAATTATCCGTTTGGTTTGGCCAACTAGATTGGTAGTTCTTGCAATGGGAGAAGTGCATGGCTTTGGGTTCAATCTTGCGATGTCCTTACCCAGTGATAGAAAGGGTTGCAAGGCACGTATTGTATTGTTTCCATCGAGGATAAGAAGATGGGGTATTTGTCATATTGCATGAATTTATTCCTCTACATCATGTCATCTTGCTTAAGGCGTTAATCTGTTTTTAACTTAATACTCTAGATGCATGTTGGATAGCGGTCGATGAGTGGAGTAATAGTAGTAGATGCAGAATCGTTTCGGTCTACTTGTCACGGACGTGATGCCTATATACATGATCATACCTAGATAACCTCATAACTATGCTCAATTCTGTCAATTGCTCAATAGTAATTTGTTCACCCACCGTAGAATATTTTTGCTCTTGAGAGAAGCCACTAGTGAAACCTATGGCCCCCGGGTCTATTCTCATCATATCAATCTCCATCACTTTTATACTTGCTTTGTTTGCCTTTGCCTTTTACTTTTCACTTTGCATCTTTATACCAAAAATACCAAAAATACCAAAAATATTATCTCTATCAGATCTCACTCTCGTAAGTGACCGTGAAGGTATTGACAACCCCTAATCGCGTTGGTTGCAGTAGCTATTGTTTTGTGCAGGTACGAGGGACTTGCGCGTGGCCTCCTACTGGATTGATACCTTGGTTCTCAAAAACTGAGGGAAATACTTACGCTACTGTACTGCATCATCCTATCCTCTTCGGGGAAAACCAATGCAAGTTCAAGACGTAGCAAGTTGTACAATGACCTTATGACAACTAGAACCGGATACTTGATAAAACACACCCTTTCAAGTGCGAGATACAACCCGGTGATCGCTCTCTAACAGGGCGACGAGGAGAGGATCGCCGGGTAGGATTATGCTATGCGATGATACTTGGTGAACTTACCATCTAATCTGTTCTACATGCTGCAAGATGGAGGCTGCCAGAAGCGTAGTCTTCGACAGGACTAGCTATCCCCCTTTTATTCTGGCATTCTGCAGTTCAGTCCACCGATATTGCCCCTTTACACCGATACCCATGCATACGTAGTGTAGATCCTTGCTTGCGAGTACTTTGGATGAGTACTCACGGTTGATTTTCTCCCTCTTTCCCCCCTTTCCTTTCTTCTCGGTGGTCGCAACCAGATGCTAGAGCCCAGGAGTCAGACGCCACGTTCGACAACTCCTACACCGAGGGTGCCTACTACTACATGCAGGCCGCCGCCGACGACCAGGAGTAGTTTAGGAAGATCCCAGGCAGGAGGCTTGCGCCTCTTTCGATCTGTATCCCAGTTTGTGCTAGCCATCTTATGGCAACTTGTTTAACTTATGTCTGTACTCAGATATTGTTGTTTCCGCTGACCTGTGTATGATCGAGCACTTGTATTCGAGCCCTTGAGGCCCCTGGCTTGTATTATGATGCTTGTATGACTTATTTTATTTTTAGAGTTGTGTTGTGATATCTTCCTGTGAGTCACTGATCTTGATCGTACACATTGCATGTATGATTAGTGTATGATTGAATCGGGGGCGTCACAAGTTGGTATCAGAGCCGAGTGCCTGTACGAATCCCCCTTCCACACTCCTTGGCCGAAGTCGAGTCTAGACGTTGCAAAACTTTTACTAACATGGCCGTGTGTATTACGGGCCCACGTCGCCATTGGGTGGTATTAGGATCTTTTATTCATCGTCTATACTCTGGGACTCTGATCTCTCTTCTATTCGGGTTAAATGATTTTGCTAAAAACAAAAACAACTTTAGGTTCTCGAAAATACTTTCTCCTGGAGAGCCCCTCACTCCAGATGATCGCTTGCTGTACCAGAAGATTCCGAAGACACTCTCTGAAGTTCTCTCGAGACTTTGTGCCCGTTTCTTTTGCAATTCACTACCACTGAAATATCCCTATGGATAAATACATACACGTGTTGTTCTTACTTTTGTTCCCAGATGATCTTGTTATTACAAGATACCCCGAAATTATCTCTATTGATCTGAGAATACTTTGTGCTTACTGCCTTGCAGTTATTGCCACATGAATACCCTCTACGAATAATTCCTCGCACTTACTGAGTATCCGCTGTTCCCCTGATGTTCATATGATTCACAAGACACATTGAAATACTATCTGATCTTTTGATAAATCTCTGCCCGCTATTACTCTGCAAATACTTGTCTGCTTGCATTATGGTTGCGTTCCATATGACTAGAAATATTCATTAGCATCCTTTGTCATTATCATTTCGAGTCCCTTGATTCAATATGTTCCGAATGCTCGCAATCCTCAATCAGATCCTAGAATTCATCCTTCCGGCTCAGACGTCGTATTAAACATGAGATGGATCTCGAACAATCAAATTGCCATCGATTGTACCCCTAAGCTTACTCAACTTATCCATCCTTGATCAGAGTGTTTGCTTCTGATCCCTTGATTTGAAGATCATACACTACTGCAGGATACTGCTAACGCGACACTACGATCAGAGACCCTTTGCCAAAACTATGTGTGATGCAATAATCACAGACTGTGGTGTAAAAAAACCATCAAGAAAGGTGCAAAACGTTTGCGATGGCGGAGCCATCAACCACGGTTCAGATTTTAGTTGCGTGTGCGATGAAGGACACACGATTAATCCATTCAAACTGTCTGCAATGAGGCGGAACAACAGAAATGGGCAGCCATAACAATGTGTGTGTGTGCCATGTAGGACACATGGTTAATCCATTCGAACTATTTGTGATGAGGTAAAACAACAGAAACGGGCAGCCATATCAATGTGTGTGCGATATACGACATACGGTTAAGTCGGACGAACTGTTTTCGGTTAGGGAGCACAACAGAAATGGTTCAACTTAACAAGATGTGTGTGATATGCGGCATACAGTTCACATCGATGAACTATTTGCGATGAGCCAAAAGAACACAAACGAGTCGTGTAAACAAGATGTGTGTGATACGTGGCAAATAGCCGACTCAGATGAACTGTTTACGATGAGAAATTACAATACAGACGGTCAATACAGTTACTTCATGTGCGATTCTGTGTGTACAAAAAACTTTGAAAAATGCAAACTAGTTGCTTGCGGTGGCGGAGTACCGCACACGATGCGTCTGTGAGTACTCGTGTGCGATGATTAGTATGTTACACACACACTTCCTTATGTTAACATGTGTGTGAATTTGCAATATGGACAGTTAATATCCAAATGCCTTCTGGACATCCGGGACACGCTTAAACTCAATGAAATGTGTACTATACTAATACTTTCCATGAAAATTTATGAACTTGGGTAACAACACTTGAGTAACATATATATAGTGGTTACACTATTCGACAAAAGGAAGATCTTCGTAACACGGTTTTGACAACCATATGATCCATATCTACATACTTAACATAGTAACAACTAGCACATTTTAAGAGGCTAAGGGCCAACAACCATATGGTCCATATCTACATAATTAACATATATAGTAACAACTAGCACATTTTAAGAGGCCGAGGGCCAACAACCACAACTATCCACTGGAAGCAGCTTGATCACGGCGACTCGGCATCTCGTCAATGAAAAGGAAGAGCCCTCCTGTGCCTTGGTAGAGCAGGAGTAGAACAGTGTCTCCAATTTTCCAATATGGATGCATTGCCACGAGAAGCGAGAACTTGTTAATTTGAATGGTTCCATTTTTGCAGGAAATGCAGTACCTTACAATCACTTTGGCGCTATTAGCAGGCACAAGTGTAATTTGACCACGCCGGGAAATCGATCCAGGAACTGCTACAGGGGGCAATTTCTGTTGACATGTAGAATAAAAAACAATTGTAACATATCGTTGAAGATATATATAGTTTATGAGCATCAACATTGAAATAAGACTTTTTACCAGTGCTTTGTGCACACAATTGGTCTTGTTCAGTGTGTACACCATAGGTCTAATTAATCCCATAAAAAATCCAACGTTCATACGCTATGCTATCTCTATCAGATTATCAACAAAGTTTATGACATGCTTCAAGTCCTTCCAGTGAAATTTGGTATGCTTAGTAACATACAGATCGTTCACTATGCATCCAACAACATATGCTGCTTAAAAGGTGGAAAGGTATTATTTATTCAGAACATGGCAGAAGAATATATAGTGCGCATAAATTGGTAAATAGAATTTGTTACTGCCTAGGAAAGGAGTCAGAATATGATATCACAATTGGTTGCTTTAGTGATCAATTGGTTGCTTAAATAGTAATATGACAGCATGGAGAAAGTTGAAAGGACACTAACCTCGATCATACTTTGATTGGCTGATGACGTTGGGGAAATAAACATCCATGTTAATTAGACCAGGCTGTGGTGCACGCACTAGAATTTTATTGCCAGCTTTTAGTTCATAACACTTAGACAGTTTTCTCCAATGGTCCGCACTAAAATAGGAGTGACCATATTTATCAAGTTTTACGCTAACCGTCATTGTAAATCCATGTTGCATTGTCCATATGACATCCTGGGAGTCATCAGCAAAGTAAAGCCCAAGATTACCTTCTACTCATGTTCTTGCAAAGCAAGGGATGTACTGCTTGAAATGAAAATTAAGATAGTAAATTAGATATATTGAAATAACAGAGCAAGGTGCAAATATGGGAGTAACTGATAGAACAGATCCATATATAGATGAAAGCAAAGTACAAAAATATAGAATTGAAAATAGATAATGTAACAAAGATTTGATGCAAATATATAGATAATGTAGCAACAGACAGTATATGTTCACAAATTTAGGCCATGCCGATCGTGGTAGGTTGAGATTGAACAAAACGAGCGCTCCCTGAAGTCATCCGGAATGGTGAGATAGAACTTCGTTTCCGACTGGCCACGACCATAGTTGCCCTATTTGTGCTCGCACTTTGGACACATGAATGAACACCCACGAATCAGCTAGAACAAAAATGATTCCACGGCGATTTCCGCCGGTTGATTAACAGCGACGGACGGACTGCAATAAGAGATGAGTGAATATTTTGCTAATTAAGTTGATTACCTTCTCCTTGAGAAAAATCTCCGGCCCAATCCCACAGAAAACCCCAGTCGACCAGAGTCTAGAATGTCGGTGCAGATAGGCAGCGAAAAGCAGTGGAGGCGAAATCCGGTGCCATTTGGAGCGCGACCTACACCCACCGCCAACTGCCGTCGAGCTTAGGGTGCAGAGTTGCGGATGAGTACACAACGAGTGAGCGGGGACGAAGTGGGCGAGGGTTTTATTTCCTTTTGCATGTGTGAGTGAACACACACGGTTCGCAGAGGCGACGGAGATGAATCGTGTGCGATAGTAAATCACCGAGATTGAATGTGAACCCAAATTTCCTTTGTCCTTCATCCATGAGTTTTTTTTCTACGATGAACATAAACCCTGCTAATCACCGTGTTCAAATTTGACACTTTTCCCGGTTCATTTACAATATTTAGGGGATTATGTGCATTTTGTAGGCATTAATGCACGTAATTCAAATTAAAACAATCGGTGCATGAAAGGGTGCACAATAACGGTTTGAAAAAACGATACTCGTGGTATTTAGTAATTTCTCAAGCCTTTTACAAGGAGTGGGCAGAAATTTCAATGGAATGCGTGGCAATAGTCAACCACAAATGCGTCATTTACTGGGTTATCAACTATAGAACAATGAAATATGTGCTTGAAAAACATGACGGCTGGCATGGTGCCATGGTATGGCCTCACCGTGCCTTGGTTAAAAGCTGAGAAGGTTCAATTTATGTCGTCATGCACACCCTTCATAAATCGAACCATCACCGAGGAAGGTCAATGCTTTCGAGAGGGAAATCACCAAGATTGAAGGGGAATCCAAATTTCCGTCCTAGTTTGTCATTCAGTTTTTTTCCAACGATCAACATACCGCCTCAAATGCAACGTGTACAAATTTGACATTTTTTGAACTCATTTACCATATTTAGGGATTATGTGCATTTTCTAGGCATTAATTATGCGCATAATTCAAATTCGAACAATCGGTGCATGAAAAGGTGCACAAGAACGGTCTGGAAAACCATGCTCGTGCTATTTAGTACATTCTCATGCCTTTTACAAGGAATGGCAGATATTTCAAGGAAATGTGTGGCAATAGTCAACCATAAACGCGTCGTTTACTAGGTTAACAACTATGCAAAAATTAAATACATGCTTGGAAAAACATGACGCCTGGTGTGGTGTCATGGTATGACCTCACCGTGCCCTGGTAAAAATGTCGTCATGCACGCCTTTCATAAAATGAACCATCACCGAGGAAGTTTCATGGTTTTGAGGGGGAAATCACCAAGATTGAAGGGGGATCCAAATTTCCTTTGTCCTTTGTCCACGAGTTTTTTCTATGATGAACATACAACCTGCAAATCACCGTGTTCAAATTTGGCACTTTTCCGGGTTCATTTGCCATATTTAGGGGATTATGTGCATTTCCTAGGCATTAATGCACATAATTCAAGTTCAAAAAATCGGTGCATGAAAGGGTCCACAAGAATGGCCTAGAAAACCATGCTCGTGCCATTTAGTAAATTCTCATGCCTTTTACAACGAATAATGGATAGATATTTCAATGAAATGTGTGGCAATAGTCAACCA
This sequence comes from Aegilops longissima, assembly GCA_021605205.1. Lineage (NCBI taxonomy): Eukaryota > Viridiplantae > Streptophyta > Magnoliopsida > Poales > Poaceae > Aegilops > Aegilops longissima. The sequence continues at coordinate 577,121,089 of CM038677.1, forward strand.
CAAATGTTTTCTTGTTGGGTTTTCAACTATAGATTTTTTTTGAAATAAATGCTTAAAAAACATGACGCCTAGCATGGTGCCATGGTATGACCTCACCATGCCCTGGTAAAAATTTGAGAAGGTTTGGCTTATGTCGTCATGCACGCCCTTCATAAATCGAACCATCACCGAGGAAGTTCCATATGCTTTCGAGAGGGAAAATCCCCAAGATTGAAGGGGAATCCAAATTTCCGTCCTAGTTTGTCATTCAATTTTTTTCCAACGATCAAGATACCACCTCAAATGTAAAGTGTTCAAATTTGACATTTTCCCGGGCTCATTTACCATATTTAGGGGATTATGTGCATTTTCTAGGCATTAATGGAGATAATTCAAATTCAAACAATCGGTGCATGAAAAGGTGCACAAGAACGGTCTGGAAAACCATGCTCGTGTTATTTAGTACATTCTCATGCCTTTTACAAGGAATGGGAAGATATTTCAAGGAAATGTGTGGCAATAGTCAATCATAAAGGCGTCGTTTACTTGGTTAACAACTATACAAAAAATGAAACACATGGTTGGAAAACATGACGCCTGGCGTGGTGCCATGGTATGGCCTCGCCATGTCGTGGTAAAAATTGGAGAATTTTTCCTTATGTCGTGATGCGCGCCTTTCATAAATCGAACCATCACCGAGGAAGTTTCATGGTTTCGAGGGGGAAATCACCAAGATTGAAGGGGGGTTCAAATTTCCTTTGTCCTTTGTCCACGAGTTTTTTTTCTATGATGAACATACAACCTGCAAATCACCGTGTTCAAATTTGGCACTTTTCCGGGTTCATTTGCCATATTTAGGGGATTATGTGCATTTCCTAGGCATTAATGCGCATAATTCAAGTTCAAACAAACGATGCATGAAAGGGTCCACAAGAACGGCCTAGAAAACCATGCTCTTGCCATTTAGTAAATTCTCATGCCTTTTACAAGGAATGTACAGATATTTCGATGAAATGTGTGGCAATAGTCAACCACAAATGTTTGTTTGTTGGGTTTTCAACTATAGAAAAAATGAAATAAATGCTTAAAAACATGACGCCTGGCATGGTGCCATGGTATGACCTCACCATGCCCTGGTAAAAATTTCAGAAGGTTTGGCTTATGTCGCCATGCATGCCCTTCATAAATCGAACCATCACCGAGGAAGTTCCATGCTTTCGAGAGGGAAATCCCCAAGATTGAAGGGAATCCAAATTTTCTTCGTTCTTTGCCCTGGAGTTTTTTCGTACAACAAACATACACCCTGCAAATCACCGTGTTCAAATTTGGCATTTTCCGGGCTCTTTTACCATATTTAGGGGATCATGTGCATTTTCTAGGCATTTAGCGCATATAAATCCATTCCAGCTACAGGTGCACGGGTGTGATGTGAGGGACGTGGATTGTCGTTCGACCGCGGCGAATCCACGGTGCACATGCATGATCCGCGAGGCTGGGGTTCCGGCCAATCATAACGCAACACACAATAGGCTCAGCGCACACGGTTTTCGGAAGCGACGGAGATGAACCGTGTGCGATAATGAACAAGCAAAATTGTAAGGGAAGCCAAATATATGTTGTCGTTTGTCGTTGAGCTCTTGAATACCACCGCACTGTACGGCTGTGTGGCCCTCCATCCCAGAGCTCTCACCAGGCGTCGTCCATGGCACCGCGGCGCACAGTAACTGGTAAGGAAGTGATGGCATCCCGCCGCGCCGCGTTCCTCGCCGCCCGCGACCGCACACATGGTATAAGGCAGCGATGGCATCTCGCCGCACCGAGTTCATCGCCGCCGGCGGCCAGACAGTTACGTGGGCGAACTTTGAGGCTGCCATGGCCAAATGGGTGGTGGATCTAGAGGCAGCCAAAGCCGCACAAAAGGAGCGAAAAAGGCAGAAAGCAGTCAAGAAAAGAGAGTCCGTCCACCGCAAGAAAAAAGAGGCCGCACGTCGTGGTGAGCAGAGCTTGGCAGAGATCGAAGCACGGTGGGTTGCCGCCTACAAGGCTGGGAAGGAGAACGCCGGCGACTGGCCAGCATGCCCTGATGGCAGCATGTGAGAAGTAGTTTAAGTTTGTAGTATTAGAGCAAATTACCAGTATTACTTTAAGTTTGTAATATTAACGTACAATGTCGGTAAGAGCATACTTTGAGGGTTTCAGCGGTGATTAGCATGTGTGCCCGTGTGCGTTTTTTTGCGTTAATCATTAGAAGATCACAAAACACACGTTTTCTATGTCGTACCCGTCTGCGTTTTTTTTGCGTTAATGACCCATAAGTCAGTTACCTGTGCGATATTTCCTAATAAACCAGGCGTACCATTGACCGAAAAAATCAAGTACACGTGTACATTTTTTTGGAGACGGGATCTTCCAACTTCCTTTTTTCTCGCACACGAGTATTTTACGCGCTTCGTCTGCGTTGTGTATTTCCCCCGCCCAAGTTTAAAGTTTCGCACCAAAATTTTCATTAGGCGCATGATTTCAGAATTTATTCCTCCAACCACATCCCCTTCCCCTCAGTATCCCCCCTCCCTCGCGCCTCCCCCTACCGGCATCTCAAACCGCCGCCTGTGAGTGTACAAAAGTAGGGGCTCTCCTTTTGACCCCTTTACTTGTGCACGGGCAGTCAGAGCCACCCGCCACGACCACGCATAACAAGGTAGGAAAGGGAAGCCGGAGAGAAGCCGAAGGCACAAGACAAATAAAGTAACGACAAGGACCAAGGCCACAAGGATCGGATGGGCGAAGCAGGTTTCCCCGGCAAGGACCCTTGCCGGGGCAGCCTCAGCGGCCCCGGCAAGACCCTTGCCGGGGCAGCTCGCCCACGCCAGCCGAGCGAGCCACCCTTGAGCCCACCAATGCTCGACGAACGCATTGGGACAGGGCTCGGGAGGCACCTCCGTGGTGGCATGCAGATCTTTGTGAAGACAAAGAATAGGCAAGATCAAGTGAGGATAGGAAGGCAATCATCCTCACCGAAGAAACCCACAAGACCCCCGGCGAGATCCTTGCCGGGGACGCCTGCGCGCCACGGCAAGACCCTTGCCGGGCCACCCGGCAAGACCCTCGCCAAGCGCGCCAGCAGGGCCACTGCCAGGCCCGCACCAGCCAAGTCTCCGCCGCCGTTCGCATGCGGCTGCCGACCCAACCAGCTGGGCAGGCACCCGCGTGGCAACATGCAACCCTTTGTGGAGGCTCCACCACCGCGCCACCTCAGCTGCCTGCCTGCCTACATGGCACCGCATGCATTGCTGGTCAGGGCGCGTGTCGAAGCAAGGAGGAGCGGCGACGGACGAGACGGGCCTCGCTCCCGCCCCCAATAAAGTGAAGGGACACCTAAGCCTCGCATTAAATGCGCTTTGTCCTGTAACACCAAGGATAAGCTCATAGTGTTGTAGCACTTTCCACCTCCTGTGTGCCACTGTGGCATCCCCTTTCGCCTATAAAAGGAGGCCCATGGCGCACTGGAGAAGGATTCGGCTCTTTTGAACCTAGCAGCACCTAGAGCTAGTTCACGAGCTCAAGAACACTGAATACAACCACCAAAGCAGGATCGTAGGGTTTTACACATCTTTGCGGCCCGAACCTGGGTAAATCCCCCTTGTGTTGCCTGCTAGTCCCGCTCTTCTCACGATCCCCACGCCCCGCAACCGTAGGAGGGATTCCAGTGATCCCATAGGTGTCGTTTCCCACCGACATCTTTGGTGCGCCAGGTAGGGGGCACAATTGTGAGAATCAGGTCTAGCAGTCGACCTAGCTATTCTTCATCGCCACGACTCCTGCGGAGGAGGCGGCCAAGAAGGCGGCGCTGCCCGTTGGTGTGAAGGACGCCGAGGCGGCGACAAGAGAGCTAAGTCATGCTGAATTTTAAGTTTTTCTCCTTTAATATAAGGTTATTATCCTCGACTATTCGTCCTATGTATGGGGAACCTGTACGCAGAGGGGCCCTCCTGCGATCGGCAACACCCTTGTTCTATTTCGAGTCCGCTCAACAGTTCAAGCGGTCGCGTCGAGAGCGGCAGGGTAGCCTTTCGCCATCAGCAACGCTCTCGGTTCTGACTCGAGTCAAGCTCGACAGATCGAGCGGCCGCGCTAGGGGCGGTAAGGTGCTTTGCCCGGCAACAAGCACGCCCGACAGGCTAATGAGGATCCGTCCTCAAGGCGCCGCCCTGGGTTTACGTGGCGGCAAGCTTACCCGGTCGACGTAGGGTGAACATACAAAGGAAAATCGAACAGGAAAATAACATGAATAGTTTAAGGGGCACTGTAGAGTTATATTACACAAATTTCCACCGTGGTTCTAACTAAAGATAGCATTGTCTTGGTCATGAACCTGCAGCGGCGACGGAGAACGGGGTGCCTAGTCCCGACGCTGGCCCTCCACCCTCTTGATTTTGTCGATGCGGCTGAGGATGGGCTGGATACGCTCGTTGAGCGCCGCAATGTCGGCGTCCTCCGGCAAGCTCTTCAGCACAGCTCCGAAATCGAGGTCTGGGTGCCAGTGCGCGATCTTGGTGAGTACCCTGGTCATGATCCCCCGGCAGAGTATCCGGGATTCCTCGGCCAGGGAAGCCGCCCGGTTGGAGTGAAGCCGCTTCAGGGCGCCGACGACCTTCTCGAAGTATGAGGTCAGGTTGGCGTTGGGGCTCAGGCTCGCTTCCGAGGCGTACCTCATCTCCGGCATCCCCATAGTGGCCAGCTGATCAGCGGCCGAGTTTGCGACGACGGCAAGGCGCTGATACGTCTCCAACGTATCTATAATTTTTGATTGCTCCATGTTACTTTATCTACTGTTTTAGGCAATATTGGGCTTTATTATCCACTTTTATATTATTTTTGGGACTAACCTATTAACCGGAGGCCCAGCCCAGATTTGCTGTTTTATGCCTATTTCAGTGTTTCAAGGAAAAGGAATATCAGATGGAGTCAAAACGGAACGAAATCAACTGGAGAATTTATTTTTGGAAGGAAACCCACGATGGACTTGGACCCCACGTCGGAAGATACGGGAGGTGCTCACGAGGGTGAGGCGCCCCCCCCCACAGGCGTGCCCCCCGCCTCGTGGGGCCCCCGTAGCTCCGCCGACGTTCTCCTTTCACCCATATATACCTACGTACCCTAAAACTTCCAGAACAGAAGATAGATCGGGAGTTCCGCTGCCGCAAGCCTCTAGAACCACCAAAAACCAATCGGGACCCCTTTCCGGTACCCTGCCGGAGAGGGGATCCATCTCCGGTGGCCATCTTCATCATCCCGGCGCTCTCCATGACGAGGAGGGAGTAGTTCACCCTCGGGGCTGAGGGTATGTACCAGTAGGTATGTGTTTGATCTCTCTCTCTCTCTCTCTCTCTCTCTCTCTCTCTCTCTCTCTCTGTGCTCTCTCTCGTGTTCCCTCTATGGCACAATCTTGATGTATCCCAGCTTTCTTTGTTGTAGTTGGATCTTATGATGTTTCTCCCCCTCTACTCTCTTGTGATGAATTGAGTTTCCCCTTTGAAGTTATCTTATCGGATTGAGTCTTTTATGAGAACACTTGATGTATGTCTTGGTGATCAACTTGCGGGTTTCGTGACATTGGGAACCTATGCATAGGGGTTGGCACACGTTCTTGACTCTCCGGTAGAAACTTTGGGGCACTCTTTGAAGTACTTTTATGTTGGTTGGATGAATCTGAGATTGTGTGATGCATATCGTACAATCATGCCCACGGATACTTGAGGTGACAATGGAGTATCTAGGTGACATTAGGGTTTTGGTTGATTTGTATCTTAAGGTGTTATTCTAGTACAAACTCTTTTATAGATTGATCCAAAAGAATAACTTTGAGGTGGTTTCGTACCCTACCATAATCTCTATGTTTGTTCTCTGCTATTAGTGGCTTCGGAGTGACTCTTTGTTGCATGTTGAGGGATAGTTATGTGATCCAGTTATGTTATTATTGTTGATAGAACTTGCACTAGTGAAAGTATGAACCCTAGGCCTTGTTTCCTATCATTGCAATACCGTTTACGCTCACTTTTACCACTTGTTACCTTGCTGTTTTTATATTTTCAGATTACAAATACCTATATCTACCATCCATATTGCACTTGTATCACCATCTCTTCGCCGAACTAGTGCACCTATACAATTTACCATTGTATTGGGTGTGTTGGGGACACAAGAGACTCTTTGTTATTTGGTTGCAGGGTTGCTTGAGAGAGACCATATTCATCCTACGCCTCCCACAGATTGATAAACCTTAGGTCATCCACTTGAGGGAAATTTGCTACTGTCCTACAAACCTGTGCACTTGCAGGCCCAACAACGTCTACAAGAAGAAGGTTGCGTAGTAGACATCAAGCTCTTTTCTGGCGCCGTTGCCGGGGAGGCTATGTAAGTGAAGGTATATCTTTAGATCTTGCAATTGAATCTTTTTGTTTCTTGTTTTAGCACTAGTCTAAAAGAAAACTACCAAAAAAATGGAATTGAGTTTGCCACATACGCTTCACCTTTTTAATATCTTTCGTGAGAATGATGGAAAGGAAAATTGTGCTCAAGTGCTAGAAGAAGAAATCTATAAAATGTTTGGAACTAAATCTTTGTATGATTCTATTACACTGGGAATTTTAGTTCATAATTTTTGGAGTTAGGGAAGTATTGATACTCTTGCATTCTTTACAGACTGTACTGTTTTGGCAGATTGCTGTTATGTTTGCATTGTTTGCATATGTTTGCTTGTTTAATGATTCTATTTAAGGATAGGAGTATTAAATATGCAGAGGCATTTAGTATGCAATGTTGAATAATAATTTTAATGATTTGTTACAGTAGAAAATGATAAGGTTTTGCATTGGTTTATACTAACCTAACTCACGAGTTCTTGTTGAGTTTGTTGTGAATGAAGCTTTTGATAAAATGAGAAACCATGATATGAGAGGAATTAAGGAGACACAAAAGCTCAAGCTTGGGGATGCCCAAGGCACCCCAAGATATTATTTCAAGAAGTCTCAAGCATCTAAGCTTGGGGATGCCCCCGTTGGCATCCCACCTTTCTTCTTCAACAGCTATCGGTTAGTATCGGTTGAACCTAAGTTTTTGCTTCATCACATGAGTTGTGCTATCCTTGCAGTGTAGTTTTCTTTAGCTTTGCTTGCTGTTTGAATAAAGTATCAAGATCTGAAATTATTAAATGGGAGAGTCTTCACATAGTTGCACAATTATTCGATTACTCATTGATCTTCACTTATATCTTTTGGAGTAGTTTGTTGTTTGCTCTAGTGCTTCACTTATATCTTTTAGAGCATGGTGTTAGTTTTATTTTTAAGAAATAGATGAACTCTCATGCTCCACTTATATTATTTTGAGAGTCTTAAATAGCATGGTAATTTTCTTAAAATCCTAATATACTTGGTATTCAAGATATGTGAAACTTTCTTTTGAGTGCGTTGAATACTAAGAGAAGTTTGATGCTTGATGATTGTTTTGAGATATGGAGGTAGTGATATTAAAGTCATGCTAGTTGGGTGATTATGAATTTGAAGAATGCTTGTGTTGAAGTTTGCAAGTCCCGTAGCATGCACGTATGGTTAAAGTTGCGTAACAAATTTGAAACATGAAGTGTACCTGGCTTGTGCATCCTTATGAGTGGCGGTCAGGGACAAGCGATGGTCTTTTCCTACCAATCTATCCCCCTAGGAGCATGCGCGTAGTACTTGATTTTTGATGATTTCTAAATTTTTGCAATAAGTATATGAGTTCTTTTGACTAATGCTGAGTCCATGGATTATCGCACTTTTACCTTTCCGCCTTTGCTAGCCTCTTGATGCACTGCATTGCCCTTTCTCACCTTGAGAGTTGGTGCAAACTTAGCGGTGCATCAAACCCGTGATACGATCGCTCTATCACACATAAACCTCCCTATATCTTCCTCAAAACAGCCACCATACCTACCTATTTATGGCATTTCCATAGCCATTCCGAGATATGTTGCCATGCAACTTTCCACCGTTCCGTTCATCATCATCATGACATACTTTACTTTTGTCATATTGCCATTGCATGATCATGTAGTTGACATCATATTTGTGGCAAAGCCACCATGCATTATTTTTCATACATGTCACTCTTGATTCGTTGCACCATCCCGGTACACCGCCGGAGGCATTCATATAGAGTCATACTTTGTTCTAGTATCGAGTTGTAATCATTGAGTTGTAAATAAATAGAAGTGTGATGATCATCATTCATTAGAGCATTGTCCCAAAAAAAAGAGAAAGGCCAAAAAAAAGAAGGCCCAAAAAAAATAAAAAAATAAAAATAAAAAAATTAAATAAAAAGGGGCAATGCTACTATCCTTTTTTCCACACTTGTGCTTCAAAGTAGCACCATGTTCTTCATATAGCGAGTCTCATATATTGTGCTTCAAATTAGCACCATGTTTTTCATATAATGAGTCTCATAAGTTGTCTTTTTATACTAGTGGGAATTTTTCGTTATAGAACTTGGCTTGTATATTCCTACGATGGGCTTCCTCAAAATGCCCTAGGTCTTCGTGAGCAAGCAAGTTGGATGCACACCCACTAGTTTTCTTTTGTTGAGCATTCATAGCTCTAGTGCATCCGTTGCATGGCAATCCCTACTCCTCATGTTGACATCAATTGATGGGCATCTCCATAGCCCGTTGATTATCCTCGTCAATGTGAGACTTTCTCCTTTTTTGTCTTCTCCACACAATCCCCATCATCATATTCTATTCCACCCATAGTGCTATATCCATGGCTCACGCTCATGTATTGCGTGAAGGTTGAAAAAATTTGAGATTATTTAAGTATGAAACAATTGCTTGGCTTGTCATCGGGGGTATAGAAGTTGGGAACATCTTTGTGTGACGAAAATGAATCATGGCCTAACTATATGATTTTGTAGGGATGAACTTTCTTTTGCCATGCTATTTTGAGAAGACATGATTACTTTGATTAGTATGCTTGAAGTATTATTATTTTTATGTCAATATGAACTTTTGTCTTGAATCTTTCGGATCTGAATATTCATATCACAAGTAAGAAGAATTAAATTGAAATTATGCCAAAGTATCACTCCGCATCAAAAATTCTTTTTATCATTTACCTACTCGAGGGCGAGCAGGAATTAAGCTTGGGATGCTTGATACGTCTCCAACGTATCTATAATTTTGATTGCTCCATGCTACTTTATCTACTGTTTTAGGCAATATTGGGCTTTATTATCCACTTTTATATTATTTTGGGACTAACCTATTAACCGGAGGCCCAGCCAGTTTGATGTTTTATGCCTATTTCAGGTGTTTGAGGAAAAGGATATCGACGGAGTCAACACGAGCGAAATCAAGCTGGAGAAGTTATTTTTGGAAGGAAACCCACGATGGACTTGGACCCCACGTCGGAAGATACGGGAGGTGCTCACGAGGGTGGGGCGCGCCCCCCTCAGGCGTGCCCCCTGCCTCGTGGGGCCCCCGTAGCTCCACCGACGTTCTCCTTTCACCCATATATACCTAAGTACCCTAAAACTTCCAGAACAGAAGATAGATCAGGAGTTCCGCCGCCGCAAGCCTCCAGAACCACCAAAAACCAATCGGGACCCCTTTCCGGTACCCTGCCGGAGGGGGGATCCATCTTCGGTGGGCATCTTCATCATCCCGGCGCTCTCCATGACGAGGAGGGAGTAGTTCACCCTCGGGGTTGAGGGTATGTACCAGTAGCTATGTGTTTGATCTCTCTATCTCGTGTTCCCTCTATCGCACGATCTTGATGTATCCCGAGCTTTGCTATTGTAGTTGGATCTTATGATGTTTCTCCCCCTCTACTCTCTTGTGATGAATTGAGTTTCCCCTTTGAAGTTATCTTATCGGATTGAGTCTTTTATGAGAACGCTTGATGTATGTCTTGGTGATCAACTTGCGGGTTTCATGACATTGGGAACCTATGCATAGGGGTTGGCACACGTTCTTGACTCTCCGGTAGAAACTTTGGGGCACTCTTTGAAGTAATTTTATGTTGGTTGGATGAATCTGAGATTGTGTGATGCATATCGTATAATCATGCCCACGGATACTTGAGGTGACAATGGAGTATCTAGGTGACATTAGGGTTTTGGTTGATTTGTATCTTAAGGTGTTATTCTAGTACGAACTCTTTTATAGATTGATCCAAAAGAATAACTTTGAGGTGGTTTCGTACCCTACCATAATCTCTACGTTTGTTCTCCGCTATTAGTGGCTTCGGAGTGACTCTTTGTTGCATGTTGAGGGATAGTTATGTGATCCAGTTATGTTATTATTGTTGATAGAACTTGCACTAGTGAAAGTATGAACCCTAGGCCTTGTTTCCTATCATTGCAATGCCGTTTACGCTCACTTTTACCACTTGTTACCTTGCTGTTTTTATATTTTCAGATTACAAATACCTATATCTACCATCCATATTGCACTTGTATCACCATCTCTTCGCCGAACTAGTGCACCTATACAATTTACCATTGTATTGGGTGTGTTGGGGACACAGGAGACTCTTTGTTATTTGGTTGCAGGGTTGCTTGAGAGAGACCATCTTCATCCTACGCCTCCCACAGATTGATAAACCTTAGGTCATCCACTTGAGGGAAATTTGCTACTGTCCTACAAACCTGTGCACTTGCAGGCCCAACAACATCTACAAGAAGAAGGTTGCGTAGTAGACATCAGGCGCTCAGGCCAACGTTTCTCACCCGCCTCGCGGTCCTTGAGGTTGGCGGTCCCGTTCATCAGTAGCTGCCTCTCCGTCTCCAGCTCCTTGGTCAGGATCCCCTCCCGGGTTCTGGCCTCCAACAGCATCTCCTCGAGCTCTCCTAGCTTCGGCTTGAGATCGTTGATGGAGGTGTTGGCTTCAGAGAGTTCTCCAGCCTTGCTGGTGACCTCGCCCTGCGCCTCCGTTAGAGCGCTGTTGAGCGTATCTTTCTCTTGGGCCAGCTTCAAAGCTTGCCCCTCCAGTTCCTTCACCCTGTCGGCATGGACCTGAGCCTGGGCGTTGAGTGCTTCCTGATGCCTCCGCTCCAGCTCTTGGGTCCGCTGCAGGACGAGCTTGCCCACCTCTTCGTCCTTGCCGCGGAGCGTGGCAGCGAGCTTCTCCTCGTGCGCGGCAAGGTCCTCTTCCTGGGTCTTCAGTGCGGCCTCGTGCTGGCTCCGAACGGCTTCGGCCTCGTCGGACAACTTCTTTGCCGTCTCCTGGGCCTTCTCGATGTCGGCCAGCTTCATCCTGGGCCTGGCGGAACCAACCTTGCGCCTCGGCGACGCGCTCTCCAAAGTCCGCCTCCGCCTTCTCCACCAACACCGTCCTGGACTTGACCTTGTCCAGACGGGCGCGGTGGAGCGCCTGAAGCTTCCGAAAGCTTGCGCCCATGTCTTGGAGCAGCCGCTCCTCCTCGGAGCCGGCGCCACCGACGCCCGGTTCATTGACGACCTCGAGCCCGGCGACGGCAAGCGCCTCCTCGTCGAACACCTCCCCCTCAAAAGGAGCCTTGGTGCTCGACGCGCCAAGGAGATGGAAGAAGAGGTCGTCGCTGACCCTTAGGTACCTACCGGAGCCGGAGGCAGCGGAGGAGGAGGGCAGATCATCGAACGCCACCTCCTAGGCAGTGGCCTTGCCGGCTTCCCCGGCAGGCCCCTTGCCGGGCTCTTCGGCGGGTCCCTTGCCGGGCTCCTCGGCAGCCCCCTTGCCGGGCTCTTCGGCGGGCCCCTTGGCGACATCCTCGGCGGCGCCCCTGGTGCTCTCCTCAGCAGCAATCCTCTCCGCCTTCGCCGCGACATCCGCGGCGACGTCCCTGATGGTGGTGTCGACGTCCTCTGAGGAGGGGTCTGGACGCCAAGAAGAAGACAGGGCGGAGTCAAGATCGAAAGCTCAGGAAGGAAGAAAAGGGGGCGGAGGTTCTGAGATTGGAGGAAGGCGCAAGGGAGGGGTAAAGTGAGCAGCGCGCCCGCGGTTATTCCTTTTAACGGGGAAGGCGTGAGCCGCCTCCTTTCCCATTAACTACGATACAACGCATGCGCGCGGACGCCGTCCCACACATGCCTTCCACGTCATGCGCACGCACAACCCCCACGTCGCGCGTTCAACATGGGCCGTGGAGAAGCGCAGCGGACGGAGCAGTTACCGCAGTAAAATCCGCCCTAACTACCCGCACACCGTTCTAGGCCTGGCCCAACAACGTGTCGCGCTTATGTATGGCCCAGGCCCGGGGACTCCTGTCGGTGTACAAAAGTAGGGGCTCTCCTTTTGACCCCTTTACTTGTGCACAGGCAGTCAGAGCCATCCGCCACGACCACGCATAACAAGGTAGGAAAGGGAAGCCGGAGAGAAACCGAAGGCACAAGACAAATAAAGCAACGACAAGGACCAAGGCCACAAGGATCGGATGGGCGAAGCAGGTTTCCCTGGCAAGGACCCTTGCCGGGGCAGCCTCAGTGGCCCCGGCAAGACCCTTTCCGGGGCAGCTCGCCCACACCGGCCGAAAAGCACCCTTGAGCCCTGGCGCTCGACGAGCGCATTGGGACAGGGCTCGGGAGGCACCTCCGTGGTGGCATGCAGATCTTTGTGAAGACAAATAATAGTCAAGATCAAGTGAGGATAGGAAGGCAATCATCCTCACCAAAGAAACCCACAAGACCCCCGGCAAGATCCTTGCCGGGGACGCCTGCGCGCCACAGCAAGACCCTTGCCAGGCTACCCGGCAAGACCCTCGCCAAGCGCGCCAGCAGGGCCACTGCCAGGCCCGCACCAGCCAAGTCTCCGCCGCCGTTCGCATGCGGCTGCCGACCCAACCAGCTGGGTAGGCACCTGCGTGGCAACATGCAACCCTTTGTGGAGGCTCCACCACCGCGCCACCTTAGCTGCCTGCCTGCCTACATGGCACCGCATGCATCGCTGGCCGGGGCGCGTGTCGAAGCAAGGAGGAGCGGCGACGGACGGGACGGGCCTCGCTCCCGCCCCCGATAAAGCGAAGGGACACCTAAGCCTCACATTAAATGCGCTTTGTCCTGTAACACCAGGGATAAGCTCACAACGCTGTAGCACTTTCCACCTCCTGTGTGCCACTGTGGTAGCCCCTTTCGCCTATAAAAGGAGGCCCATGGCGCACTTGAGAAGGATTCGGCTCTTTTGAACCTAGCAGCGCCTAGAGCTAGTTCACGAGCTCAAGAACACTGAATATAGCCACCAAAGCAGGATCGTAGGGTTTTACACATCTTTGCGGCCCGAACCTGGGTAAATCCCCCTTGTGTTGCCTGCTAGTCCCGCTCTTCTCACGATCCCCGCGCCCCGCAACCGTAGGAGGGATTCCAGTGATCCCATAGGTGTCGTTTCCCACTGACACCGCCGCCGCAACCACAACTTCAACCACATCTACGTTCTGCTCGGATCCAGTCAGGTAACCCACAGATATCTATCACGTCCTGACCTGATTGCTTAAATGGCGCCCGCAAAACATCCTCATGCCTCCAAATCCCCCCGCCAGGAGCTGATGGCGGTCCATGGCGCGATGGCTGCTGTCCCTGTTGACCCGGGGGGACACCTCGCCTCCGCCGCCGCCGCCGACATGGTGCAGGCTCTGGCCCAGATGAAGTCCCCCAGCAACTACCCCCCAGGACTTAACAGGTAAGATTTGACCAGCTAAATCTTACCAATACCACTTGCGACGGCTATGATTTGTATGGTTGATGTATTAAGCATGTTCGTGCCTTGTTTATTTCAGTACTACCCACTGTGTGATGTTCAAATATTACCGTGTCCAGCTCAATTTCACCAATACCAGCTACAAACTTACAATACATGACTCAGGATATCACTAGAGATGCTGCCATTTGCTATTTTTAGAGGATGCTAACCCTGTTGCACTTAACATGCTTGTCCATGTACTTACGCAGGGTCATAATGGCCGATGCTTTTGTTTGTCGTCGAGGTGAGCTGCATCCCATGTCTTACAGTATTTCACATAATTTGTGCAATTGCAGTTTAACTTCTACCATTTACTGGTTGCCTGTAGGTACACATGTCAGTGGCACTGATCTACGCTTCGACCCGAAGGAACAACTCGCCTCCGCCGTCGCTGACTTTGGGCGAGCTCTGGCCAAGATGAAGTGCCCCAGCAACTACCTCTCAGGACTTACCAAGTATGTACTCACCAGTTCAATCTTACCAATACCAGTTGCAATTAATGGCTATGTTCTGTATGGTCGATGTTTTAAGCATGTTCTAGTAAACATGCCTAACACATTTTTGCTAGTTCCCTACCTTTTTATAGACATCTGGGCCATTCTCTGCTCTGGCAGCACCTGCCTTGTGATGTTTAACTATGCCAATTGTATTTTTATCAGTACCGGTTTCAATTTCTATTAAGCCTGTTGCAATTAACAGTTGAATCCATTTTTAAATAGTTGTATTTCAATGGCTACAAACTTACAAAACATGACTTAGGATGCTGTTAAGCCTGTTGCAATTAACAGTTGTATCCATTTTTTAATCTGTCCATTTTCTACCATGCTACTCTCTGCAATGAAGATATACTATGCTACCCCATTTGCTATTTTTGGTGGATGCTAACCCTGTTGTACTTAACATGCTTGTCCATGTAGTTACGCAGGGTCATAACGGCCGATGTTGTTGTTTGCCGTCAAGGTTAGCTGCATCCCATGTCTTACAATATTTCACATCATTTGTGCAATTGCAGTTTAACTTCTACCATTTACTAGTTGCCCGTAGGTACACATGTCAGTGGCACTGATCCACGCTTCGACCCGGAGGAACAGCTCGCCTCTGCCGCCGCTGACTTTGGGCGGGCTCTGGCCAAGATGAAGTGCCCGAGCAACTACATCTCAGGACTTACCAAGTATGTACCCACCAGTTCAATCTTACCAATACCGATTTGCAATTAATGGCTATGTTTTGTATTGTCGATGTATTAAGCATGTTGTAGTAAACATGCCTAACACGTTTGAGCTATTTTCCTTACCTTTTTATAGACAACTGGGCCATTATCTGCTCTGGCAGCACATGCCCTGTGATGTTTAACTTTGCCAATCGCATTTTTATCAGTACCGGTTTTAATGGCCATTAAGCCTGTTACAATTAACAGTTGTATCCATTTTTAAAGAGTTGTATTTCAATGGCTACAAACTTACAAAACATGAATTAGGATGTTGTTAAGCCTATTGCAATTAACAGTTGTATCCATTTTTAATCCGTCCCTTTGCTACCGTGCTACTCTATCAAAATGAAGATATCACTGATGTTGCCGTTTTATTACCATTTGCTATTTTGGTGGATGTTAACCCTGTTGTAATTAACATTGGCTTTCCATGTACTTACACAGGGCTACAATGGGCGATGATGTTGTTTGCCGTCGAGGTTAGCTGCATCCCATGTCTTATACACCATCTATTCCTAAATATAAGTATTTTTAGAGATTCCAATATAGACTACTTAAGGAGCAAAATGAGTGAATCTAGATTTTAATCTAAACTATATCTATAATTCTATATACATCCGTATGTAGTTCATATTGAAATCTCAAAAAAAATTACTTGTACTTAGGAACATAGGTAGTTATATTTTACATCATTTGTGCAATCTCAGTTTAGTTTCTAACATTTACTGGTTGCTTGTAGGTACATATATGAGCGGTACTGATCCACGGTTCGATCCCTTTTGCGTATGGGGCAATGAGATATCCATGAACAAGCGTCAAGTGAGGAAATTAAGAAAGATTGTTAGGCGAAAGAAATGGGTGATTGGCATTAAGCTCTTTATTTACACTTTGTCGAAGACAACAGTGAACTTTAGGATGGTAAGTAATGTGTTGCCTTTTTCCCCTGCCCACAACAAGTTACTATTTTAGACCTCAACATCTGATATTTTTCTCTTTTCAGTGGTTTCCGAAGCTATTTACTGATGATTACCTTGCAAACTACATGACCGGAGTGGAGGCAACTAAGGTTAAAGTATATAATTCATGCTACCATGATAATGCTCTAGAAGTATTCCTGAAGGCGGTGAAGGATTGGCGGGCGATCATCACAAGGGGTTGGACAAAAGTGGTTCGTGCCTATGGCATGTAGGAAGGCACATTATGGGCATTCCGCTTCTTCAACACCGTCGGCAGTCAAAATAATTTACACTTGTCTCTTCACCTTTACCGCCTTTAAATACTGTGGTCCATCATAGTTAATTGCTGCCTAATCCTGTAATTACCGAACATATTGTACTGGCAATTTTATTTATGGATTCGTTGTTGAACCATTGTGCTGAGAATTTGAATTGCATGTTTCATATTTCAAAATTTCCAATTAGAATAATAAATTATAGGGAAAAATAAAAAGAGAACAGATGGTCATGGAACTTTGCAAACGGTTCTGGCAGTAAAAGCGATTGTGATGGATAGCCCAATGCCACACAGTTTTCTACATCAAATCGTGTGTGATGTAGTTACTGAAAGCAAACAGTTAACCAAGGCAGACCGTGTGTGATAGTTACACCTTTCACACATGAGCGTATACATAAAACTGTGTGGGATGTACACCCGAATGGAAACGTTTTCCCTGGATTGACTGTGTGGGATGTACATAGAACAGAAACGTATTCCTTGGATTGACTGTGTGTGATATACATACAAACTGAAACGTTTTTCTGGGATTCACTGTGTGGGATGTACATACCTACGGAAATGATTTTCTCGGATTACCATGTGGGATGTACATACCTACGGAAATGATTGGGTTTCGATGCCTCCCCCGATCGCACACGGCCCCAGCTTGGGTCCCAGGAGGGCCTATCCCCGACGATTTCTGGGTCGTGTGGGAAGGACACCCACTCACACACACTCACTTGGCGACGGTTCCAAATGTCGTCACAGAAAGGGGTTAAAAACCGTTTGTTTAGGACCGACGCGTACCAGTGATAATTCCTTTGCATTTGAGCTTTGAATTAATCAGTTGTTTCTATAATCTGATCTCCTTGCATTCTTTGTTCCTCTAGTTGAGTACCGATGCTCACATCAGATCCCTTGAGGACCACTGGATCCTTTGTTGGATTTTATCCGACAATTTCCTTCATATTCAATAATCTTGTCAGTTCTTTCCCTCATACATAATGCCATTGGTAAATCCTATTCTCTGATTGGCCAACCATGCTTTGCTTTTGAGCTGGTGATATTTACTCTTGATACTTGTGATATATGTTGCTAAGATGCCCCTATGGATTGAAACTATGCCTTCTCTAATCCGTCTGAACCCGGAAGTTTTCACGAGTCATACTCTTCTGGTGTTTTGCCAGATAAAATTTCAACACTACAACTTCATCGAATGCGAGAAGTGAATGAAAGGTTATGCATTGGAGAAGTGGGAGTCGACCTTGAACTTTGTGTTCATGCCCATGGACACGATGTAGATCTTCTCATCGAAGCTTCTTTTAAAAATTAATTATTCCCTTGGTATAAGTTCATCTTATATCTAGGATCTGGCCTTTTGCAATCATGGTTCCGACCATGTTCTCTTTTAAATACCATTTCCTGTGCAAGTTTAAGCACTTGTCTTCTATGGAGCAATAACCCAGTCCAACCTCTACTTTGATCTGTCGTCGAGTATTACCCCCTAGTATCTCGAGATTATCAGGAGCAACATAACTTCTTATGGGTTCTTCATCAAGTACTACATTCTCACTGA
Organism: Aegilops longissima; assembly: GCA_021605205.1. Lineage (NCBI taxonomy): Eukaryota > Viridiplantae > Streptophyta > Magnoliopsida > Poales > Poaceae > Aegilops > Aegilops longissima. Next base: position 577,138,811 of record CM038677.1, read on the forward strand.
TTCCATTTTTTCCTGGGTTCTGATTGGTTAGTCACTCGAGTACATCGGTAACTGAATCGTGTCCGTTCTACGATTCAACCATACCTAGCAATCTTCCTTTATTACGAGTTTGTACCCGATCACTTCATTCCTAGACTGATTGACTATATCATTATTGTGCAAATTTTTAACTGTGCTACCTGGTCCTTCTTCACGGTCCATGATTTTCGGCAACGAGCTAACCCTACACCGATCTTCCTCGTCATATCATTTCGCCTTGAACAGCAAGCTTGATCTTGAGTATGTGTCTAATCCTTGGTTCCAATAACCATTCGCTTCATCATTCCTTTGACTTTATGTCATCGCCGATCGATTACACCTGCATGAAATCTCTCGACAATTGTGTCGTGATCATCATCAACTTTGAGCTCTTCCAGGATATCAATCAACTTCATGATGGAAATACCATCCTTGCCCCTCGATGATTGTGTTATCATCAACAACATTCTTGCCTTTCCCCAACACAAACTTGTTCATGTTATGGATGCAACTGGCTATCCAGCTTGTATGATGTTCTACCTTGAAGTATTAATGTCTTTTATGACAAGGTTGTTGTGAGGATTGCTCCACCTCTTAAGAATTCTTGGTATAGTGATACTTCTCACCATCACCATTCTTTCTTGGTCCTCGTGTTGATTCCAACCGGGGTACCAACAAGTAAACGGTGCTAATTGGATTCTGCCCTTCTAGCAACCCTATTGCTTTGAAGTTAATGGTCGGCCGTTCATTCCTAGACTATTGATTATTGAATCACCATTCTGACATTGGTCGTGCAACCCAACCCATATTTCGGGCGCACCTTTCAACCAATGTTTAGTTGTGTATGTTTTCCTCGAGCATACTTCATTATATCATTTGATCTGACAAATGTTATCTTCTTATCCACATAATTGTGGAGATCCATCTTTTTGGATATCTCATTGAATTAATCGTTGAGTCCATCAGCCACCTCCTCATCCTCTCCTTGGCTTAATGATGAACCCTTGTTCGGAACTCGCTTCCATAGTTCATTTCCCGAGAATCATATAATGTCATCTCGTCAATTGTGTTGCACCTCTTCTTCTCAGGCACCCCGAGTCTGAGGTATCTTGACACCAATCAGATCTGAACCTCGGTCAGATATGATGGCTGGAACATATTTCCAGGAGTTATAACATTGCTCTTTATATGACCCGGTAAGGTGATATCATGCCCAGCGCACCTGGCCGGAGGACCTATTGTTATATTTTCCTTTTTAGCAAGGTTAGCCATTCTTCCATGAGAAAATCATAAGACTTATTCTATAAGTTGTTCCTGATGGATCCTTGTGTATCTAAAATCCAACCCTTACTTGATGTCCATGTCAATGCTATCTCGAAGCATGTCTATGGTACTCCGATCATCAATAAGAACATTTGAAGCACAATGCTAAATTTTCTTTATCAAATATCCAAACATTGTTGTATGGGTTAAGTCATGAAATTTCTCTTCCCTTTCCTAAAGGGTTTTCTATGTTATATCCTGTCATTGATATCATGCTCTGCTTGTCCTTGGGAAGGATATACCCCTAAAAAATGTGTTTAAACACATTTTCCTTTCCATTGTTCTATTTAATCTGATGGTCACCTTTTCCTTTTCATTGATTTGTCTAACCTTCTAGTGATCAATATGATCTAAGCTGTAAAATTCTCCTGCTTATGTAAACACCTTGGTGTATAACCGTGTCAGTAAGACCCTGTTGCTTTTGTTGATGGCATTCCGGTAACCACCGATGGACGAGAACTTAGCCTATTGGTCCGCCTCGTTTAACGAGCATGAAAATGGTTCTCTTCGTCCCTCACCCTTGGTACCGACGCTGTTGCCGACATAACTGACGGACTATTCCCTAACATATCTTGCTATCATGACCGTGCAAGATGTCAGCACCTTCCCTATTTTTAACCCACATGGTGGGCCCATAACCCACAGTTCCATAGGATCGAAACCCGACTCTCCTATACAAACCCCTGTTCCCAAGGTTGTTCCTTGCACTTGGCCTCGTATGTAACTCACGAGCCACCTTCCGAGAGATCATCAATTCTGGCATCGGACACAACAATTATTTCCGTTGCTTTGAACCCCTTTCATGGCCTGTAACAGGCATCAGATGATTGCCCGCTCACTCGAAACTGCACATGATACCTTCTTACCTTGCTCTCAATATTTTTTTAAGTTTCAATTCGAGAGTTACCTTCCGCCACCTTCCCCGATGTTATCGACCAGATGGTCAACCTTGCATAGGTCTGTTCTCCCGGAATACCCACCCCTTATCCTTTTCATAAGTTCGATGGAGTTCTCGATGAAAGGATGCCGACTTCTTCATGATGACCTGAAGCAGAGAAATGAAGACATCAGTGTAATGGATCGACCTCTTCGAGAAGAGCAACTAAGACCAAGAAGAATCGTTAGAATTCCGTAACCAGATCTTTCCCCTTACCCCACCTCTTAAAATCTCGGGACGAGATTTCTTGTAGTGGAGGAGAATTGTGACGCCCGGATAATTAAGCTACAGTAATTCTTTGCTAAAGATGCCACATCACTTCGTTTACTGTTGCTAAGCTCGCGTTAGTTCGAAACCGATTCAAATTCAAATCCAAAATCAAGCAAACAATAAAAGTATTCAAATATTAAAATTGAAGTGTTAGGAGTGAACCAAACATTGCATAGGTAATTATGGTGGAGAAACCACACCTTTATAAAAAAATTAAATGCTATAAGATGAATAAAATAGTAGTAAAACAATTATTTAAATACCTTTGCAATTAATAAAATGTCAAACTAATTTATTTGAGGATGAATTTTTGTGACTATGGACTAAGTTGAAATACTAAATTAGATACTAAGTGTATATTTTACTAAAACTAAAATAATAGGAAACAAAACTAAAACAGAAAAAGTAAAATAAATAAAAGTGAAAACAAACAAAAGAAAATAAACCCCCGGCTCCCCATGGGCCTCGGCCCATCCCACCCAACCGGCCTACTTGGCCCAACCGGCCCCCCTCCCTGGCCTATACCCTGGTCAACCCTGACTGAAACGCTAACCCACTCGCTCCCACTCCCCCCCACGTCGCCACTCCTTCTCCCCCTCCCGATCCAATCTGGATCGGGGACGAAACCCCCACTCCCCTCACTCCTCGCCCCCCTCTGCCTCCATCTGGATCGGGGCACGATGCCTCGTTCGCCGTCGCCCGAAGGTCTCCCCATCGACGGACCACCCCGCCGTCGCTGCATGTCGCCGTCGCCCGGAACGCCGCCTCGACCACGCCTCCCCGCCGGACTGCCTCCCCATCTCCGTCAACACCATCGTCCCCATCTTCCTCCCTGAGCCCCGCTGCCCTTTCCCTATGAACGTCGGTGAGGAACCCCTACCGTCCTTCCCCGCTCTGACCCCGTACAGCTGCGCCCGGTCGTGCCTCCGCTCGCACGTAGCTCGCCTCCTTCCCTGCACACCGATCGGGGCCGCACCGAGCGCCCCCTGCATGCGCCCGTGCGCGCCCACCCGCGCCCACGACCATCGCTGCCAGACGCCCGCGCCGCCCGTTGCCTTCCCCTGCGCTGCTACTACTGCTGCTACTTCCCTGCTCCTGCTCCCACGTGCTACTACCCGCTGCCTTCTGCTGCCTTGCTTTGCCCGCTGCTACTTGGCCGCCACTGCAGTTCGGCCCTGCTGCTCGCTATTCTGCTGCTGATGCCGACCGCACCGCCCCCCTGCTTGTCGCGGCTTGGAGCAGCTCCTGCCAGCCGCGCCACCCGTTCGCCCGCGTGACCTGTTGGCCACGGCCGCGGCGCCCACCGGGCCGCGCCGCTTCTGCCCGACCGCGCCTGACTCCCCTCATCCCTGCCCGCGGCTGCCTGGGCCGAAGCCCACCGCTGCACGGCCAGCCACTTCCGCTCACCGCCTGTGTTGCGGCCGCGCCCGGCTTTGCCTGGCCCTGCCGCTCACCGCTCCGCCCCGCCTCCACCGTGGCCGCTGGCCTCGCCCCGCCGCACTCCCTGCGGGAAGCGCCCCGTCGGGCTCTCACGCCCACTACACCCGCGCCCGTTAGGCGGCTTTGGCCCAGTGCCAATGACACATGGGGCCCAGCCCCTGGAACATTTAAAAAGAGAAGAATTAAAAAATAATAAATAAAAATAAAATATCAATTAATTAATTAAGTAATTAATTAACTTAATTAATTATGTTTAGTTTAACCTAATCACCAATTAAACTAATTAATCATGATTAGTTAGTCTTAGTCTATGACATGCGGGACCCACGCGTCAGCTTGACCCAGTCAGCACCTCTATTGACTGCTGACGTCATGCTTATGTAGAAATGCTATTTTCGAATTAAATTGATAATAATAATTTATAAATTGAATAAAACTTTGAAAATTAATATAAAATAATCTCTAGCTCGGATGAAAATACTTTGTACATGATAGTTGCTTAGAACGGCGAAACGAATCAGAATAGGCAGTCCATTCGCCCGCTGTAAGGGCATATTTATCCCTTAGGTGTTTGGGTGATTGATGACAATGCTTTTGCGGACTAATCATGTGCCTTGAGTTTCTCAGATGCTTCATCATTAGGCACGAGACGATTCGGTGCCCCTCGGAGACTATTGAAAACGGCGTTGTACTACGTTTCTCTTTGGTGGATTTGAGTCGTAGGAGAGCCGTACTATTAAGAGGGGGTCCGCATCGGAAAGGTTTGGGTGGAATCAACACGTACACATGTCCTACCTTTCCTTGCACTTTGGAGCGTCTTTCCGTTATCCTAGTTGTGCATAATCAGACGGCTACTGTTGTACTTGCGGTAGTACTGCTCTATGGAGCGGTAGTACCGCAAGCACATGCGGTAGTACCGCTGGGGGTCACGGTAGTACCGCTCCTCTGGAGCCTAAGTACCGTAACTCCTAGGCCTGGTGCTGCTCCGGTACGGTAGTAGGAGCGGTTGTAATATTTTACATCCGCGCCCACACGGTAGTACCGCACGACATGCGCAGTAGTACCGCGGGAGGCCAGGTAGTACCGCTCCCCTGGAGCCGTAGTACCGTGGCCCTCGTACCTAGTACCGTTGTGCCGCAGTAGTAGGAGCGGATGTAATTTTTTACATCCGCGCCTCAACGGTAGTACCGCGCCTCGTGCACGGTAGTACCGCGTCGGGTTTTTGCATTGTTTCTTTTTCAGCGGAAGTAGGCACGGATGTATTTTATTTCATCCGCGCTCTTCGTAGGCTTTGACTTCCCTGCCTTGCGGTAGTACCGCAAGGGGGAGCGGTAGTACCGCGCAAGCGGTAGTACTGCTCTCAGTCAGGCTAGTCCCGGTCTCTGCTGCTGCCGCGGAAGTACCGTGGCCTTCCACGGTATTACCGCGTGGCCTTGCGGTAGTACAGCGCTCCTGGAGCGGTAGTACCGCATGTCGCTGGCTGAAATTGCAGATAACGGTTGGATCTCTTCCTTGACTATAAAAGGGGCGTCTCCTACCTCTAGTTGACTACCTCTTCCATTTCCAAGCTCCATTGTTGCTCCAAGCTCCATTTTCGCCCGATCTCTCTCCCTAACCAATCAAACTTGTTGATATTCTCGTGATTGGGTGACAAGGGCCCGATCTACACTTCCACCAAGAGATATTCGATTCCCCCCACTTATCCCTAGCGGATCTTGTTACTCTTGGGTGTTTGAGCACCCTAGACGGTTGAGGTCACCTCGAAGCCATACTCCATTGTGGTGAAGCTTGGCGGTGGTGTTGGAGCCCTCAAGTGTTGTGGAGATTGCCCCAACCTTGTTTGTAAAGGTTCGGTCGCCGCCTTCAAGGGCACCAATAGTGGAATCACGGCATCTCGCATTGTGTGAGGGCGGAGGAGATTACGGTGGCCCTAGTGGCTTCTTGGGGAGCATTGTGCCTCCACACCGCTCTAACAGAGACGTACTTCCCCTTAGAAGGAAGGAACTTCGGTAACACATCCTCGTCTTCACCGTCTCCACTCTTGGTTATTTCGTGCCTTTACTTTTGCAAGCTTGCTTGTGTTGTATCTATTGCTTGCTTGTGTGCTAGTTGTGTTTGCATCATATAGGTTGTCCACTTAGTTGCATATCTAGACAACCTATTTTGTCGCAAGATTTAAATTGTTAAAGAAAAGCTTAAAAATTGTTAGTTGCCTATTCACCCCCCCTCTAGTCAACCATATCGATCCTTTCAATTGGTATCAGAGCCTCATCTCTTTATTAAGGACTTTACCGTCCAAAAAGTATGGTTGACACCACAGACGGTGCGGAGGAACACTCCGGTGTGAATCCTATCTCGTCTAAGGCCGTTGGGGGAACCTCGGTCTCTCATGAGGAATTCAATGTGGCTCTTGACACATTGAAAGACTCCATGACGACCAAGGTTGAAAGCATGCTTACTAAATTTCTTGAAGGACTTAAACTGTCCACCTCGCCGATGAAAGTGGGTGATCCCATTAACAAGGTGACGGATGCTACCTCCGACAAGGGGGAAGCTAACAGTGAAAAGAGTCCTTCTACTAGTGGTAGAAATGGCACCGGCATCTTTTCCCATGTGGAACCTCCAATTTATGGAGGACCGATTCCCTCTACTCATTTAAATCATGCCGGTCCCCCTCTTAAGATTGTGAAAAATGAGGATTTTGATTCTTGGGTGTATCATTTCAAGCTCCATTTAAAACATGTGAATACTAACCTTTGGAGAATCATTGAAGAAGGTTTCTATCCACATGACCCAAACAACTTCACCCCTCGAGAAGCCGTGGATAATCAATTCAATGAGAATGCTCTCTTCATCATCCAAGATGCAATCCTTCCCGAAGATCTCCCTCACCTTCGACCTCATGCCTTGGCCAAAGACGCGTGGCAATATGTTGTGTCTCTCTATCGAGGAAGTGCTAGAATTCAACGCTCCAACTATGAAGTGGTTCAAGATGAAGCCGATGAGTTTGCAATGAAAGAAGATGAAGAACCCCGTGAGCTCTTTCGGAGAGTGACCAAACTCGCGGTCTCACTACGAGATCATGGGAGAAAGGACACGGATGACAATTCGATCAAGCGCAAGTTCCTCAAGGCCATGATGCCCTACAACAAGGCCATGTCCTCCGTCATTCATCAAAGACCGGACTTCCACTCCATGACCTCAAGTGAAGTGTTGGATGAGTTCGTTGCAATGAGCATCTTGGACAAGACCGCCAACAATGCGGTGCTCCGTTCTCAAAGGGCAAAGAAGCCCAACCTTGCTTTGAAGGCCAAGGTTAGTGTGGAAGAAGAGGAAGAAGAAGGAGATGAGGAGAGCAACCCCGAAGACACGAAATATGATTATCATGAGCACATGGATCTTGCCTCAAGACAATTTTGGAGCAAGAAGAATACAAGACCCAACTTCAACAAGAACAACTCAAGTGGCCTCAAGGGCAAGCAACGAGTTAGAACTTGTTTCAACTGTGGCAATGTGAGCCATTTCGTTGCGGATTGCCCTTACGAGAAGCGGGAAGACAATGGTGGCAAGTTCATCCGAAAAGACAAGGCCATGTCCTTCCCCAACAAGAACAACTTCACCAAGAAGACTCCTACTCGCGGGTTGGTGGTTCAAGAAGAATACCGTGAGGATGACGATGATGATGAAGATAGTGAAGCAATGGCCATGGCATACGTTGCCATTGCCACAACTCCCCGGGTGTCTCTCTTCGATTCACCCAACGAGAACATCACCGCCAAGTGTCTCATGGCTAAAGCCACCAACAAGGTAACCCCCAACTTCAAAACCACCATTATTCCTAATCCTTCTTCGACGGTTGGCTTTGATGATGGTAAGGATTCTAATGAGGAGGTAAATGAATTTGAGTCCTTCATGAGTAAGCTCAAGGGCAAATCCAAGAAGCACTTCGTTACTCTCTTGGAACAACTTGGTGAAGCCAATGACACGATCAAGGCTAACGAAGAAACCATCTCTAAGATGGAAGGTCATAGTCGTGACTATGCCGATGAGATATCGGATCTCTCTAATGCTCTTAGGAAGAGCGTGGACATCGTTTGGCTCTTGAGGAGTCACACAATGATGACCATGCCAAATTAAAGAAAGATCTTGATCATGCTCTTGTTGTGTCTCGTGTTCTAACTTCCGAGAAGGCTAACCTTGGGGTTGATCATGCTAGACTCAAGGAGGAGTTTGATGTACTTGACAAGGCCCATAAGGTCTTGAAAGGTGCTCATGCAAACCTCAAGGAGTCACATGCTCAACTCCAAGTTAAGCTAACCAAGGAAAAGGCCACATTTCCTCACATGGTCTTAATTGATAATGCAAATGGTACTAACCCGTGTTGTGAGCATGTACATCTTGTGGAGGAGAATGCCAAGTTGAAGGAACAACTCGAGAAAGGTCTTGTGTCATGCATACAAGGTGAGAAGAACCTAAATGACCTTTTGAGCAATCAAAAGGAAGTTGTGGGCAAGGAGGGATTTGGGTTCTCACCCAAGTCCAAGAACAAGAAGAAGGAAGACAAGAAGAATAACAAGACCAAACAACCTCCCCCGCTTAAGCAAACTTTTGTGAAAGAGGGAGAGGGTGCTCTTAAGGAGAAGAAGAACAATGCGAAGAGTGGTGATGCCAAAAGGGGCAAAGCCATCTCTCCCAACAAAGCCGGCGACTTTAACCCCTCTTATGTGTTGTGCCGTGCTAGCGATGGGCATGTTTATGCTAAATTTGTCGGTTCTTCTTATGAGTACATTGAATGGTCTATTTGGGTTCCTAAGACCCTTGTTACTAACATCAAAGGACCCATTACGAAATGGGTACCTAAAACCAAGCATTGATCTCTTATAGGTGTTCGCTTCCGGTGGGGGATCATGGTTGCTCGATAGTGGAGCAAAAAATCATATGACCGGAAGCAAGGACTTGGTGGTGGGCGTGCAAAAGATTTCATCTATGCCCACCAGTGTCGAGTGGGGTGATGCCTCACATTCTAAGGTATTGGGTCTTGGCAAGGTTGTCATTTCTCATGATCTAACGATCGAGAAAGTCATGCTTGTTGAGTCCCTTGCATACAATTTACTTTCCGTTCGTCAACTTGCACTCATGGGCTTTGCCACTTTCTTTGACATTGATACCGTGGCCCTCTTCTGGAGCAAGACTCTTAAAGTAGCCTTTGTTGGGCATGTCAAGAACGGTCTCTATGTGATAAACTTTTCGGAGCGACCCACTAAGACCGCGACATGCCTAATGGCTAAAGTTGACGTGGGATGGCTTTGGCATCGCCGTTTAGCCCACGTCAATATGAGATCTTTGCAAAGTCTTCTCAAGGGGGACCATGTCCGTGGACTAACAAATGTTAGTTTTGCCAAAGATCGTGCTTGCAGTGCTTGTATCGAAGGAAAGCTTCATGAGACGTCTCACCCTCCCACGACTATCATCTACTCGAAGAGACCCTTGGAGCTCCTGCACATGGACCTCTTTGGGCCTCCATCCTTTGATAGTCTTGGGGGTAGAAAGTATTGCTTGGTGATTGTGGATGATTATTCAAGATAAACTTGGGTATACTTCTTCAAGAGGAAGAGTGAGACTCAACAAACCGTCATCGACTTTGCAAATGAAGCTCGACGTCAACATAATGCAAAGATCTTGACAATAAGAAGTGACAACGGCACCGAGTTCAAGAACTACACCTTGGATGAGTTTCTTAGTGATGAGGGGATCAAGCATCAATATTCTGCACCATATAACCCTCAACAAAAAGGTGTTGCGGAGAGGAAGAACCGGACGTTGATGGATGCGGCAAGGACCATGATGGCGGAGTTCAAGTCTCCATACAACTTTTGGGCTGAAGCCATCAACACCGCATGTCATGCATCCAATCGGCTCTATCTCCGCAAAGGGTTGAACAAGACTCCTTATGAGATACTCACCGGAAACAAGCCCAATCTCAAGTACTTCCGGGTGTTCGGGTGTAAGTGTTTCATTCTCAAGAAAGGTGTTCGTTTGTCTAAATTTGAGGCTAGAGCTTATGAGGGCATATTTGTTGGTTATGCTACAAACTCTCATGCTTATCGTGTTCTCAACAAGTCCACCGGACTCATTGAGGAGATGTGTAACGTGGAGTTTGACGAAAATAACGGCTCCCAAGTGGAGCAAAGTGGTACTTGTGATGTAGGTGATGAAATTCCTCCCCAAGCCATAAGAAGAATGGGTATTGGTCATATTCTACCGATTGAGGAACCCTTTGTGGCCGAAGGAGGAGGACAATGCTCCACTCATGTGGAGCCATCACCTACTCAAGACCCACACGCTTCCGAAGAACAAAGTGAAGGCCCTCAACCTCGTGAACAAGACCAAGGGCGAGATCAATCTCAAGATGGTGGTGTACCTCCAAATGATGCCCAAGGTCAAGTTCCTCCCCTCGAGCAAGTTCAAGATCATGAAGAAGCTCAAGATCAAGATCAAGCTCAAGACGGCGCTCAAGAGTATCAAGTCGATCCTCCTCCTCCACATCCGAGGAGGAATTAGGCGTCGTGCATAAAGATTGCTTCAAACTCACCACCAAGGGCCATCTCATGGAGAATGTGGTTGGAAGCCTAAGAAAGGGGGTAAGCACTCATAGACAATTGGCAAACTATTGTGAACATCACGCGTTTGTCTCTTGTGTTGAACCCCAAAAGGTCTATGAGGCGCTCGAAGACTCGGATTGGCTCAATGCCATGCATGAAGAACTCAACAACTTCGAGTACAACAAGGTGTGGAGATTGGTGCCAAGGCCTTCGTGGAACCACAACGTCATTGGAACCAAGTGGATTTTCAAGAACAAGCAAGATGCTCATGGGAACATCATTTGCAAGAAGGCAAGATTGGTAGCACAAGGCTACTCCCAAGTCGAGGGTATCGACTACGGTGAAACCTTTGCTCCCGTTGCTCGCCTTGAATCCATTCGTTTGTTGATTGCTTATGCTTCCCATCACAACTTTAAGTTGCAACAAATGGATGTGAAAAGTGCTTTTCTTAATGGTCCTATTAATGAGTTGGTCTATGTCAAGCAACCCCCCGGGTTCGAGGACCCCTACTTCCTAGATCATGTGTATCAACTCGATAAGGCACTCTATGGCCTTAAACAAGCCCCACATGCGTGGTATGACCACCTTACCGAGTTGTTACAAGATCGTGGATTTGAGGTGGGGCAAATCGATCCCACTCTTTTTACTAAGAAGGTCAAAGGTGAGTTGTTTGTATGCCAACTATATGTTGATGATATTGTCTTTGGTTCCCCTAACAAAGCTTTCAATGAGGAATTTGCCGCTCTCATGACCTCCAAGTTCAAGATGTCTTCAATGGGAGAGTTGAAGTTCTTCCTTGGTTTTGATATCAAACAAAGAAGAGAAGGAACCTTCATCAACCAAGCCAAATATACTCAAGACATGCTAAAAAGATTCAAGCTAAGTGATGTCAAGCCGGCTTCTACTCCAATGCCTACCAAGTGCCAACTTGACATTGATCCCAATGGTAAAGCGGTGGATCAAAAGGTATATCGCTCAATGATTGGCTCCTTGCTTTACCTTTGTGCATCTAGACCGGATATCATGTTGAGTGTGGGAATGTGTGCTCGGTTTCAAGCCGCATCGAAGGAAAGTCACTATGTGGCGGTCAAGCGAATCTTTCGATATTTGGCTCATACCCCAAACTTTGGCTTTTGGTATCCAAGAGGGGCAAACTTCAAGCTTGAAGGTTATACGGATTTCGATTGGGCGGGAGACAAAGTGGATAGGAAGTCCACCTCCGGAGGGTGCCAATTTCTTGGTTGCTCTTTGGTGAGTTGGTCTTCTAAGAAGCAAAGTTGTGTGTCTCTCTCGTCCACCGAAGCGGAGTATGTGGCGGCCGGTAGTAGTTGTGCACAACTCTTATAGATGAGGCAAGCTTTAAAGGAGTACGATGTCACTTGTGACAAAGTGCCTCTTTGGTGTGATAATGAAAGTGCCATGAAGATTTCTCTCAACCCGGTGCAACACTTCAAGACGAAGCATATTGAGATTCGGTATCACTTCATCCGGGATCACATTAGGCGAGGGGATATCAAGCTCAAGTATGTCAACACTCACGATAACCTTGCAGATATCTTCACGAAGCCCTTGGATGAAGCAAGATTTCGCAAGTTAAGGCATGAGCTAAATATCATTGATTCGAGCAATGTGACTTGAACCCTTACACCCCCACCACACTCAACTTGTTGTCTAGTTTAGGTGTAGGCATAGACATAGGGGGAGTGTTGTTCTCTCAATGAACTCTTCCTCCCCCATTATGCATAAATAGATCAACTCTTTCACATTAGCCATTTTTGATGGTACTTGTGCTTCAAAGACGAGTTTTGGTCATGGGCCCAAGGATAATTCTTCGCGGTGCCATACCATCTAACTCAAACATAGGTGGCTCCGGCCACCGCCCTCTCCTTTTGAGAGGTTGTGTCGCATGGTGGTTTCTTGTTGTCTTTATGCCTTTGGTTTGTGCGTGTTCCTGTGGTATCCTTGGTGTGAAAAGTTTCCTTTGCAAAGACCTGCTGTGTTTTGAGCTCACGGTACTACCTGAAGGAAATATGCCCTAGAGGCAATAATAAATGTTATTATTTATTTCCTTATATCATGATAAATGTTTATTATTCATGCTAGAATTGTATTAACCGGAAACATAATACATGTGTGAATACATAAACCTACAGAGTGTCACTAGTATGCCTCTACTTGACTAGCTCATTAATCAAAGATGGTTATGTTTCCTAACCATGAACAAGGAGTTGTTATTTGATTAATGGGATCACATCATTGGTTGAATGATCTGATTGACATGACCCATTCCATTAGCATAGCACCTGATCGTGTAGTTTGTTGCTAGTGCTTTTCTTCATGACTTATACATGTTCCTATGACTATGAGATTATGCAACTCCCGTTTGCCCGAGGAACACTTTGGGTGCTACCAAACGTCACAACGTAACTGGGTGATTATAAAGGTACATTACAGGTGTCTCCAAGGTACATGTTGGGTTGGCATATTTGAGATTAGGATTTGTCACTCCGATTGTCGGAGAGGTATCTCGGGCCCTCTCGGTAATGCACATCACATAAGCCTTGCAAGCATTGCAACTAAATGTGTTAGTTGTGAGATGATGTATTACGGAACGAGAAAAGAGACTTGCGATGCGAGATTGAACTAGGTATTGGATACCGACGATCGAATCTCGGGCAAGTAACATACCGATGACAAAGGAACAACGATGTTGTTATGCGGTCTGACCGATAAAAGATCTTCGTAGAATATGTAGGAGCCAATATGGGCATCCAGGTCCCGCTATTGGTTATTGACCGAGAGGTGTCTCGATCATGTCTACATAGTTCTCGAACCCGTAGGGTCCGCACGCTTAACGTTTCGATGGCGGTCATAATGAGTTTATAAGTATTGATGCACGAAGGTTGTTCGAGTCCGGATGTGATCACGGATATGACGAGGAGTCTCGAAATGGTCGAGACATAAAGATTGATATATTGGAAGCCTACATTTGGACATCGGAAGGTTCCGAGTGAAATCGAAATTATCGAGTACCGGAGGTTACCGAACCCCGGAACTACATGGGCCCATAGTGGGCCTTGGAGGAAAGGAGAAGGGCCAGCCCTAGGTGGCCTTCCCCCCCTTCCCTAGTCCTATTAGGACTAGGAAAGGTGGGCGGCCCCTCTCTCTCTCTCCCCTCAGGAATCCTATTCCAACTAGGATTGGGGGAGTCCTACTCCGGAGGAGTAGGACTCCTTAGTCGCCTCCTCCTCTTGGCCGCCACCTCCCCTTGGCTCCTTTATATACGGGGCAGGAGCACCCCAAGACACACAAGTTGATTTCCTTAGCAGTGTGCGGTGCCCCTTCCACCATATTCCACTTCGGTCATATCGTCATGGAGCTTAAGCGAAGCCTGCGCGGAGAAGTCATATCGTCGCGGAGCTTAGGCGAAGCCCTGCGTCGGTGGAGCATCATCATCGTCCTGCGCCGTCGTCTTGTGGAACTCATCCCGACACTTTGCTGGATCGGAGTCCGGGATCGTCATCGGGCTGAGCGTGTGCAGAACTCGGAGGTGCCGTCGTTCGGTGCTTGGATCGGTCGGGTCGTGAAGGCGTCGACTACATCAACAGCGTTGTTATAACGCTTCGCTTTCGGTCTCACAGTGCGTGGATGGACACTCTTCCGCTCGTTGCTATGCTATCACCATGGTCTTGCGTGATCGTAGGAAAATTTTTGAAATTACTCGTTCCCCAGCGGTGGCATCGAGCCTGGTTTTATGCGTTGATGTCATATGCACGAGTAGAACACAAGTGAGTTGTGGGCGATACAAGTCATACTGCCTACCAGCATGTCATACTTTGGTTCAGCGGTATTGTGAGATGAAGCGGCCGGACCGACATTACTGCGTGCGCTTCGCGAGACTGGTTTCACCGCTGTGAGCACTCGTTGCTTAAAGGTGATGGCGGGTGTCTGTCTCTCTCACTTTAGTTGAATCGAGTGTGGCTCGCCGGTCCTTGAGAAGGTTAAAGCGGAGTCTATTTGACGAAATATCGTTGTGGTTTTGATGCGTAGGTAAGAACGGTTCTTGCTCAGCCCGTAGCAGCCACGTAAAACTTGCAACAACAAAGTAGAGGGCGTCTAACTTGTTTTTGCAGGGCATGTTGTGATGTGATATGGTCAAGGCGTGATGCTATATCTTATTGTATGAGATGATCATGTTTTGTAACGAGTTATCGACAATGGCAGGAGCCATATGGTTGTCGCTTTATTGTATGAAATGCAAGCGCCATGTAATTGCTTTACTTTATCACTAAGCGATAGCGATAGTCGTAGAAGCAATAGTTGGCGAAACGACAACGATGCTACGATGGAGATCAAGGTGTCGCGCGGTGGCGATGGTGATCATGGCGGTGCTTGGAGATGGAATCACAAGCACAAGATGATGATGGCCATATCATATCACTTATATTGATTGCATGTGATGTTAATCCTTTATGCATCTTATTTTGCTTTGATTGACGGTAGCATTATAAGATGATCCCTTACTAAATTATCAAGAAGTGTTCTCCTGAGTATGCACCGTTGCGAAAGTTCTTCGTCTTTGAGACACCACGTGATGATCGGGTGTGATAGGTTCTACGTTCAAATACAGCGGGTGCAAAACAGTTGCACACGCGAATACTCAGGTTATACTTGACGAGCTATGCATATAAGATATGACCTCGGAACACGGAGACCGAAGGTCGGCGTGAATCATATAGTAGATATGATCAACATATTGATGTTCACCATTGAAACTACTCCATCACACGTGATGATCGGTCATGGTGTAGTTGATATGGATCACGCAATCACTTAGAGAATTGGAGGATATTTTTCTAAGTGGGAGTTCTTAAGTAATATGATTAATTGAACTTAAATTTATCATGAACTTAGTACTGATAGTATCTTGCTTGTCTATGATGTGTAGATAGATGGCTCGTC
The DNA here is from genome assembly GCA_021605205.1 of Aegilops longissima. Lineage (NCBI taxonomy): Eukaryota > Viridiplantae > Streptophyta > Magnoliopsida > Poales > Poaceae > Aegilops > Aegilops longissima. Next base: position 577,154,363 of record CM038677.1, read on the forward strand.
TTTGTTGTTCCGTTGAATTTTAATGCGTTCCTTGAGAAAGCAAAGTTGAAAGATGATGGCAGCAATTACACGGACTGGGTCCGTAACGAGGATTATCCTTATTGCTGCACGGAAGAATTACGTCCCCGTAGCACCGTTAGGTGCCGGGCCTGAATGCAAGGGCTGCGCCGAAGTTGTGAGCGTCTGGCAAAGCAAAGCTGATGACTACTCTATAGTTCGATGTGCCATGCTTTACGGCTTAGAACCGGGACTTCAACGTCGTTTTGAACACCATGGAGCATATGAGATGTTCCAGAGTTGAAGTTAATATTCAGCGAATGCCCGGATTGAGAGATATGAAGTCTCCAATAAGTTCTATAGCTGTAAGATGGAGGAGAATGGTTACATCGGTGAGCATATACTCGAGAATGTCCGGATATAACAATCACTTGATTCAAGCGGGAGTTAATCTTCCGGATGATTGCGTCATTGACAGAATTCTCCAATCACGCCACCAAGCTACAAGAGCTTCGTGATGAACTATAATATGCAAGGGATGACCAAAACTATGCGAGCTCTTGGCGATCTTTGAAAGCAGCGGAGGTAGAAATCAAAAGGAGCATCAAGTGTTGATGGTTAACAAAACCACTAGTTTCAAGAAAAGGGCAAAGGAAAGAAAAGGAAACTTCAAAAGAGCAGCAAGCAAGTTGCTGATCAAGAGAAGAAACCCAAGTCTGGTCCTAAGCACTGAAACCGAGTGCTTCTATTGCAAGCAGGCTGGTCCTTTGGAAGCGGAACTGCCCCAAGTATTTGGCGGATAAGAAGGATGGCAAGGTTAACAAAGGTATATGTGATATACTTGTTATTGATGTGTACCTTACTAATACTCGCAGAGCACTGGTATTTGATACTGGTTACATTGCTAATATTTGCAACTCGAAGCAGGGGCTACGGATTAGCGAAGATTGGCTAAGGGCGAGGTGACGATCTTGGCGTGGAAATGGTTCCAAAGTCGATGTGATCGCGGTCGGCACGCTACCTCTACATCTACCTTCGGGATTAGTATTAGACCTAAATAATTGTTATTTAGTACCATCGTTGAGCATGAACATTATATCTGGATCTTGTTTGATGCGAGGCGGTTATTCATTAAATCGAGAGAATAATGGTTGTTCTATTTATATGAATAATATCTTTTATGGTCATGCACCATTGAAGAATGGTTTGTTTTACTCAATCTTGATAGTAGTGATACACATATTCATAATGTTGAAACCAAAAGATGCAGAGTTGATAATGATGGTGCAACTTATTTGTGGCACTTGCCGTTTAGGTCATATCGAGTAAAGCGCATGAAGAAACTCCATCTTGATGGACTTTTGGAGTCACTTGATTATGAATCACTTGGCACTTGCGAACCGTGCCTTATGGGCAAGATGACTAAAACACCGTTCTCGGAACTATGGAGAGAGCAACAGATTTATTGGAAATCATACATCTTGATGTATGTGGTCCAATGAATGTTGAGGCTCGTGGCGGATATCGTTATTTTCTCACCTTCACAGATGATTTGAGCAGATATGGGTATATCTACTTAATGAAACACAAGTCTGAAACATTTGAAAAGTTCAAAGAATTTCAGAGTGAAGTGGAAAATCATCGTAACAAGAAAATAAAGTTTCTACGATCTGATCGTGGAGGAGAATATTTGAGTTCGAGTTTGGCCTACATTTGAAACAATGTGGAATAGTTTACATAACTTACGCCACCGAACACCACAACGTAATGGTGTGTCGAGCGTCGTGTCGTACTTTATTAGATATGGTGCGATCTATGATGTCTCTTACTGATTTACCGCTATCGTTTTGGGGTTATGCTTTAGAGACGGCTGCATTCACTTTAAATAGGGCACCATCTAAATCCGTTGAGACGACGCCTTATGAACTGTGGTTTGGCAAGAAACCAAAGTTGTCGTTTTTGAAAGTTTGGGGCTGCGATGCTTATGTGAAAAGCTTCAACCTGATAAGCTCGAACCCAAATCGAATGTGTCTTCATAGGATACCCAAAGGAGACAGTTGGGTACACCTTCTATCACAGATCCGAAGGCAAGATTTTTGTTGCTAAATTCGGAAACTTTTTGGAGAAAGAGTTTCTCACAAAAGAAGTGAGTGGGAGGAAAGTAGAACTTGATGAGATAACTGTATCTACTCCCTCATTGAGAAGTAGTACATCACGTAAAACAGTTTCGTGACACCTACACCAAATAGGAGGAAGCTAATGATGATGATCATGAAACTTGGATCAAGTTTCTCTGAACTTCGTAGATCAACCAGAGCAAGGTCCGCACTGAGTGGTACGGTAATCCTATTTTGGAAGTCATATTCTTTGGAACATGATGAACCTCACGAACTATGAAGAAGCGATGGTGAGCCCAGATTCCACAAAATGGCTTGAGGCCATGAAATCGAGATGGGATCCATGTATGAGAACAAAGTGTGGACTTTGGTTGACTTGCCCGATGATCGGCAAGCAATTGAGAATAAATGGATCTTCAAGAAGAAGACCGACGCTGATGGTAATGTTCTTGTCTATAAAGCTCGACTTGTTGCAAAGGTTTTCGACAAGTTCAAGGGATTGACTACGATGAGACCTTCTCACCCGTGGCGATGCTTAAGTCGATCCGAATCATGTTAGCAATTGCCGCATTTTATGATTATGAAATTTGGCAAATGGATGTTAAAACTGCATTCTGAATGGATTTACGGAAGAAGAGTTGTATATGATGCAACCAGAAGGTTTTGTCGATCCAAAGGAGCTAACAAAGTGTGCAAGCTCCAGCGATCCATTTATGGACTGGTGCAAGCCTCTCGGAGTTGGAATAAGCGTTTTGATAGTGTGATCAAAGCATTTGGTTTTATCTGAGACTTTTGGAGAAGCTTTGTATTTACAAGAAAGTGAGTGGGAGCTCAGAGCATTTCGATATTATATGTGGATGACATATTATTGATCGGAAATGATATAGAATTCTGGATAGCATAAAGGGATACTTGAATAAGAGTTTTTCGATGAAAGACCTCGGTGAAGCTGCTTACATATTGGGCATTAAGATCTATAGAGATAGATCAAGGCGCTTAATAGGACTTTCACAAAGCACATACCTTGATAAAGTTTTGAAAAGGTTCAAAATGGATCGAGCAAAGAAAGGGTTCTTGCGGTATTACAAGGTGTGAAGTTGAGTAAGACTCAATGCCCGACCACCGCAGAAGATAGAGAGAAAATGAAAGATGTTCCCTATGCTTCAGCCATAGGCTCTATCATGTATGCAATGCTGTGTACCAGACCTGATGTGTGCCTTGCTGTAAGTTTAGCAGGCAGGTACCAAAGTAATCCAGGAGTGGATCACCGGACAGCGGTCAAGAACATCCTTAAGTACTTGAGAAGAACTAAGGATATGTTTCTCATTTATGGCGGTGACAAAGAGCTCGTCGTAAACGGTTACGTCGATGCAAGCTTTGACACTGATCCGGACGATTCTAAATCGCAAACCGGATACGTATTCACATTAAGCGGTGGAGCTGTCGGTTGGTGCAGTTCCAAACAAAGCGTCGTTCGGGATCTACATGTGAAGCTGAGTACATAGCTGCTTGGAAGCAGCTAATGAAGGAGTCGGATGAAGGAGTTCATATCCGATCTAGGTGTTGTACCTAGTGTATCGGGTCCAATGAAAATCTTTTGTGACAATCTGGTGCAATTGCCTTGGCAAAGGAATCCAGATTTCACAAGAGAACCAAGCACATCAAAAGGCGCTTCAACTCCATCCGGATTTGGTCGGTGGGAGACATAGAGATATGCAAGATACATACGGATCTGAATGTTGCGCACCGTTGACTAAGCCTCTTCCACGAGCAAAACATGATCAGCACCAAGACTCCATGGGTGTTAGAATCATTTCGTGTAATCTAGATTATTGACTCTAGTGCAAGTGGGAGATCAAGGAAATATGCCCTAGAGGCAATAATAAATGTTATTATTTATTTCCTTATATCATGATAAATGTTTATTATTCATGCTAGAATTGTATTAACCGGAAACATAATACATGTGTGAATACATAAACCTACAGAGTGTCACTAGTATGCCTCTACTTGACTAGCTCATTAATCAAAGATGGTTATGTTTCCTAACCATGAACAAGGAGTTGTTATTTGATTAATGGGATCACATCATTGGTTGAATGATCTGATTGACATGACCCATTCCATTAGCATAGCACCTGATCGTGTAGTTTGTTGCTAGTGCTTTTCTTCATGACTTATACATGTTCCTATGACTATGAGATTATGCAACTCCGTTTGCCGAGGAACACTTTGGGTGCTACCAAACGTCACAACGTAATCGGGTGATTATAAAGGTACATTACAGGTGTCTCCGAAGGTACATGTTGGGTTGGCATATTTGAGATTAGGATTTGTCACTCCGATTGTCTGGAGAGGTATCTCCGGCCCTCTCGGTAATGCACATCACATAAGCCTTGCAAGCATTGCAACTAAATGTGTTAGTTGTGAGATGATGTATTACGGGCGAGAAAAGAGACTTGCCAAGATGCGAGATTGAACTAGGTATTGGATACCGACGATCGAATCTCGGGCAAGTAACATACCGATGACAAAGGGAACAACGTATGTTGTTATGCGGTCGACCGATAAAGATCTTCGTAGAATATGTAGGAGCCAATATGGGCATCCAGGTCCCGCTATTGGTTATTGACCGAGAGAGGTGTCTCGATCATGTCTACATAGTTCTCGAACCCGTAGGGTCCGCACGCTTAACGTTTCGATGGCGGTCATAATGAGTTTATAAGTATTGATGCACGAAGGTTGTTCGAGTCCGGATGTGATCACGGATATGACGAGGAGTCTCGAAATGGTCGAGACATAAAGATTGATATATTGAAGCCTACATTTGGACATCGGAAAGGTTCCGAGTGAAATCGAAATTTATCGAGTACCGGAGGTTACGGAACCCCGGGAACTACATGGGCCCATAGTGGGCCTTGGAGGAAAGGAGAAGGGCCAGCCCTAGGTGGCGCGCCCCCCTTCCCTAGTCCTATTAGGACTAGGAAAGGTGGGCCGGCCCCCTCTCTCTCTCTCCTCCAGAATCCTATTCCAACTAGGATTGGGGGAGTCCTACTCCCGAGGAGTAGGACTCCTTGCGCGCCTCCTCCTCTTGGCCGCCACCTCCCCTTGGCTCCTTTATATCTGAGGGCAGGGAGCACCCCAAGACACACAAGTTGATTTCCTTAGCCGTGTGCGGTGCCCCTTCCACCATATTCCACTTGGTCATATCGTCGCGAGCTTAGGCGAAGCCTCTTGGGAGAAGTCATATCGTCGCGGAGCTTAGGCGAAGCCCTGCGTCGGTGGAGCATCATCATCGTCCCACGCCGTCGTCTTGTGGAACTCATCCCGACACTTTGCTGGATCGGTCCGGGGATCGTCATCGGGCTGAGCGTGTGCGTAACTCGGAGGTGCCGTCGTTCGGTGCTTGGATCGGTCGGGTCGTGAAGACGTACGACTACATCAACCGCGTTGTTATAACGCTTCCGCTTTCGGTCTACGAGGGTACGTGGATGGACACTCTTCCCGCTCGTTGCTATGCTATCACCATGGTCTTGCGTGATCGTAGGAAAATTTTTGAAATTACTACGTTCCCCAACACTACCGTGGCCAGCTACGGTTCTACCGCAGCCAGTCACGGTACTACCGCGTGTGGGGAGCATGGTACTACCGCCCCCACGCGCCAGTAATTTTTTACTACCGCCTGGGGAGCGGTACTACCGCGACGGTGCGGTACTTCCGCCCGAGCGATACTACCGCGATGAGATGCGGTACTACCGCGCCTCAAGGGCGCGTGGGGATAAGGACGGCAGGGGGAGTTCTAACTCCCCCATACCCATTCGCAGTTCCCCTCCCCACGTCGTCTCTCTCTCTCTCTCACGCTCAAGATCGGAGACGACATTCGTCGCCGGATCTCCTCCTCCGGCTGCCCTCCCGTGATTCCGTCCGGTGGGATCCTTCCCCACCACGTGCTCTTGCTATGGACCCAGGTCTTTCCCCAACCTCTTCTCATTATGTTGAGTTCTTGGCCTCTAGGTTTTTGGGGGAGACTTGTGTGTTCTAGAGATTCGTAGGCTCTTTTTATGCAAGAGTAGGATGAAGGAGAGTAGCTTTGCGTAGGAATTATACTTGTATTTTTGTCCTGTGATAGATTTGATCACTGTAGCACCGCCATGGCTTCGTGGGTCTTTTCAGATTCGAACTGATGTTTGGATCTGACGCGACACGGTACTACCGCCCGTCTGGCGCGGAACTACCGCTTGTACGGTACTACCGCCCATCTGGCGCGGTACTACCGCGCTCACTGCGGCACTAACACCTTACTACCGCTCCAACCACGGTACTACCGCGCCTCTCACGGTACTACCGCGACCTGGAGAGGTACTAATATTTTAGTACCGCAGGCTCTGGCAGTACTACCGTGGCTCACATTTATCTCATGGCAACTTTCACGTATACTTTCTATGTGTTTTCTTGTGCTTTGCCGTGGTCTTTGCACTGATCCTCTTTGCATTTCGTTGGTGTTTTGCGTGTGTGTCTCAGGTGGTGGTTCTCGTCGTTCCAATCCCAGTCGTGACACTGGCTCCAAGCGTCTGCGCAACCCAGGTGAAGCTCCAGAGGGCTCCTCTGCCCCCAAGCGTCATGTCAAGATATCAGCAAACAAGAACAAGGAGCCCGCTAAGGGCATGGACGAGATACCCCAATCTGAGTACGTCCGTTTCAGGCAACTGCACCCGTATGTGACCCCTCGGTCTTCTGTCAGAGGTTGTGAGCTGTTTTGGAACAAGCAACAGACTCTCACCTATTTGGATGTCATCAAAACAAGCAGAATACCTACGTGGATGTGAAATGGATTGATATGCATCACATGCGGAAGGACAAGTTCGTGCGTGCTTTGGAGAGGCTCGACTTGGTGGAGCAGTTTGGTATTGAGCATGTGATATCCTTTCACCTTGATTATGACCCCGAGCTTATCTCGCGGTTCTTTACCTCGATACTTTCACTCGATGAGGAGTGGAGGATGACCTGGATGTCCAATGGCCGTGGTGATTGCTACACGGAAGGAGTTCATGGATTTGCTCCAGTTCACGATGGCCAGGCTCGACACTCCCATGGGTGTTCAGCCCTCATGCAAATTCTGTGTCTGCCAACAAGGACAAGCTTGCACCATACTATGTTGAGAAGGCGCTCGCCAATGGCAAGACGGGGTTGGTGCTCAACTCTTTTCTGGATATCATGTATCGCATCTTCCGCAACTCCTTGTTCCCTCGCATTGGTGACAAGGACAAGGTTCATGCCTATATGGTGGATATGATGCTCATTTGCGAGGAGGCTCGTTTGTCTCAGACTCAGCCACTTGATGTCTCACACATCATGTGGTGTGAGCTCCGGTTTGCGGTGTTCAACCGCAAGGTGCCTATCTATGGGCCCTATCTATTTCTGCTGATCTCGAAGACTTGGGAGAAGATGTTCCCTGGTGAGGAGTTCCTTGCTCCAGACTGGATTCGCCATGAATCCATCTGTCTGCGTGTCAAGCCCAACTGGGCCAACACTACTACTCATGCTGAGGCGTTTGCTGCTAGGGCTGCTGTTGATGAGGAGGATGCTGGCGCCGAGGATGTTGCTGAGGGCCGTGCTGCTAGGCCTTCCCAGAGTTCCTCTATGCCTTCGTGGGCCAAGAAGCTGAAGGACAAGATGAAGACTCTTTTTTGCATGCAAGCCAAGGGACAGTACATGACTCACGTGGCTTCTAAGGAGAGTCGCCGCCGGGACAAGAAGATCTTGCAGCTATATAACGAGGACGTGTCTGGTGGTTCTGAGGATCACATCACTCCAGAGGCCGAGTGGATGGAGAAGCAAGGCTACAGGTGGACTGATTCTGAGGAGGACGTCGAGGAGACCATCCCTGCTGCCGAGGAGTCTGATGGAGAGGGTTGGGATGAGTTCCCTGCTGCTTGAGCCACCACTTGTGTGTAGGTGTCCTCTCTGCCTTTTTGGCGTCTCGACGCCAAAGAGGGAGAGAGTGTAGGGATTTGCGAGTCGTGTGTCGTTGTTCGTGTTTGGTGTGTTTGTTGCTTCCTCGTTTGAACCTCGTTTCAGTTGCTTTTTCTTCATATGGTGTAAGACATATGCACTCTATCTATCTTAGCGAGCTTGTGATATATTGTGCTATGATCTGCTTAGATGTTAATTATCGTGCCTTTGTCTCTAAAATATAGGGGGAGTGGTGATCCTAGTTTGTGTGCTATGCAGTCCAAAGCATCCATCCAGGTTGCACACATCTAGGGGGAGCCCGTCTATATTTTAGAGAGGAGGGGTATGCCCTTGCTCAAAATTATCTTATTTATGTGCAAATCCCGTATTGTCATCAATCCACCAAAAAGGGGGAGATTGTAAGGGCATATTTATCCCTTAGGTGTTTTAGTGATTGATGACAATGCTTTTGCGGACTAATCGTGTGCCTTGAGTTTCTCAGATAATTCATCATTAAGCACGAGACGATTCGGTGCCCCTCGGAGACTATTGAAGACGGCGTTGTACTACGTTTCTCTTTGGTGGATTTGAGTCGTAGGAGAGCCGTACTATTAAGAGGGGGTCCGCATCGGAAAGGTTTGGGTGGAATCAACACGTACACATGTCCTACCTTTCCTTGCACTTTGGAGCGTCTTTCCGTTATCCTAGTTGTGCATAATCAGACGGCTACTGCTGTACTTGCGGTAGTACTGCTCTATGGAGCGGTAGTACCGCAAGCACCTGCGGTAGTACCGTTGGGGGTCACAGTAGTACCGCTCCTCTGGAGCCTAAGTACCGTAACTCCTAGGCCTGGTGCTGCTCCGGTACGGTAGTAGGAGCGGATGTAAAATTTTACATCCGCGCCCACACGGTAGTACCGCCACGACATCTTGCGATAGTACGCGGGAGGCCACGGTAGTACCGCTCCCCTGGAGCCGTAGTACCGTGGCCCTCGTACCTAGTACCGTTGTGCCGCAGTAGTAGGAGCGGATGTAATTTTTTACATCCGCGCCTCAACGGTAGTACCGCGCCTCGTGCACGGTAGTACCGCGTCGGGTTTTTGCATTGTTTCTTTTTCAGCGGAAGTAGGCACGGATGTATTTTATTTCATCCGTGCTCTTCGTAGGCTTTGACTTCCCCGCCTTGCGGTAGTACTGCTCTCAGTCAGGCTAGTCCCGGCCTCTGCTGCTGCCGCGGAAGTACCGTGGCCTTCCACGGTAGTACCGCGTGGCCTTGCGGTAGTACCGCGCTCCTGGAGCGGTAGTACCGCATGTCGCAGGCTGAAATTGCGGATAACGGTTGGATCTCTTCCTTGACTATAAAAGGGGCGTCTCCTACCTCTAGTTGACTACCTCTTCCATTTCCAAGCTCCATTGTTGCTCCAAGCTCCATTTTCGCCCGATCTCTCTCCCTAACCAATCAAACTTGTTGATTTGCTCGGGATTGGGTGACAAGGGCCCGATCTACACTTCCACCAAGAGATATTCGATTCCCCCCACTTATCCCTAGCGGATCTTGTTACTCTTGGGTGTTTGAGCACCCTAGGCAGTTGAGGTCACCTCGAAGCCATACTCCATTGTGGTGAAGCTCGTGGTGGTGTTGGGAGCCTCAAGTGTTGTGGAGATTGCCCCAACCTTGTTTGTAAAGGTTCGGTCGCCGCCTTCAAGGGCACCAATAGTGGAATCACGGCATCTCGCATTGTGTGAGGGCGTGAGGAGATTACGGTGGCCCTAGTGGCTTCTTGGGGAGCATTGTGCCTCCACACCGCTCTAACGGAGACGTACTACCCCTTAAAAGGAAGGAACTTCGGTAACACATCCTCGTCTTCACCGGCTCCACTCTTGGTTATTTCGTGCATTTACTTTTGCAAGCTTGCTTGTGTTGTATCTATTGCTTGCTTGTGTGCTAGTTGTGGTTGCATCATATAGGTTGTCCACTTAGTTGCATATCTAGACAACCTATTTTGTCGCAAGATTTAAATTGTTAAAGAAAAGCTTAAAAATTGTTAGTTGCCTATTCACCCCCCTGTAGTCAACCATATCGATCCTTTCACCCACCACACGTCCATAGCATAGCGAACATGCAACATTTCACCTCCGGTCCGTCTGTCCGAAAATGTGAAACGCCGGGAATACTTTCCCGGATGTTTCTCCCTTCGTCGATATCACCTCCTACCGTGTTAGGGCACACCTGGCACCGTTACTTGTCATGTCATGCATTGTCATGCATATGTTTGCATTGTATTCACTGTTCCCCCCCCCCCCTCTTCTCTCCGGTAGACTACGAGACTGACGCCGCAGCTGCTGCCCCGATCGACTATGTTGTTGACGACACCTCCTTGCCAGGGCAACCAGGCAAGCCCCCCCTCGATCAACCCGATATCGCCTATTCCTTCTCTCTACTGCTTGCATTAGAGTAGTGTAGCATGTTATTTCTTTCGGTTAATCCTATTCTGCTGCATAGCCTGTCATTGTTGCTATAGTTGTTACCCTTACCTGCAATCTGAAATGCTTAGTATACGTTGCTAGTATTACATCAGTGGCCCTACACTCTTCTTCGTCTGCCATGCTATACTATCGGGCCGTGATCACTCAGGAGGTGATCATGGGCATATACTATACATATTACACCTGATACATGTTGTGACTAAAGTCGGCCGGCTCGTTGAGTACCCGCGGTTGATTCACGGATTGGGGGCTGAAAGGACATACTTTCCCAACGACCCTCTGTGTGGATCTTTGTGGCGGAGCGACAGGGCAGTTTGTGACTGATACGTCTCCAACGTATCTATAATTCTTTTATTGTTCCATGCTATTATATTATCCATCTTAGATGTTTTGTATTCATTTATATGCTATTTTATATGATTTTTGGGACTAACCTATTAACTTAGAGCCCAATGCCAATTTCTATTTTTTCTTTGTTTTTGAGTATCGCAGAAAAGGAATACCAAACGAAGTCCAATTGACCTCAAAATTCATGGAGATTGTTTTTGGACCAGAAGAAGCCCACGGAGCATCGGAGATGGACCAGAAGAGTCCCGAGGCCACCACAAGGGTGGAGGGCGCGCCCCACCCCCCTGGGCGCGCCCCCTACCTCGTGGCTGCCTTGTGGACCCCCCTGACTTGTTCCCGACGCCAACACCTCTTATATATCCCCAAACTTCCAGAACATAACCTAGATCAGGAGTTTCGCAGCCACAAGCCTCTGTAGCCACCAAAAACCAATCGGGACCCTGTTCTGGCACCCTGCCGGAGGGGGGTCCATCACTGGTGGCCATCTTCATCATCTCGGCGCTCTCCAAGACGAGGAGGGAGTAGTTCACCCTCGGGGCTAAGGGTATGTACTAGTAGCTATGCGTTTGATCTCTCTCTCTCTCTCTCTCTCTTGTGTTCTTGATTTGGCACGATCTTGATGTACCCCGAGCTCTCCTATTTTAGTTGGATCTTATGATGTTTCTCCCCCTCTAATCTCTTGTAATGGATTGAGTTTTCCCTTTGAAGTTATCTTATCGGAATGAGTCTTTAAGGATTTGAGAACACTTGATGTATGTCTTGCATGTGCTTATCTATGGTGACAATGGGATATTCACGTGATCTACTTGATGTATGTTTTGGTGATCAACTTGCGGGTTCAGTGACATTGTGAACTTATGCATAGGGGTTGGCACAAGTTTTTGTCTTGACTCTCCGATAGAAACTTTGGGGCACTCTTTGAAGTTCTTTGTGTTGGTTGAATAGATGAATCTGAGATTGTGTGACGCATATCGTATAATCATACCCACGGATACTTGAGGTGACATCGGAGTATCTAGGTGACATTAGGGTTTTGGTTGATTTGTGTCTTAAGGTGTCATTCTAGTATGAACTCTAGGATAGATCGAACGGAAAGAATAGCTTCGTGTTATTTTACTACTGACTCTTGAATAGATCGATCAGAAAGGATAACTTTGAGGTGGTTTCGTGCCCTACAATAATCTTGTGATGCCCCGATTCAATCGTACACTAATCATACAAGCAAACGTGTACGATCAAAATCAGGGACTTATGGGAAGATATCACAACACAACTCTAAAAATAAAATAAGTCATACAAGCATCATAATACAAGCCAGGGGCCTCGAGGGCTCGAATACAAGTGCTTGATCATAGACGAGTCAGCGGAAGCAACAACATTTGAATACATACATAAGTTAAACAGGTTTGCCTTAAGAAGGCTAGCACAAACTGGGATACAGATCGAAGGAGGCACATGCCTCCTGCCTGGGATCCTCCTAAACTACTCCTGGTCGTCGTCAGCGGCCTGCACGTAGTAGTAGGCACCTCTAATGTAGTAGGAGTCGCCGTCGACAGTGGCGTCTGGCTCCTGGGCTCCAGCATTTGGTTGCGACAACCAGGTAGAATGGAAAGGGGGAAAAGAGGGAGAAAAGCAACCGTGAGTACTCATCCAAAGTACTCGCAAGCAAGGATCTACACTACGTATGCATGGGTATCTGTGTAAAGGGGCTATATCGAAGGACTGAACTGCAGAATGCCAGAATAAGAGGGGGATAGCTAATCCTATCAAACACTACGCTTCTGGCAGCCTCCATCTTGCAGCATGTAGAAGAGAGTAGATGGTAAGTTCACCAAGTAGCATCGTATAGCATACTCCTACCCGGCGATCCTCTCCTCGTCGCCCTGTTAGAGAGTGTCCACCGGGTTGTATCTGGCACTTGGAAGGGTGTGTTTTATTAAGTATCCGGTTCTAGTTGTCATAAGGTCAAGGTACAACTCCAAGTTGTCCTGTTACCGAAGATCACGGCTATTCGAATAGATAAACTTCCCTGCAGGGGTGCACCACATAACCCAACATGCTCAATCCCATTTGGCCAGAGACACTTTCCTGGTTCATGCCCGGCCTTGGAAGATCAACACGTCGCAGCCCTACCTAGGAACAACAGTGAGGTCAGCACGCCGGCCTAATCCTAAGCGCATAGGGGTCTGGGCCCATCGCCCATTGCACACCTGCACGTTGCGTGGGCGGCCGGAAGCAGACCTAGCAACCTCCATTTCAAAGGAAGTTGCGTTACACGGTCCAATCCACCGCGCGCCGCTCAGTTGCTGACGTCACAAAGGCTTCGGCTGATACCACGACGTCGAGTGCCCATAACTGTTCCCACGTAGTTGGTTAGTGCGTATAGGCCAGTGGCCACACTCAGATCAAATACCAAGAACTCGTTAAGCGTGTTATTTTGAAGTAACCGCGGACGCCGACCAGGGCCAGGCCCACATCTCACCTAGGCGGTCTCAACCTGCCATGTCGCTCCGCCACAAAGATCCACCCAGAGGGCCGTCGGGACAAAGGTCCTTTCAGCCCCCAATCCGTCAATCACTCGTGGGTGCTCCACGAGCCGACCCGACTTTAGTCACCACATGTATCATGTATAAAGTATATAGTATATACCCGTGATCACCTCCCGAGTGATCCCAGCCCGATAGTATAGCACAACAGACGGACAAGAATGTAGGGCCACAGATGGAATACTAGCATCCTATACTGAGCATGTAGGATTGCAGGTAAAGGTAACAACAATAGTAGCAAGGATAGGATATGCATCAGGATAGGACTAACGAAAAGCAGTAACATGCTACACTACTCTAATGCAAGCAGTAGAGAAGAATAAGCGATATCCGGTGATCGGGGCTTGCACAGAAGCTCGGCCGAGAAGGAGGGGTCGTCAACACCGTAATCAAACGGGGCAGCAGCGGCGGCGTCAGTCTCGGTGTCTAACGGGAGAAGAGGGGGAAGAAACAATAAATACAATGCAAATAAATGCATGACGATGCATGACATGACAAGGCGTGATGCTAGGTGTGCCCTAATGCGGTAGGAGGTGATACCGGCGAAGGGGGAAACATCCGGGAAAGTATTCCCAGTGTTTCGCGTTTTCGGACAGATGAACCGGAGGGGGAAAGTTGCGAGTTTGCTATGCTAGGGATGTGTGGCGGATGAACAGGTTGCATATTCGGATTCGTCTCGTCGTTCTGAGCAACTTTCATGTAGAAAGTATTTTCATCCAAGTTACAGATTATTTATATGATTTTCTAAAGTTTTAATCATTTTTTGATTTTAATTATTTATTTAAATCCAACATTATCCAGAACAGTGAACGATGACGCATGCATGACATCAGAGTGATGTCGGTAGGTCAATTGGTCGGTTGACCAGTCAAACCAGACAGGCGGGTCCAGTGGGACCCACATGTCATTGTCAGGGGCACTAACAGGGGGGTTTAGACTAACTATAAATGGGTTAATTAGCGGGTGGGGCCCTGTAGTCAGTGGGAGATTAAGGTTTTAATTAACTAATTTAATTAATTAGCAATTCCTCTATTTATTTTTATGTGTTTATAGCATGGGACCCGCATGTCAGTGCCACCGGGCTGCCCAGTCAGCACGTTACATGGCCCACTCGCAGTGACCCAGGGGTGGGGCCCGCCTAGCAACGTCGGCGGACGGCGCCGGAACGACGCTGGCGAGGCAAAACGCGGCGGCACGGCTCGGGAGGTGACCGGAAAACACCTACATGGCACCGTTCATCGAGTTTTCGGGCGCGTTCGAAAGCTACGGCTGTGCCGCGTCCAACGCTGGTGGTTGTGGCGGCAGGGGTGACCGGAATTGAGCGCGGCGAGCTCATCGGCGGATGACCGGAGTCGGACGCGAGAGGAAATGGCGACGCAACACGTTAGCGAGCAAACGAGAGGCCAGGCGAGACATACGTCAGGCGGCGAATGCAATGGGCGCTGGCCCATGACCATTTGGTCACCGGAGGCACACCGGCAATGAGTGCAGGCGGTAGCGCGTTCGGGCGCTCAACGAGCTAGGGCATAGGGGCCATAGGAAGCGCGTGCACGGGTGCATTCGGTTCCTGGACGCGCCAGGAACACGGTGACGGGCTTAGGCAAGCATGAAGACGGCTGTGGCGACGGCCACGAGCTCGTCGGCGGCGGATAGAAAACGGCGCGGTGGCAAACTAGCTACGTCGCGTGAGGAAGCTAACGGAGAGGGGCGGGAGGTGGAGGAGCTCACCAAGCGGCACACACGGAGGCCGGTGAACGGTTTAGTAGCAGCAGAGGGGCGTCGCCGGAGTTGGTGAAGAGCGGCGGCGACCGAAGATGTGGAAGAAGGGGAACCGTGCAGCAGTGCCTCCGAGCTCCATCTGCGGCCACCGGTCGACGAGGAAGACGATGGCGGAGACGAAGGACACGTTGGTCTTGATAACCCACAAGTATAGGGGATCGCAACAGTTTTCGAGGGTAGAGTATTCAACCCAAATTTATTGATTCGACACATGGGGAGCCAAACAATATTCTCAAGTATTAGGAGCTGAGTTGTCAATTCAACCACACTTGGAAACTTAGTATCTGCAGCAAAGTGTTTAGTAGCAAAGTAATATGATAGTGGTGGTAACGGTAACAAAAGTAAAGACAGCAAAAGTAATGTTTTTGGTATTTTGTAGTGATTGTAACAGTAGCAATGGAAAAGTAAATAAGCGAAGACCAATATATGGAAAGCTCGTAGGCACCGTATCAGTGATGGATAATTATGCCGGATGCGGTTCATCATGTAACAGTCATAACTTAGGGTGACACAGAACTAGCTCCAATTCATCAATGTAATGTAGGCATGTATTCCGAATATAGTCATACGTGCTTATGGAAAAGAACTTGCATGCCATCTTTTGTCCTACCCTCCCGTGGCAGCGGGGTCCTAATGGAAACTAAGGGATATTAAGGCCTCCTTTTAATAGAGAACCGGAACAAAGCATTAGCACATAGTGAATAGATGAACTCCTCAAACTATGGTCATCACCGGGAGTGGTCCCGATTATTGTCACTTCGGGGTTGCCGGATCATAACACATAGTAGGTTACTATAGACTTGCAAGATAGGATCAAGAACTCACATATATTCATGAAAACATAATAGGTTAAGATATGAAATCATGGCACTCGGGCCCTAGTGACAAGCATTAAGCATAGCAAAGTCATAGCAACATCAATCTCAGAACATAGTGGATACTAGGGATCAAACCCTAACAAAACTAACTCAATTACATGATAAATCTCATCCAACACATCACCGTCCAGCAAGCCTATGATGGAATTACTCACGCACGGCGGTGAGCATCATGAAATTGGTGATGGAGGATGGTTGATGATGACGACGGCGATGAATCCCCCTCTCCGGAGCCCCGAACGAACTCCAGATGAGCCCTCCCGAGAGAGATTAGGGCTTGGCGGCGGCTCTGTATCATAAAACGCGATGATTTCTTCTCTCTGATTTTTTCTCCCCGAAAGCCAATATATATAGTTGGAGTTGGTGTCGTAAGGTGTTCAGGGGGCCCACGAGGTAGGGGGGCGCGCCCTAGAGGGGGGGCGCCCCCACCCTCGTGGACAGGGTGTGGGCCCCCTGGTCTTCATCTTTGGCGAGGATTTTTTATTATTTTTTATAAGACATCCCGTGGAGTTTCAGGTCATTCCGAGAACTTCTGTTTTCTACACATAAAACAACATCATGGCAATTCTGCTGAAAACAGCGTCAGTCCGGGTTAGTTCCATTCAAATCATAGAAGTTAGAGTCCAAAACAAGGGCAAAAGTGTTTGGAAAAGTAGATACGACGGAGATGTATCAATTGGCGAGGCGAGGTGATGGATGTGGCCGCGCGTTTCACGGCGGAGGGTTGATGGCGGAGTTCGGACGCGGTGGGGAAGGGGAAGAAGCGAGGTGGATCTGAGGGGAGAGGGAGGCGCAGGGACCGAGAGAGAGAGAGAGAGAGAGAGAGAGAGAGAGAGAGAGAGAGAGAGAGAGAGAGAGAGAGAGAGAGAGAGGGGTAAGTGGGGAGGAGACCCGAGGAGGCGCTGCGCTGGCGATCTTATCTCCTCCCGACGTCGGTGCCGGCGAGGCGGTCGGGCGGGGACGCGCCCCTGTTCCGACCCTGGTCGGGGGAACGGGGAAGGGGAAAGAGCGACCGGGGGAACGGGCTGGGTCGGCCGGATGGGCCGGTTGGGCTGGCTGGCTGGCTGTTGGCTAGGTGGGCCTTTCGGCCCAGGGGGAGGGGGGGTTCCTTCTTTTTTTTCTTAGTTTTGTTTTCTGTTTTTATATTTTCTTTTCTTTTATTTATTTTCCTTTTCTGTCTTATTTAATTTGGGGCATTTAAGTAATTTATAATATTGTGTCTTCTACACCATAATTACCTATGCCATATTTGGCACTGTCCGATCATTTTTATTTCATCTTTTGAAAACTTTTGTTGTTTGACATATTTTGAATTTGAATTTTGAACGGGTTTTGAACTAACGAGAGATTAGCAACAGTAACGGAGGTGATGTGGCATCATTAGCAGAGTTTCACTGTAGCTTAATCATGCGAGCGTTACAAATCTCCTCCACTACAAGAAATCTTGTCTCGAGATTTAGGAGGTAGAAGGAAACAGTGCGGGGTATTCATCACGTAGGCTATCCTCGCATTCCCAAGTGGCTTCATCTCTAGAATAGTGCGACCACTGGACTTTGAGGAACTTGATCGCCCTCTGACGTGTGCGGCGTTCAGCTTGGTCGAGAATGCGGACCAGATGCTCTTTATTGGAGAGGTCCTGCTGCATTTCGAGCACTTCATGATCCACTGCTCGGATTGGGTCCTTCAAGCAACGGCGGAGTTGTGACACGTGGAATACATCATGAACCTGAGAAAGGTTCGACGGAAGCTCCAGTTGATATGCCACTTTTCCACGCCTTTCAAGAATAGTGAATGGACCAATATAGCGAGGAGCTAGCTTGCCCTTGATCCCGAAGCGGTGAGCACCCTTCATTGGTGTAACTCGAAGATAAGCCTTTTCGCCAGGTTGATATACCATGTCTTTATGTTTACGGTCATACTGACTCTTCTGACGTGACCGATCAGTCTTGAGATTCTCGCGAATAATGCGGACTTGTTCTTCGGCATGTTGGATAATATCCGGACAGAAGAGTGGACGTTCCAGCTTCGACCAGATTCGTAGGGGTTCGCACTTTGTCCATATAACACTTCGAAGGGGGCCATCTTAAGACTAGCTTGATAGCTATTATTATAAGAGAACTCAGCATACGGGAGAGATTCCTCCCATTTCTTGCCGAAGGAAATAACACAAGCTCGAAGCATGTCTTCGAGAACTTGGTTGACACGTTCAACTTGCCCTTGCAACTGAGGATGAAATGCAGTACTGAACGATAGATGAGTTCCCATAGCTTCTTGGAAACTTGCCCAGAATCTTGAAGTGAATAAGCTGCCACGGTCCAAACTGATAACCAGTGGAATACCGTGAAGTGAAACAATTCTGGACATGTAGAGAGTTGCAAGCTGACTAGCAGTGATCGTTTCTTTGACCGCCAGAAAATGTGCAACTTTAGAAAGCCGGTCAATGACGACAAGAATAGCATCATTACCTTTCTGTGATTTGGGAAATCCAGTGACGAAGTCCATCTCGACATGGTCCCATTTCCATTCAGGAATAGAGATAGGTTGCAAAGTTCCAGCAGGCCTTTGATGTTCTGCTTTGATACAACGGCAAACGTCACACTCAGCAACATAATGAGCAATGTCTTGCTTCATATTAGACCACCAGAATCTCTGACGGATGTCTTTGTACATCTTTGTACTACCAGGATGGATAGACAGAGGCGTATCATGTGCTTCTTTCATAACCTCCTGTGTCATATCCAGGTTTTTCTCTGAACATGGCACCACTAGGCGGCCTTTGAAGTACAAGGTGCCATCATCAGCAATAGTGAAGAATGAGGGCTTTCCTTCTGCGAGGTAGCGCTTAATCTTGTGGGCTTGAGAGTCATATCCCTGAATTCTCTTGATGGAGTCCAAGAGTTCTGGTTCGACGGCCAGGGTATTGAGGGAACCCTAGGAAACAACACGGAGGTTCATCTTGCGAAACTCCTTAGGAGGGGGAGTGAGTGCACCCGGAGGAACAATATGAAGGTTCAGCTTTCTGAATTCTTCAACAAGCAAGGGTTGAACTTTGTGAACCTGGAGATGGTTGCAGTAAGACTTGCGGCTCAAGGCATCAGCCATTACATTAGCCTTTCCTGGTGTATAGTAAATACCGAAGTCAAAGTCTGCAATAATCTCCATCCATATCTGCTGACGAAGGTTCAAGTATGCCTGAGTAAAGAGATATTTCAGACTTTAGTGGTCGGTGAAGATCTCGCAACGATTACCGAGAAGGTAATGTTGCCACTGCTTCAGTGCATGAATGACAGCAGCAAGCTCGAGGTCGTGAACTGGGTAGTTCTCTTCGTGAGGGCGCAATTGTCGAGAGGCATAAGCAATCACTTTGCGCTCTTGCATTAGGACACAACCTAATCCTTGACGGGAAGCGTCGCAGTAAATGACGAAGTCCTTCTTAGTATCAGGTGGAGCAAGCACTGG
Source organism: Aegilops longissima (assembly GCA_021605205.1). Lineage (NCBI taxonomy): Eukaryota > Viridiplantae > Streptophyta > Magnoliopsida > Poales > Poaceae > Aegilops > Aegilops longissima. The sequence goes on from CM038677.1 coordinate 577,173,925, forward strand.
AGCAGAAGTCAACTTGTCTTTGAGTGCCTGGAAACTTTCCTGACATTTTTCTGCCCATTGGAACTTGACACCCTTATGCAACAGGTTAGTTAGAGGCCTGGCAATCTTGGAGAAGTTCTCGACGAATCGACGACAATAGCTAACAAGTCCGAGAAAACTTCTGACTTGCTTAACGTTCTTCGGAGGAGTCCAATCAAGAATAGCCTGGACTCGTTCAGGGTTGACGGCAATACCATCCTTAGAGATGACATGCCCAAGATAGGTTACTTCGGGTAGCCAGAATTCACATTTGGAGAACTTGGCATATAGCTGATGCTCTCGTAGCTTGTCCAGCACAAGATGAAGATGTTCAGCATGTTCTTCTTCGTTCTTGGAAAATACCAAGATATCATCCAGATAAACCATGACGAACTTGTCGAGGTAATCCATGAATATATAGTTCATCAGACGAGAGAAGGTGGCTGGAGCATTGATTAAGCCGAAAGACATGACGGTGTACTCGTATGAACCATATCGAGTCACGAAGGCGGTCTTTGGGATATCCTCTTCACGAACATGGATCTGGTGGTAACCCAACCTCAAGTCGAGTTTAGAGAACACTGATGAACCAGCCAGTTGATCATACAGATCATTGATCCGAGGAAGAGGATATTTATTCTGAATGGTAGCTTGGTTTATAGGATGGTAGTCTTGAACTAATCGGTTTGTCCCATCCTTTTTCTTGACAAAGAGAGAAGGTGCTCCCCAAGGAGAGCAACTTGGGCGAATGAAACCTTTGCGAAGAGATTTGTCGATTTCCTCCTTAAGCTCAAGGAGTTCATGCGGTGGCATCTTGTAGGGCCGCTTGGCTATAGGAGTGGTGCCTGGTTTCAAGTCGATGATGAATTCGACAGCTCTAGCAGGGGGAATCCCTGGAAGTTCTTTAGGAAAGACATCGAGGAATTCACGCACGACGGGAATGTTTTCAATGCCCTCGAGTGGTGCAGCGTTCAATGCATTCAACGCATAGAGCCTTGCCTCGACATTCTGAACCAGACGAGCAGTGTAGCTTATTATTTCATCGGAAGGGTGTACCAGATGGACGGTCTTAGTGGCGCAAACTATAGAAGCAGTATGCGCTTTCAACCAATCCATTCCCAGAATGAGATCAATGCTACAGGACTTCAGTACGATGGGAGAGACAAGGAATTCTAGTCCTTCGATTTCAACGGGGACGTCGTTGCAAATCATGGAGGTCCGACATTGGCCTGCAGGGGTGTGCACTAATAGCGAAGCGTTCATGCCCTCACATTTAATGTCGTGCAAGCATGCAAAATCTTCCTACATGAATGAATGCGATGCACCTGTATCAAATAAAACGGATGCTGGTACTGAATTTACGAGAAGAGTACCCATCATGGTAGCAGGCTGGTCTTGAGTTTCATTGAGATCAACGTGGTTGGCATGAACACGACCATAGGACTTGGCATTGTTGTTGCGGGCCTGGTTGTTTCCACCGCCAGCTGCTGGAAGGGCCAGTTGATTCGGGTTCTGATTCTGATAGCAGTTCCTGGCAAGGTGACCTGGTTGACCACACTTGTAGCACAGACCAATATTGGGAGTGGGAACAGGAGCTCCGGGTGGTGGAGCTGGAAGTCTTGGCTGCCTAGATGGTGGAGGAGGTAGACGAGGTGCAGCATAGGTATGCCTTGGGGCAGGTGCATTTGGACGGTACATGTTGTTCGGGATCCAGATCTTACGCTTCTGCGAGGGCGGGCCCGAAGATGAGCCCGTATCACAACTGCGCCTGAGAGAGCTCTGGTGTTCCCGCAGACCACTTTCGACATTAATAGCTTTGTTCACCAAGGTGGCTAAATCAGTAAAGTCATGCACTAGTAGCGAGCTTGATGTCAGCTTGAAGGCCGTCACGAAACTTCTCCTCTCTACGAGCATCAGTTGCAACATCTTCTTCAGCATAGTGGGACAAGTCCAGAAACTCTCGCTGATAAGCTTCGACAGTTTTGTTGCCTTGGGTGAGGTTGCGGAACTCACGCTTCTTCCGGTCCATGACTCCCTGAGGAATGAAGCGGGCACGAAAAGCGGCTTGGAAATCTAGCCAGGTGAGGATTGTTCCAGCTGGCAGGGTGCGCCTGTGGCTGTCCCACCATTGAGCTGCGGGTCCCTTCAGGAAGAAGGAAGCAAAGGTGACATAGCGAGCAGGGGCTACTTCAGCAGACTCCATCTCATAGGTGATGTCATGGAGCCAGTCATCAGCATCCAGAGGCTGAGTTGAGCTGCGGTAGATGGTTGGGTTGAGGCGCATGAAATCCTGCAGAGTCACTTGGGCTGGTTGCTGGTTCATATTGGGGCGAGGGAATTGAGCCATCATATTCTCCATGAACTAGCGATTCATCTCGAGCTGTTGGATCATACCAGCCATGTACTCAGGTGGTGGTGGGGTGTTGCCACCACTACCATGACCACCTGGTCTAACCATCCTGCTAATATATAACATGGGTAGTTCAGCATTGAGAAATTAGCAAAGACAAGAATCATTCATGATGAAACATGCATAATGGAAGGAGCACGATAGCTACTACATAGTAGTCGGCATAACTTACAAAAGGGGTCATGCATAGAGTTCAGTACACAGAGTTCAGTACATAGAATAAAAGACATCATAGGCGGCACACAGGCTCGCAATGAAGGCACCTAATACTAATAAGGAAGACTACATCAGTCCCAGGAGGAACTATGGAGGTAGGTGTAGCTTGAAAGCTGGTAGTGTCGCATCGGGAACTCCATGTCAGCAACCTGGGGTCCGCGGATACTATGGTGCAGAACCCGACACTCAGGTGGCAGAAGAGGACCAAGCGCGGGAGAGTAGCCTCACACATCTGGCCAACCGACACCATGGGGCATCACGGTCCTAGCTGGGCAGATCGCAGAACGAGGCAGCTCTCTAGATCGGACAAAGGGGTGCAACAGCGTCAGAGCACGGTAAAGGTGCTGACAGGTGGTGTACAACTCGTGGCGAAGAGCTCGGTTAGCTCGATCCAGCCCATCAGCATGCAGAACCAAGTTCTGATGGTAGAAGGGCTCTCGGGTGACAGTGGAGTAGGCAGCAGTGTAGTATCCCTCCGCACCAACATCGGATGCGATAGCAATGTGCCTGAAAGGGGAGGTGTCCAACTCCCGATACTCTCCATGAAGGCGTGTCAGAGCAGCATAAGCAGCATCGTGAACTGCCATATCGATGGTCACTCCAACACCATGGGTGGCGTGCAGCACAGTAGTGGAGTCATACTCCCGAGATTAGAGGTGGACGATGGCACGATACTGCTCCTGGTTAAAGTCCTGGTACTCCTCGTAGACGGTGTACTCAGGGTGCTAGCGATAACCCAGATAGGTCATCATCTCAGCTAGCACAGCAGGTGAACCTGGGACACCAATGGCCGTCGTGTGGCGCACGACCTGCCTCGTGGGTTCCATCTGAAAACAAAGATGTTCCAAAGGAGTCAAACGACAGTGTGGACATTTTTCAAACAGCTATTCTTAGGAATAACTATGGCTTATCCAACTTTGGGGTGAATGTGGTCACGAGATCCTAATGTTAGAGTTAGTACATTCGTTTAACCCGAGTAGAAGAGAGTTCAGAGTCCCAGAGTAAGGATCGAGGAGTAAAAGATCCTAGTACCACCCAATGGCGACGTGGGCCCATATGCCACACAACCATGTTAGTAAAAAAATTTGCAATGTCTAGACTCGACTTCGGCCGTGGTGTGTGGAAGGGTGATTCCTACAGGCAGTCGGCTCTAATACCAACTTGTGATGCTCCGATTCAATCGTACACTAATCATACACAAAAACGTGTACGATCAAAATCAGGGACTCACGGGAAGATATCACAACACAACTCTAAAAATAAAATAAGTCATAGAAGCATCATAATACAAGCCAGGGGCCTCGAGGGCTCGAATACAAGTGCTCGATCATAGATGAGTCAGCGGAAGCAACAATATCTGAGTACAGACATAAGTTAAACAAGTTTGCCTTAAGAAGGCTAGCACAAAGCGGGATACAGATCGAAAGAGGCGCAGACCTCCTGCAGGGATCCTCCTAAACTACTCGGTCGCCGCGTCGGCCTGCACATAGTAGTAGGCACCTCCGATGTAGTAGGAGTAAATGGTCGACAGCGTCAGCCCTGGGCTCCAAAGATCTGGTTGCGACAACCGGTAGAATGGAAAGGGGGAAAAGAGGGAGAAAAGGAACCGTGAGTACTCATCCAAAGTACTCGCAAGCAAGGATCTACACTACATATGCATGGGTATCTGTGTAAAGGGGCTATAACGATGGACTGAACTGCAGAATGCCAGAATAAGAGGGGGATAGCTAATCCTATCGAAGACTACGCTTCTGGCAGCCTCCATCTTGCAGCATGTAGAAGAGAGTAGATGGTAAGTTCACCAAGTAGCATCGTATAGCATACTCCTACCCGGTGATCCTCTCCTTGTCGCCCGCTAGAGAGCGACCACCGGGTTGTATCTGGCACTTGGAAGGGTGTGTTTTATTAAGTATCCGGTTCTAGTTGTCATAAGGTCAAGGTACAACTCCAAGTCGTCCTGTTACCGAAGATCACGGCTATTCGAATACATAAACTTCCCTGCAGGGGTGCACCACATAACCCAACAGGCTTTATCCCATTTGGCCAGACACACTTTCCTGGGTCATGCCCGGCCTCGAAAGATCAACACGCGGCAACCCTACCTAGGCACAACAGAGAGGTCAGCACGCCGGTCTAATCCTAAGCGCGTAGGGCTCTGGGCCCATCGCCCATTGCACACCTGCATGTTGCGTGGGCGGCCGGAAGCAGACCTAGCAACCTCCATTTCAAAGGAAGTTGCGTTACATGGTCCAACCCGGGGCGCGCCACTCAGTCGCTGACGTCACGAAGGCTTCGGCTGATACCACGATGTCGAGTGCCCATAACTGTTCCCACGTAGTTGGTTAGTGCGTATAGTCCAGTGGCCAGACTCAGATCAAATACCAAGAACTCGTTAAGCGTGTTATTTTGAAGTAACCACGGACGCCGACCAGGGCTAGGCCCACCTCTCACCTAGGCGGTCTCAACCTGCCCTGTCGCTCCGCCACAAAGATCCACCCAGAGGGCTGTCGGGACAAAGGTCCTTTCAGCCCCCAATCTGTGAATCACTCACGGGTGCTGTCGGTGTCAAAACCGGCGGATCTCGGGTAGGGGGTCTCGAACTATGCGTCTAGGGTCCATGGTAACAGGAGACGGGGGACACGATGTTTACCCAGGTTCGGGCCCTCTCTATGGAGGTAATACCCTACTTCCTGCTTGATTGATCTTGATGAATATGAGTGTTACAAGAGTTGATCTACCACGAGATCGTAATGGCTAAACCCTAGAAGTCTATCCTATGAGCATGTGGTAATGAATCTGTCCTATCCGGACTATGCCCTCCGGTTTATATAGACACCGGAGGGATCTAGGGTTTACATAGAGTCGGTTACATAGGAGGGAATCTTCATAGTTGATCGACTAGCTTGCCTTCCACGCCAAGGAGAGTCCAATCCGGACACGAGTATAGTCTTCGGTCTTCATGTCTTCACAGCCCATCAGCCTGGCCCATAGATAACAGGCCAAACGCCCGAGGACCCCTTAGTCCAGGACTCCCTCAGTAGCCCCTGAACCTGGCTTCAATGATGAGGAGTCTAGCGCGCAGATTTTCTTCGGCATTGCAAGGCGGGTTCTCCTTCTTCCGAACTCCAAGATAGTCTTCGGATGCGATGATTGTATCCAGACCTGTTACACACACCATACACAACCGCAGAGAGAATACATATTTTACACGAGTTCCATCCGCTGGCATCT